>OZ014472.1:40447645-41047645 GCA_963965965.1 Trididemnum nubilum | reverse complement strand
ATATAAGACTTCGTCATTATTTCGTTGCCATTTTTAGGTGTCAGTGGACGATCACCAAATCCAACTTTTTGAAAAACAAAATGTAGTGTGTTAAAGTTCATCCCTCTGAATAGAATTGAACTTAACATGCTGTCACTATTATCAATGCATGTACTGTTTTCTAGGTTATTTTGACGGAGGAATGGGCTAAAGAGCATCCCGAAGTTATGTTTTCCTCCATGCATCCTGGTTGGGCGGATACTCCTGCCGTTCAAAGTTCGATGCCGGATTTCCACCGACGTTTGAAGGAAAAGTTACGTACTCCTGAAGAAGGCGCTGATACAATTGTGTGGCTGGCTGTTTCTGATAGTGCACTAGACAAGAAAAAAAACGGATCGTTTTTCCAAGGTTAGCCTATCTGAGTACCTTTTTGTTACTTTGTTGCTGCACTACAACTCTTCATATTATGTAAAAGTTAATCAGCAAGCATTTTTGTATAAGCATTATTATCTATTCTATTATTCTCATCCTATATGCTCATTGATCGGTAGTGCATACCACATAGCAGAAGTTGAAGCACCCAACTTTAAACTGATAAACGGCTTTCAAGGAGGCCGCTTCACAGGATGGTTTTGGGTTTTGAAGGTTGCGGCAGTGCAGTTACATTAGATTTTTTCGGTACCAACATTGTATTTTTTTCGAAGGCTAATGTTGAAAATTCTGTTGTTGCAGACCGAAAGTCCGTGCCAACTCATTTACCGCTTGCGTGGACTCGTGAAAATTCATCGGAAAGAAAACAATTTTTGCAGATTATGGAAAAACTTGCAACTTCATTAAAGCCTCAATAAAGCTTAAATTTATTTTCTTTTTCGTTAAGAGAAGTTTCTGAACTGCATGGAGAAATAGTCGAATAACCAGAACGTCAGCTTAAGACGCTTGTTACACCTACTAAGATAGTGTTGAATAATGTGTATTGTGAACAATTCGCTTGTGTTATCAACCTCAACCTAACATTTTTTTGAAGACTTGGACCCAAAGTTGTCACTTCGTTTAATATTGTACCGATACTATGCGTACAATTTGTATTCTTATTCTTCATTCATGTTTGTTTTTCAATAATCGGAGGACCCTAATTTTCAAATGACCGGTTGACCCTTGCGTGCAGGGAAGATTGGTTTGGCATCCACCTTTTTAACCTTAGTTATGGCTTAGCAAAACCGTTGAGAGAAATTTTATTCCCGGTACTGAACGAAACATAATTAATCTCAACTAAACAGCTATTTTTACTTTTCGGATTCAGGGTAAAGAGCACAAAAAAGTTTTCACTCAATTTGGGTTTGTCTTACCTCGGATTTTCAAGTGAGTTGCATTCGCAACATTTCACGATATTTGCTTTAGGTCGAGGTTCAACCCGTATTGGCCTTAATCAGCGCGAACTCTTCAAAAAGTCTTGGAATTGGGTGCCCCATACTCCCCTTTTCAGCTCCTCTGTAGCACTGCAGTTACGGTATCACAGAGAAAGGCTAATCTCTGCTAGGAGAAATTATAAAATGAAACGAGTGTTTTTTTGTTTGTTTGACTAATGACTGCTTTTCAAACCTATTGCATGTGACATACCAAGTAGTTGTTGCAAATTTGTTTTCCACAATTAAAATACCCTTATTACTGATTGCGCGTTGATGATAGTTTCAAGATCACGTTTTGCGATACCCAGCATTGATAATATCCGATAGCTTTACTGATATGTGTTAACGCGGTGCGCACCATACTGTGCTTTTTTAAAATTCACGTCTGAAATTGTGCTGGCATAATCACAGTTCATAGATTGCAAATAACTCTTCAAAAGTGTCGTGCTTACTTGCTCGTCGTATTTTGTGGATTGCGTATGTGATTAAACTATGCTTTAGCGTGTTATGTGAAATTATTCATCGTTATTGTGTTATGTTGAAGTGTTTTGCGTAAAATATTTCAATTAAAATTACTTGCTATATTTACTTGCTTGTTCTTAGTTAGATGTATTTTTTTTATTTTCAACGTATTTGAATAATCGATTTCAATATACCAAACTTGGTGATTCAAACTCAAAACTATTATCTGTTGTATGCGGTGTACCTCAAGGTTTTTCGCTAGGTCCGCTATTACTCACTTTGTATATCAATGATCTTCCCGTAGCATCGAATTTTTCTACCACTTTATGCGGACGATACATACTTTTCACATTCAGACAAAAGCTTAGCTCATCTTGAGATAAAAATCAATGCTAAATTGCAGTGTATTAACTATTAATGCTTGGTGGCAAAGAAACAAGTTATCAAATTATTCTAAAACAACATATTTGTTATTTAATAAGCATCCTCACCCAGTAGTTGGTTCTAACTTCAAGATTAAATTCAATTAAAAGAAGCCAATCTGTAATGTGCCTGGGACTATGCTTTGACGAAAAGTTAACTTGGACTGAACGCATCAACCATCTCTCTTGTAAGTGGCCAAGTATGGTGCTATGTTGAATCAAATTCGTGGATTTATGAATGAGCACACTTTAAAAATGCTATATTACGCTTTCATATGTAGCCGTGTACGAGATGGAATTTCAGCTTGGGGCACTGTAACTAAAACCAAATTACATGAAATAGAAATTCGACTCAATCATATTGTGCGTACAATTACTTGAAATAAAAGATTCTCTCACATCACTCATTTGCATAAAAAGTTAGGTTTTTTGGAAGTGAATGATATGTATAAATTAGAGCTTGCTAAAATCATGCATAAACTTTTTAATGATAAATTGCCGCTAATTTTTCAAGTTGTAAAAACCGTTCAGGTTTACTCGGATGAAACTAGAAGTGTCAAAAAGTGTTACTATTTTTTACCACGAGTAACGAAATCTGCTTGCCAAAACTCTTTGACTTTTTGAGGAACCAAAGTGTGGAAAGAAATCAACAAGGAATTAAGAAATAAAAATTTTGTCATCTTTAAAAAACAATTCAAACAATTTTTCTTGAGCAATACGAAAACTAGGGTTGCTACGTGAAAACTAAAGAAAGGAATTCTGAATTTAAATCGTGCTTTTCTGTTGATCATGTTTTTGAAAAAATTCTCGGCCTTATTTTTTTGTCTTAAAAAGAGGGGAATCTTGACTAGAAAACCGAAAGGGTATTTGGTGCACCAGACATTGCAACTATTTTATTTACTCTATGTGTATTCTAATTTATTTTTTCATGTACGTGCATTGTCAAATAATAATAATAAACTAAACTATTATGTTGTTAATTCAAACTGAATTGAAAGATGAAAGATTTTGTTTAAATCTACTTTGATACGAGAAGAATTTAAACTGAAGTCTTAATAGTAGCAGGTTTTCGTCTACATTCTTGCACAAAACGTTTGCTGAAGAGTGAAGAAATATCAGGTTCCTCACTGAAAGATTGATTGCTGGAACAGGAGTTAATCCTGTTTTAGAGCAGCCAAATAATGACAAATGCTTAATGTGTGAAGCAGGATTAAGTTAGTAGGTATTCAAGGATAAAAAAGAACACTTCAAAGTTATAAAAACGACTCACAACTTATTACGGAAGCCAATATTAGACTTAGTAATTGTAATTACATCTTCATTCACAAAGATGCGTTTTCTAAGAGAGCGAAGACCTTTCGATATTCGAGTCAAGCAGACAGCAAAGCCAGTCAACCACGTTTGTGGTGGCTTCGCACTTTCTATTTATTGCCAAACACCAAGCAGAAAAGTTGTGAATAGGCCTACCAATTTTTCTTGTCTTGGTTTGACTTTGACCTGAACGGGAAGCAAACTTGAGTCCTTCGTTTCAGTAGCAGACGTTCTCTACTAGACCATAAGCTGATCGGTTTCTCGTGTTAAATTACTTTTAATTTCACTTGCTTACAAAATCATTGGTGGTAGTTCAGTTGCATCATTGGATTTTTATTTTTTTCAGAGCAATTTTTATTTTTTAAACAGAGCAATTTTAATTTTTTTAAACACTTGACGAGCATACTCTAAACTCAAAAAACACAAGACATTTTTTCAACACATGTAAAACTTACTCATTTGATGAATTTGCAACGGTAGAAAATCGATCTTCTCCCATCTGAGTTTGAGGCTAATTTTCTATTCTGCGGCATCTGTATAAGAGGAAATTGTCACTTTTTCCAACTTAGTTGCAAATATTAATTTTAGGGTAGACCTACCTGGTACTACTTAGAGGGGTAGTAATGATTATGCTTAAATGAAAGAGACTGAGATCGGTGTTCAATTTGAATCACTTGTCTGGAGTTTTAATTGTCTAAACCAGTTCGCACTAAGCTTTTTTGAATGAAAGTTGTTTCTAGAAACAACTTTGCAAACCGTGATGCAGCGCTATAGAGCATCGATTTTTTTGTGCTGCATTCTTGCAGAAGAAATGGATTGGCTTGTCTGAAGTAAAAGATAGAGGCCTTAAGCACACACTGCGCAGAAAGTGAAAATTTAAAAAGAGCGGCATGAACTAAAGATAGGTTACAGCTGGGAATAGACACCCAGCCGCCGAAGACTAGGGGCAGTAGGAATAGCAACCCATCTATTAAAGACAAGGGGGCCTGAGGTTTAATACCAACGCCAGAGATTTACTTTGGGGCTTAAATGTCGTTTCAAACTTTTATTTTATGCTTTGTTGACTTTTTGATCTTGATGATAATGCGATGCAGCTATTTAGCAGCTCAAAAACAATAATCATAATTTTCTAATGAAACACTAACCGTATTAGTTGCAGGGTGATTATATTAGGTAAGTTCAGCTAGTTTTGTATATCGAGCAAAAGGTGGCGGAAAGGTAAAAAATAGAACAGCAGATCGCTAAGTAGCGGGTTCGTTTCTCTGTCAGTGTAGTTTTTGAAGTACTAATATATACTGCAATTATGCGCGAATAGTGCTTGTAATGACCTCGTATTCGTTATGTGAGATTGAATTTACATCTGTTAAATAACAGTAAGTTAGACCATAGTCTATAATCAATCGACGGAAGTCTGCTTCGTGTTTTACGTATTGCTCTGTACCTTTTTTTTGCGTAAGAACATTTTTGTAAGAACTCGAGACTAATTTTTGCTCGCAATTTGAAAACAATTAAACGAGACCGAAATTTTGCAAAAATTTGAAAACAGTCAGTTTCAACTTCGGATTTACTAGTTCTTATAGAACAGAAAGTAATCTTGTGGTTAATGTCAGCTTCGTAACTGATAACTGTCGTACGTAACCGTGATCGTTTTCAATTTTGGTATCTTGAAACAACTGACTAAAGTAAAAATCTGCCATTTCGTGATCGGCTTCGCTTCTGTTTGGTTAATTTTGGCGCAGTTTTTAATTGCTTGAACCTGAGTAAAATGCCAGGCATAAAGTTAATGACCACAAACCAGAGTTTATAAAAGCAGAGTTAAAAAAAAACAAAGTTTTAAAAACCATACGTAAAATAGTTAATAAAGAATTTTGTTTATGGTCAAGTCTCAACGCTTGGCGTACGAGTGTATCTTTTTCATACTTTTTAAGCAAATTTTACAATGGTAAAACGGTGTTTCGCCGGCGTGTACAGAGTTTTGTAACACACTAAAGTTACGCGCGTACGCTCACGATTTCAAGCCCATTCTTACACCGGGATAAAACCTTCAAAACGTTTGGCAAAATTGAGATGTTATACTTTAAGAAGACAGACAGACAGACTGTTACAGACAGCCAAAAACTGTTGAAAGAAGAAAAATCTTGGGTTAAAAACATGAAGAATGTGAAAATAACATGAATCTCCCTCAACTTTAAGAACCAAATATATAGAAACAAAGTTCAAAAGGAAGCAGTAACTCAGCTGTCGCGCCATTAAGTCAATTCGAAAATTGCCAAGGAACCAGCCAAAACGTAGGGTTAGAAAGGTTCAGCACTAGCATTTGGAGTACTGTCATACACATACAGTAAACCTTTTATGACTGATCCCCCTCATTTAAACATTATTAAATAAGATTTATTTATGACGTAAAGAATAATGAATCACTTCGCAGCTAGTTACATCCTAATACTGATTACATTATGACACATTTTATCGGTATTGGACTGTGTATAAGTAATCAGTGAAATGATATGTAAAAATGCGAGGCTAATATAAAAACATCGCTATTTTGTGCAGAAACATTTCGTAATCGCTTTTTGCTACCGAGTACGTAATCAGGAAAAAATGGTCAATTGAGTGTCCAGAAGTTGATATTTTTGTAAAATGAAGCGTGAATTTGGTAATCCTTTTAAGAGCCATTTTCGGAAGATCTTTTGGTTTATTTCGCTTTGTGATGACTGCACTGCTTCTAGAACGCTAAAACGAGATTTAGAACACTTTTGCATTTGCAGCAGCTATAATCCTGTTGGCTGTATGTAATCTTTCAGGTTACCTTATGCTACTTTCAAACTTTTGGTGGAGTCAGAATTTGAGAGGTCCGAAGCGAATTACCAACGGGACCTTTTTTCAAGCCGTTAAGACCAAAATATCAGGTCGCTTTTGCCTAGTACGAATGTAAAGCGGTTTCTTTTAGATGAGAAACATAAGAGCTGCAAGCAAGGCCTTAGATAGAAATTTTTGCAGGGGGTACGAAGATCGACGCCGGGACCCCAAAATTTAGTGAAATTAAATCAAAAAAGGTCTTCACTCAAATTTGGTCCTGATTTTTGCCCAAAATTAGGTGAAGACCAAAAAAAAAAAAGGTCTTCACTCAAATTTGGTCCTGTAGGTCCAAAACTTGACGCGACAACCTTAACTCTTCCGGGCCCCCTAAGCCCGGGCCCCCCTAGACCCGGGCCCGGGTACGATGTACCCCCTGAACCCCCCTCTCGCAGGCCCTGGCTGCAAGAGAAGATATCATTCCGTTTTTGTGCAGAATAATTAGATCAAGAATAGAACCCAATTAATTAGTTTCTTAACCAAACGCTCCAATTCAACGGTTACAGACAACAGGATTATGTAATCTGAAATTAGTAAGTCGTGATAAGTGATTATGTCCGTAATCAATCTGTTTTTGTAAATGTCGAAGTAAAGACTTTTTGGTCTAAAAAAGTACAGTTACGTCATCTATCAGCAAAAATTCTCGGAGAGCCTCAGAAAGTTTAAGATTGGGAGCCAAATCTGACCATTATTGCGAATTCAAATTTGCAGGATCCAAGAAAAAGCATTCAAATCATTCATTTATCAATATTTGCCAGTTTATTGAACCTATTTTGAAAAAAAACTGGTCTGCGTTGATAATACAGTCACTAAAATGTAAAACTTAGAATAAATAGATGGACCAAAACCATCTATTCATTTGCTAGAAATTTTATTAATAGAAAATATTACTAAAGCTAGAAATTTGCAATGGGAGAGCCAATTTCCGAATGTGGGCACGGAGCTCCCAGCAGCCTGAGGCAAAAGATCGTGAAGGTGGAACCTCCGATGCTTGGAAATTTTGGCACTATTTGTACAAAAATTGATTTAAAATAAAAATTCGGAAAATTTTTAGTCTACAGTATCTTTTATGCGGATAGTATAAAGGAGTGGGCTAAATGATCGATATTTAAGAAAAGTTAAAAAAAAATCACCTATACTCTACAATATTTTAATCCGCAACTTAAAGCACGATTGTTTGTCCTGTAACTCGTTTTGCAACAACCTATACCAAATTCAATTAATTTTTGGTCAAGTTTTCAAAAAGTTTTGGGTTTGGAAGCTCCTGTATTAACTATTAACGTATTTTTGACAAAATATTTCCCTCCCGTACGGTAAATATTTCAAAATTCCTTCAAAAGAAAAAAGTACTTAGTTCTTTGTTTATACGTCGGTCGACAGGCTAATAGATGTAAGCAGAGATGCAAAGTAACGAAAGTAGCTCTACCTAAATAACCTACTAAGTAGAATTTGTCTGTAACGTGTACTTCTAAAGTAATTATATTTTTGGATACCTTCTACTTTTACTTGCTTACTTTTGGAATGAAGTAAAGCTACTTAAGTAGCATTTTGATTCAGAAGAGTACAAAGTACTTTAATTTTAGATTTGAAGCTCAAATTCGTCAGAACGTTTGAGTTTTCTACCGGCAATTTTTCAATTAAGCTAAGTTAACAAAGATTTTACCAAATGATTCCAAGTAAATTCTGCGTAGACTTACCATACGTCCTGGTTTAGCTGGGACAGTCCCGGTTTTAAGGCAATGTCCTGGGGTCCCGGCCGGTAGGTGGAAACGTCCTGGTTTTTTGTTTGTTTGTGAAGAGCACTCGAAAATTCGCAAAAACATGTGGTTCACTGGAGTGAAGACCTTTTTTTGGAAATCACCCAGAAAATCACTCAAAAACCATGGTTCGCTGGAGTGAAGATCTTTTTTTTTCTTTGGAGATCACCTAGAAAATCACACAAAAACCTTTTTTTTGGAGATTTTCGCAAAAACTACGACTGTCCCGGTTCTCTGACTGAAAAATATGGTAACCCTACTTCTGCATGACATGATTTCAAATCTCAAAGTTTTGCTGTTGTTCTTTTTGATTTGGTTATAATAACAAACACTTTCATCAATTAGAAATTCATGACTTCTTGAGAGAGAGAGGAGTTAGAAGACCAAGTATTATGTGGCAGTGATGTGAAGGTAGTCGACTGTTGTGAAACACTTCAGTTTATCGATTGAACAATTTGTTTATTTTGCTTAAATACTTTTAGAAATACTTGTACTTGAGTACTTTTAAAACGACTACTTTTTTACTTTTACTCAAGCACTTGTTTTGGTCAGTACTTTGCACTTTACTTCAAGTAGTTTTTTCGTTCAAGTAACAAAACTTTTACTTGATTACACTTTTCAAGTACTTTTTATACCACCATTATGGTAGCCCCTGCCCCACCACACCATCTTTGGTTACGTTAATAAAAACAAAAGCTGTAAAACTTTTTGCTCCAGGAGACAACTTCAATATCAAAGAGGGGTTAAAGAGAGTGCCTGCGTAGTATGTAGTACAGTCACTTCACAAGAAATCCCAGGACAGATCGCAATTTCGATCGTTCGTAACAGGTTTAAAAAACCTTGTCAAAAGAGTAGCCGATGCAATTTACCATGCTCTTATGTAATGTGACGTTTCGGATTCAAACGTGTACTATATACTGCTCTGTATTCAAAATTAAAAAATAACAAGATACTGATAATGGTTCAAGTCTTTATTATTATTTTTTTGGCTCTTCATTTTTTCTAATACAATATCGTATTACAACGATAGTTATTTACCCAATTAGTTTAATCATCTTTAAAAGATTGCAAAAACAAACTTTCTGAAACTAATCAGTAACCTCTAAGCAGGTGAAGCAGCGCCTATAGAAGAGATTAAGAAAAAAACATGTTCAGTTCCAGATACTAATTTTGATCGTTAAATTATAAAGTTAATTGTAAACTATGAGCTGCATAACCTAATAAAGTGTTTTCAACAAGACTTTGACACGTTTGAAAAGGCAAAATTTTAAGCACCTCTGCAAAACATTGTGAATTATATCAGCGTTCTAAAAAGCTCTCCATTACGCATAGTAGTGCGATCAAGTATCACAAACGCCTAGCGCAACAGTAATAAGAAGATAAACTTAAACTGGTAAAACCCGGCAGTCTGTTTCATTCCTCAAATGAGATCCGCCTTCGAAGATCTCATTTGTGTTTGAACCCCTGATCACACGATTAATGTATAAAACTGTTAGTATCTTTCCCTCACAAATAGGATCATCAGGAGAGATTTTCATTTTAGGGATAAACACTGAAGAGTCGTTTGGATTTTAATAGGCCAGTACACTTTTAAATTTTAATGTTTTACTGTTAAATTCAAAGTTACTGTTTTACTGTTTGCGGTATTGTGTTCTGCGATTTAAAATACAATATTACATAAACGCTTCAAAGTATGAATTGAAAAATACACATTTAGTTATGGTGATTTTTTTTCTTCAAAAAGTAATTTTGAAGCTAAAAACTTCAACGAAAACTTAGTTCTTCACTTTTTCAATATAATTTGTCTGTGTACTGAAGAAAATTTATTAAACTGTGAAGCTTATTTTGACTTATTTGTAGCACGATAATCTGAAATCATAAATTTGATTCAATGGTATTGCAAAATACACACTCAATCCATTTGAGTTTTAAATTAGGTTTCAGACAGTTTGGTTTAAAATTTTAATATAAGGTATTTTACTTATACTATAATAGAATCTAATTTTAGAGTAGGTTTCAATGATATAATTGTTTGACGCCTTAATGAGGTTTGGGACTTCGAACATGAAAATTTTATTATTTATCCAAGAAGCATGATTTGAGAAAATGCATGTTAATTAGATAAGCAGACAAGCTCTCTAGGTATAATTAATTTGCAGGAAATTAGCATAGCAACTGAAATAAAACTAGCTAACTATACCTTTGATCAAGCTTCACGATTTTATTTTTTAAAATTTATTTCAGCATCTGAAGATATGAAAGGAGTAATTCTTGGTCGGTGTATTACGTTATTTAAGTTTTGACGCAGTCTTCTTCATTATTTATAGTATATTAAGCCGCGCTTTGTCATTTATTAGGTTATTTTAGTATTGACGTTTTTCGAGATACAGCATTTAGGTGTTATACAATTTTGTTAAATTTCAAAAAGCATTTACGTTGCACAATATAAACTGCGAAATCAAAAGTTATATACCAGTTATAGTTATTAACCCGGAACCAAAACAAGTATGAAAATCATTCATCAATTCTCATCATTTTAGTTGTTTTTTACAAACCTCCGCAACGAAAGCTGCAAAGCTTTCAAAAATTAATAGAGATTTAAACCCTTTATTGATTGTTTTAAGTTAACCTACTTTGAGCAATGCTTTTAGTTCCTAAAATTGGTATTACAGTATTTACTCTAGTTCTGGCGTTAACTTTGCAGTATCTCAGTAGGTCCGTTGTGTAGCAAGCATCAGTGCAACTGCCGACCAAAATAAATAGATCGGGGTGCTCAGGAAGCCTCGTTGTAGGTTGGCTCCAAAATGCTTCACTTCTCAGCCGAAAAATACGTAACGACCAAAAAAAGAAAAAAAAGGCTTCACCAAAATGTGGTACAATATATTCGGCCGAACTCAGAACACCGGTATGGCACCAACGACAATCAGCAGACTGGCAATCGGCTATTGCGTGACTAGGCAGACTGGACTCTACCTCAAAAGACCCTGCCAAAAAAAGTAGGTTGGCCGAGCCTACCATCTACGGCAACAGTGTAGCGAAGTGATAGAGATCTTCATAGATGTGGCTGCTAAATTTATTATACTAAAGTAATTTAGAACAATAAAGGTAATTTGGATTTGTTATGATAACTATAGCATTTGTCTGATTTACATGTTTATTTACATGTACTATTATAAGCTTTGTTAACATGTCAATATGTTTAGAAATGTTGTCGAAGGTTCAAATTTTTGAGGCAAATCTGCAAAAATAAAAATTTGCTGCAACTCTGCATTTCAAAGCTATCTGAGATGATACATGCAGCAACTTACAGTTGATACATAATTCGCTCTCCAATTGTCATAGCTTTTAAATTTTTTTCCAAGTACTAGGTAAAACAAAATCGTTAGTAATTAAGACGAAGCTATCAGCAAATAAAATTATTAGTATTTTGCAAATCGTTTAGTTGGCTCGTATGTTTGTTTTCAAAATAAACGTGTACGATATGTTGTTATATGCTTTGAATTAATATTTTGATCTCAGCGGTCAAACATGCAAGTTGCAATATGATTAAGTGTTCGTTGCACAATATTACGGAATTGTGTACAAAATTACGGAAAAACTCTTTAAAAAGATTTTTCGATTTCAGTTTTTTCGTTATCTTTTTCGATAGCTTTAAGCAATTCTGCATTTTGATTTGAATTTTATACTTTTATACAGCATTGTTTAATAATTTGCATTATTTAAAATGGGTTTTTACCGAAAATCTTGTTTGCTGATGAAAGGATTGCTCTATGAAACAAAGTAAGTTTGTTTATTCGTTAATGGTTTTATGGCATATACGACTGTATACTTTGTACAGATAGTATGATTTTTATTTCTTCGTTGTGCAATATTTGTATAGTAAAAGATTTTGCAAGAATTTCCATAATGTTTTCGTTTGCATTATCTATTGTAACTAGACTTTAGTGTAAATTGGAATAAATTGTATTTAAAGTTGTTTCACTAATATTAGGAAATTAGATTCAATTATGATTGCATCCAGAAAGGGATTATGGATGATGCTCTTTTAGTGACAACGCTTTTCATGTGTAGTCGTTTCCTTTTTAAACAAAAATAAACTATGCTACTACTGTCTACTGCTGATAATATTGAAGAGCGTTTTTTGACTGATGTTAAAATTTGGAAGGCTAAATTAAATCACATTAACATTAATGATTAAAGCAGTTACTTGGTGAAGCCATATAGTATCTAATATATTCTCTAGCCTAACCTTTATTTTTGTTGTAACTGCATGTAATTAAAGTTTAATGAAAAAATTGTTTATTTGTTTATCACTTCTTATGGAATATGTTTACAGTATTACGCACATTGCTGATAAAATAAAAAACGAAAAATGTCCCTTCTATACATAATCAATAAATCGTAGAAAAAACTTTCAGGAACGGCTATGAGGATGCTGCAAAATTTTTTATTGATTCCGATTTGGACGTAGATGTGAACGGAGTTGTTTTTCTTATAACCGGAGCTAATAGTGGGATTGGATTCGAAACAGCAAAAGCGGTGGCAAAGCGAGGAGCAATTGTCCACCTTGTTTGCAGAAACTTAAAGAGAGCCAATAAAGCAAAAACAATCCTTGAGGAGGAAACTGGAAACAAAGTGAGTAAGGCGATGTATGTAGTTCTGTACACCGTATGCAGTAGCGTACGCAGGATTTTTGAAAGGGGGGGGGGGGGGGGGGGGGGCAGGAAATTTGAGAATAATGAAGACCAAAAGGAAAATTTCTCCACTCAGAATCAGTCCGTTTTCCTGCCCAAAATATGGCACCATGCCCCCCCCCCCTAAATACACCCCTGACCGTATGTAGCACGCGAGAGAACGTTCTCTCTAGCTCAAACAGAAGAGCACTAAACCGTAATGCTGCAGGTTCGAATCCAGTGGGAGGAATAGCTTTTTCGCATAGCTTGTATTAAGTACTCAGTAGTCACCGTTCTGGTGGCTCTTCCCCAGGCTTCCGCACTGGTAGGCTGTAGGCCAGAAAGAATGCAACCAATTAAGTATTAGAGCTCAGGCTCGCAAACGCCAAAAACATTTAAATTTGTTGTTGTTGTTGTAGCGCATATTTATCCTCCTGTCACCGGACAGCGTCAGACGCTAACTTATTGGATGATCCGCACACTTTTTATTACAACGACTACTTCGTGATTGGAGGAATCCGCACCTGATTAGGAGTTTCCGACGATCCAATGTTCCTGTGGATTTCTTCGAATTCTTGACCACTGAATTTGCTGCTTGTTCGAAGCCACCAAGCAGAGATAATCATCGTAGAGCATCTTATCAAAGGACACAACAACGTGACCTGGGTGCGGGTTGAACCCAGATCATTCGATCAGGGGCGTCTTAAAAACGACGCCTTTACCCTCTCGGCCACGCTGCAAAAATTATTTTTAACCTTCCTTTTTTTGATGTACAGTGTAACAGCGTAATACTAATGTGGCAACATACTTTCTTACAAAAAACTTTTAAACTTGGGCGAAATCTCGTAAATGATAGCGCAAAAAAAAAGAATTTGTTATTATTTAGGTTAACAGGTCATGCCACGAGCCGAAAGTGCACATATTTGTTCAATAGTAACATCCGGGTTTCTTTTTTCAGGAAATTTATGTCCACATTTTGGAATTAACTCAAATAAAAGAAGTTCAAAAATTTGTGGATAAATATATTGAAGATCATGGCAAACTGGATGTTCTGATAAACAACGCAGGAGAGTCTTGCGAGAGCTTCCAAACTACGGATTCCGAAAATCTGGAACGGAGTTTCGCCACTAATGTCGTGGGGCCATATGCCCTGACTAAAGGCTTGATCCCACTGCTCAAAAGGAGCACAAACACCCCAAGAGTGGTAAATATAAAAATTGAATCAATTTTATAGATTTTGTCCGCGCTGAGTAACTTTCTTTTTTTTTATTCGATGTGAACTACAAATCCCAAAATATTCTAAGGTTATTTTTACTGAAAAATTGGAACATATAGGAGAAATTTTTCAGCAAAACATTATTTTTTCGACAAATACCATTTGTTTATATTATTCTGAGAAAACGATTAGATTATTCTGTTTGTTATTATATACCGGCAGTCTCTTTTTTCTGTGTAACTGCGAGTAATTCATGAAAAGGAAATTTTATTAATATTGGCTACCTTTGAGTTTTCCACGATTTATCCGGTTTTGCAATAAATTTATAATATATAGTTTGTTTTTAAATTAATAAAATAAATCTTAAATTAAAAACTGTGGTTGAAAAAATTTTTATTTTGCACTTCTGATATGTCGATTGTATACCCTATGTACCCTGCAATTAATTTGGGTATGCTCTGCAATGCTAAATTCCGGGTTAATTTTCCCTATTAGATCTATACGAAAAGAATGAGTTGACAAAAGTTGTAATTTTGAAAATTGGCATTAAATTTTTATTTGTTTAAAGGTAACAGTCGGCTCTGCTGGGATGCTGCTGCAAAAACTGGATGTCCATTACTTCGACAAAATTCTACACCATTATGATGGAATCATCACGTACGGACAGTGCAAAAGACAAATGGTAAGTAGTAGAACGCTGCAACTTAAAAGCTTATCAATATGTGTGCGGCGTTCATGTTTTCGCTGGAAATAAATCTATGACAAAATTTTGATTATCGGCTATGCTGCATTGCAGAGGTGGAGTCCTCGAGGACGTCCTTGGCCTCGAGGACGTCTTCGAGGACAGATTTTGAAGTCCTTGGCCTTGGCCTTGGCCTCGAAGGTCAAGTCCTTGGCCTTGGCCTCGAGGCCTCAAGTCCTCGAAAATTGGCCTGTCCTCGGCTCGAGGACAGCACTATTTTTTGGTAAGTTAAAATTTTGTGGAGTGGTTGAAAAATTTTTTGGAAAGCGTTTGTTCGTGGAGATCGCTTAAAAAATTTTTGTGAAGACCTTTTTTTTTTTTTTTTTTTTTTTGGAGATCGCCTGAAAAATTTTTGTGAAGACCTTTTTTTTTTTTTTTTTGGAGAGCACTTGCGCTTTGTGTCCTTGGTCCTTGGCCTTGGCCTCGAGCATTCCTGTCCTTGGCCTCGAGAGTGTCTGTCCTCGGAAAGGCTGTCCTTGGCCTTGGCCTTGGCCTCGGATTTTTTTGTGTCCTTGGCCTTGGCCTTGGCCTCGAGCCTTGTGTCCTCGACTCCACCTCTGCTGCATTGTACTTTGAAGGCCAAGGTGCGACACAAAGGGTTGCTGAGTTCTTTTTCATGCATGGTTAATGGTCTCACTTTATGCAAACGAAAATCTCAAATAACTTATTTGCCCATTGACCCCAGCTGAACGGCATTTCAAAAAAATTTAGTGTAAGTTATGCAAAAGAAGAAAATTGAAGAGGAAGATATACGTTGTTGGTTGTTTCTACTGTTATTTATCAAACATAGGATTATAATAAACATTTGATTTATCAGTTGTTTTAAATTTGAAATTTCTTCTGTGAAACTCAAAAATTAACCCCTTTTCGAAATCAAAGTGATGAATTAAATATTGATGAAATCTAATCAAAGCTACAACGGGACAAAATTTAGCATGTAGTGCTTTAGGCAATCTTTATGGAAATTTGGGCGGATGAACACCCGGAAATTCAATTTTCCGTCATGCACCCTGGTTGGGTGGACACACCGGCTGCAAGAAGAGGATTGGGGGAGTTTTTTGAGAAGATGAAAGATAAATTCCGCAGCCCTGAAGAAGGAGCCGACACAGTAGTGTGGCTGGCTATTTCAAAAGAGGCTTTAAAAGCCCGAAATGGAACTTATTTCCAAGGTAAATATTATTGTTTTAACGGAATACGATTTATTCTGTTAAAATTATTAATTGTTGCTTATCTTAAACATGGCGTGGTGTAGGAAATACAAAATGATGGCGTAGTAACCCAAAAAGCAATCAACTGCGTGATGGCTTAACCAGCAATAGTAATGGGATCCAGTCGTAGAAAGACCAAATTTAGTAAAGCGATTAGGAGTGTATTTTATAGTTATCTTTGATATTTAATGTTGTCGGTAAAAGTCCAGTCAATCAACCACCTTTCAGCAATCATTATCAAGAGCAGATATAATTTTTTTTTTATTTTGCAGACCGAAAACCAGCAGCTAAGCATTTACCTTTGGCCAGAACTAAGGAAAAGCTGTCCGACCGAAATGAGTTGCGCCGGATGTTGAAGGGCATCATGGATGACGTTGAAAGAAGAAAATGATCAATGTTCAAATATAAATGATCGCAATTTTAAAGTCATAAAAGAAAAGAATGGTTTGGCTTACAACCGAACAATTTCTCGGACCTTGATGGACTTATATGGCCAAGCATTAAGTCTACAATGCAGCCTACTTTGAATATTTCCGAATCTTGCAATTTTTAGAATAGAGAAAGACAGAAGGCAGTTGAGAAGGTAGGAAGAGGGGGACCAAGCTCGGTAATTTTTCGGGCTATCCAGATTTTGCCCTACCACCGAACGTTATGAATGTTGAGCTCAACCAAATACCTGACAGTCTAGGGAAACGGAGCCGTGGTAAAACCTCAGTTCATCATAATAACTCCGCAAGAAAGAGGTCCACTGCCTTTTTATTTGGTGTTCGTCTTAAACCCAACTGAAAATTAGGTTTAATTATAGCAAGCGTTGAAGGCCTTTTTTATCCTCCATTCCGAAAAATCTCTGCTTGGAAGCCCACTTGTATTTCCTTTTTCTTGGTCCCAAAGTTACTATCAACGGCCTTAGAGTACGTGTGGTTGGGTAATGGGTATCAAACTAGACTAGTTTGAGAATGGTGCTAAAAATGATGCTACTCTGGCGATGCAGAGCATTAAATTACTGTAACTGTTATTTTATGGAATTTAAATACTGTACATGTGGCTTAAATTCAAATGGTAAATTGCATTTTTGCGAACAATTAACAGTTCACGAATCGAATGTAACCCGCGGGGCATCATTAATGAATATCAAAATTATAGTAATCCTCCATAACAACGATAGCCTAAATAAACAATCTTCGCAAACTGTGATAACAATAAGTGATCCAAAAAAGCACGTTTTCAAATGAACATATCGTACAAAGACGTCTTATTGAGATGCCTGATTCTGGAGAAAAGTATTTTAAAATTTCCAGTACAGTAGCTATATCTTGGCCACCAGTTTCGCCTTAATCAAAACCCTCAAATTAAACACTAACCCATTAACCATTTCATAGGAGGTTTACTTCTTGCTTCAAAACATCGTCAAATTACTGTTTAATCTTTTCTCATTCTGCAATTAAAACAGAATTTATATGTAATTACAATGCATAGATTCGTCTTAATTATCTTGGTTCATACATCTTCATTTGAACTCTCAAAGTGTCATTTTGAGCAGCTTTAATTACAACGGCTATCGCGATGATGTCATTTTACCAATATGAACTGCCTATTGCGTCAATTAAAGGGGGTGAAGCATCCAGCTGGGATTATGGGCAAAAATTAAAAAAACATCTAAAACACTTCTTTGGTAAATTTCAGCTTTCTACGATTTATCGTTTCTGAGATATTTCATTTCAAAGTTGGGAGATCTCCCTGACAGTGTTGCCAGCTGAAATCCAAATTTCTAGGAATTGGGATATACTATTTAAATTTTAGAAGTATTCTGTGGTAATACTAATTCATGCATAAGTCTGGCATTTAGAAGCTTTCAAACCAATGTGAAAGGTTACAATAAACATTATTTTAAGAAAAATGAAATTTTAACTGGCAACACTGTTGGAGAGATCTCCTTACTTTGAAATCAAATATCTCAGAAACGCTAAGACGTAAACTGGCGAAACTTGGTGAAGATATGTTCTAGATTATTCTTTATTTTTTGCACATAATCCCAGCTGGATGCTTCACCCCCTTTAAGACTGAAACTGCGACAGTTTGTCCAGACTTCTCACAAAACTTACATTCTGCATAATCATCAACTAAGTTCAACTTGGCGGAGTTGTTTGACTGCAAGGTTTCTTGTGTCGAGTCGTAGAATTTTTTTTGCAGAGTTTCAACGTTTTTGGCTGGAATTGCCCTTTGAAGTGCTACCGTATATTTGCAGTGCAAAAAGTTTTTAGACAATATTGAAAATGAAAATCTATTCTGAAACTTATATTTCATCTCAGTGGCAAGCGCGCAGCCAGAAATTCGCATTGGGGGGGGGGTCTGGGGGCAGAGCCCCCAGCGCTTGCAAAATTTACCTTTTTTTGCGAAAATAACTCAATTTTAAAGCTATTTTGATAAAAATTAATGCTTTTAAAGCGTATAGAAATTGGCGGTCCAAACATGATTAAACTGGTTGCATAAATGGGCTATGTGAGAGGTGGCTAATGTTAAAATTTGCTTTTCTTGTTTACATGCTGGTAAATCATAAAATCCTATAGTTGAATAAAACTCACACGGAGTAATCTATTTTGTCTATATTTTATAGAGAAAAATAAATGTGGGGGGGGGTAATGGAAAAATTTTTGAGAAATGTGATTGGTACTTAACTAATACTGAATAGTCCCCCCTATTTCTGAGTTTATAATATATATAGTCAGTGACGATTGGTGGCAAAAAGTTTTGGGTTTTCAATTTATTATTGCGTCTATTGCGTCATTTATTTTCATGCAGAAAATAATTGCCCATCCGGTCTGCGCATATAAAATTATGTCCATACGTATAAATAGATGACAATGATATTTGTACTGTGTTTGCACTGTACTTTTTTAAACGTATAAATTGAAAAACAAAGTTTGACTGGGGAAAGTAGCAAAAACACGTTTGGGAGTAAAAAGTTTTGTCTCGAATTGAGGGTAGCGTAGCTGAAGTTAATTTTTCTCGTCTCGCTTCAGTTGTAGTTAATAGTGGAGGTGTAGAAAAATGAAAAAGATAAAGTATAACTTCTGTAATGCTATACTTAATTCAAGCAATTGATTAAAGCTTTTAATGCGCCTTTACCTCGTCCAATGATCAGTTGCCTATAAAAAAGCAAAGAAATAGTACAAGCTGAAACAGCTTTGGTCGTTTGATTAGCAATCTAAACAAAACTGTTTACCACAAAGGGCAGAACACTAAAATCGACAAACTTTCAGAATTACTGTAGATGCAAGAAAGTCGTTTAAAAGTAAATTCCATTTGCCTTTCCGCTGAAGAAAATTCTGTTATGATTGAATCCTGAAAAGATTTGGTTTCAATGGCTTCTGTCAGTAACAGGGGCGCCCGCAGGGGGAGTAGGGGGGGCACTTGCCCCCACCTGGAAATTAAGATGTCAAGTAGTTTTTATGTTTGAATTTGCTAAAGAAGTCTAAATATATCTATCTAAACTAAGAAAACAACCTTTTGGAGAGCTTTTCACCTTGGTACAGAGGACGGGGGCAGCAGTGACGTCGCGAGGGAGGCGGCCCGCCCCGGGGGTCATCATTTTGGGGTGACACCATTTTATGATACCAATCGAACAAAAAAGAAAATAACAATATGTTTAATATCATTGAAAATGTTTAGCACACTGAAATGGACTAAAAAAGATTTAAAGCATTTTTTAAAACATTTATTTAGAGGGCTGGGCGCTAATTTGTCAAAAATATAACTCGCAAATCAGTAGAATTTTTGATAATTGGCCAAAACAATAAATTTTGATCGTTTCTTGAAACGCGCTGAATATAGGTTTCATGAAAAAATCGTAGGAATAGGGAGGGGTGGATGTTCAGCATCAGTTAAATACCAATCACTTCGACTCAAATATCGTTCCATTAGCCCCCCCCCCCAATTGTTTTTTTCTATTAAATATAGACGAAATGATTACTTGTCGTGAGTTTCGTTGAACTATAAAATTTTATGATTGATGGGACCAGTTTGTAAATAAAGAGCACTGAAATTTTACGATTAGCTACCTCCCACATAGCCATAGCCCATTTATGTAACCAGTTTAGTCATGCTTTGCACTGCTAAGTTCTATGCCACATTTCAAAAGCATTAATTTCAATCAGAATTGGCTTAAAATTAAGTTATGTTTGAAAAATAAAATAAAATTTTTCGAGTGCTGATGGCTCCGCCCCCAGAACCCTACTGACCTCCAGTGGATGGGAGAGGGAGCTTCTAGATCTCCGAAACAGACCCTTCCCCACTGCAAATTTCTGGTTACGCCCCTGATACTAACGTGCGCTGCTCATACTTCCAAGTTTTAAAATCTTGCAATGAGAAGTTGTTGAGCCAGCCAAATAGCAATCGCGCCATCTACAGTAATGGTGTAGTACCGCTTTCTTTAAAATATAACCTTTTGCAGCCTTCTATACATTATGAAGGGTGACACCATAAATTTCGCCACGGGTGTCACCATCCTTAGCGACGCCACTGGAGGGCACGAGGAACAGGATTGCCTATTTTGCGTAAATTGTCGTACAGCATTTTCTTCAAAGCGAACGTAAGCAATATCCTAGGATTAAGCTGTTTGATTAAATACTCAATATCAAACGTTTCAGCATCTGTCACTGAGCCCTTATCAGGATCTAAATACAATATACAGCTTTTAATATTTCAAGTTTACGCTGTGGTTATATAAACACTAAAATAATAATTACACCGCCATTAAATTAATTTTCCTCAGAAACCGAAATCAAAACCAAACTTGTAATCAATAGCGTAGTCAGGGAGGTTGTGCCCCCTGCGTTATTCTAGTAGACCAAAGTGCACGATAAGGAAAATGCCACAATGTTTGTCTTTCTGAGGCAGTCTTTTGCAATTATATGGTCTCGAAAGTGGTTCAAAGCCACTTTTGAAATATTAATATTACTATTTTTTTTTGGAGGGGTATTAACTTACTTGTCAAAAATACAACTTATAAATTAATCGATAAAAACTTAAAAACATGGCTAAAAATGAGCTGTCAAAATTGATCGCTTTATGCAAAATGCTTAACGTAAGCTTCATAAAAAAAGACAATGGGGGTCTACTCATCATTTAATTTATTCAATTACAACAAGTTTTGGACTCACCTGTGAGTAACGTGGGGGTTTGAAAGGGCTGAGTTATTTAATTCTTTCGCATGGGTTTCAAATTGTAGGCTATCAATTTGAGTGTTTAAATGGCTCTGAAAAGATGCGAAATTTGATTCGAATTGCGTTAAAATGGCAATTTTTTTCTGAAATATTGAAAAAATTGCCCAGCAGTTAGGGTTTTGCGCATAGACCCCGGTAAGCGATATGCTTTAGTTGCACCAGTTTTCTCGGCACGCTGCCTAATTGCGGCATTTTTCAAGCAAAAAATTCAATCTTTAGGTTAATCAAGCCCCCCTAACAAAATTCAAGTTGCAGTTATTGGCGCAACCAAGAGGGCTAAGGGAGCTTAGCCTCCCCTTCTTCTTCTTCAAGTCACTTGGAAAACTTAACTCACATATGCGAGCGTTTAAACGTGGTTTGAATCTGATCTGCAATTAAAGAGGACTGAAAGGGCTGGGCAATTTAAAAAATTTCAAGTAGAATTTTAATCTCAACAACTTTGATCTTTTCCATGGCATTAAAAACATTTGAAATGAGATTCAAATGACGTTAAAATGGTTATTTTTTTCAAGAAATTACGAAAATTGCCCATTGACAAGGGGCTTCACCCCCAGACCCCCATCCATAATAAATTTGAATTGCATTAATGTGCTCAACATGCCGCCAAATTGCAACATTTTTTGAACAGGATCATTTAAACTTTTGGTTCAAGTCCCTTAGCAAAATTCTGGTAGCAGCTGTAAAGTTTTATTTCATCCAGTAGATAATAAATACATCGCTTGCCCTCCCCCTCTGAAAAAATTTCTGCGGGCACCTTTGGTCAGTAATTGTGACTCGACGGATCTACGGACTAAATCTGAAAGTCTGTCTTGTCCCATTTATTTAGAGAGAACGATTTAATACGTTTTAAGGAAAAAAACGATCTTTCAACGAATTTGGGTCTACCTGCAGCAACGATTGCTTTTTTTCTCTTCAAAAGTTTTTTAAGTGAAGGGACATACCGTTGAACTATCCACAACGTTCGTTGCATTATATTGCTGTTGTAATTTACTTCGACAAATTTTAAGTTTTTCTAGTAGTAGATTATTTTTGCGAAAAAACCTTTCAAGTCTTTTACTGTCAATTGTTTGATACGGAGCAAGTACTATTGTGTTTCTGGGTGGTTAGTTTAATTGACAGGTCTTCAACGATCGATCTCGCAGCCACAGGCGCGAGCAGCAAGAGGGCAAGGTAATCACGCTTTCTATCTGAAAACCTACGGTGACGTCAATCGTGACGTTCCTGCTCTTGACCAAATTTGATTGGTTAATACAGAGGCAAGGCGTTACCTGGTTTCACTTTGCTACGCCATTTTGAGTTTTCACAATTTCGCTTTGATACCTTTCAACGCAGTCAAGCTGCAACTACTGCATATCAACCTTTTAGCGCCACAATGCCGAAAACTCAATATAATTGACTGCCACTAGGTTTCGCCAATTGCTACGAAGAATACGCTTTGCTTGTAACCAACTAGCCATGAAAGCAAAAATAACTAAAATAATAAAAAAATTAGTTAAAAGATATATTACTCTGAATCAACGCAGATGAGATGATTTTGTTTGGCTATTCAAAGAATACCCTGATGCCCCTCATCGATCGTCAATACGTATAGTTGTTCATAAAACTTATGTTCAGCATTTTTACACTGTAGCGATCAAATTTGGTAGCTTATATTTTGGCCATTTTTCAAAGTTTTTATTGATTTGTGGGTTTTAGTTATGACTAATTAGCCCCCCTCCTCTGAATATATGTTTCAAAAGATGCTTTAAATCTCTTTTTAGTACATTCCAATGCAAAAAAAGCCGCCTTAGAAATGCTAAAAACGTGGTATTTTTCTTATTCTGCATTTTGGTCGACAGGCCAATGGAAGGGGGGGGGGGGGGGGGGGGCTATAGCCCCCCCCCCTGGCTACGCTACTGCTCAGTGCAAGCTGCTCTTGTTAGGTTGTTTCGCGACAAGAATTTCGTTTTATTTCATGCAAAAAGAATTTTTAGCATGGAAAATCGGAATATTGAAAACTGTATAGTTAAAGAGACCAAACTTGCTTTTAATAAAACAACACAAGAAGTTTGCCAACTTCAAATTTACAGAGCCGCATAATTAAAAATGTTTAATGTAAGTTACAGCTAATTTATTGCATGTGGTACTATAAAGTTAATCAAAACTCGTCTTTGCCTACTTATTAGAAGCTAAATTGCAAAATTACACCTACGCTTTCAACGAAAATAGGAAAACATGCAGGAAAGTAAGTATTTTTTTGCATACTGTAAGATCAACAAAAATTACTTTTAACACTAATAATTACATGTAAAAATGGCAATAGGAGAGGCTGGCGGAAATCAACCTTGCGCTCCTGCAAGTTCTTGCAATAGCTAGTGCAAGAGAATGTTACTTTGTGAATGTTCATGCGCTAGTTATGCTTTATTATAGTTTTGTTTGTTGCCGTTAAAGTTTTGCAGGGCAGATTTAGGTGGGCCCAGGGGGTTTGGGCCCCTACCATCCACCACCAGTAGCCTGTACAGTGTACATTTGCGCGGTGTTGCGATAAAGAATAATATTTTGAAAACATTTGTTTTGTAGCAAACTAGTTTGGTCAATTTTTCCACTTTCTTTCGTAATAAGTTAATTCTGGCATTTTAATATCACAGACGCATGTCTCCTCCAAGAAAAAGGAGAGGGTCGGCATGAAATAATTTCGTAATCAGCTTAATGTAACAATTATTTTCTTTCACTGCTAATGTCGACGACTCAGTGGCGCAACCAATGGGAGCTAAGAGGACTTCATCCCACTCCTTAGCCAAGTCATTTAAAAAATAAGCGTTTAAACACGTTTTGGACTTGATCTGTGAGTAAGGTGGAAACTTGAAGGAGCTGGGCATTTTAATTCTTCAAATGGATTGTTTCTTCAAAGGCTCTAAAAAGGTACGAAATTTGATCCAAATAACATTAAAACGGCTATTTACAAAAATTACCCAGCAGCTAGAGGCTTCACTTCCACACACTCATAGCCTCCGGCGAATGGGGGCTCCGCCCCCATACCTCCGTTTGTGATACGCGTGAGTTGCACAACTTTTTTAGAATGTTGCCCGATTGGGAATTTTTTCCAGCAAAACTTTTTGACCTTTAGGTTCAAGCCCCCACTTAACAAAATTCTGGTTGCTGGCCTGCGACGACCAACCTTTCAAGCATTTTACCAAAATAAACTTCATTTAATTTTTTGCAACATCAAAAGATGGGACCCCCACCAAACTCGGGCCCCAGGGCGTTCCACCACATAAATTCGGTATTGAAGTTATGGCATTAACTGCTGGGGACAGCCGCCCAAAACGAACTTCCTGAGATTAAAATTGAATAACATCGTGTGTACCATAACTTGGACCAAAAAAAAGTTTATGCAAATCAACTGTACAAGTAATTTTAACAATTGGAAAAAATTCGTGACTATGAAACTAGGAGACCAAGTAGATCTAATTATTTTTAACTCCATTTCTAAACCTGCTAAACAACATAAAATCTACTTTGGAGGTGCAAAACAATAGAACGAAATTAATGCAAATTCAAAAAATAAACCCTTCGATTCTTTCAAAAGGTGATTGAAAGAAAATTTACTCAGTAACTATTGGCAGTACTGTTACCTTTTCATCTATAATCGTCTGTTCTGTACCAGTGTTAGTACTTGTATGCTAATTGAAAAACACCGTCAGCTTATCAGCAACAGCAAGTGAGGAACTAATACAATTATGTTTAACCGCTAAAGGGCAATATCAATAGTACTACAGAGAACTTAAAAATTGATTAAACTGGCCAGTTAGTCGAACGGTATCGCTTTAGTCTCTGAACTGGGAGGTCTGAAGTTTATATCCCGGGCCGGTTAAATTGGATACAGGGTCGCCAACAAAGCGCCACCACTGCGACATTTCTCGAAAGGAGCTGACTTGCCACAAACGCAATGACGCGGAGATGGGCCACGCGAACTCGCTACACGCTTCGGCGTAACACAGCGAGTATAGTGTTAATGAAAGATTTGATTATAAGCAGGACTGCCCGAACCCCGTTTGGAGGGTTGCATGCGGCCCGCACAAGAAGAATTGGCGGCCCGCGAGTGGTTTCGAGATTAACTAGCAGAGAAATTTTGCAAGAATCCGGCTAACACCACATCAACCGGTGAAGACCTTTCTTGTACTTGGTTATCACCAAAATTTCCGTCAGATTTTACCGCAATTCACTAGAAATTTTTTAAATTTGGGCCAGCACTGATTGTGCGGCCCGCTTTAAGTCACTGCAGCCTGTTTCTCATAAACTTTGGGCACTCCAGGTTAAAAATCGAGTGATTGATAAGCTTGTTAACTCGAGTTTGATTTCCTTTGCCGGAATGTTGAAATAAACTCGTTAGAAATTACTTTTGCCGAGACAACAAAAGTAGCAAGTTTGATTTGTTTTTTCATCCCTATTTGTGCCAGGGCAAGCAGACTCGGCGCTATTAAATGCGTAGTGTTCGCAGGAGTGCCGAAACCCGGGGGGGATATATCCTCCCAATACTTTGACTGTATCCCCCCCAAGAATTTGAGTATGGTCTACATCTGCATCCCCCTCAATAATTTGACTCTGGTGTGCATCTGCGCGCAGGTCTCCACTAGATTTTGGGAAAAAAGTGTTCCGAGTGATTGGTGAAGACTTTTTTTGGTCTTCACCTGAATTCGGGGAAAAAAGTGTTCCATTGTTGGTGAAGACCTTTTTTGATCGGTCTTCACTTAATTTGCTCACCTGAAAAAATCGTGGTTGAGGTTCATTCCCCCAATGTTGAAAATAAGGCAAAATTGGGATAAAATTGCAAATTATCCCCCCCAATGCTCAACAAAGATCGGCACCCCTGAGTGTTCGTATAACTTAATGTTGTCCTGCGGAAGTCCTTATGTCAATACTCCTGAATTAATTTAGACAATATTTTCCATAGTATAGCTTTATTATTAAGTTACGTTAATACTGCACAATACGAAAATGACAGCAAAAATTAAAAGTTCTGACAACTTGAGCAGATAATTCCCCCGGCCACAGCAATACAAAGATAGTAGTTACTAGCGAATTTAATTAATAGTTTTACATTATACATCAAACTGCAGCGAAAATGCCCCCTAAATATTGATTTTCAACCAGCTGGGGCATTTGGATCACGCAAAAGATGCTCTAATTGACTGAAGTTTACTTCATACGGAAAACGAGAAAATCAGAAGCAACTGAAAGTGAAGAGTCCACGAACTTATATGTTAAGTACGTGTGATATCACAGCAAAACGCCTGCCACTGCAAACACAAAAATAAAAGCTAAAAGACTTTCAGCCTCCAACATCCCTACTTGAGCGTCAAATTCGATATAATTTGTGAACTAGTCGCTCTTGTTAACAGCATGACGACAGAGGTTGATGATATTCATCTCAGCAGTGGACTAACTGGACAAATGCTGTCACTTGATGAATAAGACATAAAACGAAACAAAACATTCCACGAAAACAACAAATGAGTAGCATCACCAAAACATTCCACGAAAACAACAAATGAGTAGCATCACCTCAGTGGCGTTGCTAAGCATGGTGGCACCCGGGGCGGGATTTTGGGCTGGAGTCAATCTTTTACGGTCCAGAAATACGTGAAAACCAAAAAAAAGATCTTCATCGTAAAATTAGTGGGTTTTCGGTGCAAATGAGGTTGAAGACCAAACAAAATGAAAAAAGGTCTTCACCACAAATCACATCATAATATGGTATCACCCGGGGCGGGCCGCCAGCCCAAGCTATGCCACTGCATCACCTTGGAGGCGATTGTTTTGATCTCGAAAAAACAACAACGTAGGTTAATGAGTACGCATTTTTCGGGCGAGTTTCACTAAAACAAGTACAGTAACACAAACACCCAACAATCGAGTAGTTTTGAAGGAATTAAATAAGCCATATGCAGATAAAGTTTTTTGAGGTAAACTTCGTGAAGGTTTAGTAGCAGCTAATGCAGCTGAGTTTTTTTACTATCCTCTTTTGAAACCCGAGCGTTTTAACATAATGGAATCTGTGACCTCGCAAAATGCATTTACCTAATCGTTATCTTATCATATAATGACAAAATAGTTAAAAAAAAAGGGTATTATGCAAATATTTTTTATTCATAAAATACGAATTTAAAAAGAACATTCCAATTTGTGACGTCGGGTAAAGTTTAAAAAATCTGGTGAAGTGGGTCTCGAAATAAAACGCAAAAAACTCGGCTTCGTGAACACAATTAATTCATAAAGATGCAGTTTGGTTAGCTATTGTAAAATCTTTTCAAAGGATTACAACTTCGAAAAACTTGACCTTTCAAGGAACGTGAGTGCAGAGGTTAATAACCTTTAAGCGAGCAATGTATCATATGACCATTATCATATCAGTGACAAAATCATAACTTTCATATACATACGCCACATAAATTCGGCTGGCTACATTAAACGTGCAAATTAGGAAAGTTTAATCCCGGTGGTAAAACGGATTTAAAAGCGTTTAAATTTTAACACATCAAAATTATTTAAGCAAGGCAATGGCAAACCAATGTTTTTCATTACTAGCCAGCGTTAACTAAAGAACATTGCATAAATGTATAATTCTGCTCGGTTTTGCAAGTTTGTTCGCAATTAAGAATGCCAATATTACGCTAAAAATATAAGGAAAAAGCGTGTCGCAACTTCTTATCATCATTTTCTCACAGACTTGTAGTTATAACAATCATAAAAAATAATTAGAATCGTCAAAAAAAATAATTAAATTGAAAAAAAAAACTGATACTTTTTGATTTGCTCATCGAAGCCAATTAAAAATTTTTAGGCTTTTGTTACCTAGCAAGAGGATTTTTCCAAACGAAGATAAGAACTTAAAATCAGTTAAACCTTTTATAACAATAAGAGTATTTGGCTGAACATCATATTACATATTAGCACCTTACTCTTTTGGAGACATAATTATACACGAAGCCAGAATTACAATAAACACAAGCTCTGAAAAACTTTTGTCGAAACTTCGGAGAGCATGGCAAAGATTTTTCTACAGCTTTTCCAGAATAAAAATCACACTAAACTTTCAAGATTAACAAAATTTTCAAGTTATCAATTTGGCATAACATATCATAATTGCCCAAATAATTCTTACGCAAAATAATACCAGATTCATATGAAACAGACCTAGCTCACTAACAATCAAGATACAAGACTAAATCTTACCTTTTCAGATGTTTAGATCATTTCGCGTCTTTACCTTTACGTCAGCGCTAAACAGCTTCATCAGAAACTAACTACACAAGCAGCAGAGAAATGTTGGCAACACTGCGACCGATTTGACTGGCCCAACAGATAAAGCTACAAATTCAACGCATTAGCAACTCATCCAATCGACTGGTATCATTTACGATTCAATCAGAAAAATTAATCTCTAGTAATAAGCAGGCGCGCAATCAGGATTTTGCGAAGGTGGGGGGGCTTAAACTAAAACTTGAAATACCTTTATTCGAAAAGTGCCTTTTTTAGGCGGCGAGCTGAACAAACTGGTGCAATTCAAGTGCATCGCACAAAAAGGTCGGAGGCCAAGAGAGGTATTTTTTAATAATTTTTCGGCAAGAAATAGCTGTTTTAGCGCCTTTTGGACTACATTTCGCATGGTTTTGAAGCAATTTGAAAGAACTTAATTTCTAAAGTTTGGATGCCATTCAAACGAATTCAATTGCCCAGCCCCTTCAATTCCAATTACATACAGGTTAAGTCCAAATCACGTATAAACGCTTGTAGTTGGGGGTTGAATGTTTTAAGCGACTCGGCTACAGCTTCCCTTATTACGCCACTGTGAATAAGCAACTCAATAACAAATTATTCCATTGCATAGCGCCAAATGGCTAAAGCTATTTTCACTTTGTCAGGTCTTAAAACCACAATTGAAAAGTAAGATCATCAAAAACATCAATTAATCTTCAACAAATCTGGCTACAAGTGTATGGGTCCGTTTTTCACAAATATCCATTTGGTTTTCCACTGCTCCGCGGTGATAAGTGCCAGCGTGTTCCAGTTTCCAGGCGAGCGACTCAATTTCGAGTTCGAGTTGTGCTTGCTGATGCTCGAAAAGAGTCTTCTTTGGGCCCGAATCAGCGTAGTAAGCCCACGGATATGTGTAGTGAAGAATTGAACGACACTAAAAATGCAAATAGGTTGAAATTTGGCACAAATTTTTGCAAGGCCAATTAATAGAAAAAGAAGAGAGTATTTTATTTACTGTAAATTTTTACTTTTTTGTTAATTCAGACCCAAATCTAACCCAAACCCAAATCCTCACTCTAAAACTAATCCCGAACTCCAACCCTAAACGTAACCCTTAAAAAACAAAATAAAATTCACCTTCAAAAATTTCGGTGAAATAGTCACTCCCTAATTCAAAACCTTTTTGCCCCAAAATAGGAATCTTCAACTTACGTCATAGGACCTCAAAGAGCGATATTTTAAAGGCATTTCAACAAAGTAAATGAATGAACAACAATCACCAACCATAAAACAACTAGAAAGCATACCGAGACAGTGCTACATGTGCAGAAGAAGCAGCCAGATCATATCAAAATAAGACCAAGTGACCTAGCCAAGTACAAATAACAAACAGAATCACAAGCTTTTTCACTTCGGAAATGACACACAGTCGGCAGCGGGGCCAAAAGGGTAAAGGCGTAGTTTTTACGACGACCCTGATCGCATGATCTGGGTTCAACCCGCACCCTGGTCACGTTGATGCATCGTTGGATAAGATGCTTCACGATGATTATCTCTGCTTGATGGCTTCGAATAAGCCACAATTCAGTGCCCAAGAATTCGAAGAAATCACAGGAACTTTGATCACTGGAAACTCCTGAGATGGTGCAAATTCCTCCAAGCATGAAGTAGTCATTGCAATGAAAAGTGTGCGGATTGTCCAAGAGAAAGCGCCTGACGCTGTCCAGTTACAGGAGATTAAATATGCGCTACAACAACAATCATACACAGAATCAAAAGCCTTCTCACCTCACAAAGCTTACCTTTGCTAGCAGCTCCCCTGCTTTGAGCAGGTACTGCCAATCAATCCACGTCCCGATATTTTTATTTACTTTCTCTTCAATTTGCTTCTGTACTTTCGCTCTAGCTTCTTTTTCCAGCTTCAAACTCTGACTGTGATTTTCCCACTAAAATTTATCGAGTTGTATGCAACAAAAAAACGACTATTTTCAATGGTGTTCCAAAAAATTTCGTCACATGTTTCACTATTGAGTAACAAAAGTTTGTGTAAAGAAAATTAAAATCAAATCTTTCATTATACTCGCTGTATTACGCCGAAACGTGTAACGAGTTAGCGCGGCCCATCTCCGCGTCATTACACCCGGGCAACACAGCTCCCTTCAAAGAAATGTTGCAGTGACGCTGAACCAATGGCGACACAGTGTCCGATTTGACCTGACCGAGGTTTGAATTTCAGACCTACCGCTCTAGAGACGAACGCGTTACCCCTCGGTTACGAACTTTATCAGCATATAATGCTTGGAATGAAAGCCATGACTAGTTTATGATGAACAGGTACTGACGTTTTTTAATTTACGCCATGCATTGGAAAACTAGCAGCAAAAATTAAGGGGCTTACGGTTCAGTCTACATCATATCACAAAACTTTACTACTATCTAGCAACTAAAACATCTCGGTTTTCTGATTTTTCATTCATCACACTGAGCCATTTCTTCGATTAAAATTGTTGCATGACTTCCTACTTTAACATTCATGCGTTGCAAAAGAAAAAAAAAAATTATCGTATTTTCCACTACCCTAGTCCAAGAAAAAAATATCATTTAGTGGGCTTGCAAAAATGATAACTTACTCTCTGGAAGTAAAACAAATATTTCTTCAAGGCTTCACGTGCTTTTGTGTGTTTGCTTTCTTTCGCAAGCTTTGGATTGTCTTTGTAGCGAGTGCACTCGTAATAAGAATCACCGTGCTTTCTCCAGTCGGCCATACACATCCAACAAAAATCTACAAGCAGCTTCCATTTTTAGGCCAGCCAAGCGTTTTTTTTTCGCTCTTACAAAAGCAAATTTTTGGAGAACCATTACGGTTAAAATGTCTCGTAAATTATCCAAGATCAGGATGGTTTTGAGTAATATAACTAAAGAAAATCAACGGTACAGGAAGTTCAGTTAAAAATCGAAAATTTAAAACCCCTACTACTGGCTGTTTCCCTCCAGTAGTTTCTTTTGTAATTTTTAACTAAACTTCCTGTACCGTTAACTGGCTCTGGCCTATGTCCATTGCGCACTTTAAAAACTGGGAAGACAGTGTACAAGTTAAGAGTAAAATCATGTTTGCAATAGCCAAACTAGCCAACAGAAAATCGAATGACCGAAAATTGCAAGCATTCCATTAGCGCACAAGATTGAAAGATCTAAGCAAAAAAATAAACCCAACAATATTTCAATGAGTTTGACCTTAGCAAAATTTGCGACTAGGTCATATTTTTAAAAATTAATATACGGTTAGGCAAAGGTTTTCGGAGCAAAATCCTGCATAAATTGCGGTGTCGATATACATATTGCAACTCAGAATATATCAACTAACTTAGGCTCCGGAGAAGTGCGACAATTTTTGTCAGAGCAGCGTCAGTCCTGGCTCACTAAAGGTGAATTTACACAGTATCCGTTTTTTGTCCGTTTTTTTACGTTTTTGCTTCTCCTTGAAAAAGTATGCGATTTTTCAACCGTATTTTTACGTGTCCATATCCGCACTAACCAGACAGTCACATACTGGACAAAAGTTTTCCGAAAAAAATTTCTTGTAAAGAGGTACAACTCTATTTTGAAATATCGCTCTTATCGTTCATACACAAAATTTTTGAACAAAATTTTTATCTATATATAACAGTCTACTTAGTGCGGTTATGGACTTATAAAAACAAGGATGAAAAAGCGCATACTTTTTCAAGAAGGAAAAACGTAAAAAAACGGACGAAAACCGGATACTGTGTAAATTCACCTTAACTCTTTTACTCAAAAACTGCCAGCTTATCAACATATTTTGGAATTGATTTATCAATAATGTACATTGAAATATGTATCGAAGAGGAAGCTGATACCATATTCATGTACAATTGTATCAATACGGGATGCCTACAGATAGAAGTTACGTACTACAGCATAGCAACAGTGCGCATGCGGTACCTCAACTATGACGTCATAATGGCGCAAATTAATAAATAAACCAACAGCAAAAACATAAGATGCAGAAGCGAAGTTGTCCGATAAAAAAAAACACCTGACCAAGTAGCACATGCGTTGAAACAAAAAAAAATATGCTTTTCAAGTCAAATCGCATTTTCCCATTTGAAGGTACAGGGGAATTCACACGCAAACTTCCATCACTTTCAAAGGCAGAAAGCTGAACAACGCTGATAAAAAAGCACGGTATACCTATCCATCAGATTTAAAAGAGCATGAGTTACCTATACACAAGTCCATTTAAACAATCACAAAAGCCTCATTAACAAACCCACTTTCAATCAGTAAAATGATATTTAGGATATACCGGTATCTAAACAGCCTTTTCTAGTTGCAAGTATGCTTGGTGAGCAGAATGACGTAATAGTGCAACATTATCATACTAAAACGAGGAATTTCAGATCGTGTTCTGTTAACTTTAACTTATCATAATGACGTAAAACAGCTACGGAAAGTGAAAATTCCATCAGCACTAAACAAGATTTGAAAGCAACATAACAAATTGAGGAATTAAACCATGAAGATACTTTGACAGTAAGATTTGTGGTCCAATAAAATCTAGAGCGTCTGCTCCTAAAACGGTAAACTTTGGTTCGATTCCCAGATAGGTCAAACATAACATGATAAATACTGTAGGTACGTCCAAAAATTATAATATACAAAAAAGTACTTACCATGTTTACACTTGAAGCATTTCTGAAAAACAATCATAGCAATTCATTTTATTCAACAGGACCAAAAGAGAATATGACATCAACATTTATTTTTTGTAAGTGGCAAATCACAACTGCTTTAAAATTTCAAATTTTTGTTTTCGGGTATTCGAAAATCTTGCTGCATCAGTTAAAGCTTACCTTCCTGTCCTTCATTTTTAAGACTGGTGGAGTGCAGCATTTAAAAAAACTATTAGAGGAGGGCACAAAACGACATAACGCATCAAATCTGTGAGAAATTTCTTGGTATTGATTTTAAAAACAAAAATTATCTAAACTAATCCAGTGTTTCTCAGTAAAAGATTGGACAAAATGAGGCCGGCAAATGGCATTTTCATAGAGTTAACATCTAATGCTAATTATTATTTTATTACATCGTCATCTTTTCAACGAAGTAAACATGAATGAAACGAAAATAATACACACCATATGATTGCAACCTCCATTTTTCTCAATACAAGCGTGACAGTTAGGACACTGCAAAAAATATGATAATAATACAGTATGTATTACGTATAAAAAGTAAGGATCTTGGAAAAAACTGGCAAGTGAAAAAAGAAAAATCTGTCTCAAGTTTTGACAAACAGTTTGGCAATATCCTTAAGGTGAAAAATCAGAGTTGGACAGACATATATATTAAAATATGGCACTTGCATAGCTCCCAACCACCATTTCACCAGCAAAAAGCCACTATATAAATTCCTGCAGGGTGGTTTCAATAAAAATTCCAAAACTGTACATTAGCAATGCATTTTTGTAAACGAAAAAGAATTACTCATCTTTGAAAAAAATAACAAAAATACCTGTAGTATCTGATCATATATCTTAAAAAATTTTCTCATTTTAAGTTAAGTTATAGCTCCACAACAGATCATATCATCATACCAATCTAACTATAGCTTACATCTTTAGTATTGGCACTGATGTAGTTGGCTGTTTCTGAATCGTCGGCACATTTCAATAACCATTTTTTAATTGTTTCACAGTCAGTTGGTATGTGATAAGGATTGCCACATTCGAAGCTATCAAATAAACACATTTTCAACAATCCAGTTGCGGATCACACTTTTGTCATAAATGTTAGTTTTAAATGCCTTCAGTGAACTGCCTCAAAAAAAGAAATTGAATGCAATTTTTATGCAATTACAAATAGAAATCATGCAAGCAACCAAACCACTGTTTTTCATCATTGCGACAAAATCAACAAATTGGTGTTTTAATAGTCTGAACCTCAGTTGACTATGTAGTCTATATAAATTTCTATGTCAGCTAAGCAATACGCAACGGTGAAAAATTGCAAATTTTACAAAGAAGTATAAATTCTAATATTAGAAGCAGTTATACAAGCCAAGTGAAAACATAAAAAATCTAAATAAAATTAAAAAAAATTCATGCAAATGCTATTAAAAGAAACTTACATAATATTGTATGCGTCAAAAACTGACCTCAGTTTGAAAAAACTAAACACGATGTTTTAAAAAATTTGATACCATTTTATAGTTCAGATTCAATATTCTGCAAATTCTTGCTTAAAAAACTTTTTTTTGCATAATTTAGGACACTACAACATCATACCAGCAGGTAGACTTGCAACTTTTGCAGTGGACACGACGTGGTTTAGGTGAATCAGCAAAGAAAATTGTCGAGCAATCAACACCAGGACAAAAACGAAGCTGATAATGTGCTGTAACTGATTTTTCAAACAAATATTTTCTATAAAGATCCAAAACTTTTTTCCCTTGATGAGTAGATTTGTCAGACAAAAATCCTTCAACAAAATCTTGGGGACATAATAAATTGCAGCTTTCATTCATGCACGATAAACCTATAATATAAAAATAATGACCATTATACATTTTCACAAGCAATAGACTCTTTACAAAGTTTGTTCAATTATTACTGGTACAACTGCTTAACGTTTGCTTTAATCATAGATTGTTCATTGTTTCACAGCATTTTGTCTGACTCACATGAAAAAGAACCGTCAGAATGGAGAATACAGAAAAAGAACAGCTATTATAGGAAAAAACAATCTTTTTCTGCACTCCAAATTCTGACGATTCTTCTTGACAAGGGTCAGATGAAAAGCTTTGAAAAAGTAAACATTCTGATTAAGCAATTCTCAAGTTCTGTTGCACTAATCAACTATTTTAATGTTTATAGACACCACTGTAATTTCAGCATAAAATAATCTCATTAGCTTCTAGCAATCCTTCAGCATAAATGAGAGCATTATCATTTCTTTATTTGTAATTTATTGAAGTGTGTTTTACTAACTTAATTTTTTTCAACTTAAAGATCTAAGATTAAAGAATGATAAAAAAAAGTGTATCAATAGAGTTTTGGCCACATGTCACTATGTAAAATAGAGGTGTCAAACTGCCAAAACTTCTTCCAGGAAGGCCTGATTGGATGATGCAAAAATGCCCAAGGGCAACAATTTTTTTGCTATTGACTATTACAAGCAATGGAACATTTAATGTCTACATCATTTTGACTTTTTTGTATTACCTGAATTCATCCCATCACAAATTATGTACTCTAAATGAGTCTTCCAACAGCTGTGACAAAAAAGATGCTGGCAAGACAAAGCTGCAACACTTTTAGAACCAACTGTGTCAAAGCAAACAGGACATGTAAACTTCAAAGTCTTTTTTTGATCAAAAGAAAGCAACCGTTTTGAGCCAGAAGCTTGCATGACACCACTTTCCACCAGCATTTTAGATTTTTCACTTGCACTACTTGACCTAAAAAAACCAAATATCGTAATTGAAATATTTTCCGTAGCTTTGTTGTGTAAAAGGAATTTTGTTTGTGATATGATCACCTACATATCAAGAACAACTCTTACCGGTTCCATGATTTCTGAAACTATAGTAAAGATTCCAGACTGGCTTGAGTTTTGAAACTGTAGAATAATAGCAAAAGATTTCACTACATCTAATGTAAATTGACTTCTAATAAGGTCAAGCAATTTTATCTAAAAATGCTAAAAGTGCAATAGCAGTTTGTAAGCAAATGCACTGGGATTTGCAATTTTGAAAAAATATACTGAATACTGATATGCATGTAATTTGAAAAAAGATTACAATAGTAAGCACTATATAGTTCTCTACCTTGCAATAACTGCAGCCATTTTCCATTTATTCGCTTGTAAAACTAAGCATGACAAGGATGGTGATAATGAAAGATAAGAAGCAGCCATTTCTGTCTCTTTTTGAAGCCTTTCCACAACTTGTATTGGCATCAAGCATTCATAATCAAAGTGTTCTAGTTCTTGAATTCGCTTTCTGAACATACAACAAACAGCACAATATTTTTAATGTAGTTGAGCTGCTACCAGCAACAAAGATATGTAAACCATTTTTAGGAAACTGATGAAGTCTACAGCAAGAAAACATACTTATAGCACATTACAAATAAAAACATTAAAACCCTACAGCCTGTTACTCTGTATCACATAAAGACAGCTAGGGGGATTCTCAAGGGTTAATTTATTCAAATAAAATTGAAGAAATTAACCCCAGAAGATCCTACTAGTGGTAACACTGACTTTAAAACACTTTGGGAGCGACTTTCAGCAGAAAATTTTAAGTAAAAAGAGTAAAACAAAAATGCGCAACACTCATCCGCTTATTTTTTAGTTGAGTTTTTAAGGGTTAAGATTAGGGTTTGGGTTAGGTTTGAGGTTAATTTTAAAGTAAGGATTTGAGCTTGGGTTAAATTTGGGTGAGAACTGATAAAAAACTAGATCAAAATTTCTGATGAAAAATTTCTAAGCACTTTTCAAAAACACTGAAAGCACAAAGTCAAAAAACATATTTAAAGGTATAGCAAAAAGGTAGTTATTATAACTACAAGTTGATAAATAGCAAGTAAATCAGTAGCCTAATCAATATTATTAATAATAGAAATGCTGAAGAACATTTAAGTTACTTACATATGCTTCAAATCAAAATTGATCAAGTTCATTCACACCGAAAAATAAAACAGGCTATAAGAGATTAATAGGCTACTGCAATAAAGAAAGAATAGTATTGGTAAATTGTACATTTTATTGTTGTATTATTTATTTCAATCAAATTGCTTCTGAATCAAACATTTTTGTAGAATGTTAGGTCATTGCAAAATCGAGAGCAAAAACCAGAAACATACTTTATGAAAGTAGCTCCACTATCTTCATTACTATCCACTTCATTTTCATCATCACTCATAGGAAAATCATTATTATTGGAATAATAATCATCAACATCTTCATCATCATCATCGTAATAATTATCTTCATCTGATTCTTGGGACATTTTTTAATAGTTTAGCTCATACACTAATTATCACCAGATGAATTACTTATTAGAAGTATTCTGAGAACACTATGTTGAAACAGAAAAGCAACATCAGGACATTAGCTTAAACCAGTACTGTAAACTAAAAAACAATGAAACCTTATTAAACACTAACCAGTAACTACCGGTATCAACAAAACATTGAATCAGAAATGGCAATTGAACTGCTGTTTCTTCTAGAATCTACATATTTAAAATCAAACAGTTAAACTGAAATAATTTGAAGTAAAAAACAGTTGATTTGTTGCCCTTAAACCTCAGAATTTTACTGTACAGTAATAAGTCTAAAGAGGTGTCGTTAAGTATAAGCCGTCAGCTTTATTTCGGAATCTCTGCGACTCTTGTATGAGCGTGCGCGCACTCTTGCTCCTCTCAAGCGCGCACTCATTAGGGTTAGGGCTAGATCGGTTGAATAGCTTAGATCGAATAGAACACACACGCGCTCATAAACGAATCGCAGAGCTGCCGAAAATAAAACAACGACTTATACTTAACAACACCCTTCTGAAGTGCTGAGTACGAAATTAATAAATCTACCTAAACCTATGTCCTATTTCAATTTTGCATCTAATTAAGAGCTTAAGGATGGGACATTAATTGTTTTGATACTGTGCTCAAACCTTAGCTTAATGTAATACTAACAAAAAAATGGTAGTGACAGTGGGCCTATTTCACCAAAAATTTTCAAATTAAAGAGAATAAAACAAAAATGCGAAATATTCATTTGCATTTTCTTCATTTGCTTTTTTAGGGGTTAAGATTAGGGTTTGGGTTTGGTTTAGGGATCGATTTGGGAATAGCTTTAGGGTAAGCATTTGAGTTAAGATTTGAGTGAGAATTAATCACAAACTACATACGGTAAAAATTTCTGGTGAAATAAAGCCTTCCTAAAAAAATACAATAAAAGGAAGTGCTTAGTTCAGATCTCAAGAGTCAGATATGAGATATTTTTAAACTCTGCCGGATATACATACCGTTCATCCAATTCTGAAGTAATTTTGGGCTACTTAATTTATTTAGCCTATTGGTAGGCTTAATCAAAATTATGAAAATTTAAACTAAAGAAAGCAATGTTTTGATTGTTTGAAGTGAGAGCTTCGGTGAGTCTTGCTGTCTTGAGACTGAGTGGTGAGAAATACAGTGGCCTATGCTACTGTATCAGTCGTACAGCCTAGTATTATTTTCAACTTAAACTTCAGAGTAATACAGTAATAGTATAGAGGTTACTGCTGTATTGTTCATAACTTCACTATCACTAGCTTGAGCTTATAGGCTTCAATTGTATTTCCAAATTGCTCACTAGTATTACCTAATTCTGAATAATTTGCTTTGCTGTGACGAACTGTTTGTTGTTTTAAGTGCTCTTACTATTTGGAAGCAAGGATATCAAATATTCAAATTTTGAATCCAATTCTTGACACTGATCAACTTGCACTGCAGTCAATTAGACTGTTAGGCATAATGAGTCTTCATTTATATGTTTTTAGAGTGGGAGGTAGCACTCAGCTTTGGGAGCATGACAACTTTAATTGACTGGTTGAGTCTACAGTTGTCTAAGCAGTGTATCAATTCTAGATTCTTAATTTGAAAATTTCTCTCATGTAAATGCAGTTTTTATCACCTAAGCCCCCACACCAACCGTATTTCTGTAAAATAGTTCTACTGTTTTAAGAAGAGCCACAGTTTGACGTCAGAGTATCTTTTTCTCTCCATTCAGCATAGATATCCTAGTCAGTAATGATTGCTTCCAGCATTGCTCAAAGTTAAAGTTGTCAATACTGCAATACTCATTGACTGATGGTGCAAAACACAAAAGCACCAAGCGCTAAAACCACCTTTTTCATTTGTTATTCTTAAACTGGCAAGCTGCTGGGCCTGTACCGTAGGCTTAAATCTAGCCTGTTTCTGAGATGTAGGAGCTGACAAATCCATCCTTAACCTGAAAGAAGCGGACATCGCAAGCACATTATGAATATCAGTACAGAACAGTATCACACTACATGATACTGATAGTATAACTGGAGAAAGAACAAAAACAGAAATTGCTGGAAGGATTAGTGCAATCATTCAAGCATGTAATTAGTTCGTAACTGGTGGGAGTACATCCCATGATCCGCGTGATCCGATACATAAATCTGAAGACAAAAATACACCCCCTTTTTCCAAAAACACTCTCAAAAATGATTTAATGTGCTTGCTTTTTGTTCATGACACTGCAATTCTAATTTCATAAGTTTCATTATTAGCTTTTCTTTTATGTAAAACAATTGGCTTTTGCATTATATATTGAACTCTCATTCAATAAATACTTAAAAAGTTATTAATAATGAAATAATTTGATTTATCTTAATCCAAAATTATTCCAGAAAGCATTTAAATTTAAGTTAAATTTAATGCACAATGGTTAATGCAGTAGATTTTCTAAATTTAATTCGTTAACCAAAAATAAATAAATAAACAAAGAAATAAACTCAGCAGCGACTCTTAGTAGAAATTTTATCAATTTGGCGCGAATGTTTCTCACGGAAAGTGATTTCGCGCGAATTGCTTAAGTTTTTGGTGGTGTGGTAGGCTACTGGTAGGCCAGCTAGTATTCAGGGGTATTTCTGGCTATTTATTACTTTGCTATCAGTACAGTATAGCCAGAGGTGGGCACAAATAACGTTATATCAAAAGCGCAACTATATTTTTAACCAATAAAAGCGCAGCGCAAAATGCGCAATTGATTTTTTTAATTTCTGAAGCGCAGTCAGCAGTGCAACTTTTGCAATGAGCTTTTTGATTCAGTTGAAGCTTGCGGAACGGCATTTTCGTACCTAGTTTAAGCGCAACCTAACTTCGCAATTGAAATTTCACTACACAATGCAAACCAGAATACCGCGTTTTTTTGCAATTTTTGACAGAAAAAAGTACCGTAAATAATGTGCTTAAGAAGGCCGACATTTATCAATATTTTGATTGAAATGGAACAAAATTAAGGTCAATGTATAGAATTGCGCTATTAACCAAAAAAAAAAATTTTTTTATTAAAGCACAGCGCAATTAAAGCACAACAAATTTAATAGACTTTAGTTCGCAAAGCAACTTCCGCAATGTTTCAAGATAATAAATGAAAGCGCAGCACAACTTCCGCAATTGCGGAGGTTGCGAAAGTTGCGCTTTGCGCTTCTAATTGCGCTTTGCCCACCTCTGAGTATAGCATAGGCTAGTTTAGTACCGGTAGTTATGCACGGAGTGAAGTATAGGCTTACACTTACAGTGTTACAGCCGCGCAACTACAGGCCCATACAACTTACGGTTACCGTACATTTTGCAGTTTTGTTACCTGGTTTCTTGTTACACCTACTGGTATAGGCTAGGCCTAAATCTAGACAGCAGTGCAACGTGGTAACTACATTTTTTTCTATTACTTTAGGTATAGTATAGTATTACAGAAATGCGTGTGCCGAAAAACGAAAAGTGCTGAACTTATTAAACTGAAAATGGTAAACATTGAACAGTGCGCATGATGCATAGCACAGAGCAGTACGTCTAGTTTAATAGTAAGCCTGATTATTTCACTATTTGGATTGTGTCACTGTTCCTTGACAGTTCAAACTCGATTAAACTTTAGTTAATTTTTTTGTCGATAATTATGAATGTTACCTTGTGAACATGTAGCTGCTAAATTTATTATTTGTTTATTTGCGCGGTGCAGTATCGGTAAGTAGGCTTTTGGATTTTCTCTTGAGGTTTAAAAAAATTAAATTTTGAAAATCTAGATTATACTCATTTGTACAATAAATTTCAGGTAGTATTTGCATCCAAGAACTAACTTTACACTTCATAGGTTTTAAGTTGAAAAGGGTATGGTACATGTACGTATTGTACAACACTGAAGGAACTTGGAAATACAGTATTCATTCATGCATTTTTTATCTGTAATGTACTTTTTCATGGGTCAAAATTAAAGTTTAAGTTTGGGTTTGGGATTAGTTTTAGAGTAAAGGTTTTAAGTTTAGGTTAGATTTGGGTCAAGTTTGATAAAAAAAAGTTCGGTAGGCTAGATAAAAATTTCCAGTTTCAGTCCTTACCTCCGAAATCTGTGGATTCAAGCACTGCCTAAATTAATTTAAATTTCAAATGCTTTTAGGAGTAATTTGGGGTAAGATAAACCAAACTATTTTATATTTAATCATGAATAATTTTTCAAGCATTTTAGTGTAACAGTAATCTGATCATGTGAGCTAAGTCTGTGATTTAATAAGCCATTAAATAATCCCAAACTTATAACTTCAACTTGGCTCAGTTGCTAGTCTCTGAGTCTGCCAGTCAGTGTTTCCTGTAATTTTGGATCTACTGCGTAAATGCCAGAAAAGAAGCGAAAATGCCTGAAGTCAGTGCGAAAATGCCATTGCAAATCACGAACAACAATGCCATTTACTCAAAGTTTTGTGCGATTTCAAACAAACAAAAAAAAAAAAGTCATCGCACATGAAGCCTGCCAAGAGTTTTCTTTTCTTTATCGGCATACTTTAAAACAAATGAAACAAATAAGGTCTTTATGTAAAGTAGTGCATCTTTTTCTGTGACTATCGGTACTTCTGCATCAAGTTTTGAAGAAACAGGACCGAACAGTGCGCTGGATGAAGAAAAAATGGCGTTGCACTGAACGTTGCAGCCAAACAAAAACGCTGTAATTTCGAAGATCAAAAAATGCCGTTTGCAGTTGCCAAAAAGTAGTGAAAAAATGCCGTAAAAAATTTTGCACTATTTGCACTTTTTTGCGCTTACAGGGAACACTGCTGCCAGGTACAGTTTTAGTCACAGACTAGCATGTAATTTGGAATTAAAAAAAGCATCCTGCACAAAACTTGAAAGAGTGACCTACAGTATTTCAGTGTAGGCTCAAAGCTTGTTACCGAATTATCAATATTATTTTCATTAAATTTGAAAGTTAAATTGTTTGTAGTTACAATTATTACAGATTAAAAATAAAATTAGATTTGAAGCTGTTCAAGTGGCACAGTATTGGATATTCTTTGCTTCCTCATCATATCTGATAGCTATTAAAAAAAGCTGGTGCTATTCTCCAAAAGAATAAAATGGAGGTTAGTGAAATATATACCAGAATTAAACTTGCAAAATTGTTTTTGTCTTGGATGTGTTGATGTATAGCTTTAAATGTGTTGTTTTTACACCGCATCAGAATTTGCTTACTGTAGCTGACTCTAACTGATTTCTTGTTTCTCTTTCGTTTCATGTTTTTTTACAGTTTTATTGGTTTAAAGAATGTAAGAATGATTGTTCTCATTTGGTTTTTGATTTTGGTCAGCTGCTCATGAAATTTTGGGAGTTTTCACCAATGAAGATACAAAAATGAGAATGAGCTATATCGATATTTATCTGTGAAAAGAATAGGGTTTGAGTTTAGGTTATGGTTGGTTTTGGGGTTAGTTTTAGAGTATTGGTAATGATTTAAGTTTGGGTTAGATTCAAGCCAGAATTAATAAAAAACTAGATAAAAGGCCAGTTGGTCGAGCGGTAATGTGTTTGTCTCGGAGATGGGCTTCGCCAACTCGTTACACGCTTTGGTGTAATACAACGAGTATAGTGAAAGATTGGATTTGATTGATTTGATAAAAGGAGTATCTTAGCTCTAACTCAACCCTAAACCTAACTCAAACTCTAACCCTAGCTCTAGCCTTAATGTTAATTCTAACCCTGACTCAAAATTTAACCGAAACCCTAATGATAATTCAAAAAATAAAAAAAGTAAATGAACGCTAACTCTTTGCTCTCTTATTTTCTCTACGGGCACATAACACTCACCACTTCCTAGATATAAACTTCCGGTGAATTACAGCTGTTTTAATATTTTTTTTCTTGAGTGTTACATGTATTTTAGTCTTGACGTATTTAATTAATTGTTAAAAAATTTTAAGCTACCATAAATCCTAAAAATGACTTAAATTTTACTTGAAGTCAAGCTTTAGTTGTGATTCCCTTAACATTATTGTAAACTTTAATGATTTCTACTATTATTTTTGTCAATTGGTTATTCAACACTTTTTGAATTTATCGTTGTAGATTGTTGGATTGTAGGCATCATTATTGATTTTTCAAACTCGAAGAATCTTTTTTCTTGTTTAAAAAAAGAATATTTACTGGTTTATTGTAGACTAACTATTTTAATGGCTATTTTCTTGAAATATTTCAACAAAATCTGAGAATTAGTCTAACAAAATCTACTGAATAGATTTTTACTTTTTGCAAATTTTTTGAACATTCTGTGTGATTATGCATTTTTTAATCTCCAGCATTCTTGGAAGTGGGATCTGATTAAGTCTCCGGCTTTACTCATTGAAACCAGTCCAGACTTTCCTTATAGTCATATTATAAAAAAATCAAGTTACACTGTCATTATTTTAAGCTAGTAATACCAGCGCTACACACTTTTATCAGGATCATCCCACAAGTGAAGGTGACCAACAAAGTTCAATGGGTGACATGATTACAAGTCCTACTAATCGTCCACCATTTGTGTCCAGTCCATCTCAAGGTGATGAAGGTGAAGATCTACCTCCCTTTCAAGATGAAAGTGAAGTGGATGCTCTGCTTGGAAATATGGGTGAAAATGAAGAAGAAGATGACGGGGAGGAGTTATTTGGAGACAGAATGGAAAGGTTTGCATTAGTTTTTATTTGACAAAGTACTTAAAAACTTTTAAAGGAAAAATATAAAGCATATTTGAGTTGGCGTTTTGCCACTAGCTAGAACAGAAAATTTTGAATTTCGTTATGGTCTCAATTATCATCAGTGCCACCAGAGTAGTTTGACTGGATGATATTTTCATTGTCAATGCTTTGCTTCTCGTATACAAAAGGAGGTAACTTTTCAGTCATATTTTGCTAACAGAGATTATCGTCGTATTCCTGAACTTGATGTTTATGATGCTAATGCACTTGATGATGAAGAATATGAAGCTCTTTCTCCTTCTGCTCGAGCTGAAGTTGATCGATTATTGCGCAAAAGAGATCGTGAAGAGGCTTTAGGAAAAGGAAGAATGCGACCTGGGCTTTTGTATGGTAAGTACGGTGTGGCATTTCATTTCCTTATCATTTTATTGAGTAGCAATAGCTATTATTTATGTGAAAGATGCAGCTATACATGTATAGCAGGTGCTTGAAGGTGTGCTTGGGTGATATCTTATATACTAAGTATGAACGATTGCTGAGCTTAAATCTTTGTTTTCATTGTGCACTGTGCACGAAGATTATTGATTACAATATCAAATAAAAATAAATATAGTGCAAATTGGATTGGTTGCTTTCAAGTGCTTGTTGTAAAGGTTCCTGAGATACTTGACATCCTTACACCAAAACAAGTTTGTTTCTAAAAGTGCTTTTCAGAGAGTGATGATGAAGATGAAGACAAAATTCCATCTCGCCGACGTCGCATGGCAGAGAGAGCAGCCGAAGGAGGAGAAGAGGAAGATGTGAGTTTTTAGAGAACTTTGCTGCCAAAATGCATAAAAAGAGTTAATTTTGCTAGTATAACTTGCGCTGATTTGGCCACATTTATGCTTCTAGAAAAATACAGCTATAGCACTGCATTTACTACGTAATGCAATTGGATCCTTTTGCTTTGACATCATTAGCTTTATATCTACTTCTTGAATTTTCATATGCAGATGAAAACTTTTTTAAAAGTTTTTTCTGCTATTTGTAAATATACTCTACGTCAGCAGTATTTCCTTTAACTTTTTGACCGACCTGATGATACTCATTTAGAGTCATATTTTGTTGAAACAATTTTTTCCAAAGCTGGAAATATTCCTAAAGGTGCCCAAAATTCCGTACCAATTCGGTATCAAAGTATGCTTAAAGTCATATTTTCTCAAAATTTTCAACTTTTCTGAGTCTGTGTTTACTGTTTATCATATTGCCAAAAATTGTTTGTCTGTGATCCAACAAACCACTGATTTGCTGACAAAAAATCGGCTTAGAATGGACGCTTGGGACACTACATCTTAAGTAGGGATGGACATTTCAGAATAGTTGGCTATTCCAGAATTATTCCAATTTTGCTGAAATCGAATCCAGAATACTGAATCCTATTCTGCTTTCAATTAGCTTAGTTTGCTGAAAAAGTGAACATCCAGTCAACCACCATTGATATCCAGATAAAATTTATTCAACGATTTGCTTAATTAATGCAGCACTATGTTGCAATGCATGACACTGAGTGTTCTAAATGTTCACTGTTAAGTTGTGCTCTTAATTCGCTCACAGTCAAGCTTGCACTGGAGAAATATCTTTTGGAAGAAGCTGATGTTGCAGAAATGCAAAGGTATTTTGAAGCAAGTTGCTTCAAATGGGAAAGTTGAGAAGTTGTCGATCACCATTTCATGTGTACAGCTTAAAAAGTTTGAAAGTTTGAATTTTGGAGAGCCCCGTTTCGGAGAACTTTTCTTCACATTTGCCTGTCTAGAAAATCTCATGTGTCTAGTGTGAGTAGTTAAAAAGTTTGAGTTTTGGCGGCCCCCTTCGAGGGGAACCTGACTTTGGCACCCCCAAATTTTGTCAAATTTTATCTTTCTTTGATATTTACTTACCTTAAAAAGCTCATGTGTCTAGCTTGAAAAGTTTAAAAAATTAGAATTTTGGAGGGCCCGTTTGGGGGGAAAATCCCCATCGTGACACCCCCGATTTTTGTTACGTTTAGTTTATTTTTAGCATCTGCCCATTCCGACAATTTGATTCATCTAGCTTTAACTGTTTTAAAGTTCAAAATTTTGGAGGACTCGATCGAAGGGGATTTCCCCAATCTGGCACCCCCGGTTTATGTAGCACAAAAAAATCTTCCCAGATATCTTCAATCGCTCAAACTTTGAATACAAAGCGTTTAGCGGTTTAAAAGTAGATAACTGCAGAAGAAAAAGAAAAAAAAAAGTAAGAAAAAAGATGCAAAATAACAAAAATAGTATTGAAGTTGGAGTAAACGAACATAACCAAAAGAAAGGTGGTTGATACTGTGCTCAAAAATTACAAACCATTTTTCATCAATATCGGTAATCAATTTACGAGATATATCGGTTCAAAGTCGTCAACTTTTTGCCCATTTTTGGACTGTATAATTTTGGTCGCGTGACCGGGCGCCACCAAACTCGGTTTGCGTAAAGTATTTATTAGCACCCACATTGCTTCCAAATTTCAGCTTTGCACGTCAAGTGGTTTTTGAGTTGCAGGCGAATTAATAAATTTGCAAGCTAAAAATCGCCGTTTTTTATGTTTTTTTGGGGTGTCAATTCACTACGACGTGACCTAGGATTTTCAAAATTGACATACATGACGCTTTGAGTAATTCTCATTTTGAGTCGAAATTTCAACTTTCTAGGTTTTACCGTTTGGCAGTTATGATAAAATGAATCCTCATCTGCCAAAATTCGCGAACAAAAACAAAGGTACTACGCGCTTATGCGAAGTCCCAGTTACACAGCAAATGGCTCACTACACTTTTATGCGAGAATTAACTGCAAACAGTTTTTACCGACGTAATTTCCGTGATTTAAAACCGGTTCCAATTATCCGGTTTGTATTTCAATTTGGATTGCGGATGGTTTGGGATTCGGATCCTTGTGGATTCGGTATTCTGAAATGCCCATCCCTAGTCTTAAGTCATCACTAATTTTAAACATGTTCCATTTTCTATTGCCATTGATCATTGTGCTCTTAAAAGATATTCATTGCTGTAAATTTAAATTATGCTTTCCTTTTTAAACAGATGATCGAAAGCATTGAAAATTTGGAGGACACGAAAGGCCACACTGTGAGGGAATGGGTTCTTATGCAGGCCCCTCGTCTTGAAATCTACAATCGGTTCAAGCATTTTCTGCGAACGATGGTCGATTCCAGTGGAAATAATATATTCAAGGAGAAGATCAAGCAAATGGTTGAAGGTATGGCTTCTACTTAAATGTTACGAAAAAGTTAGACCTATTTAGTGTCTAAGTGAGTGAATAGTGCTCGGCGTTGTCGATTGGCTTTTGGGAAGTCGCTACGAACTTCCTCCGTGCTGTTAAAAGGCAAATCTTTCCGACTTTGCCGCTGTAGTACAATAAGCTACAGCATACCAATTACCAAGTCAAGTCTGAAGGTCACAAAGCTAGACAATGCTGTTTACGACTGTTTGACCTCATCAGAAACTCTCAGAACTATTCTTAAGATGATCTAATCCGCACTAGTGGTACTGTAGAAACAACTCATTATATGAGTTCAACGAATTTTATCTGTGGGTAAGAAACCACAAAGATAAAATTCGTGATGGTGTATAAACCCCATGTGGTTGAAATACTCAGCTTTAAATTGTGTCAGCCACTTGTGCGGATTAGATCATCTCAGCTAGTAGCTCTGTTGCTGATGAGGACTAACAGTTAGAACCAGCGCTGCCCAGCTTTGTGAACTTGCGATTTATTATTTACTGTGTGTTCAAGCTAACTATATTGCTTTAATTTTGATTTAGGTTTCAGTATCTTAAAAAGATGAATTCAGGTTAGGTAGATTAACTGAAAATAAATTTAAGAAGGCAATGCGTATCCACGTTTTTTATTAAAAGATTTTTGTTATTTTCAGATAACAAAGAAAGCTTAGTGGTCGACTACAATTTATTAGCGAGTTCCCACGAAGTCTTGGCTTTTTTCCTGCCTGAAGCTCCAACAGAAATGTTGCAGATTTTTGATGAAGCTGCCAAAGATGTCGTGCTGTCTATGTATCCGAAGTATGAGAACATCGCCAAAGAAATTCACGTTCGAATTTCAGAATTGCCGCTTATTGAAGATATTCGTTCACTCAGGTATTTTTTTTGTCTTGTTTATGTTTAAAATTTAATATACTATTGCACTTTTTTGTATAAGAACACAAGGCTTATTTTTGCTCAAAATTTAAAAAGTAATTAAGAACAATGCCAGCCTCAGCGTGAAAAAACACGAGCTAGAACGAAGCATTTGTAAGTAATTAACGGATTTTTCTTGGCCTTGTCGGTATGGTCATTGTAGATGTTTCGAACAATAATCATCACTTGTAACAAAACACAGCTTTTAAAAGCGCAAGAATTGATTTGTATTAAAATTTATTTAAGGACAGCCAGCCTCGCCCCAAAATTTACTGTTTATATAAAAAAAAGTGTAGTACGAATGATTTTTTTATTTTCAATTAAATTAAAATAAAATCATTAAATTTTTTTTATTTTTTGCAGGCAGCTTCATTTAAATCAACTAATCCGGACGTCTGGGGTGATAACTAGTTGCACCACTATCTTGCCCCAGCTGCGATACATCAAATTCGACTGTACAAAATGTGGTTACGTTTTGGGGCCATATTTCCAAAACCAAAATCAAGAAGTCAAACCTGGCGCTTGTCCTGGTAAGATGTTGGGTTATCTATTGTTGCATTTTTTGCTTGCAGTAATCCTGTCAATTCATGAGGGCAAAAGTGCTTTTGAATTAAGTTTCAAAAAAGCATCTTCCGAAGGTTTGTCTCCTCATAGTTAGACTCCCCAGTGACCGCATGTCTAAGTTCCTTTATGATTTGTACGGTGTCCTAGGTTGTATTTTATACTCCAAAGAGTTTATTTACGACATCGTAACATTTAACGATGAATCCTCCAACCACCGCTCATGCCGTTTGCGTAATGTTCGTCAAAGCTAGAAGTGGAGTCGAGGACACAAGGCTCGAGGCCAACGACCCAAAAAAACCGAACCCAATGACCGATTTTTCGAGGACAGACCCTCTCAAGGCCAAGTACAGGAATGCTTGAGGTCAAGGATCAAGGACACAACGCACAAGTGGGGATTTTTTGCGAAAGTTCTGGCGTTCTCCAATAAAACAAAAAGTTTTCGTAAAGTTACCGCGAGGTCTCTGACGTGCTCCAAGACAAAAAACATTCATTCATTCTTTTTTGGCATGACCTTAGCCCATTTTCAACTAATCCAAAAATAGTGCTGTCCTCGGGCCGAGGACAGGGCCGTTTCGAGGACTTGCAGGCTTCGAGGCCAAGACCAAGGACTTCAAATTGTGTCCTAGAGGACTCCACCTCTGATCTAAGCCTGTTCTATTATGTAAAACACCAGCATTTTAGTTTACCGTTTTTTTTCGGTCAGTGTGTGTCGCTGTTGTTTCATTTTGCTTTGTATTTCAGAGTGCCAGAGTTATGGACCGTTTGAAATTAACATGGAACAGACTGTGTACCAGAATTATCAGCGAATTTCAATTCAAGAAAGTCCAGGAAAAATAGCGGCTGGTCGTTTACCGCGGTCAAAAGACGCGATTTTGCTGGCCGATCTCGTTGACACTTGCCACCCCGGAGATGAAATTGTACGTTTGTTTTTGTTCCATCTTTTTTTTTAACTGGGTTAGGTTACTGCAGTTAACTGGATTTTGTTCGTAGTTGTCAGATTGATGGTCGTCAATAATTTTTTGGAACATTTGCGATAAATAAAAACTATGTCTATAGATGAAACCGTGGTTAAGAAATTCTGTTTTCTACTGTAAATGTGAAGAGCATTTGAAGTTCTAAAAGACTACATGCTATTTTTTTTAGGAAATTACTGGGATTTACACCAACAATTACGATGGTTCTCTGAACACTAAAAATGGTTTTCCTGTATTTTCCACCGTCATAATGGCGAACTACATTGAGAAGAATGATGACAAATTAGCTGTGTCTTCTCTAACCGATGAAGATGTACGCACGGTGGTGGCTCTCTCGAAAGACGAGCGAATTGCTGAAAAAGTAAGGCTTTGATTTTTTAGCGATCCTGTTTCAACAATTTGGACTAGCACTGCCGCGCTCCGTATTTTTTGAAGGTTTTTCCTCCGTTGTTTTTTCTGCGCTGTGTTAATATTACGCCGTGTTTTATGTTCTCATTTGCCTTATCTTCTCCGAAAAAATCCCATCCTGTGTCGAGAAAATGACATGCTATTTGTGAAAAGATACTTGAACTCTCGGAGATGTTTTTTTTTAGTGACTGTTGTCATGAAGTATATTTTTGAGTTGGCACAAGCCTGAATTATTTAGCAACCATTAGCTTGATACTGGTCTAAATATATTAACCACCTTATATCTTGGTAATTTTTTTCCTGTGAAGTGTTTAGCTGCCAAATAATGTTTAGCTGCCAATGTGTGTCGTTTCTGTTGCAGATAATTTACAGCATTGCACCGTCAATTTACGGTCACGAGTATGTAAAGTATGCGATTGCCCTGGCTATGTTTGGAGGTGTGTCGAAAAACCCTGGAGGAAAACACAAGGTTCGTATTACAAAAGGAGAATTATTGCCAAAACTTAAAAGGTGTAAAACTTGATAAGCCTTTTGCGGGGATTGATTATTAGAGAGTTGATAAGAAGCTCTAATACGTTATATTTTTGATATGTACAAAAAAGATTAATTATCGTTCTAGGCCAAAAGTATGGCCAATTGGCCATCTTCGCTGATATGTCCGATAAACACATCACAAGTTTTGATAAAAAATGAGTGTATCTTTTTTTATGACAACATTTTCCAAGAATACAAGAATCATTTTTGCTCAAAATTTAAGAACAATCCAGCTTCGGCATGAAAACGTAATTAGGAACACGGAACAGACTTGAAAAAAAACAAAGAATTTTTTATTTTGTATTACCGTATCGTAGTGAAGATTTTAGCCTAGCAATCTTTTGTTCTTGTAGCAATGACCTTCAACAAAAATTGCGTTTTTCACTACCCAGTTTTACAAAACGCTCTTGCTTAGCGTGCAAACCATCGGCGCTCACTTACGAAACGTGATTGTGAACTTGCGCATTACGAAAGAAGCAACAATGAATATGTGTGACTTTCTTTTCCAATGTAATTGAGGAACAGCCTGCCTTAACCCGAAATTTAGTAGTTCTTATAAAACTAAAAAGAGTAATCCTCGAAATGCAGAGTGGTTAACAGCTCTTTTGATAATGAGTCCACTATCTCTAAACGATTTAGGGTGCGTTTAGACTGGACGCGAAGCAACGCGAAGCGAAGGTTGGCGACCTTCGCGAGTGGTCGATTACGTCACTCGCGAAGGTTGCCAACCTTCGCGAGAGGTTGCTAATCTTCGCGACTGGTCGCTTCATAGGCTAATTTCAATAACTTACTTTTAAAATGTATTCAATGAGCAGAAAGCTTTGTGTACTTTATTATTGAAGAGCTATTATAGTAATCACAGGTTCTGTTTCGTCATAGAGCGCTGGAATGACCGGTAAAACGAAAATTGAGTGTATATTGTGTTATTACGCAATAACCGTGAAGAAGAGTCTAGACTAATAGCTCAGGTTACAAAACAATCTTGAGAAAAAAGTTTGTAAAGTATAAGTGAAAAACGAAGTACAGTAGATCGAATTTGGTAATGAAAAGACTAGTCTTTTCTTCAAAAACGTAGTAGTACCATAGTACTTAGCCTATTTACTAGCTGTCAATGATATGTTTAGATCCTTCAACTGAAAACTTGCCATAATCTGTCATGACAATGACAGTTCTGGGTTTTGATGCAGAAACGCAAAAAGCTGGTAGCAGATGTCAAAAGTTCTCTTTAGGTGTTTACTCAGTTAACAAATCCTTAAACGCTTTCACCATCCATGTCTCATTATGGTAGTGGTAGATCAACCGGTACCTTGTAGAGTGTAAACCAATAGGCTAGTCTACAGGTACATTTAAAGCATAAACTATGTTGTTTTTTTGATGTGATGTTTCTTTTTCAGGCAATCATGTTATAATACCTGTAGTAAGCTTAAACAGTTGTTGGTATGTGTCATTTAGTGCTGTTTATGAAGACTCCCAATGTTAACGCTATGAGTGAAAATGAAAGCTGGATTTGTCATCAGTTATGTAGTGGATTTTTTGCTTATTGTGCAATGGATTGCTGTGTTGAGTTGCTGGAGAAAGCAAAAAAACATTGCAGTTTTTGCATGATTTGACACTATCATCGAAGGACAAGAATTTAGCACAATAATACTAGCAGTTGCTTTGAGGAAAAGTCAGCTTCTAAAACTAAGTTTGGTGTTTTACTCGCTAGCGGAGCGCTTATCGATATTTAGTGCGAAGTTAAATGCTTTTGAGAGCATTTTATTAGTTTGCATTTTCTTGCGGTACCAGTAGGCTACGTTGCGACGGTCGCGTTTACCTCAAAGGGCTTCGCTCCAAACCACCGTTTGTAAGACAAAGACAAATTAATAGCTGTAAGGTCAAGCCCCCTCTTAACAAGTTTTTGGTTATGCCCCTGATAAAAAAAACATTTAGATATTTTTATGTGAAAATTGTTACTCAAGCATCTGAATAAAAGTGTTGTTAGTTCTCACATTTTCATGTAACTGACGCTTCCTTTCCCAGTCCAATTATTTTCATTATAAATGCTTTATCAAGTTTTTTGTTTAGTGGTGACTAATGAGAATGGAACAATATTAATGAACTTGCTTGGCGGGTACTTCTCTACCAATAATTGTAACTTCAGCAAAAAAATAGAACTCACTTTCTACTGGTTAGATATATATTGGCTTTCTAGTTCATTTAAATACACTGACTGTAATTGTAATGATTGAACTTCAGACTTAAAATTGTTTACTTTGTCACTTTATTCACCATGTAAAGCAGTAAAAATTTTAAGAGACAGTAAAAATGTTTTGAAATTCACAAACAACTAAATTCAGATATTACACAAAGACACAGTAAATGAATATTTAACACATTTGACACTTCTATTTTCATCACATAGAACTGGAGTGAAAAATCACTACCACCAGACCACAATATTCATGATTATAAAACTTGGGATAGTCCAAAACCATTGCTTCCAGTTCAACTTGATCACTGTCACAAACCTTCAGAATCAAGAAGACTTTTAAGAGGACATTCAGAAGAAAAAATTCCATGTTTGTAGCTATTCAAAGAAGTGACTACTAATTGGCCAATCCAAATGTTCATAGAAATTTTTCGATTTTTTGTATCTTTCTAGCTCTATTGTATGTAGCAGTGTAGCTTGAAACCAATTCTAAATACAGTTTTATTCACCAAGTTGGCTTGGTCAAGCAGACAGTGAAAAAACTTTTGCGAGTTTTCCAGTATTCAAGGAATTGTTCAATTGTGGTTAGGCTACTTTTAAAACAACAAGCTAACAAACAATGGGTTAAAACACTATCAACACATTCAAAACTAGCCTGTTGGTGGGTTATTTTATATTCTGAAAAAAACAACATTATGTTAGTTTAAGTTTACTTTAAGACAAAAAAGCAAAAGCTGCTCAGCCAAAAGAACCACTGAACTGATACAATAGCTTCTGCTATGCTGCCCAGAAAAAAAAGTTTTGTTTTAAAAGCTAGATGTCGTGGGGCTAGGCCTACTGCTTTGTTGTATTCATTATAATGAAGCTTTGAGATCCAGCATAGCTATGAAAAATCACTCTAGGATTTACAGCCTTAGCTGTCTAGATCCGAATTAACTTGGCTAGCCTAGGGCTATCGCAAATCTAACTTTTCCAACAACCTACTCTTTGGACTAACGAAAAGGCGCTAAACCATACAAATACACTATTTACATTATTTTCTAGCAAACTGCGATTGTAAAAATCCAATCAGTGGTTTAGTAGGTTATCTTACTACAGCCTGCAAGCAAACGCTGTTGCGCTACTGCTTGCGAAGGTTGCAACCGGTTGCAACTTTTCGCTAGCTTTCGCGAGCTGTCGATGACGTCAAATTTTGGTTGCTTCGCGTCCAGTCTAAACGCACCCTTACTCGGTGTTTCGTGTTTTTCATATTTATGCCTTTTTGGTAGTCGAGTGTTTGATTAGAAATTTTGTTTTCGTACTGACGCGGATGTAATAAAAATCTTTGACCACCGGTGTTTACAGATTCGTGGCGACATCAATATACTGGTTTGCGGAGATCCCGGTACAGCAAAATCACAATTTTTGAAATACGTAGAGAAAACTGCACATAGAGCTGTGTTCACAACTGGTCAAGGCGCCTCTGCTGTTGGTCTTACCGCTTATGTACAGCGACACCCAGTGTCAAAAGAATGGACTCTTGAAGCTGGGGCATTGGTTTTAGCAGACAAGGGTGTATGCTTAATTGATGAGTTCGATAAGGTAATTATTACTGTTTTTGCCGACTATACTTTTGTTGTATTTGTCGTTTTTGAAAAAGCAAATGGCAACAACTTTGCTTATGCGTTAATGTTTGATTTAATGTAAGATGCCAAACGAAACTGTTAAATGCGAGTACGCTCTTTATTTCCGTCGTATATTCCCAAATTTTCGAATTCTCTCGTGAACTCGTTCGTACATTCAACCAATTTCATTATTAGCGTATTACATTTTTGGGCTGGTGTGGTTTTCGCTATGCTTTTGTATTAGTTGGTCAGAATACAGCCGCTGGTAAAATTATGCTTTTTCACTTATTTTTAATTTAACTTTGCCTGTTTATCATAACAGATGAACGACGCAGATCGGACAAGCATTCACGAAGCAATGGAGCAGCAAAGCATTTCGATTTCGAAAGCTGGAATCGTGACATCATTGCAGGTTAGCATGAGTTCTGTTGAGTATTTATTGTTTTAATAATTTAATTATGGTTTTTTGACGTTTGCAGGCCAGAGCTTTAATAATTAATTGGTTTGCATACTTCTGGCCTAAAGGCTAGAAGCTTTTTCGCATGGCTTGTTTTTAAGTAGTTGCCGTTCTGGTGGCTCTTCCCTAGGCTTCCGCGCTGGTTGCCTTTAGGCCAAAAGCACGCAAAACGATTATTTATTTTTTTGTTGAGGCAATAATGTACTAATTTTTACCACTATTGCCTCGAGAAGACAATGCAGCAGGAGGTTATTTGAAGCTATTAAACCGCTCGCTAAAACAACTATTTCAACCGATTTTCTACTTCATTCTACCTTGCCATTAGGGGTGAGATGATGAGCAACATGTATGCTAAACGTTACGTGATGGTAGTTAGTCGCATAGAGAAAGGAATTTTTGAGAACATTGAAATATTGTCAGGGATCAAAATTTGTTGAAAAATAATCATACCAGTATTTAAACGGTTCTAACCTTGCTTTTTTTGTACTGTTTGAAATATACGATCAGATAGTACTGAACTATGATTAGGAATTGCACCTAGGACTCTTGTGAAGCTGAACGATAATTTTTAGCCAGATTCAAGTAGCATTTGCACTGGTTTAAGAACCCTGAAAGGCAAAGAAAAGTAAAGTAAACCTTTCAATTTTTCTTTCAAAACCTCGTGTTGTTAGGCACGATGCTCTGTTATAGCTGCAGCTAATCCCATTGGTGGAAGATACGACCCATCTTTGACTTTTGCTGACAACGTTGACCTTTCTGAACCTATTTTATCTCGATTTGACGTTCTCTGTGTGGTAAAGGATCAGGTATGGGAACTTCAGTAATCAGTACCCTACTTCTTATTTTGAAAACCGATTTATTATCATAAATCTCAATTTACTAAATGCTCCGAAAGTCAACTTTCGCTAAGCCAGTGTGTCATGCAAGGTTGCAGAACTGGTTGGGGTAAGCAAATTGTTTTGAGAACGGAGCACTTGACTTAAAGGGCAATTTCTCGATAATAAGGCAGGGCAAAGCAACTGAACGGCGTCCGTATATAAATTTGGAAATCTAGAGTAAGTGATTTTCACAGCACCTACAAACAGTGCTCGATGCCAAAGCAGAGCTATTATTTAGGTGAAACTATTCAACATGAGCTAAAATGTGCGACCATTGGTTTCATGTTTATTACAATCATCAGGCACATTAAATCTCTGTAAAAAAGCAAATGCATCATACATCTTAACCATTTAATGCAAGCAACACATCTCTATTTAATGCAAGCAACTTAACCACTTACCGTCGAAAAGTTGCAGTCCATCCTATAGGATGCTGCGGCAATCCTATCCTATAGGATGGACTGCAACTTTTCGACGGTAAGTGGTTAAGTTGCTTGCTTTAAATAGAGAATTATAATACCCATTCAGTTGATGTATGATGCACTTGCTTTTTTACAGAGGTTTAATGTGCCTGATGATTGTAAGAAACATGAAACCAATGGTCGCACATTTTAGCTCATGTTGAATAGTTTCTCCTAAATTTGGAAATCCGTACAAAATTATGTGATGTCAACTTTGTAGTAGCGACAACCTTGCTCAGTGGTAGAGCTTCAAACTCGTGATCAAAAGATTGCTGTTTCCCGGTTCGATTCTCGAACTGTCAGTGCGTTGTTGTTCCCTGGGAAAGATACTTAACTATTTTATTTTTTCGTAAGGCCAAGCAGTCTGTCTGCCGTGATGCCTCAGCTTGAAAAACTTGTAAACAGAACCTAAAAAAGTTGTTCTTTGTTGGTGTGATTAGGCAGACAAATTTGTGTGTATAAATAACACCTTTTACTTTCAATTAGCCAAAGACAAATTATGTAATCAACATTAATTTAGTACAGAAATATGATTTACTGTATTTGGTTAATCACGGTAAAAATCTGTGAAGGAGCTCCTCAGTCATCATTTAAGGCTGCTTTTCCAAACACTGCTGCGGCAATGCTGCTTTGCGTGCGTTGCATTTTCGGTTGAATAATATTCGTGCAATTCATCATTTCACGTTTACAGCATTGTGCAGAGTGTTCTGGGTACAGAGACAAGTGACCACCGAGTACTTTCTCTGGTGCTAAGGTTCTTTTTTTTTAATTATCCGAAACAGTTAAATATTACAGTATTTTTCATTTAGGTCGATCCTTTTAAAGATGAAATGTTGGCCAAATTCGTTGTTCGAAGTCACAGAAAACATCACCCTTCTGCTGCTAAAGACGACACTGAAACTGTGCCCCAAATCACACCTGGCAACGTCGAAAAAATACCACAGGTAAAATTCAAAATATACATTATAAGCAAATAATTGCAAGCACACATGTTTACAAATTTACATAATGGGAAAAGAAGAACTGGGAAAAAGTCGTATTGCAAAGCAAACTGAAGTTGATTCACTTGAAACTTTTAAAGCAAGATCCGAGTACAAGCTCAAATTCAGATCTGATTGCAAAGTGCTCATTTGCAAGTACGTCATGCACTCCCTTGGTTATGGAAGTTTTTTCATCATGAACGTAATCACGATGAATACCAAACAAGCCAGCGTTGTTTGGGAATGCGGAAAAGAATAAGAAAGGCTCCCGGTTTTTGGGATACTTTCTAAGTACGTAATTACGTAGTGACTAAAAGGTAAGGTAGGCTATGACTGTAAATTTCTGGGTACACGAACACTACAAAAGCGATGTAAAACACTTTCAAACGAACTCAAAAACATTAACAGCAAAATGAACAAAACTTCAGTTTACTATCGGTTGTGTTTTGCAGCTGTAAAAAATTTCTTCATAAACTTTTTACATGATTTGGCAAAAATTAGTTTTAAAAAGACTCGAAAGAAAACTCAAGAGAAAAGCAGAATTTGATTTTTTTTGTCGAATTCGTAGTTTTACAATTAAATAATTGGCATTAACTTAAACTGAAGTAAACAAATCTTTTTTTTTTTCGGCGAGTTGTTATTTAGTGGTGTTACTCTGTATTTTCTTATAATTGCCAGAAATAAAACAAAATTACTACTACTGGAAGTCACAGATGAAAAAATAATTTTCAGCGAACAAGTTTGAGGATGCATTCATCAATATTAGAACTAATCGATGCAAGTTTTTTTGTTATGTGCTTGTTTGGTGGAAACTTTCTGTAGACGTTGCGTGCTTGTTTCAAGCAACTTAATGCATCTGCATATTCTTGCAAGTTCATACAACACATGCTGATGCAATAAACAATCAAGGCAAGGCGGCCATCTTTTCCAGCGTTGGTCTGAGATTGGTAAATTTCTCTAGATCGCTGTAAATAAGCTAGCGCTTCGACGTATTGCTCTTTGGCTATCATACATTCTCCCATGTAAGTTAGAGTTTCTGCAATTTTATTATCTTTTTTTTCGTTTAGTGTTGTATCTTGAAAGACTTTTAGTGACTGTTCTAGACAATTCCATGATTCGCTGTAATTATGCAGTTTAGTTAAGCACCTACCAATTTTGCTTTTTGTAACAGCGACACTGCGATCCTTGTCTAAGTCAAGTGTTGTGTTTGTGTTAATTTCTAGCGATCTTTTTAAATGAGTTAATGCTTCGTCATAGTTACGTAAATCAGTATGGCAGTGACCTATCTCGTCAAGTGTTGCAGAAATATTGCGGCTTCTTTCAGCATTATACGTTGTTTTTTGTTTAATTTCAAGTGTTTGGTTTAGAGTTGCCAATGCTTCATTAAAATTATGCATTGCCAGTTGGCAACGGCCTATGGTATGAAGTGTTGAAGCAATGTTTTTGTCTGCAGTAACATTTCGTGAGGTTTTTAGATTAATTTCAAGTGTTCTGTTTAGATTTGCCAGTGCTTCTTCATAGTTGTGCATATCGATGTGACAACGAGCTAGAGAATAAAGTTTCTTGCCAATGCTCCTATCTAAGTCGGCATTTAGCGACTTATTTTGGTTAATTTTAAGTGCTTGGTTTAAATGTTCCAATGCTTTTTCGTGGTTTTGCAACTTCAGATGACAGCAGCCTATGTTTTCCAGAGTCAAGGATATTTGTGCATCTGTCTTAGCATTGCGTGTTATATTTTGCTTGATGTCGAGTGCTCTTGCGTAATAGGTCAGGGCTTCTTTTCCTCGAAAAGTGTGATCCAAACAATAACCTATTTGGTTGTTCACCCAAGCAACGTCATAGTCATGATCTCTGTCTATTGATTTGCTGTTGTAAATGCATAGCAATTGTTTGCAAAAGTCTAATGCTTCATCAAAAACATGTGCTGAAGTTAAGTGTTTCACAACTGATTTAATTTGGTCAGCATTCATACCAGTGAAAAAGTGAAGGGAAAGAGTGGTTTTCATTTCTGTTCTGTAGTGATATTTAATTTCATTTTCTAGCTTTTGAATGCAAGAATCAAAATCGAAATTTCCTATGTCCCATAGACCATTTTCTGAATTTTTTGAGAAAAGCGGCAGATTCCTCAATCCAAATGCTAAACCTATCGTGATGTTGATTAATTGTGGATTGGAGTAAAAGTGGAGTTTGGTGAAGTTGAGTTGTTTGGCCAATTCGCATTGCAAACAATATGCAATTTGAAAGTAATTTAAGGTACTTGCTACTCCAACAATCTCCAAAAACTTTTCAATACCATCATGCGTCAAATCAATGGCGTTGTCACACTGAGATTTGTTGTTCACATAAACTCGCAATCTAATTTCACATGCAATGGCAATCGCGTTTCTCAGCTTGTCTGCAGTGTTTTGAGTTATTTTGTTGTGTTTTGCCATTTCGTTGACTGTATCAAAACTTGAATTTGCTGAAATGTTATGTTTCCTCCCCAGTGCTGAAATGAACAAAGTGGTGCTACGATAAACCAATTGTTTGATGTTGATTTTGTCTTGTGATTTCAAGTTTGTTAATCGAAATCGTGTTGAAAAGTTGTCCAAATCGTCTTTTACTTGTTGTTTAATGTGGAAAATGTTGTCTGTCTGTGATTTTATGTCACTATATTTATTTGCACCATTTAGAAATTGATTGTAAATGTCCTCATTTCCAAACACAAAACAAGTTTTCGTTAGTATGTCAGCCAAGTGATATCCATGCTTCAAGTCCACTTCAGATCTAAGGTATTCAAGCATCTCACTAACTGGTTTAATGAGTTCTGTAGTAAATGCTTTGTTTGTTGTATGTTGTTGTCTGCCTAGTGGGAATTTGCATGCATGAGGCATCATCCCATCGAACGAAATTCCCCTCGGGGTTACAGCATCGTAATACCAATCGCCTAAAGCTGAAGTTTTGTCATTTAAGCTGTAGATGTTCAAACTGGGTACAAAGGTCTCTTGCACATTCAAAACAATTACATGAAAAATCACAGAAAACAATTTAAAATATTCCAAATACGACTCGTAGTTCTTATCGTCAAATAAAAGAATAATATGCTCAAAATCAGAGTAGGGAGTGATTTCTTCGCGAGCGAGGGACCCCATTCCAACAATGGCATATTGACAAGGAGGTTCCCCCATTACATCTTCACAAAATTGGCCTAGTTCAACCATGATATTTTTGTATTTGTTGGCAATTAGTTTGTTGATGGTTTGAATGGCTGATATTTTATGGCGCTTTAGTTTTTGTGTCTCGTGCTCGAAAGCGTTTTCTGGTATTTTTGGGAGGCTAGTTTGAAGAAATGACTTAAACTTCTTCCCTCATTTCATTTATTTCGATTTTGACTGTTTGTGCTTTCTCAATTAAATCAGCATTGTGTTGTTTTGCATTTGCGTTTTGAAGAATGTGCTGGCATAACTCGTAGAGGTCAGATTTGATTTGAGAAACGTTCGAAGGGTTTCTAATAACAGCAGCATTTAACAGTCCAGCACTTTTAATGAGTGCGATTTTGTCAGGGCTTTTCTTTTTGTAGAGCAATCCAATTTTGTGAAAGATTTCTGCTGCCTTTTGTGGTTGGGTTTCTTTTCCTGAATCATCACAGTAATTTGCTTTCAATTGCCGAGCGAGTCTTATTTCTTGATTACCGTTATCGATTTGAAGACCTTCCATAATTTCTGAATAACAAATTTTTGTAACACCACAGACATTTATCTATACCTTTGCTCTGTTGTTATCTTCTTACGTAAAAATGCTTTCGAGTTTCTGCTAGTTTAAGCACTGTACTGATTGGGCAACACTCAACCTGAGTGTTTATATGCGTGGCTTGCTTCTTATTTTCTTATTTATGTTGTTTGTTACTTTTAGAGCGGATTTTACTAACAACACGATTATAGCCTAGTCTCATTTCATCATTTTATTCTTTCGTCTTCGCACGAGATCGTTCTGAATCTTTTGTTGAATATTTAGCTTAGCGTATTTGCACTTGGGTTCAGTTTATTTACACAATTTGTTATTTTAGTTTTCTACTTCTTCATTTTCAGTATACCACAAACTGCTGTAAATTTTTCTTTGCGCAACACACAGGATGTTGCTAATAGTAATCGTGTAACAAAAACAATAATACAAATGCAGTTTGCAAATAGCAATGAAAAATACAAGCGCAAAGTTTAGATCAGCACCTGAAAGAATTTAAACAATCGCAACCAAATGAACAAATATTGTACAAAAATACGAGCATTCCATCACAACAGTGTGATAACTGATGATTGAACTTCATTCTTATTTTTAAAAAATGAATGTTTAAGTATGTGGTTTTTAATGCATTGGTTTAATTTCCGCATTGGTTAATCGTATGCAATCTTATCAACTTAAAAAGATACTGCTCGAAATCGGTTTATTGAAGAAACGTGAACTACTTGATGTAATAAAGGGGTGCCCTAAACCTTTTCCACAATTCCATTTATTCGCGAAAATACGTTTTAATCCGTTTGACTTCGTCCGTGCCATTGGTATCCCTGCATTTCTCATTTTTGTGACATCACAAAAGGCCTACTGTAGATCAGCACTGGTAGACTAGGTCTACAGGTAACAGCAGCCAAATTTTCAGATTTGGTTATAGGCTACTGACTGCGTATAGGCTACCGTTGTAATCGCGTTTCGGTCTGCGAGAATTTTTGAAAAATTATGCATTTTGTGGTGTCAAAAAAAACCGATTTCGTGTGGTATCTCTTTAACTAGCCACTGCTGCCCATGTGGCACATATAAAATGAAAGTAGCAATATTAAAGAAAAAAAGTAGCTAGGTTGTGAGCGGTGAAAGTGTAATGTGGATTGGTGAGGGATGTAAGTAGCAATATTGAGAAATAAAAGTATCATATTATTCGTGTATAAGTTGCAATCTTTATATGGGTAATTTGTGTAATAGGGTGCGACCAATTATGAGAATTATTAATACAACGCATCCTTTCAGTGAGTATACATGTCCGTATGTATGCTTGAATTTATGCGTGGTTGTTAAAAAAGCGAATCGTGATTGTTGATAAAAAAGGTGCTAGATAGCAATTAGAAAGGTTCAGCCAACAAGAAAACCCAAGTTTTTGAATGTGGAAATGATTTTAAAGGAAATTTTTTCCAACTATGCTACTGCGTATTGCACTTCTGTGAATTTGAATCTGATAAACTTTCAAAATTTGAGTCCATGTTAAAGTCTTAACGCTAGGGATGCGACTTACACACAAAAATATAGGAAAAGTTGCGTGCGCTGTGAACGTGCGAATCCCCAATTTCACAGGCTGCGTTTGTTACAAGTTAAAGTGCGTTTACACATTACGCGAAGTGAAGGTTGGCAGCCTTCGCGAGTGGTTGCTATCGTCATTTATTCAAAATAGGCCAACCATTCTTCAACAATTTTGTCTAAATAAAGTTAAGCAACTGCTCGTCAAGATCGCGACCGGTTGCAGCCTTTTACAAGTTATCGAAAGACATTACATTTCAGTTTGTTCGCGTCCTGCGTAAACGCACCGTTGATGTTATATACTGTATAATATCACACTAATGAACACATTATTTCATGATGAGGAATCCAATTTTCTGTAATAATCCTTGCAGCTATGTTGAATCAACTCTTCTATTTAAGCACTCATGCAAAAAATCTTTCGTTTGATGCTAAACTAAAAACTGTAAAAGCAGGTTCATAGGTAACAAAAATAAAAATATTTTCAAATACGAGCTTAGTGAGATATCGAAATCATACACTCATCTATTTTCAAACAAATTGTTTCGATTTTGGTTGTTATATGTTCATTTGATGGAAAATTTCTGTAAATTTCACGTGATTGTTTTAAACAATCTAAAGCATTCTCATATTTTTGAAGTTTTATCAAGCAGATGCTAAGCTGATACAAAGCGGAAGCAAAAAGCCCGTCCTTTTCAGGGTTCGATTGTGTTAGGTAAATTTCTTTCGCTCTCTCGAGGTAAGCCAGTGCTTCGGTGTATTGTTCTTTTGCAATGAGACATTCGCCCATGCGATTGTAAGTGTGAGCAATGCTAATGTCTTTTGCTTTGTTTGATGTTGTGTTTGTGAAAATGCTTAGTGCATGTTCTAGACAATTCCATGATTCGTCGTATTGCTGCAAACCGATTAAACATCTACCGATGCTGCGCTTCGTCGCGGCCAAACCACGATTCTTGTCTTGATCAAGTTCTGTATTTTCTTTGATTTTCAGTGCCTGCTTTAGATTCTTTAATGCTTCATCATAGTTTTGCAAATCAATCTGGCACAAAGAAATGGCATCCAATAAACCTGCAATGCTTATATCAGTGGCAGTATTTTGTGTTGCATTTTGATTGATTTCAAGTGCTCGGTTAAAAATTGATAACGCTTCAGCGTAGTTGGCCAAGTCAATATGACAGCGACCTGTCATATGAAGTGTTTTTGCTATGCTCCTATCCTTGTTGGGATTAAGTGTTTGATTCTCTTTGATTTCAAGGGCTGCTTTTAAATTTGTGAACGCGTCCTCATGGTTATGCAGATTCATATGGCAACGAGCAATGTCATCCAATATCATAGCGATCTTATTGTCTTTTTCGGGATTAAATGAAAGATTTTGCATGATTTTAAGCGCTTGGTTTAGATTTGTTAAGGCTTTGTCGTTATTTTGCAAAGCAATATGACAGCGAGCAATAGCATCAACTGTCCAAAAAATAGCCTCATCTGTTTCAGGATTACGAGTTATGTTTTGTTTGATCGTAAGTGCTCTGAAAAAGCTTTTCAGTGCTTCGTTATGGTTTTGAAGATCCATTTGGCAACGACCAATGGTATGTAGCGTGGTAGCAATGTTTCTGTCCTTGTCTGCGTTCTGTGTTGTGTTGTGATTGATTTCAAGTGCTCTGTTTAAATTCTTTATACCTTCATCGTAGTTATGCAAATCAATATGACAGCGAGCGATGGTAACAAGAATCTTTGAAATGTCCCTGTCCTTGTCTGGATTGTTGGTATTGTTATTAGCAATTTTAAGGGCTCGGTTTAGGTAGGTAAATGCTTCATCGTAATGGCGTTGATTTAACTGAGAGCGACCGATGTTCTCAAGTGTCAAGGCAATCTGCCAATCCTTATCAGGATTAGACGATATGTTTTCTTTGATGCGAAGCGATCGTAGATAATACTCCAATGCCTCATCGTCCCGCTTTGTTCTGTCCAAGCAATAACCGATCTGGTTATTTGCCCATGCAACGTTACTATCGCAATCGACATCTTTTGATTTACTTTCGTAAATATCCAGCAATTGCTTGTTAAACTCTAGGGCCTCATCAAATACTTTTGCTGAAACCAGGTATTTGGTAACAGATTTAATTTGTCCGGCATTGAGGCTAAACTGGCTATCTGAAACGGGTGAGTGAACCATCTTTTCTGTCTCAAGTTTCTTGATGCAGCCATCAAAGTCAAACTTACGTACATCCCACGATTGGCTTTGGGAATCCGAAGAGAAACTTGATAAACCACTCATTTCAAGTCCAAATGCTAAACCAATTGTGATGTTGATTAATTGTGGATTGGAATAAAAGTGGAGTTTGGTGAAGTTGAGTTGTTTGGCCAACTCGCATTGCAAACAATATGCAATTTGAAAGTAATTGATTGTTCTTGCCACTCCAACAATCTCCAAAAACTTTTCAATACCATCATGCGTCAAATCAATGGCATTGTCACGCTGAGATTTGTTGTTCACATAAACTCGCAATCTAATTTCGCATGCAATGGCAATCGCGTTTCTCAGCTTGTCTGCAGTGTTTTGAGTTATTTTGTTGTGTTTTGCCATTTCGTTGATTGCATCAAAACTTGAATTTGCTGAAATGTTATGTTTCCTCCCCAGTGCTGAAATAAACAAAGTGGTGCTACGATAAACTAATTGTTTGATGTTGATTTTGTCTTGTGATTTCAAGTTTGTTAATCGAAATCGTGTTGAAAAGTTGTCCAAATCGTCTTTTACTTGTTGTTTAATGTCGAAAATGTTGTCTGTCTGTGATTTTGTGTCTCGATATTGCTGGGCTCGATTTACAAATTGATTGTAAATGTCCTCATTTCCAAACACAAAACAAGTTTTCGTTAGTATGTCAGCCAAGTGATATCCATGCTTCAAATCCGCTTCCGAGGTAAGATATTCAAGCATCTCACTAACTGGTTTAATGAGTTCTGTAGTAAATGCTTTGTTTGTTGTATGTTGTTGTCTGCCTAGTGGGAATTTGCATGCATGAGGCATCATCCCATCGAACGAAATTCCCCTCGGAGTTACAGCATCGTAATACCAATCGCCTAAAGCTGAAGTTTTGTCATTTAAGCTGTAGATGTTCAAACCGGGTACAATGGTCTCTTGCACATTTAAAACAATTACATGAAAAATCACAGAAAACAATTTAAAATATTCCAAATACGACTCGTAGTTCTTATCGTCAAATAGAAGAATAATATGCTCAAAATCAGAGTAGGGAGTGATTTCTTCACGTGCGAGGGACCCCATTCCAACAATGGCATATTGACAAGGAGGTTCCCCCATTACATCTTCACAAAACTGACTGAGTTCAACCATGATATTTTTGTATTTGTTGGCAATTAGTTTGTTAATGGTTTGAATGGCTGATATTTTATGGCGCTTTAGTTTTTGTGTCTCGTGCTCGGAAGCGTTTTCTGGTATTTTTGGGAGGCTGGTTTGAAGAAATGACTTAACTTCTTCCCTCATTTCATTTATTTTGATTTTGACTGTTTGTGCTTTCTTGATCAAGTCAACATTTTGTTGTCTTGCATTTGCATTTTGAAGAATGTGCTGGCATAACTCGTAGAGGTCAGATTTGATTTGAGAAACGTTCGAAGGGTTTCTAATAACAGCAGCATTTAACAGTCCAGCACTTTTAATGAGTGCGATTTTGTCAGGGCTTTTCTTTTTGTAGAGTAATCCAATTTTGTGAAAGATTTCTGCTGCCTTTTGTGGTTGGGTTTCTTTTCCTGAATCATCACAGTAATTTACTTTCAATTGCCGGGCGAGTTTGATTTCTTCTATATCTGTTTCCAGTCGTTCAATTTCGGCCATGACACTAGCTTAAATTCTAGAACATGTTTGCTTGCTACAGTACTTCCTCAAACGCTTGCTGTCTAGTATTTTTATAGTGGTATCGTTGCTCAATTGTGCTTCGGCTTCACCACAAAGGAAATGGTAAAGGTAGCCTATTACAACCAACATGAATAGAAAATTCACCTAATTCAAAACTTGAGTTTTCAACGATTGTTATCTCTTCAAGAAAACTTTCCAATAATAGTTTGCTGTGATTCATGTGTTCGCTCAAAATTTAAATAAATATACCTGTATTAAAGATATCAATACTGACGTTTTGAACCAGACTTAAATTTTCGTCAAAGTTTGCAAAACCATCGCTAACTTGCGGAAAAGACGATTGGAAATGCAGTATGTTAATTTCCAAAACAAAGCAAGCATTAGCGCTAGTTGCGTTTTGTAGAACCAGTTAATTTTGAGTACTGTTGATCATTATTTGTTCTTAAATTTTTTAAGTTAAACAAACTTAGATAAATTTATGCTGCTATGTTTCGAAGCTATCGTATGCTGCAACGCATAAACTTGTAATTCTCCTTCGCCTTCTTTTTCTGTGTCGCGAAGCTTCAAAGCGTAAATCAATCTTTTCATATCTTGAACAACTGCCAAACTATTTTTTCAGCTTACTGGGCAACACTACACTATCAGTAATTACGTGTCTGCGTAGTACTGGCAGTCGCTAAAATTCTATAATTTTGATACTTCGCAGGTTTTGTCTGGCCAGCAGCCGCTGTCTGCAGAAACTAGATTTTTTAACGGAGATGCTAAACTATGAGCTAAAATTTTAATGCACAATTACGATATTAACTGCAGCACTCGTTTGCTGATTTGAAGCAACTTATGTAGGCCACTAGTGAGGGTCACGGAACTACTCCGTAGGCTGCTGAGCGATTTAGTGACTTCTTTCAAGAACAATAACGATTTTTAACTTCATTGGAATGAAATTTCAAACAGTTTTTGGATCATATAAAACACTTGTTTGCTTTTTAAGCTATAACTGCTTTAATTTTTTTCCTTTTTTTGTTTTACGTCCTGCTATCGCCGATGTTTGTCATTTTTCGCATTGCCTTTATGTCCCGAAGGTTTAGTAGATCTCGTGACCGTCTTGATCTTTCGCTGTTCCTACCTAAGCGTATTGTTGCGTTTTTGGTGAAAAAAAAAATACTGTCAAGGTACGAAGAGCCGTGCAGTCTAGCCTTTAGATAAATTTCAAACGGTTTTTGAACCATTTATTTATTGAGCTAACAAGGGCGGTGCAATCTAGCCGTTATGGTGGCCCAGTCTGACTTAGCCTTATTCTTTAACAGAGCTTAAACTAATGCGTTGCGTTGAAATATGAAAACAGTCTAGTTAGCGTTCTGTAGTTCGGTTTTCTCGATACAGTACTTTGTTATGTTAGCAGTGTGGCCAAGAGTCTAAAGACGTTTTACGACGAATTTTATCATATGATGTGGGCTGAAACCGCACCCTAGTCACGTTGTTGCATCTTCGGACACGATGCATTAGGATGATTATTTCTGCCTGGTGGATCGGAACAAGAAGCTAGTTTACATAGTACCAGATTTTTTGTGAGTGGATAAAGAGGCAATATCAATCAATCGTTGACAATAATGAAATGACACGTAGCACCACTAATAAGCCGACAGCTACGTTCGCTGTTTTGACAGCTAAGCCATGATATTGCTCATCGGTGTCGCTTTCACTAAGTGATGCAATAGTTCAAATTTTGGATGATCATTGAGCGATGGTTCTCTTGTTTCTCTGTTTATAGTTTTTATGAAAACTATGACTAACAGTTACTTGCAAACAGGACTTGCTGAAAAAGTATATCATCTATGCTAAAGAAAAAGTCGCTCCGAAATTGCATCAAATGGACCAAGATAAGGTATTTATTTGGTCGTTTAATGTGATATAAGTATCTTGAAAGAAAATCTCGAGAATAAGCGGTATTTTACCAATTTAACTCAAGTGAAGAGATAACCGTAATGGCTAGAATTTTCTTAAGCTTTTTTGATAATTTCACTGCTTGTTTGAGGTAAAAAAAAATGCTAGACCTTATACGAAAATTTTATATAAAATAATTTGAATTACGTAAATTTTATATTTGCAATGTCCAAGAAAGGCAACTTTGGGAATAGTTTTGAAGCTATTAATTGGTTACCCTCAGGCGTGTAATCAGGGTTTTGCTGGAGGGGGTGGGGCTTAGCGAAGCCCTCAGCCGCTGGGCGATTTTTGTAATTTTTCGGAAAAAATTGCCATTGAAATTACATTTCGCTTGTTTGTAGAATTGTTTGAAAGAACTAAATTTGGAAGCCGTTTGACAGAATTTAATTGCTAACCCCTTCAGCCCCCCTTACTTCCTGGTCAAATTCAAAAAGCACGTTTAAAAGCACGCATACTTGCGTTAAAATTTCTAATTTTTTCGGCTAAGGGAGGTCTTCTGTCCCATGAGCCACCGATTATCCCTATTGGTTAGCTTAGAAAGTTATCAGAAGGTTTCTGCCACCCTTTTTGTCAGTTTGGGGTTCAGTTTTCGGATGAATGCGGCGGAAGTAATGATGGCTTAAATTTTCGCAGGTTGCCAAAATGTACTCAGACTTACGTCGTGAGTCGATGGCTACCGGAAGCATCCCTATCACTGTTCGACACATCGAGTCCATGATTCGATTGGCTGAAGCGAATGCCCGGATGCACTTGCGCGCTCACGTCAATGATGATGATGTCAATACTGCTATTCGAATTATTTTGGAAAGTTTCGTCGAAACGCAGAAGTTCAGCATTATGAGGAGCATGAAGCGGGTAAGATGCAGTGACAACTTGTTTTTCATTCGTTTGGTTCAACAGAACACAAGAACTTCCTGCAATAACCTAACATGGCAATGATAACATTATTTTTTTTATTAGAACCAGTAAATTTTGGGTTGAGGTTGGCTGTTCTTAAAGTTTTTAGCCTCCGTTGTTTTTAGATTAAATTTAGAATAAAATGACACTAATGGGTTGTTCTCAACAGGCATTATATGTTGCAAAACTCTTTCCCTGTCCCTAACTGCTTGGCTTGTGCTGGGTGCCTGCTATGTCTGTTTAGAACAACAGGACACAAATTCTTCAAATGAAATCTTTCATTATATTCGTTGCATTATTCTGAAGCATGTAACGAGTTTGCGGGGCCCATGCTCGCGTCATTGCGCCCGGGCAACATAGCTCCGACTTTTCGAAGAAATGTTGCAGCGGTGGCGAGCTGTTGGTAGCACTGTGCCCCATATTTGAACCTCAGATCTCCCGCTCCAGAGACGAGCCGGTATGCAAAAAATTCTTGCTGGTAAAAAGTTGTATTATGTTATTGATCATGTGTATTAATTATTAGAATAGTCTTGAGGCAAATCTAGAATGAGAAATGGGAATACAAAAAGGCTTTACTTCAACATTCATAATTGCATATTGTACCTGTACGACGCATTTGGCCTGTGTTTTTAGTTTTTTCTTGCAGAGACTGGTATTGTTCTTACTGTAAATTTCGAAGCAAAAGTAAGCTTCAGGTAATAAAAAAGTCTTTCCGTGCTAAATATTTTCTTGATTCTTCCCGCAGACTTTTACTCGCTATCTCAACTACAAAAAGGACAACAACGAGCTGCTTATGTACATTTTGCGGCAGCTCATTGCCGATCAAGCTAGGTTTCAACGAAATCGTTACAGCGAAATGTCGGAGGAGCATATACAAATCAAAGAGAAGGAGTTACTGGAAAAAGTAAGTGATCGCAGAAAACTATTTACAGGTTAAGTGCTAGTTTCGGTATCTGTTGAGTGGTGTTATGGTATATTCAAGATTAAGAATTAACTTGTTTTCATAGTCAATTTGCAATTTGTTACGAAGTTCTTTGGGTTGATAAAACGTAAGTTTTTGTTTATAATTTTTATTCACGGTCAAATTTAGAAACCCTTAACAGTCTGTTTCCTCCTTGCGGAATCATCAGAAGAGACCTTCTAAACACTACATATAGAAACAAATTGATTAGTTACATTTGAAACATACATTTTTTGATAGCGGTTATTAACAAAATAATGCGTCTGCCTGGCCTCGAAACATTTGTCAACCAAACTAAGGAACAGCTGTTATAGGATTTTTGAGTTAAAAGGCGGACAACGTCGTGTTTACGTATTAGTACTCATGATGGGTTTGTCATCGGTTACGCTTCAAATTTGATTGACTCATAATTGGGTAACTTCCGTTAGATTAAATTGGAAAGGTAAGGGGTTAAAGCACTAGAACGACTCAAACGAAAACTCAAAATAACACTGCCAGTGGGTTTATCCGGAAAAGAGGAGTTTCGCAAGCACATAAAGCTTACTCTACATTTTTCAGCAAAGATTTGTTTTTGTGCCTGGATTTTGAAATTAGCTCGGAGCGTTTCTACCAAATCCAATGGAGCGTCATTAAAGAAACTGTTCCATATCGCTGTGGTGCAAAAATATGCAGCCTTTGTTTGGCAGAAAAGCTGCAAATCATCAAAGCGAAACCAGAAGCACCACTTAACAAACGCCCAGAGTTAATTTCAAAATTCAGGCACAAAAACAAATTTTTGCTAAAAAATGTAGAGTAAGTCTTGTGTGCTTGCGAAACTCCCCTTTTCCGGATAAACCCACTGGCAGTGTTATTTTGAGTTTTCGTTTGAGTCGTTCTAGTGCTTTAACCCCTTACCTTTCCAAATTAATGTAATGGAAGTTACCCAATTATGAGTCACTCGAATTTGAAGCGTAACCGATGACAAACCCATCATAGTACTAATATGTAAACACGACGTTGTCTGCCTTTTAACCCAAAAATCCTATAACAGCTGTTCCTTAGTTTGGTTGACAAATGTTTCGAGGCCAGGCAGACGCATTATTTGTTAATAACCGCTATCAAATGTATGTTTCAAGTGCAACTAATCAATTTGTTTTTTATGTGTGTTATTTAGAATAGAAGTTCTCTTCTGATGAGCCCGTAAGGGTAAAACAGACTGTTAAGGGTTTCTAAATTTGACTGTGAATAAAAATTATAATTTGCACTGATCTCTGATCATTGAGCTCTCTTCAGTTGGAGATACCAAAAAGAACAGCTAAGTTTTTGTCTAAATGCCGAAAAGCCCAAGCCTAGACGAGGAACACAAAACGTGAGTAAATCCATCTTGCATTCGGTACCAATATCATTAAGGTTGAAATGGTTTAATTTGGAACCTTAAGCAAAGCACACTGCAGTTGAAATGTCCCTCGCCCTCGAACAAAATTACCATACATACTGCATAGGGCTCAAGCTGCTGGTTTAATTGGCTATTGTATTGTTACCGTACATGCTGCACTCGAAAATACCATGTTGTTTTGGCCTTTTCCTATTTGTTGCTCTCGTTTCAGGCTCAAGCCATCAATATCCATAATCTGAGCCCCTTCTACCATAGTGACCTCTTCAAATCTAACAGATTCTCCTATGATGGCAGGAAAAAGACTATTACTCAGCTTATCTGATATGATACTGGACTTTTTGGTACTCGTACAACACGTGATTTCGCCATGTTTTGTTCTCGCATAAGACCGTAATCATTCCTAGTGTTTCCCGTTATTGTACAAACGTTTTACCGGCCTCTGTCAATTTATAATAGCTATTCTTGATCACAAAAGCAAATTAGTGCGATTAGCAAATGATTCTGGATTTTATCAAACAGTACAGTATTTAAATTCATGCGTAACCAATAGCCAATCTAACTCAGGATTACGATTTATGGATAGTTGCCGTTATTTTATGTTAAATCATGTTTCGCACTATTTTGTATCATGCTGCCAAGTTTTTGGTGCTTGTTTTTCTACTGTTGATTAAACGTTATTTTGCTCTGATTTTGTAAACTACAGATACAGTCTGTGCTAAATATTTGACACTGCTCTGACTGCAACTGTACTTTTCAAGAACACTGAGAGCACGAAGCAGTCAAATGTACCGTAACATCTTCAATCAAATTCGTCTTAATTGAGAGACAACAAAGCTTTAAATGCGATCTTCAAGTCTAGCGAACCTATCGACCTTTCACGATGTTAACTTTTCACTGCCTCATGACAGTAAGGCAGCTGTGAAAGCCAATTTTGGAGTCGATTATACCGACTTGGAATCTCACCAAGGACGAACATTTCAGCATCACTTGACATAAGCTATGTCACTAGATTAGACCAATATACTCGTAATTATTCGAACTTAGTGAACATTCGTTAATAACATGAATAAATAACTCGTGAAAACAAACAAGCAAAATTTTTGGAAAGGGTAGATATTAAAATAAACAACTTAAAAAATTAAATGTTCGAGGATAGGTAGTCCCCCCAAACGGTCCTCCAAAATTCGAACTTTAACCTTTTAAGATAGACACATAAAATGTTTAACTCAAGTTGATATAAAGAAAAGATAAACTTTGGGTACCTAAACGGGGTTGTGAAAATTCAAACTTTTTAACCGCACACGCTAGACGCATGAAATTTTCAGGGTAGGCAATATAAGCGCCTTTTGGTTTTATGCACGATTAACATTTGCTGCCGACACCTAGCGGTAGTTTTTTGACTTGACTTCTCACTCGTTATTTTTGCGTAACGAAGAGGAGTTATGCCAAAGTTTTCTTTTGAATCGCTCGCACGCACTTGGTTCCCGCATCTTGTCCCCGCCTTAATTTGTTGCTCACGCTCTCATTTCTCAACTTAAATTTTTTGGTTATTTACACTTGTAGGCATATTTTACCACCTGTTGTGAGCATCGTTTGGGCTTTAGGTTTGTCCTTCTTTTTTCTCAAATTTAGTCTGATGGCGTTTGGCTTTTTTATCCCCCTTCCACGTATTGGCTGAGAGTTGTTTTATTTTTTTCTTAGTGCATAAAATTTATTTGCCCCTTTGAACGTTTTTGTGAAAAGTTACTGGTACTTAACCAGTTTGTCATTGTTAACTGCTAGCGTATTCAAGATTGGATTTTCTCTTTGCCTTACCGCTACAGGCAAATATGAAGGAAACATAAAATTTAACAAAATTCAGGGTACCAAAATAGAGAGGTCCCTCTCAAACGTGGCCGCCAAAATTCGAACTTTTTTAACCACGTACGCTAGGCAGAGAAAATTTTCAGGATAAGTAAATATGAAGAAAAGATAAAATTTGACAAAACTTAAGGGAGCCAAAATAAAGGGATTCCCCAAAACAAAGACGCCAAAATGCAAACTTTAACCACTCACGCTAGACTGATAAAATTTTCAGACTAGGTAATGAAGAAAAGATAAAATTTGGGGCTACCACAATAAGGTATCCCCCTCAAACGAGGACGTCAAAATTTAAACTTTTGATTGTTTAAGCTAGACATATCAAATTTTCAGGCAATTATGAAGGAAAGATATAATTTGACAACATTTGGGACACCAAAATAGGGTCCCGAATTGGATCCTTCTAAATTCAAACTTTCCGACCATTCAAGCTAGACACATGAACCTTTCAGAGTAGGTAATTATAAAGGAAAGGTAAAATATGACAAAGCTTGGGGGGTACCAGTACCACGATGATCCTCCCCAATCGAGGCTGCCAAAATTAAAAACTTTTAATCACTTAAGCTACATTAGACACAGGAGACTTTCAGGTTAGGTAGATATAACACAAAGTTAAACGACAAAATTTGGGGGTACCTACGCTCAATTGGGCCTTCCAAATTCAAACATTTCAAGCATTCAAGCTAGACTCATCAACCTTTTAGAATAGGTAGATATAAAAGAAAGATAAAATCAGAATACGTACAGTAAACAAAACATGATTAATTTCAGGCGCGGCAATTGGGGAGTCCTCAAATGGGTCACCAAAATTTTAACCACTCAAGCAAGACAAACAAAACTTTCAAGATAGGTAAAAATATACTGTACTGTAATATAAAAAAAATTGAGTATCTCGTACTATTGGAGTCCTCCAATTATGCTGAATTCTCCCCCCATTAACTACAAAGGCTAAATAAATTAAATCTATTGAATAGTTTATATAAATTAAAGGTTACAAACTTTGGTTGGCAACATTGAGGAGACCTTGCCAAATGGGCCACTTAAAATTTTGAAAACTTTGTAACGAAGTACTCCAGCTAGACATACGAAATTTTAAAGAGTACCGATGGGCTAATACAAGAAAAAGATAATGCATGCCAAACTTGGCAATGCCATGTTGGACATTTAGCCCTCAAATGGACCTTCAAACTAGAAGATGGATTCTCACAATGCCTTGGTATCACAGAAAAATAGAAGAGTCAAACTTGTGGGATTACTCCAACATTTGAGACGTTGAAGTACTTGAGCTTAATGGCTTGACGGCCGAGTTTTTTACTGAACTGTCAATTGTGACATTGAAAAGATTTTCTATACTTGCTCTTCAAAGTTTTTGAACAATTTTATTAAGAGAGCTTTGGTGCTGAATAATGGATGTAATACAATATACTGTACAATATTTATTATGTTGGCCATTTGGTCGCACTACTAAATAGTGTTCTCAGAATAGGAATAGCTGTAAAATGTGTGTACATTTCTGGCCGTGGTTAGTGTTAAGATTGGCTGATGTAATAATATTTAGCTCAAAAGTCGCTGGAATTTTAAAGATGCTCCATGATGTTTTATAACTAGAATATAACATCGCAAGCGATATTCGGGATGTATTAACTTTACTGAACTTAAGAACTAGCGTTTTTATGGTTGTTGATAGTTAGATCTGAAATACACTGCTTTTGATCTTCATAATGTTCCATAAACCTGATCAGACTTGTGGTAAACGGCTTTCAAAATAAAAATGCCTAGAAAAGGTAGTTGTAAAATGTCAATCAAAATTTTGCAACTCTGCTTAGTTCTACTTCGTTTCAACTTTTAGGAAGTTCGTTGAATTTTCACTTAAAAGCAGGGTATCGAACCGTTTCAAATAACGATTCGGGTTCAGGTTTAGCTCCTGTTCAAAATATTTTAACGGTTCAGGTTTGGTTCGGGTTCACTTGAGCACCATTTTCGAGGTTCAGGTTTGGTTCAGGTTCACTTAAGTAAAATATTACTGATTCAGGTTCGGTTCGGGTTCATTGACTTAAAATTTAACTGTCGTTACTCGTTTCGTCCAGAAAAAAAAAAGGAGAAATTGCTAATTCTGTTGATGATCACCACTGCTCTTATTGTGCGTGTACCAGCGCTAGCGGCATTCGGATATGGAAAAATATATTCTTACTTTTGTTAGGAGTTCAGGTTCGGTTTGGGTTCACTTGAGCAGAATTTTGAGGGTTCAGGTTCGGTTTGGGTTCACTTGAGCACAATTTTGAGGGTTCAGGTTTGATTCAGGTTCACTGAAGTAAAATTTTGCTGGTTCAGGTTCGGTTCGGGTTCACCAAACTGAAACGGTTCATTCGGGTTTACGGTTCGGGTTCAGGTTCGGTTCGACACCCTGCTTAAAAGCGCAACGCAATTGTTAAAATTGTGGTTACAAACAAAACCCTCGTTTACGCAAATATTTCGATAGTAATCTTTTGCCCCGATTAATTGCACTGTTTAAAGGAGGTGAAGCATCTAGCTGGGATTATGTGCAAAAAATAAAGAATAATCTAAAACATATCTTCACCAAATTTCGCCAGTCTACGTCTAAGTGTTTCTGAGATATTTGATTTTAAAGTAAGGAGATCTCCCCAACGGTGTTTCCAGTTAAAATTTTATTTTTCTTAAAATAATGTTTATTGTAATCTTTCACATTGGTTTGAAAGCTCCTGAATGCCAGACTTATGCATTAATTGGTGTTACAACCGAAATACTTCTAAAATTTAAATAGTATATCCCGATTCCTAGAAACTTGGATTTCAACTGGCAGCACCGTCGGGGAGATCTCCCAACTTTGAAATGATGAAATGAGAACTAAGCAGAGTTGTAAAATTTTGATTGACATTTTATAGATACTTTTTCTTGAGATTTAAATTTTAAAAGCCGTTAACCGCAAATCTGATCAGGTTAATGGAACATTATGAAGGTCAAAAGCAGTGTATTTCAGATCTGACTATCAACAACCATAAACACGCTTAACGTAATTGTGAAGTTCTTTAGTTCAACAAAGTTAGATACTTTTGCGAAGTCCCCGGCAGTGTTGGGCAGTAACGAATTACCATAGTAACAAAATACTTTTTTAGTAGTTTTTAAAGTAAAGACATTACTTTTTCAAAAAAGTAAGTTTTGTGGTAATTTCATTACTTGTTTAGAGGTGTCAAAATTACTAATTACAAATTACTTTGTAAATGGTACTATCCAATAGAATCGCTTGACCGGCTGCTTATTTTACACATCCAGCTAATCAAAAAAATTGTTTTTTGTCAGAATGACGCAGGTCGTGCCACTGGCCGCGTGCCTTTCTGCGCACTGTTTATACTGTACACGCAGGTGCCAGTTTCGTCGAAGACAATCGATCATCGATAGAGTTCGTAGGGATGCAGCACAAGCGCAATAACAACAGAAAATATACGGTAAAGTTTTCTAGTTCCGCAGCTATCACGGAGGAGACTTTGGTGACGGTATTTTGTTGCCTGTTTGCTTAATTATAAACATGCCCAGGCTTTATTTACGACAGATTTGTTTTATACCTTTGATTAACAGCCATCGATCTGAATGATCTACAATATTTTAGGTCAAAATTATTTTATCTACGGTCGCGTAATCTCAAATTTCAAAGTTGTGCAAAATGGAAAGGTAGGTATTGCAATACCCAATTCTTTCATACGCCAATGGGTAAATTTTTTGTCATAGCAACTACTCCAGTACAAAGAAAAAGAAAAATATTTTGTCCAAAATAGTTCATTTTTTTAAACATTTTGTTAGAAATAAATTTTTAGGACAAAAGCTGAAAACTGCGGACGCTGCAAAGAATTTCAGAAAAAATAAATCTGTAATCATCATCATCATCACATGTTGGATTCGGTATTATCCCCGTCGACGGAGTTGGCCGGATTGCGTAATTTTTTTTTGTAATAAACACAGATAAATTGAAGAAAGCAAATAAAGTCACCAGCAGGGGCGCATTTAGGTGGGGGGGGCATTGGGCCATGGCCTCCCCTTTTGGTCGCCAGGATAGTATAATTAGCATAGAGTAGTATGCAAAACTGTGGCATGCCCCCCCCCCCCCGTTTGTAACTTGGGCAGAAGGTTTGAGCACAGAAACGGTTGGCGAAGACCTTTTTTTTGGCCAAAAACTGGACTAAATTTAGTGAAGACCTTCTCTTTTTTTTGTGGTCTTTACTTAATTTTGGGCCAAAACCCGAAATAAATTTGAGTGAAGACCTTTTTTTTGGTCTTCACCTTACTTTGGGCAGGTAAACGGACTTGGTTTTGGGCTGGAAAATTTTCATTCTGGTCTTCATTATTCTCAAATTTTCTAAATTTTCTGCCCCCCCTTCGAAAATTTTGCGTACGCTACTGGTCACCAACCATCCCTTTATAAAATTTTTATTTACGAAAGACAGGTGATACTGGTGGACGGGGTCAAATTTATACTGCTAAACTGCACCGGCACCCAGTGCCGCCGCCAGAGCAAACGAAGTGAGGGGGCACTAGCCGAAAACGGGGGGGCACTAAAATAGAATGAACTTTTGCACATAAATATTGATATTTTACGGCTACATATTATGCGCCATTTTAAAAATTTTGTAGTGATGTTTGAAAAAAGAGACGTATAAGCGCGGCAACGTTTATTAGCTCGTTTCGTATGCGGCCCGTATAATCGCTTGAAAAATCTGTCTGCAGGAGTAAATGCGACCAAAAGCTGAAACCAGGATTTTCTCAGAGGGAAGGGGCTTGAACAAAAAGTAAAATTTTTTTTACACCAAAACAGTCTTAATTTAGGCTCCGTGACAAACAAACCGATACAACTCAAGCGTATCACAGAGGGGGCCTGGGGTTAGAGCCCCCAGCCTTTGGGTGATTTTTACAATTTTGTGGCAAAAATAGCAATTTTAACACCATTTAAATGGCATTTCGCAATTGTTTTAAACTTATGAATAATTACAGCAAATTGCTAAAATTCCAGAAGTCACAGAAAGAATTAAATTGCCTAGCCTCTTGAGCCCCCCTTATACTTAAGATCAAGTCGAAACACGTTTGAACGCTTTTTTTTGGCTTATATTTTCTAAATGACTAGGCTAAAGGGGGCTGATGCCTCCATAGCTCCCTTTGGCCCTTCTCCTGGTTGCGCGACTGACTGCGATCTAAAAAAAGTCTTCAGTGTGCTCTAAAAAAATAAAAACAGCTGGTCTTTTAAACAAATGCTTTCACGTATTTTTTCAGGTCATAATCACTAACGAGTACCGGCCAGGGCGCCGAGATCCAAATGTGGACCCTGGGACAGCTTGAATATTGGGCCCTTTTATATTTCATTCAACGTAGCGTCGATTCAGCAAGGGATGAAAAATTTCTATGGATTGGTTTATTTTTGATGTTTTGAATTAATGGTGCTGACATTATTCTCTCCTGATTTTGAAGCGTTCTCCAAAAAAAAAAAGAAAGGTCTTCAGAACAAAATGGCTTGCTGATTACTGTTTTTGGTCTGTTTTCAGTAAGTTTAATAATACTAATTTGCACAGTCTTCCGCCTCTCAACTTAAGACCTATCTGTTTGCAAAAAAACCTGTTTGAGTTAGATCGTTGCTCCAACGTTATAATAATATCTGATGGGCCCACCGAAGTCCATGGGCACCGGGTTCATTGTCCCCCTACCCCTCTTTCGGCGGCCTTGAGAACTGGTAACGATTTTATAGGCTTACATCTCAATTCTGCGACACATCCGTTAAGGCGTTTTAATAAGACCGATTATTACGTCACACTTATGTACTGCAGTTGGTGGCCAGCAATTTTCCAAAGAATCGAGAAAACTGCAAACGTGAATTATCTTTAAGCAGTATTATTCTGTGTTCCATTATTGTCTGTTGTGTAGTCGTTACGTGATGTTTCAAAAAAGTATTCTGAGTAAACCAAAATGGGGGCACAAGCAGTCGTTAGAGGGGGCACGGCCCCCCCGTAGGGACGGCACTGCCGGCACCTTTACCACTTTTCTGCCCACAAAAATTTGTTAACCAAAAAAAAGTTTCCCGCCGTTTAGGAGTCGCATATTTCGTCCAAAATAGAACTAAAACCACTCAAAAAAAGTTTTCGCCGCCCAAGGGCCGCAATATTGTTTCAAGCACAGTGCCATCATAGACTCTTTATTTAGTAGACCAGACCAGAAACAGACGCACCAAGAAGAGCATTCAAGGAAAAAAGTTTGCTCTTGTTGAGAAGGTTTTTTGTGGTTACGAGTATTCGACTGATTTGATTGGGCATATTCGTAGAACAAGTGAACCCCGAAGAAAACAGTCACGCTGATTGGACGAATCGGCATATTGTCGAACAAATAAACCGCGAAGAAAAAAAGACAAACTGTTTGTTTCCAGTATACTAATAAAAAGTCTATGGTGCGATTTTGCTGCACGCGGTAAACTCGGTTCCGTGGCAGTGGCATATTTAGGGGGGGGGGAGGCATTGGGCCATGGCCCCCCTTTGGGTCGCCATGATAGTATAATCAGCATAGAATAGCATGCAAAATTGCGGCATGCCCCCCCCCCCCCCCTTTGCTAGTTGGGCAGAAGCTTTGATCACACAAAGAGTATGTTTTATACGTTTGTTTTTGGCCTGCACTCAACTTTGGGCAAAAAATCGTACTAAATTTGAGTGAAGACCTGTTTTATTTATTTTATTTTTTTGCTCTTCATCTAATTTTGGGCAAAAACTCGAACTGATTTTGGGCGGAACAATTTCTTATTCTGATTTTTGCTTTTCTCAAATTTTCTGAAGTTCCTGCCCCCCCCTTTTCAAAATTCTGCGTACGCTACTGCTCCGCGGGTAAGCACTATCAAGATAAAAGATTGAAAAAAATCCCGGAATGTAATACTAATATATAGTGTAAATAGATCAATCTGGTATCATTTTTTTAATTTTTTACCCTCATAGCACTTTTATGTGAGAATTACCAAACCACGTCAAAATATTTGTCTGTTAAATATCTAATGATATCAAAACAAACTGGCATCCTAGCTTGAGTCGTAAAAAAAACTGATTTTTGGGGAATCTATTTAGGGGGGTGGTACCCCCAAACAATGTCAAAATATTTGTCTGCTAAATATCTACTGATAGCAAAAAAAACTGGCGCCCTAGCTTGAGCCGTTAAAAACTTGATTTTTTGAACCCCATTTTGGGGGTCCAGGGGGAATGGCCAAAAAAAACTTCAGGAGACAAAATTGCGTTTGCAGCTCAACAGCTTTACACAAAAATTAAGTTAGATTTGATGTTTTTTGGTTTCAAAGAAGAGCGCACAAGATTTAGGAAGAAAAAAAAGGAAAAAAAGCTCATTGCGGCCAAAAGTGGGTTGGTAGAGATAACAGGATATCTTAAAACATGTAACCAATAACCATGTCAAATATTTTTTGCCGTACCGTACTTAATTAAGCCGATTTTGAATAAGATCGCTTTTTACGCCAAACTTTCGGGGCGGTTTTCGGGTCCTAAAACCAAAGTCACATGATCCAATTGCTTCAAAATTTGGTTCAAACATACAACTCATTAATCTCAAACTGCTGTCAAAATTTCATGTAGCTGGACCTAACCGTTCTCAAGTTATAAGCAAAAGTCTGAAACTTTGTACTCGTTAGTTTGAAAAAGGCCGAGAAAAAGCTAAAGAACACGCGACGCGAGCATCGGTCGTTCCAATAACGATACTTGAATCGCGGACAAGATCTACTTTTTTTTTTCGCGTTGCTACGTTAGAAATGTTGACGTAGACAATTGTCATTTTGGCTGAATTTTTCCTTCAAAGTAATTTATAAAGACAAATTACTTATTACTTTTTCTGAAAAATAACGACTCCGGTAATTTTATTACTTTTTTAAAGTAATTTTTGGTGAAGTAGTGTCATTACTTGTCATTGGATGTCATTACTTGTCATTGGAAGTAATTTGCTCACCACTGGTCATTGGATGTCGCTTGCAACGTGATATTTTAGTTGAGGATGTAGATTTGATATTTAGAACAGTATTTTCTTGTCAAGATAATGTAAGTTACAAAATCCGAAAATCATATTGGCACTTTCAGATCGAAAAGTTTTGTTCCAATCAATCATGGGATGCAGGGCCTGCGAGAGGGGTGTTCACGGGGTACATCGTACCCGGGCCTAGGGGGGCCCGGACTCAAGGGGCCCGGAAGAGTTCAGGTTTCCGCGTTAAGTTTTGGTATCTCATCATAACACCGTAATCAAACTTGCTTACAGCAAAAATATCAGTCGGCCTATTCAGTACTGGTAATTGGTCGCTATTTTTGCTACACAGCTCCTAGGACAGGGGCGTCTAAGTTTTTTTCAGTCGTGGGCCAAATTTGCTGTTCCAAAAGTTATGCGGGCCAAAATTTAGTCTTAGTTAATCTTCTTCTTACCAAACTAAACTCTTCCGATGGATTTTGTGATGTTCTCCAAAAAAAAAAGGTCTTCATTCGGATTTGATCGGTATTTTTTGCCAAAAAGTAGGTGAAGACCAAAAAAAAAAAGATCTTCACTCAGATTTGATCGTTTTTTTTCTGCCAAAAAAAATTTAAGGACTCGTTTCTGCAACTCATAATGTCAGCGCGGAAACGTCAATTAACCCTTTATCGCCCAACTCAACAGATATGTATATGGGGTGCCATGTGTAAAATTATTTTTCAAAAAAGTCTACTGTTTTTTAGGCATATTTAAGACGAAGATTTTCTGATATAAGAAATTGGAATTCCTATTTATGAAATAAGAAAATTCCAATATAATAAATAAGAACACTTTCTGATTTAACTTTCCGATTTAACTTTCCAATTTAACTTTCCGATTTAACTTTCCAATTTAACTTTCCGATTTAACTTTCCAATTTAACTTTCCGATTTAACTTTCCAATTTAACTTTCCGATTTAACTTTCCGATTTAACTTTCCGATTTAACTTTCCAATTTAACTTTCCAATTTAACTTTCCGATTTAACTTTCCAATTTAACTTTCCGATATAACTTTTTGCTTGGCAACACTGAATGAAATTGGCGGGAACTTGTTTTGGAAGTTTTTCCCTAAACCAGTGGTCAAGGCTCCTGAGAGTTTTGTGATGTGATCATATGAGTGGTGACTTGTGTTAAAAAAGGCAAAGAGAAATTGAAGTAAAAGAAGCCATGAAAATTGAGCATAGCCAAGCAGTATGCGTCAAAATTCTCGAGAGCTAGCCGGACGGCTTGGCAATAGCATGAGTTATTCTGCCTACACATACTGACTAAAAGTTAAACTAGGCTAAATGTGTAAAAGAAAAATTATTATATGATTGACAAGTGCCAGACTAGGATAGGATATCAAGTACTACAGAGTGCTAGACAGTGTGAAATAGCCTCATTAAACTTTAGGCCTATGCATTGTTTATTTAAAAGTAGTCAATATTTTTATTGCTGAGAATTTTGTGACTTTGCAAGGTTAGAGATATTTTTCAAATATTCTAAAAAGGCATAGACAAAAGTAAGTGTTGAGCAAATGGCAAACTAAATTTGCATCTGTTTTTATTTAAGACTTAAACTTATAAAGCCAAAACTTTATTAACTTCGCAGAAATAATTTCAGAATGAGCATCAAAAGAGTGTTAGGCTTATATTTTGTTTAATTTCAGTGCAGGCGTTGAGTGTCAAGACACTTTCTTTGAAAATACATGCAGGCGATTAAAATTCACACTTTCAACAAACTGTTTCACCAAATAAAGGTGGCATTATCTTACTGACAAAATTAGGCTAGACAACTGATACCCTTCCTAGACAAATGACAGCCTTACTATGTCTATATAACAACTATAAATAATAAAAGTAATAACAAATTAGGCTCTACAGTAACTGGTAGCCAGTGTCATTACCTCAAGTACAGCTTATACAAGTTGCTAGTGATGCCAATTTCAGAATATGCTAGCCTATACAGCTCCATGTAGCTGGTAATTGAAAACTAAAGCTTTTTATTGAAAGTGATGCAGGATTTGTCACAAACTCAGATAGAGACAATGATGCTGCCTTTTAAATAAGGAAGTGGCTAATATCACGTTACGTAACGTCCTTAAAGAGAATAAGCGATCGAAAAGTGGGCACTCATTTGCTCATTTACACTTTTTTATTTTTTTATTAACACTAGGGTTTGGTTTTGAGTTTGGATTAGGATTAAGGTTAGGGGTAAAGTTTGTTTTAGGTTTAGGGTTGGGGTTAGGGCTATGATATCTATTTTCTTATTCTTACGTAACGTAACAGCAGCCTTTGCCTTTAAATAAATCTCCACCCGATTTGGAGTTGACAAAGTTCTATTGCTCCCAGTTATCCAGTAATCCTACTAGTGTATAAGTTGTTAAGTTGTTACCATGAAGCAACTTATTCAAGACATAACTACGTTATCAATGTGCAAAACTGCAAGATGAACCCAAATATGAGGTTGTGTGATCAGGGTTATTGCAAAAATAGTGATAACCACTTTTGGCCACAATGCTGACAAATCTACTGTATTATGAATACTGAATAGTCTACTGCAAAAACTCTTAAACCAGGACCAGAAGGCAAAATACTTGCAAATTATAATCTGACCATAATCATTAGCTATTCATTATTGAGCATGCCAAATGATTTACCTATCAAGCGTGTGATGTATCAGGCTGCATCAAAACCTACAGATAAAATTGGTTCTAATGTTAACATTAGATTGCATCTTAATTGCAGAGGTATCGCACTTAAAACTGCACATACAAAAACTAGGCTACTTTACCGAATATGAGAGGTTAAATAAATGTCCCTCACCCAGCTGCTTTAACAAACTACTACGTTGTGAACTTGTGGTTACCACTTACTGGACTGTTGGAATAAGTTAGTTTAATCTTACTAAGTATCCGTACTCCAATCTGTAGTACTTGATATCCTATCCTAGTCTGGCATTTGTCAATCATATAATAATTTTTCTTTTACACATTTAGCCTAGTTTAACTTTTAGTCAGTATGTGTAGGCAGAATAACTCATGCTATTGCCAAGCCGTCCTGCTAGCTCTCGAGAATTTTGACGCATACTGCTTGGCTATGCTCAATTTTCATGGCTTCCCTTACTTCAATTTCTCTTTGCCTTTTTTAACACAAGTCACCACTCATATGATCACATCACAAAACTCTCAGGAGCCTTGACCACTGGTTTAGGGAAAAACTTCCAAAACAAGTTCCCGCCAATTTCATTCAGTGTTGCCTAGCAAAAAGTTATATCGGAAAGTTAAATCGGAAAGTTAAATCGGAAAGTTAAATTGGAAAGTTAAATCGGAAAGTTAAATTGGAAGGTTAAATCGGAAAGTTAAATTGGAAAGTTAAATCGGAAAGTTAAATCGGAAAGTTAAATCGGAAAGTTAAATTGGAAAGTTAAATCGGAAAGTTAAATTGGAAAGTTAAATCGGAAAGTTAAATCAGAAAGTGTTCTTATTTATTATATTGGAATTTTCTTATTTCATAAATAGGAATTCCAATTTCTTATATCAGAAAATCTTCGTCTTAAATATGCCTAAAAAACAGTAGACTTTTTTGAAAAATAATTTTACACATGGCACCCCATATATGTAACGTTTCAAATTTACGCGTTGTACGTATTTATTTGGAATTCCCTCGCAATGCTGCGAATTTCAGCGAATTTGTAATATTACAAATAATTTTTTATTTGTGGTTACTTTAGAAAATCACTTTTCTTGGTTGTTTCTTCAAGCATTTTACTGCCAGAATGAAAAGCAAAAACACAACTTTTTTTTTTTTTAACGAAAATTATTGCAATAAAGGGTTAACCAACCAATGTAAAACCCTTTGGCGGGCACTTTCAAGACCTCTGGTGGGCCACTTGTGGCCCGCGGGCCGCGTGTTGGACGCTCCTGTGCTAAGTGCTTGATGGGCGACTAAAATTCTTTTTTCTTTTTCCAGCAGTCTGTAACAGAACAAGACACGGAAATGCTTCCAGTCAATCCATTGCATCATGCAATTGCTTAGAAGCGTGGTTTCAGCTCAATTAAATAGTGATCGCTAAACGTCTGTTTGCTACGCTAATTGTCATGATTACGTAAAGAGATCGCGGGCCGGATAAATACACAACTTCGAAAACAGGCCGCGGGCCGGATAAAATGTGTCGGCGGGCCGGATTTGGCCCGCGGGCCGCAGGCTGCCGACCCCTGATCCACACCCATCGGACAAAAAATGATTTAATGGCATGGGCCCCCGATAAGCCTTGGGGGCCCAATAAGATTTGGGGGCCCGGTATTGGCCTTCGTACCCCCTGAAAATTTTTCTCTCTGAGGCCCTGGTGGGATGTCGTTTTTGTTGTTTCAATCGTAGCAAAAAGTTATGGATGCTTGTTTTCACAAGGGTTTTGTTTGTAACCCCAATTTTAACATTTGCGCTGCGCAGCTAAGTGAAAATTCAACAAACTCTTTTGAACGTTAAAACGATAACTAAGCAGCAAAGGTGGAATCCTCGACGACGTTCTTCGCCTCGATTAGGGGTCCTCGAGGACACATTTTCTAGTCCTTGACCTCGAAGCCTACAAGTCCTCGAAAATGTCCTTTCCTCGGCTCAAGAACAGCATCATTTTTTGATTGGTTATAAAACCTAACAAATGACAACATACCTGATTGTTTGTCAATTCGTTGTTTCTTTTCTTTATTTGAAAAATAATACAATGTGATAGCCAACTAAGCCAAGTCATTCTAAAACTTATTTGAAATGGCATTGTGCGAAAGCTCTAATCGGAGAATAAGGAGACAAAACGTATTGTAGAAAATTGTTGTTTTTATTCCTGCTAATACTTCCGGTACAGGCGGTTCAAACTGCAAAGCACTACAGTAAAGTCATTTAGAGTTATAACAAGAAATTCGGGGGTCCGGAGAAACCATTTTGAGTTCCAAATGTTAAAACATGACCGAGCCTATTTTGCGTATGAATTTAGAATAAAGTATATAGGTGATAATGGAATGTGATACTGTATTACCAGAAAAGGCATATTGATGTGCTACGGTAATTTTGTTGGTATATCTCGATATAACGAACAAAACGTATCTTGAGAACGTCAACTTGTCCTGAAAATACGCGAGCGCAAAGAATTTGTTTTGAGATAAAAAAATAGCCTAATCTCTTGCCTGGGGGGCAAAACCACGTCCACTGAACAATTTGTGTGCTGGAAAATGCCACTAAAAATCCCAAATGACACACTGTTGGATCACAAAAAACGCTGCATGAAGGATTATCAAGAAATTACACTATGTGTGAAATTAAATATAACTATAATTGTTCGAATGCCTGGCAGTAGAGTAGCCAGGGGGGCGAAGGGGGGCCCCATCAGTTCTCCCATTGGCATACATAATATGAAAAATACCACGGTTTTAGTTTTTTTGAGAACAATTTCTGCACTTGAATAGAAAACAGCCCCTTCCTTCTTAACACGAACCTGCTGAGATCCTTAAGTTTTTTGTAATTAAATATCTTGTATTAAATTTAACCGAGTGTCTTTTGGCGGCCAAAACGTTTGCACTCATTCATTGGCAGGCATTAGATGTGAGAAAAACAAAATGCACTAAAATGTAGAAAAAAGATTAGCCTAAAATTAGAGTTGGGAAATTATGAGAAAACAAAAGTTTTTCTAATTTAGCATTTATGGTATTTTCTTTTCAAATTGCTTTGAAAAGCTAACTTTGTAATCTGCTTTAAAGCCACAAAAATTGCCATTTTTTCTCCCCAAAAAATCACTAAAATTATTTAAGGGAGGCATAGGGATATTGCCTGGCCCACGAACCTCGTATTTTTTCAATGCCAAAAACTTTTCAGCTCACAAATATACCCTTTACGGTACCTCAATTCATTTTAAAAACATAAGTTCACAGTATTTTTAGACAATAATTTTGGAAAAAATCCGCGAAAAGAAATGGTTTAACCAAGTAATATGGTTTACGTTTAGGAAACTACTAAAAAGGTGGGGATCCATTCAGTGGACATTTGCGTCGGGACCCTAACTGATGAAATTATGGCTTTAAAGTTGTCCATTTCTACGGTTATAATTTAGTTATATTCAGCACTTAAGCTGTGAAATATCGCATGGGGCGACGCTTAAGCAGCCTGATCAGACGCATTCGCAATGCGGTAGCAACTTGGTGTGAATTTTGCCCCGAAATCAGAAGAAACAAAAAAAAAACAATCGCCTTCTGTTGCGATTTCTTCACAGCCAAATTCGAATGAAGCCCAAAAAAACGAGGTCTTCACTCCAGTTAGTTTGATTTTTATCCGCTAAATTTAAATGAAGACCAAAACAAAAAAGTTTTATTTGACGACTTTATTGTTTGAGGTTTTATTGTGCGATACTTGCTTTATCGTGCGATACTTGACCGCCACATTCGAATGAAGACCAAACAAATTAGAAAAAAGGTCTTTCCAGCTTACCCAGTATGGGGGGACGCTGAATTTCCCATAGGGAAAAGCCAAATCTTAATAGGGAGACGCTAACTACCGATGGGAGAATGCATCCCTCCTACAATTAAAATACTGGCTATATCTCCATTAATGGGTTATGGCCTTGTTTCATTACTACGATACCGCTATGGTGCGAAATCAACATCAGCTGCAACGTGTAAAACTTCAAAATGGCGTTTGTTATTATTTAAAAAAACTATAATTTTCAAATTATCACTAAAAACTTAACGAAATGCAATATCTTAAGCACTTTCGCGCTTAAAAACTATGGCAAATTTACCGACCATAATTTAGAAAAATTGTGTCCTCGATCCTTGGCCTCGACCATTCCTGTCCTTGGCCTTGAGAGAATCTGTCCTCGAAAAGTCAGTCCTTGGCCTCGGATTTTTTTGGAATCCTTGGCCTTGGCCTCGAACGTTGTGTCATCGACTACATCTCTGCTAAGCAGAGTTGCAAAATTTTGATTGACATTTTATAGATACCTTTTCCAGGCATTATAAAACTCGAAAGCAGTATATTTTAGATCTGACTATCAACAACCATAAACACGCTTAACGCAATTGTGAAGTTCGTTAGTTCAGTAACGTTAGACACTTTGGCGAAGTCCCCGAATATGGCTTGCAATGTCACATTCTAGTTTACACTTCGGTTAAAAGGGCATTCAAGTCAAGTTTTTCTCTGTTGATCAAAACGTTGGGAAAAGTCTAAAATGAATTTTCACCAAAGTTGAACTTTCTACGTCTTGCTGTTTTCAAGATATTGCGGTTCAAAAGTAATGATTTTTCTCTTACTTCAGTGTTGCTATTTTGCCAGTATTGTGACAGAAGATTAAGTTTATGAAAGTTGACTTGAATTTATTTAAAAGCAGCAGATTTGCAATTCTGACCCTTTACTTTGTTTCAACAACAACATAACCGATAACACTGAAAGTTACTAACTAGCAGTAATTTTTTGAAGTTTGGTATGTATAGCTGGCAAGGGCAACCCTGATAAAATTTCGAAGGGAAAAAATCTTTTCATTGGGGAAATTTAAATTGCCATATCTTGAAATGGAAGGTCGTAGAAAGTTCAAATTGGTGAAGTTAGTCTTCAGATCTGTCATATTTTTTTGTGAGAAAACCAAGCAAAAATTCGATTTGAATTTCCGTTTACGAAGATTGACCATCAACATATTTCTAAAAATCACACTAACAGGTCAAAAGCACAACAATCTGTTTCGTTCTAAGGACTCATCAGTAGGGTTATGAATTTTTCAACTTTTGGAATAAAATTAAATTCCTTGGTTCGCAATCAATGAACTTTTTTATATTACGTATTTCTACACTGATATTTCATTCTGTAACCATAAAAAGCTGGCTTACCATTACTTTGAAAATTTTCAGATTTTTGGCATATTTTAAGATGTCCATCATGGTTATTCAAGCAATTTACCGCTTGATTTTTAAAGACATTTATGATTACAATTTGAGGGACCATAGCCAGAAGGGTTAAGGTAGGGCTAAAACCGTCTTAGAAAAGCTAAAGCTAGGGTTGGTCTGGAAGACATGCAGACAAAATTGACAAGCTCGAAGGACCTTTTTTTGCCCCAAGATTTTGTCTCGCTGGCCGCTAGTAATTTTTTTTTTATAGTTCAGTGTCGGCCAGCTTTCCGAATGTAATTCGCGAGTCCCACCTGATATTTAAGCCTGTGGTGTCTACGGTCCTGGTTTATGGTATAGTACAAGGAATTACAATGAAGCTTTAACAACTAGTGGAGACTAATAATACTGTATTGGCAATGGAGCTGACATGGTATTTTTGTTCTAACACCAATTTTTCTTGCAACTGATGAAGAACAAAAAGCACAAAAAATGTTCAAAAAAGCTAACTTTTAGATAGGCCTGCAGGACCTATAATTTACGTTTTAATAGGCGGAAGTTAAATGAATAGCGTAGTAAGATATTGCTTTTTTTAGCATTACATTGAGCAGAAAGTGATGCAACGACAAAGAATGGCTACAGATTGAACAAGATCCACAAAGCACGGCTGAATATTGACTGTTGCAATCTTTTTTGTTCAATCCCCGTGAAGCGAAAGAGATATTTATTTATTAGTAAAGCAAAAAATTAAAATTGCATTCCAAATTTGGTTTTTGCATGAGCGCTATAAAAAATTACGTGAACTGACTGCATAAAAAAGCTGTGGTAGATTAACGTGCTAATTAAAAAGGCACAAACTTTGAAAGATGAAATACTGTAAACAGAAGAAATTTCCTTGATAAGAGTGCATTGAAAGATTTGTACAGACTGTCTATAAAAAAGCAGATCGTTTGCAGATATTGGATTCCTGGTTTTATTTTTTCGCTCAGACTTTCAGGCCAATAGCCCAATTTTGTTATTGTTTTGTTATTTCAAAAATCTCGCGGTCATTTTCGCAATTGCAAGGGGGCAATTTTCGAGATTGTATCCAAAAATAAGCAGAACTTTTTCAATTTTTTTTGTTCATTGTGATCAAAATGCTTAAATATTTTTCTGTTGTTTGGTAAAACTTTTAAATGACCGAAATACATACAAACTAAGTTTGGATTTTTTAATGGCATGAAATAACAAGGCCAAACGAAAAGCAAAAATTTCGAAAAATTGCTAGAGGCACTCGCAATGCTCTATAAACCTGATGCGACAAAGCTCAAGTAGTTCAACATAGTAGCTCATAGCTATAGAGCTTTTGTGGCTAATTTATGTATTTTGGTGCGTATCCTTTGAAAATTTTTTGCTAGCAAGTATTCTGATTTTTTCGAACCTTTTCAGCCATTGGGATAGCAATAACACCCTAAGAAAAATTTTCTCAGGCAAAAGTAAAATTTTCCAGTTATTTCAAACAAATTCCGCACGAAACTATCTACAGTAAACCGTAACTGTGTGGGTAAGTGCTTTTTGACTATCAGTACTACCAAAAATTAACGTACTATTTAAGACCAATTTTTGCTAGCTATTTTTATTGCATTCCCAAAGGCACTGACCTTCAGACGGATCAATTGAGTTAATGTTCCATCTGCAGTTAAGATACCACGATCAAACGTGGTATCCAACAGAAAAATCAGTATCACGAAAAAAAATTTTTATAAGCTGTCAAACATTACAAATATTTTAGGGTATAGTAAAGTTACCTCAAACGTGCGACTTCTCTTCACTAACAAACTTAATTCGTATGGTTTGGTGTGTCTTTTACTAATTCAATTTATACCGTGCATGCTGTACGAAGCTATTTTCGTTTTGTTTTAATGGGCAATTTAAATACGGTTTTTCTGTGAATCATGAGATGTTTTCGGGGCAAGGGTGCGCTAGGTTTTTGTAATGTTAAGTAAAAAGAACGTGATATTCGTCATTAACTTGCAAAAGTTAATCACTTCCAACATCAGACACAAAAAATCATAACCCTACTCATCAGGTGCTACTGCAATCTGCAAAAGAATTATAAAATTAAAAAAAAAAATACTAAAACCTAAAAAGGGCGTTCAGGAGTTATTGTTTAAAACTTTTTTCTGCGAAACTATAGTGAGACAATTTTGGCAATTTTTTAGAATTTTTTTGCAACAATTTTGATTCTCTTCGGCCAAGAAATCATAAGATATTCGTAATTATTTTTGCTCTTAGACTAAGGAGAAACACTTTCCGAACATTACCAAACTGAAAGGACATAGGTCAAAATCGTTCCAAATGACTGACTACATTAACAGCTGTTGAGGAAGTGGCTTCGTAGGTACCTGCTGATAACCGTAACAAACCTATACAAAAAATGCCAACTAAAATGCTTTGCACTGAAGTTTGCAATTTCATGTTTACGTGAAAAACTAACTGGCCTTATCTGATCTTTAGGCCAACACCAATTGCGCAATAATCGCAAAAAACTTATTGGCTGACTAAAAACTGAAATCTTAGTCTAATATCTTGTCAGCTACGATGCTTTAGCCTTCAACAGACAATAAAATTTTCGGATAGGCTATCTATAGCAAGTAATAGTCAATCTGCAATAGGCTATATGCTACTACGCCTAAAGCACTAAAACCTTTTCTTATTCCGAATACTTAGCTAGCACTTGGAGGACAAAGCAGACGAGAAAAGCATCTCACCTCTCTGAATTCTAACAGTAGTTGTTCCACTAATTTATTTACCTATACCAACCGATCAGTGGTCGAGTGGATAGAGCGTCTGCTACTGAAACGGTAGACTCGGGTTCGATTCCCGGTCGGATCATACCAAAGACTATCAAAACTGGTATTCACAGCTTCCCTGATTGACGTTCAGCAATTAAAGGGACAGTATGAAGCCTCCGCCGTGTGTGGTAGACAGGTGGGCAGGTGGCAGCTTGACTCGAAGACCGAAAGGTCCTTTCGCTGTCTCCTGGCCATGGCAACTTGGTGAATAAAATGTAATTACAATTACATCATATTATACCTATATCTTCAGCCCTCACCTAGTTCCAAGAAGCCCGGCATTTAGCAAGACTCGGAAATAGAAGTTACAAACTGATTTATTGCGCAATCCACTTGAAACAAGATGGCCGAAATTTGAATTCAAAGAGGAAAACATAAACTTTTTTCTCTTAGACTTTCTTAACCGGATGAGTTGCAAGAATCGCTATGAGGTCATGTTAGTAAACAAATTTTTTAAGATTTTTTCTCAGTTTTTCAAAATTCGGGTTGAAAGCTTTTTTAAATTTTACGTAATATCGAACAACCTTCAAACCTATACGTTACTTCGGATTAAAAGTTGTAGAGTAGGTCGCGTTGAAATGCTACACTGATTAAAAGCAGCGGTTAAAAACAACAAAACTATGGTTGGAGGTTTTTCAGCTTGTATTTGTTCCTTTTAAGTGTAGTTACACAATTCGTTACCTTCGGTTTTCAATCACTTCACTTTCAGTATATCATAAGCTAAGGCAATTTTTTCTTAGTTCAACATACAGGATGTGACTAATGATAATCATATTACAAAAACAAAATTGCAATTAATGCAGTTTGCAAAAAGCAATGAAATACACAAATGCGAAGATAAAATTAGCACCTAAAGAATTCAAACAATTTGTCCAAAACAATCGCGACACAATTAACAAACATTGAACAAACAAATACGACCATTCCATCTCTGCAGTGTGATAATTAAACTTCATTCTTATTTCAAAAAACGAATCTTTCGGTACGTGATTATAAATGCATAGGTTTAATATCCGCATTGGCAAATCGTATGCAATTTTATCACTTAATTATGCCGCCACTACTGCATGGCGCTGGCGCACAAAACGTCACTCTAATACCGTGTTTCCCCGATAATAAGACCTACCCGCAAAATAAGACCTAGCGTGATTTGATTTTTGAAGATGATTTTAATGTAAGCCCTACGCTTAAAATAAGCCCTAGTTGAGAGCGGCAGAAAGACGAAAGAGTCAAACATTCTCGTTTTATATTTATTCAAACTGCTTTAATGCGGTGTGTGCCATCCTATCATTTAATGCGGTGTATGTTCTTGAATAAATTGTTGTTAATGAGTTTCTGAATAAAAAACATGTTAATGGCAAGTAAATGTAGATCTTTTTTCGTAATTTCTGTTTATTTAAAATCTCGTAATTTTTACTTTGTAACTTCATTTTTTGATATATCAAAATAATACATCCCCCGAAAATAAGCCCTAGTGCCATATTTTGGAGTAAAAATTAATATAAGCCCTGTCTTATTTTCGGGAAAACACGGTAGCAGCAATATTAAAGAAAAAAATTAACAAGATTGAGAGATAAAGAGTAACATGGATTGCTGAGCGATATAAGTAGCAATGTTGAGGAATAAAAGTACCGTATTATTCATGCATAAGTAACATTTTTTAGATCGGTAATTTGTGTAATAGGATGCGACTAAAATACGAGAAATATTAATACGTCGTATCCTTTCGGTGAGTATACATGAGCACATGCGCTTGAATTCATACGTGATTGTTGATAAAAAAGCTGCTTGATAAAAACTGGCATAGATTCTGCCAACAAACAAACTAAGTTTTTGAATGTCCAAATGATCTTCAAGGAAAGATTTCCGATAATGCTAATGCATTTGAACTTCTGTGAATATAAATCTGATAAAGTTTCAAAATTTGAGTGGATAATGAAGTCTTAAAGCTAAGAATGCGACTAATACACAAATGTACACGATAAGTTGCACGTAGTGTGAACATGCAAATCCTCAATTTTACAGGCTGTGTTTGTTAGAAGTTAAACGAGGACTTAAGGCAAAATCAATGTGGGTTATTTAAAGTTAGGCCACTCGCATAAGACTAGATTGGCGTTGACTCCATCTTTCTTGACCCAGCCGTTATTTGGTGTTGCTTTAGTTCAGAACCTGGAAGGTGTCGCTAACGATGGTAAAACTATCAACGTCAGACTTGCCAATAAAAATTATAACTTTAGGCTCAATTAAAGGCCCTTAGGTCGTGTTTGAAGTAGAATAACTATGGAACGGCTGGGTCAAAAAGGAAAGAGTCATTGCCAATCTAGTCTAGTACGAATAGCCTAACTTTGGATTCCCACATTGATTTTGCCTGTAGTCTTCGTTTAAGGTGCGTTTGCACATTATGCAAAGCAAAGATTGGCAGCCTTCGTAAGTGGTTGCTCTCGTCATGTGCTCAAAATAGGCAAACCGTTCATCAACGATTTTGTTTTAGTGAAGTTAAAGAGATACTGCTCGAGATTGGTTTTATTGAAGGAATGAGAACTACTTGAGGTAATGAAGAGCTGCCCGAAACCTTTTTCTGCAATTCTCCTTATTCGCGAAAATACGATTAAATCCTTTTGACTCAGACCCGGCGCCAGGATAGCTTAGCTGGCGGGGCAAAAAAAATTTTGGGGGGCACGAGAAGTTTATTTATGTGAATTCGAGAGGGGCACGGGGGCACGAGAATTTATTCTAGTGTGGATCAAACGAACAAGTTGAAGACTAAAAAAAAAGGTCTTCAGTTCAAAAATTTCCATAAATTCTAGTTATCGTCTCAAAACCCTTGCGATTTTTGACGAATTCTTTACTGAAAACCCAAAAAAAGATCTTCAGTTCAAAAATTTCCACAAATTCTGGTTATCGTTTCAAAATTCTTGTAATTTTTCACGAATTCTTAAGCGAAGACCAAAAAAAAAAAAAAAAGAAAAAGAAAAAGGTTTTTGTCCCGAAACTTTTATGAAATCCGGTGTGAGTCCACAAAAACTACGAAAATACGGGCGATAAACACCAATTTGGAAGTCTTTGGCCTCGATTTCCATTCCAATAGCCCCGAGCCTGTAAATTTCTTCGGGGCGCAGTCCTTGCTTGGGGGCCACAATTTTCGTTAGGGGGGGGCACAAGCAGTCATTTGGGGGGGCACGGCCCCGGAATGGCCCCCGTGGCGCCGGGCCAGGTTTGACTCCGTACCATAGCCAACCCTGCATTTCGCAACATTGTACCATCACAAAAGATATAATTTTTGCAAAAATTCTCGAAGACTAAGAAACGGGATTACCAACTGGTAGCAGTGAGTAGCCTATCACCAAATCTAAAAATTGACTACTGCTACTGGAACCTGTAGACCTAGGCTACTAGTACTGATGTACAGTACGCCCTTTGTGATGGCACAAAATGGCGAAATGCAGGATTGGCAATGGTACGAAGTCAAGCCGATTAAAACGCATTTTCGCGAACAAGAGGAGTTTTGGAAAAAGATTTAGGGCAGCTCTTTATTACTTCAAGTAGTTTTCATTTCTTCAATAAAACCGACTTTGAACAGTATCTCTTCAAGCAAATGCTCCGAAGATTGCGACCGGTTGCAACCTTTCGTAAGTGGTCAATGACTTCACATTTCTGTTGTTTCGCGTCGCATCCTACCCAAACGCACCTTTGATGTTGTAATGTTATGCAAATGAACACATTATTCATGATGACGAATCCAATTTTCTGCGACAAGCCTTGCAGCAATGTTGAATTAACTCTTCCATTTAAGTACTCATACAGAAAACCTTAATCGTTTTACGCTACTCTAACAGCAGTGAAAGCAAGTTTATGCTTCTTAGCAGTAGCTTAGCCAGGGGGGGGGGGGGCCCATTGGCATGTCGAGCAAAATGCAGAATGGGAAAAACACTACGTTTTTAGCACTTTTGAGGCTGTTTTATGCACTGGAGTGGACTAAATAGTAGGCTAATTTAAAACATCTTTTGAAGCATATATTCAGAGGGTGGCTAATTTTTCAAAAATAAAACTAACAAATAAATGAAAACTTTGAAAAATGGTAAGAAATAAGCAATTAAGTTTGATCGCAAGTGTAAAAATGCTAAACATAGGTGTCATCAACAAATACACTATAAACTACATAATAGGGAGGGGGGGCTATTCAGTGTTAGTTAATTACCAATCATTTCTTTCAAATCTCTTTTCATTAGCCCCCCCCCCAATTATTTTTCTCTATAAACTGTACACGAAATAGATTACTCCGCGTGAGTTTTATTGAACTATTCGATTTTATAATTTACCAGCATCTAAACAAGAGAACTAACATTTTACCATTAGCCACCTCCCAAATAGCCCATTTATGCCACCAGTTTAATCATGTTTGCACTGCCAATTTCTAAGCCACGTTTTAAACGCATTATTTTTTAATCAAAATAGCCCTAAAATGAAGTTATTTTAGCAAAAAAATGCAAAATTTTCGAGCGCTGGGGGCTTCGCTTTGCCCCCAGACCCCCAAAACAGCCCCCCCCCCATTGCGAATTTCTGGCTACGCGCCTGCTTCTTGGTTAACAAAAATAAAACAATATATTTTCAGATACGATCTTAGTGAGATATCGAATGCATACACTCATCTATTTTCAAACAAATTGTTTCAATTCTGATCGTTATGTGTTCATTTGGTGGAAAATTTCTGTAAATGTCATGTGATTGTTTTAAACAATCTAAAGCATTCTCATATTTTTGAAGTTTTATCAAGCAGATGCTAAGTTGATATAAAGCGAAAGCAAAAAGCCCGTCCTTTTCAGGGTTCGGTTGTGTTAAGTAAATTTCTTTCGCTTGCTCGAGGAAAGCAAATGCTTCCGTATATTGTTCTTTCGCAATCAGACATTCGCCCATGCAATTATAAGTGTGGGCAATGCTAATTTCTTTTGCTTTGTTTGATGTTGTGCTTATCAAAATGCTTAGTGCATGTTGTAGACAATTCCATGATTCATCGTATTGCTGCAAACCGATTAAGCATTTACCGATGCTACGTAGCGTCGTGGCCAAACCGGGATTTTTGTTTACATCAGGTTCTGTATTTTCTTTGATTTTTAGCGATTGCGTTAGATTCTTTAATGCTTCATCGTAGTTTTGCAAATCAATCTGGCACAAAGAAATTGCATGTAATAATTCTGCAATTCTAATATCAACGGCAGCATTTTGTGTTGCATTTTGATTGATTTCAAGTGCTCGGTTAAGATATGATAATGCTTTAGCGTAGTTGCGCAAGTCAATATTACAGCGGCCTATCATATAAAGCGTTTTTGCTATGCTCCTATCCATGTTTGGATTAAGTGTTTGATTTTCTTTAATTTCAAGAGCTGCTTTAAAGTTTGTGAACGCTTTTAATTTGTGCACTGGTTTAAGAACCCTGAAAGGCAAAGAAAAGTAAAGTAAACCTTTCAATTTTTCTTTCAAAACTTCGTTTTGTTAGGCGCGATGCTCGGTTATAGCTGCAGCTAATCCCATTGGTGGAAGATACGACCCATCTTTGACTTTTGCTGACAACGTTGACCTTTCTGAACCTATTTTATCTCGATTTGACGTTCTCTGTGTGGTAAAGGATCAGGTATGGGAACTTCAGTAATCACTACCCTACTTCTTATTTTGAAAACCGATTTATTATCATAAATCTCAATTTACTAAATGCTCCGAAAGTCAACTTTCTGCTAAGCCAGTGTGTCATGCAAGGTTGCAGAACTGGTTGGGGTAAGCAAATTGTTTTGAGAACAGAGCACTTGACTTAAAGTGCAGTGTCTCGATAATAAGGCAGGGCAAAGCAACTAAACGGCATCCGTATATAAATTTGGAAATCCGTACAAAATTGTGTGATGTCAACTTTGTAGTAGCGACGACCTAGCTCAGTGGTAGAGCTTCAAACTCGTGATAAAAAGATTGCTGTTTCCCGGTTCGAATCTCGAACTGTCGGTGCGTTGTTGTTCCCTGGGAAAGATACTTAACTATTTTATTTTTTCTTAAGGCCAAGCAGTCTGTCTGCCGTGATGCCTCAGCTTGAAAAACTTGCAAACAGAACCTAAAAAAGTTGTTCTTTGCAGATGTGATTAGGCAGACAAATTTGTGTGGATAAATAACACCTTTTACTTTCAATTAGCCAAAGACAAATTATGTAATCAACATTAATTTAGTACAGAAATTTGATTTACTGTATTTGGTTAATCACGGTAAAAATCTGTGAAGGAGCTCCTCAGTCATCATTTAAGGCTGCTTTTCCAAACACAGCTGCGGCAATGCTGCTTTGCGTGCGTTGCATTTTCGGTTGAATAATATTCGTGCAATTCATCATTTCACGTTTACAGCATTGTGCAGAGTGTTCTGGGTACAGAGACAAGTGACCACCGAGTACTTTCTTTGGGGCTAAGGTTCTTTTTTTTTCTAATTATCCGAAACAGTTTAAAATTACAGTATTTTTCATTTTGGTCGATCCTTTTAAAGATGAAATGTTGGCCAAATTCGTTGTTCGAAGTCACAGAAAACATCACCCTTCTGCTGCTAAAGACGACACTGAAACTGTGCCCCAAATCACACCTGGCAACGTCGAAAAAATACCACAGGTAAAATTCAAAATTTACATTATAAGCAAATAATTGCAAGCACACATGTTTACAAATTTACATAATGGGAAAAGAAGAACTGGGAAAAAGTCGTTTTGCAAAGCAAACTGGAGTTGATTCACTTGAAACTTTTAAAGCAAGATCCGAGTACAAGCTCAAATTCAGATCTGATTGCAAAGTGCTACATCACGCACTCTCTTGGTTATGGAAGTTTTTTCATCATGAACGTAATCACGAAGAATACCAAACAAGCCAGCGTTGTTTGGGAATGCGGAAAAGAATAAGAAAGGCTCCCGGTTTTTGGGATACTTTCTAAGTACGTAATTACGTAGTGACTAAAAGGTGAGGTAGGCTATGACTGTAAATTTCTGGAGACACGAACACTACAAAAGCGAGGTAAAACACTTTTAAACGAACTCAAAAACATTAACAGCAAAATGAACAAAACTTCAGTTTACTATCGGTTGCGTTTTGCAGCAGTAAAAAATTTCTTTATAAACTTTTTACATGATTTGGCAAAAATTAGTTTTAAAAAGACTCGAAAGAAAACTCAAGAGAAAAGCAGATATTGATTTCTTTAGTCGAATTCGTAGTTTTACAATTAAATAATTGGCATTAACTTAAACTGAAGTAAACAAATCTTTTTTTTTTTCGGCGAGTTGTTATTTAGTGGTGTTACTTTGTATTTTCTTATAATTGCCAGAAATAAAACAAAATTACTACTACTGGAAGTCACAGATGAAAAAATAATTTTCAGCGAACAAGTTTGAGGATGCATTCATCAATATTAGAACTAATCGATGCAAGTTTTTTTGTTATGTGCTTGTTTGGTGGAAACTTTCTGTAGACGTTGCGTGCTTGCTTCAAGCTACTTAATGCATCTGCATATTCTTGCAAGTTCATAAAACACATGCTAATGTAATAAACAACCAAGGCAAGGCGGCCATCTTTTCCAGCGTTGGTCTGAGATTGGTAAATTTCTCTAGATCGCTGTAAATAAGCTAGCGCTTCGACGTATTGCTCTTTGGCTATCATACATTCTCCCATGTAAGTTAGAGTTTCTGCAATTTTATTATCTTTTTTTTCGTTTAGTGTTGTATCTTGAAAGACTTTTAGTGACTGTTCTAGACAATTCCATGATTCGCTGTAATTATGCAGTTTAGTTAAGCACCTACCAATTTTGCTTTTTGTAACAGCGACACTGCGATCCTTGTTTAAGTCAAGTGTTGTGTTTGTGTTAATTTCTAGCGATCTTTTTAAATGAGTTAATGCTTCGTCATAGTTACGTAAATCAGTATGGCAGTGACCTATCTCGTCAAGTGTTGCAGAAATATTGCGGCTTCTTTCAGCATTATACGTTGTTTTTTGTTTAATTTCAAGTGTTTGGTTTAGAGTTGCCAATGCTTCATTAAAATTATGCATTGCCAGTTGGCAACGGCCTATGGTATGAAGTGTCGAAGCAATGTTTTTGTCTGCAGTAACATTTCGTGAGCTTTTTAGATTGATTTCAAGTGTTCTGTTTAGATTTGCCAGTGCTTCTTCATAGTTGTGCATATCGATGTGACAGCGAGCTATAGAATAAAGTTTCTTGCCAATGCTTCTATCTGCCTCGGCATTAAGCGTCTTATTTTGGTTAATTGTAAGTGCTTGGTTTAAATGTTCCAATGCTTTTTCGTGGTTTTGCAACTTCAGATGACAGCAGCCTATGTTTTCCAGAGTCAAGGATATTTGTGCATCTATCTTAGCATTACGTGTTATATTTTGTTTGATGACAAGTGCTCTTGCGTAGTAAATCAGGGCTTCTTTTCCTCGAAAAGTGTGGTCCAAACAATAGCCTATTTGGTTGTTCGCCCAAGCAACGTCATAGTCATGATCTCTGTCTGTTGATTTGCTATTGTAAATGCATAGCAATTGTTTGCAAAAGTCTAATGCTTCATCAAAAACATGTGCTGAAGTTAAGTGTTTCACAACTGATTTAATTTGGTCAGCACTCATATCAGTGAACAAGTGAAAGGAAAGAGTGGACTTCTTTTCTGTCCTGTAGTGATATTTAATTTCATTTTCTAGCTTTTGAATGCAGGAATCAAAATCGAAATTTCCTATGTCCCATAGACCATTTTCTGAATTTTTTGAGAAAGGCGGCAGATTCCTCAATCCAAATGCTAAACCAATGTGATGTTGATTAATTGTGGATTGGAATAAAAGTGGAGTTTGGTGAAGTTGAGTTGTTTGGCCAACTCGCATTGCAAACAATATGCAATTTGAAAGTAATTTATGGTACTTGCCACTCCAACAATCTCCAAAAACTTTTCAATACCATCATGCGTTAAATCAATGGCGTTGTCACACTGAGATTTGTTGTTCACATACACTCGCAATCTAATTTCACATGCAATGGCAATCGCGTTTCTCAGCTTGTCTGCAGTGTTTTGAGTTATTTCGTTGTGTTTTGCCATTTCGTTGACTGTATCAAAACTTGAATTTGCTGAAATGTTATGTTTCCTCCCCAGTGCTGAAATGAACAAAGTGGTGCTACGATAAACTAATTGTTTGATGTTGATTTTGTCTTGTGATTTCAAGTTGCTTAATCGAAATCGTGTTGAAAAGTTGTTCAAATCGTCTTTTACTTGTTGTTTAATGTGGAAAATGTTGTCTGTCTGTGATTTTATGTCACTATATTTATTTGCACCATTTAGAAATTGATTGTAAATGTCCTCATTTCCAAACACAAAACAAGTTTTCGTTAGTATGTCAGCTAAGTGATATCCATGCTTCAAGTCCACTTCAGATCTAAGGTATTCAAGCATCTCACTAACTGGTTTAATGAGTTCTGTAGTAAATGCTTTGTTTGTTGTATGTTGCTGTCTGCCTAGTGGGAATTTGCATGCATGAGGCATCATCCCATCGAACGAAATTCCCCTCGGGGTTACAGCATCGTAATACCAATTGCCTAAAGCTGAAGTTTTGTCATTTAAGCTGTAGATGTTCAAACTGGGCACAATGGTCTCTTGCACATTTAAAACAATTACATGAAAAATCACAGAAAACCATTTAAAATATTCCAAATACGACTCGTAGTTTTTATCGTCAAATAGAAGAATAATATGCTCAAAATCAGAGTAGGGAGTGATTTCTTCACGAGCGAGGGACCCCATTCCAACAATGGCATATTGACAAGGAGGTTCCCCCATTACATCTTCACAAAATTGGCCGAGTTCAACCATGATATTTTTGTATTTGTTGGCAATTAGTTTGTTGATGGTTTGAATGGCTGATATTTTATGGCGCTTTAGTTTTTGTGTCTCGTGCTCGGAAGCGTTTTCTGGTATTTTTGGGAGGCTGGTTTGAAGAAATGACGTAACTTCTTCCCTCATTTTGGTTATTTCGATTTTGACTGTTTGTGCTTTCTCAATTAAATCAGCATTTTGTTGTCTTGCATTTGCGTTTTGAAGAATGTGCTGGTATAACTCGTAGAGGTCAGATTTGATTTGAGAAACGTTCGAAGGGTTTCTAATAACAGCAGCATTTAACAGTCCAGCACTTTTAATGAGTGCGATTTTGTCAGGGCTTTTCGTTTTATAGAGCAATCCAATTTTGTGAAAGATTACGGCTACGTTATCTGGTTGCGTTTCTTTTCCTGAATCATCACAGTAATTTACTTTCAATTGCCGAGCGAGTCTTAATTCTTGATTACCGTTATCGGTTTGAAGACCTTCCATAATTTCTGAATAACAAATTTTTGTAACACCACAGACATTTATCTATACCTTTGCTCTGTTGTTATCTTCTTACTTAAAAATGCTTTCGAGTTTCTGCTAGTTTAAGCACTGTACTGATTGGGCAACACTCAACCTGAGTGTTTATATGCGTGGCTTGCTTCTTTTTTTCTTATTTATGTTGTTTGTTACTTTTAGAGCGGATTTTACTAACAACACGATTATAGCCAAGTCTCATTTCATCATTTTATTCTTTCGTTTTCGCACGAGATCGTTCTGAATCTTTTGTCGAATATTTAGCTTAGCGTATTTGCTCTTGGGTTCAGTTTATTTACACAATTTGTTATTTTAGTTTTCTACTTCTTCATTTTCAGTATACCACAAACTGCTGTAAATTTTTCTTTGCGCAACACACAGGATGTTGCTAATAGTAATCGTGTAACAAAAACAATAATACAAATGCAGTTTGCAAATAGCAATGAAAAATACAAGCGCAAAGTTTAGATCAGTACCTGAAAAAATTTAAACAATCGCAACCAAATGAACAAATATTGTACAAAAAATACGAGCATTCCATCACAACAGTGTGATAACTGATGATTGAACTTCATTCTTATTTTTTTAAAATGAATGTAAAAGTATGTGGTTATAAATGCATTGGTTTAATTTCCGCATTGGTTAATCGTATGCAATCTCATCAACTTAAAAAGATACTGCTCGAAATCGGTTTATTGAAGAAATGAGAACTACTTGATGTAATAAAGGGGTGCCCTAAACATTTTCCACAATTCCAATTATTCGCGAAAATACTCTTTAATCCGTTTGACTCCGTCCGTACCATTGGTAACCCTGCATTTCTCATTTTTGTGACATCACAAAAGGCCTACTGTAGACCAGCACTGGTAGCCTAGGTCTACAGGTAACAGCAGCCAAATTTTCAGATTTGGTTATAGGCTACTCACTGCGTATAGGATACGGTTGGTAATCGCGTTTCAGTCTGCGAGAATTTTTGGAAAATTATGCATTTTGTGGTGTCACAAAATTGCGAAATGCATTGCGATATGAAGTCAAACGGATTAGATCGTATTTTCGCAAATAATGGGAATTGTTTAAAAGGGTTTGGGACACCTCTTACTTACCTCAAGTAGTACTCATTTCTTCAATAAAACCGATTTCGTGCGGTATCTCTTTAACTAGCCACTGCTGCCCATGGGCACATATAAAATGAAAGTAGCAATATTAAAGAAAAAAAGTAGCAAGGTTGTGAGCGGTGAAAGTGTAAAGTGGATTGGTGATGGATGTAAGTAGCAATATTGAGAAATAAAAGTATCATATTATTCGTGTTTAAGTTGCAATTTTTATATGGGTAATTTGTGTAATAGGGTGCGACCAATTATGAGAATTAGTAATACAACGCATCCTTTCAGTGAGTGTACATGTCCGTATGTATGCTTGAATTCATGCGTGGTTGTTAAAAAAGCGAATCGTGATTGTTGATAAAAAAGATGCTTGATAGCAATTAGAAAGGTTCTGCCAACAAGAAAACCCAAGTTTTTGAATGTGGAAATGATTTTAAAGGAAATTTTTTCCAACTATGCTACTGTGTATTGCACTTCTGTGAATTTGAATCTGATAAACTTTCAAAATTTGAGTCCATGTTAAAGTCTTAACGCTAGGGATGCGACTTACACACAAAAATATAGGAAAAGTTGCGTGCGCTGTGAACGTGCGAATCCCCAATTTCACAGGCTGCGTTTGTTACAAGTTAAAGTGCTTTTACACATTACGCGAAGTGAAGATTGGCAGCCTTCGCGAGTGGTTGCTCTCGTCACTTATTCAAAATAGGCCAACCATTTTTCAACAATTTTGTCTAAATAAAGTTAAGCAACTGCTCGTCAAGATCGCGACAGGTTGCAACCTTTTACAAGTTATCGAAAGACATTACATTTCAGTTTCTTCGCGTCCTACGTAAACGCACCTTTGATGTTGTATATAATGTCGCACAAATGAACACATTATTTCATGATGAGGAATCCAATTTTCTGTAATAATCCTTGCAGCAATGTTGAATCAACTCTTCTGTTTAAGCACCCATTTAGAAAATCTTAATCGTTTGATGCTAATCTAAAAACTGTAAAAGCAGGTTCATAGGTAACAAAAATAAAAATAGTTTCTAATACGAGCTTAGTGAGATATCGAATTCGTACACTCATCTATTTTCAAACAAATTGTTTCGATTTTGGTTGTTATATGTTCATTTGGTGGGAAATTCCTGTAAATGTTCCGTGATTGTTTTAAACAATCTAAAGCATTCTCATATTTTTGAAGTTTTATCAAGCAGATGCTAAGTTGATATAAAGCTGAAGCAAAAAGTCCGTCCTTTTCAGAGTTCGATTGTGTTAGGTAAATTTCTTTCGATTGCTCGAGGTAAGCCAGTGCTTCCGTGTATTGTTCTTTTGCAATCAGACATTCGCCCATGCGATTATAAGTGTGAGCAATGCTAATGTCTTTTTCTTTGTTTGATGTTGTGTTTGTGAAAATGCTTAGTGCATGTTGTAGACAATTCCATGATTCATCGTATTGCTGCAAACCGATTAAGCATTTACCGATGCTGCGCTGCGTCGCGGCCAAACCGGGATTTTTGTTTACATCAAGTTCTGTATTTTCTTTGATTTTCAGTGCCTGCTTTAGATTCTTGAATGCTTCATCATAGTTTTGCAAATCAATCTGGCACAAAGAAATGGCATCCAATAAACCAGCAATGCTTATATCAGTGGCAGCATTTTGTGTTGCATTTTGATTGATTTCAAGTGCTCGGTTAAGATATGATAATGCTTCAGCGTAGTTGCCCAAGTCAATGTGACAGCGACCTATCGCATGAAGTGTTTTTGCTATGCTCCTATCCTCGTTTGGATTAAGTGTTTGATTTTCTTTGATTTCGAGGGCTGCTTTTAAGTTTGTGAACGCGTCGTCATGGTTATGCAGATTCATATGGCAACGACCAATGTCATCCAATATCATGGCGATTCCAATGTCTTTTTCGGGATTGAATGAAAGATTTTGCTTGATTTTAAGCGCTTGCTTTAGATTTGTTAAGGCTTTGTCGTTGTTTTGCAAAGCAATATGACAGCGAGCAATAGCATGAACCGTCCAAAAAATAGCCTCATCTGTGTCAGGATTACGAGTTATGTTTTGTTTGATCTTAAGTGCTCTGAAAAAGCTTTTCAGTGCTTCGTTATGGTTTTGAAGATCCATTTGGCAACGACCAATGGTTTGTAGTGTGGTAGCAATGTTTCTGTCCTTGTCTGCGTTCTGTGTTGTGTTGTGATTGATTTCAAGTGCTCTGTTTAAATTCTTTATACCTTCATCGTAGTTATGCAAATCAATATGACAGCGAGCGATGCTAAGAAGAATCTTTGAAATGTCCCTGTCCTTGTCTGCATTGCTGGTCTTGTTATTAGCAATTTTAAGGGCTCGGTTTAGGTAGGTAAATGCTTCATCATAATTGCGTTGATTTAACTGAGAGCGACCTATGTTCTCAAGTGTCAATGCAATCTGCCAATCCTTATCAGGATTAGACGATATGTTTTCTTTGATGCGAAGCGATCGTAGATAATACTCCAATGCCTCATCTTCCCGCTTTGTTCTGTCCAAGCAATAACCGATCTGGTTATTTGCCCACGCAACGTTACTATCGCGATCGACATCTTTTGATTTACTTTCGCAAATATCCAGCAATTGCTTGTTAAACTCTAGGGCCTCGTCAAATACTTTTGCTGAAACCAGGTATTTGGCAACAGTTTTGATTTGTTCAGCATTTAGACTAGACTGAGTAGTTGAAACGGCTGAGTGGACCATCTTTTCAGTTTCAAGTTTTTTAATGCAGCCATCAAAATCAAACTTACTTACATCCCACGATTGGCTTTGGGAATCCGAAGAGAAACTTGATAAACCACTCATTCCAAGTCCAAATGCTAAACCAATTGTGATGTTGATTAATTGTGGATTGGAATAAAAGTGGAGTTTGGTGAAGTTGAGTTGTTTGGCCAATTCGCATTGCAAACAATATGCAATTTGAAAGTAATTGATTGTTCTTGCTGTTCCAACAATCCCCAAAAACTTTTCAATACCATCATGCGTTAAATCAATGGCGTTGTCACACTGAGATTTGTTGTTCACATACACTCGCAATCTAATTTCGCATGCAATGGCAATCGCGTTTCTCAGCTTGTCTGCTGTGTTTTGAGTTATTTTGTTGTAGTTTGCCATTTCGTTGATTGCATCAAAACTTGAATTTGCTGAAATGTTATGTTTCCTCCCCAGTGCTGAAATGAACAAAGTGGTGCTGCGATAAACTAATTGTTTGATGTTGATTTTGTCTTGTGATTTCAAGTTGCTTAATCGAAATCGTGTTGAAAAGTTGTTCAAATCGTCTTTTACTTGTTGTTTTATGTCGAAAATGTTGTCTGTCTCTGGTTTTGTGTCTCTATATTTTTTAGCACCATTTAGAAATTGATTGTAAATGTCCTCATTTCCAAACACAAAACAAGTTTTCGTTAGTATGTCAGCTAAGTGATATCCATGCTTCAAGTCCACTTCAGATCTAAGGTATTCAAGCATCTCACTAACTGGTTTAATGAGTTCTGTAGTAAATGCTTTGTTTGTTGTATGTTGCTGTCTGCCTAGTGGGAATTTGCATGCATGAGGCATCATCCCATCGAACGAAATTCCCCTCGGGGTTACAGCATCGTAATACCAATTGCCTAAAGCTGAAGTTTTGTCATTTAAGCTGTAGATGTTCAAACTGGGTACAATGGTCTCTTGCACATTTAAAACAATTACATGAAAAATCACAGAAAACCATTTAAAATATTCCAAATACGACTCGTAGTTTTTATCGTCAAATAGAAGAATAATATGCTCAAAATCAGAGTAGGGAGTGATTTCTTCACGAGCGAGGGACCCCATTCCAACAATGGCATATTGACAAGGAGGTTCCCCCATTACATCTTCACAAAATTGGCCGAGTTCAACCATGATATTTTTGTATTTGTTGGCAATTAGTTTGTTGATGGTTTGAATGGCTGATATTTTATGGCGCTTTAGTTTTTGTGTCTCGTGCTCGGAAGCGTTTTCTGGTATTTTTGGGAGGCTGGTTTGAAGAAATGACTTAACTTCTTCCCTCATTTTGGTTATTTCGATTTTGACTGTTTGTGCTTTCTCAATCAAGTCAACATTTTGTTGTCTTGCATTTGCGTTTTGAAGAATGTGCTGGCATAACTCGTAGAGGTCAGATTTGATTTGAGAAACGTTCGAAGGGTTTCTAATAACAGCAGCATTTAACAGTCCAGCACTTTTAATGAGTGCGATTTTGTCAGGGCTTTTCGTTTCGTAGAGCAATCCAATTTTGTGAAAGATTTCCGCTGCCTTTTGTGGTTGGGTTTCTTTTCCTGAATCATCACAGTAATTTACTTTCAATTGCCGAGCGAGTTTGATTTCTTCAGTATCTGTTTCCAATCGTTTAATTTCGGCCATGATACTAGCTGAAATTCTAGAACATGTTTGCTTGCTAGAGTACTTTCTGAAATGCTTGCTGTCTAGTATTTTTGTAGTGGTAACGTTGCTGCATTGTGCTTCGCTCTAACCACAAAAGAAATGGTAAAGGTAGTCTATTACAACCAACATAAATAGAAAATTCACCTAATTCAAAACTTGAGTTTTTAACGATTGTAATCTCTTCAACAAAACTTTCCAATAAACCTTAGCTGTGATCCAAGTGTTTGCTCAAAATTTAAGTAAAGATACCGATTTTGAAGACATCAATACTGGAGTTTTAAACCAGACTTGTATTTTTGTCGAAATTTTTAAAACCATCACTAACTTGCAGAAAAGACTAATGGAAATGCGGTATGTTAATTTTTAAAACATAGCAAGCAATAGCGCTAGTTACTTTTTTATAGAACCAGTAAATTTTGAGTACTGTTGATCATTATCTGTTCTTAAATTTTTTAAGTTAAGCAAACTTAGATCAAAATATGCTGCTATGTTTCGAATCTGTTTGTACGAACCTATGTTTCGAAGCTATCGTGTGCTGCAACGCATCAACTTTTAATTCTCCTTCGCCTTCTTTTTAGTGCATCGCAAAGCTTCAGAGCGTAAATCAAACTTTTCATACCTTGAACGACAGCCAAGCTATTTTTTCAGCTGACTGACCAATACTGCACCATCGGTAGTTAACGCGTGTGCGTAGTACTGGACAATCGCTAAAATTCTCTAATTTTGATACTTTACAGATTTTGTCTGGCCAGCAGCCGCTGTTTGCAGAAACAAGATTTTATAACGAAGAGGCTAAACTATGAGCTAAATTTTTTGAGCACGATTGCGAATCTAACTGCAGTACACGTTTGCTGATTTGAAGCAACTCATATAGACCACTAGTGAGGGTCACCGAGCGACTCCGTAGGCTGCTGAGCGATTTTGTGACTTCTTTCGAGAAAAATAACGATTTTTAACTTTATTGGAATGAAATTTCAAACAATTTTTGGATCATATAAAACATTTATTTGCTTTTTAAGCTATAACTGCTTTAATTTTCTTTTCTTTTTTTGTTTTACGTCCTGCTATCGCCGGTTTTTGTCATTTTTCGCATTGCCTTTATGTCTCACAAAGGTGTAGCAGACTTCGTGATCGTTTTAGTGTTTCGTTGTACCTACCTGAGCGTATTATTGCGTTTTTGTTGAGAAAAAAATACTGTCAAGGTGCGAAGAGCCGTGCAGTCTAGCCTTTAGATAAATTTCAAAAGGTTTTTGAACCATTTATTTATCAAGGTACCAAGGGCCTTGCAGTCTAGCCCAGTCTGACTTAGCGTTATTTTTTAACAGAGCTTAAACTAATGCGTTGAGTTGAAATATGAAAACAGTGTAGTTAGCGTTTTGTAGTTTGGTTTTCGCGATGCAGTAATATTGTGTCAGCAGCGTAGCAAAAAGGGTTAAGACGTTTTACGACAAATCTTATCATATGATGTGGGCTCAAACCCCGCACCCAGTCACGTTGTTGCATCTTCGGACACGACGCATTAGGATGATCCTTTCTGCCCGGTGGATCGGAACAAGAAGCAAGTTTACATAGTATCGGATTTTTTGTGATTGGATAAAGGGGCACTATTCATCAATCATTGACAATAATGAAACGACATATAACACCATTAATTAGCCGACAGCTACGTTCGCTGTTTTGACAGCTAAGCCATAATATTGTTCATCGGCGTCGCTTTTACTAAGTGATGCAATAGCACAAATTTTGGATGATCATTGAGCGATGACTCTCTTGTTTCTCTGTTTATAGTTTTTGTGAAAAATATAACTAACAGTTACTTGCAAACAGGACTTGCTGAAAAAGTATATCATCTATGCTAAAGAAAAAGTCGCTCCGAAATTGCATCAAATGGACCAAGATAAGGTATTTATATGGTCATTGAATGTGATATAAGTATCTCGAAAGAAAATCCCGAGAAAAAGCGGTATTTTCCCAATTTAACTCAAGTGAAGAGATAACCGTAATGGCAAGAATTTTCTTAAGTTTTTTGATAATTTCACTACTTGCTTGAGGTAAACAATGCTGTTATACCTTATACGAAAATTTTATATAAAATAATTTGAATTACGTAAATTTGATATTTGCAATGTCCAAGGAAAGCAGCTTTTGGAATAGTTTTGAAGCTATTAATTGGTTATTCTTAGGTGTGTAATTAGGGTTTTGCTGGGGAGGGAGGGGCTTAGCGAAGCCTTTAGCCGCTGGGCGATTTTTGTTTTTCGGAAAAGATTGCCATTGAAATTGCATTTCGCTTGCTAGTAGAGCTATTTGAAAAAACTAAACTTGGAAGCCATTTCACCGAATTTAATTGCTAACCCCTTCAGGCTCCCTTACTTCCTGGTCAAGTTCAAAAAACACGTTTAGAAGCACGCGTATTTGCGTTAAAATTTCTAATTGGCTCGGCTAAGGGAGGGCTTCTGTCCCATGAGCCACCGATTACCCCTATTGGTTAGCTAAGAAAGTTATCAGAAGGTTTCTGCCACCGTTTTCTTTTTCAGTTTGGGCTACAGTTTTCGGATGAATGCAATGGAAGTAATGACGGCTTAATTTTTCACAGGTTGCCAAAATGTACTCAGACTTACGTCGTGAGTCGATGGCTACCGGAAGCATCCCTATTACTGTTCGACACATCGAGTCCATGATTCGATTGGCTGAAGCGAATGCCCGAATGCACTTGCGCGCTCACGTCAGTGATGATGATGTCAATACTGCTATTCGAATTATTTTGGAAAGTTTCGTCGAAACGCAGAAGTTCAGCATTATGAGGAGCATGAAGCGGGTAAGATGCAGTGACAACTTGTTTTTCATTCGTTTGGTTCAATAGAACACAAGAACTTCCTGCAATAACCTAACATGGCAATGATAACATTATTTTTTTTATTAGAACCAGTAAATTTTGGTTTGAGGTTGGCTGTTCTTAAAGTGTTTAGCCTCCGTTGTTTTTAGATTAAAAACTTGTTTTAGATATATCGGGCACAGTACTGTTGGTAGTACTGTGCCCGATATTTGAACCTCAGATCTCCCGCTCCAGAGACGAGCGCGTTACCGCTCGGCTAACGGGCCGGTGTGCAAAAAATTCTTGCTGGTCAAAAGTTGTATTTGTTATTGATCATGTGTATTAATTATTAGAATAGTCTTGGAGCAAATCTTCAATGGGAAATGGGAATACAAAAAGGCTTTACTTCAACATTCATAATTGCATATTGTACCTGTACGACGCATTTGGCCTGTGTTTTTAGTTTTTTCTTGCAGAGACTGGTATTGTTCTTACTGTAAATTTCGAAGCAAAAGTAAGCTTCAGGTAATAAAAAAGTCTTTCCGTGCTAAATATTTTCTTGATTCTTCCCGCAGACTTTTACTCGCTATCTCAACTACAAAAAGGACAACAAGCGAGCTGCTTATGTACATTTTGCGGCAGCTCATTACCGATCAAGCTAGGTTTCAACGAAATCGTTACAGCGAAATGTCGGAGGAGCATATACAAATCAAAGAGAAGGAGCTACTGGAAAAAGTAAGTGATCGCAGAAAACTATTTACAAGTTAAGTGGTAGTTTCGTTATCTGTTGAGTGGTGTTATTGTATATTCAAGATTAAGAATTAACTTGTTTTCATAGTCAATTTGCAATTTGTTACGAAGTTCTTTGGGTTGATAAAACGTAAGTTTTTGTTTATAATTTTTATTCACGGTCAAATTTAAAAACCCTTAAAAGTCTGTTTCCTCCTTGCGGTATCATCAGAAGAGAACTTCTAAACACTACATATAGAAAACAAATTGATTAGTTACACTTGAAACATACATTTGATTGCGGTTATTAACAAAATAATGCGTCTGCCTGGCCTCGAAACATTTGTCAACCAAACTAAGGAACAGCTGTTATAGGATTTTTGAGTTAAAAGGCGGACAACGTCGTGTTTACGTATTAGTACTCATGATGGGTTTGTCATCGGTTACGCTTCAAATTTGATTGACTCATAATTGGGTAACTTCCGTTAGATTAAATTGGAAAGGTAAGGGAGTTAAAGCACTGCCAGTGGGTTTATAATTTATCCGGAAGAGGGGAGTTTCGCAAGCACACAAGGCTTACTCTACATTTTTTAGCAAAGATTTGTTTTTGTGCCTGGATTTTGAAATTAGCTCGGAGCGTTTCTATCAAATCCAATGGAGCGTCATTGAAGAAACTGTTCCATATCGCTGTGGTGCAAAAATATGCAGCCTTTGTTTGGCAGAAAAGCTGCAAATCATCAAAGCGAAACCAGAAGCACTGCTTAACAAACGCCCAGAATTAATTTCAAAATCCAGGCACAAAAACAAATTTTTGCTAAAAAATGTAGAGTAAGCCTTGTGTGCTTGCGAAACTCCCCTCTTCCGGATAAATTATAAACCCACTGGCAGTGTTATTTTGAGTTTTCGTTTGAGTCGTTTTAGTGCTTTAACCCCCTTACCTTTCCAATTTAATCTAACGGAAGTTACCCAATTATGAGTCACTCAAATTTGAAGCGTAACCGATGGCAATCCCATCATGAGTACTAATATGTAAACACAGCGTTGTCTGCCTTTTAACTCAAAAATCCTATAACAGTTGTTCCTTAGTTTGGTTGACAAACGTTTCGAGGCCAGGCAGACGCATTATTTTGTTAATAACCGCTATCAAATGTATGTTTCAAGTGTAACTAATCTATTTGTTTTTTATGTGTGTTATTTAGAATAGAAGTTCTCTTCTGATAATCCCGTAAGGGTAAAACAGACTGTTAAGGGTTTCTAAATTTGACTGTGAATAAAAATTATAATTTGCTCTGATCTCTGATCATTGAGCTCTCTTCAGTTGGAAATACCAAAAAGAACAGCTAAGTTTTTGTCTAAATGCCGAAAAGTCCAAGCCTAGACGAGGAACATAAAACGTGAGTAAATCCATCTTGCATTCGGTACCAATATCATTAAGGTTGAAATGGTTTAATTTGGAACCTTAAGCAAAGCACACTGCAGTTGAAATGTCCCTCGCCCTCGAACAAAATTACCATACATACTGCATAGGGCTCAAGCTGCTGGTTTAATTGGCTTCTGTATTGTCATCCTACATGCTGCACTCGAAAATACCATGTTGTTTTGGCCTTTTCCTATTTGTTGCTCTCGTTTCAGGCTCAAGCCATCAATATCCATAATCTGAGCCCCTTCTACCATAGTGACCTCTTCAAATCTAACAGATTCTCCTATGACGGCAGGAAAAAGACTATTACTCAGCTGATCTGATATGATACTGGACTTTTTGGTACTCGTACAACACGTGATTTCGCCATGTTTTGTTCTCGCATAAGACCGTAAATCATTCCTAGTGTTTCCTGTTATTGTACAAACGTTTTACCGGCCTCTGTCAATTTATAATAGCTATTCTTGATCACAAAAGCAAATTAGTGCGATTAGCAAATGATTCTGGATTTTATCAAACAGTACAGTATTTAAATTCATGCGTAACCAATAGCCAATCTAACTCAGGATTACGATTTATGGATAGTTGCCGTTATTTTATGTTAAATCATGTTTCGCACTATTTTGTATCATGCTGCCAAGTTTTTCGGTGCTTGTTTTTCTACTGTTGATTAAACGTTATTTTGCTGTGATTTTGCAAACTACAGATACAGTCTGTGCTAAACATTTGACACTGCTCTGACTGCAACTGTACTTTTCAAGAACACTGTGAGCACGAAGCAGTCAAATGTACCGTAACATTTTCAATCAAATTCATCTTAATCGAGAGACAACAAAGCTTAAGTGCGATCTTCAAGTTGAGCGAACCTATCGACCTTTCATGATGTTAACTTTTCACTGCCTCATGACAGTAAGGCAGCTGTGAAAGCCAATTTTGGAGTCGATTATACCGACTTGGAATCTCACCAAGGACGAACATTTCAGCATCACTTGACATAAGCTATGTCACTAGATTAGACCAATATACTCGTAATTATTCGAACTTAGTGAACATTCGTTAATAACATGAATAAATAACTCGTGAAAACAAACAAGCAAAATTTTTGGAAAGGGTAGATATTAAAATAAACTGAACTTAAAAAATTAAATGTTCGAGGATAGGTAGTCCCCCCAAACGGTCCTCCAAAATTCGAACTTTAACCTTTTAAGATAGACACATAAAATGTTTAACACAAATTGATATAAAGAAAAGATAAACTTTGGATACCAAAACGGGGTCGTGAAAATTCAAACTTTTTAACCGCACACGCTAGACGTATGAAATTTTCAGGGTAGGCAATATATGCGCCTTTTGGTTTTATGCACGATTAACATTTGCTGCCGACACCTAGCGGTAGTTTTTTGACTTGACTTCTCACTCGTTATTTTTGCGTAAGGAAGAGGAGTTATGCCAAAATTTTCTTTTGAATCGCTCGCACGCACTTGGTTCCCGCATCTTGTCCCCGCCTTAATTTGTTGCTCACGCTCTCATTTCTCAACTTAAATTTTTTGGTTATTTACACTTGTGGGCATATTTTATTTTACCACCTGTTGGCAGCGTCGTTTGGGTTTAGGTTTGTCCTTCTTTTTTCTCAAATTTAGTCAGATGGCGTTTGTTGTTTTTTTTTTTTATCTTCCCTCCACGTATTGGCTGGGAGTTGTTTTGTTCTTTCCTTTGTGCATAAAATTTGTTTGCCCCTTTGAACGTTTTTGTGAAAAGTTACAGGTACTTAACCAGTTTGTCATTGTTAACTGCTAGCGTATTCAAGATTGGATTTTCTCTTTGCCTTACCGCTACAGGCAAATATGAAGGAAACATAAAATTTAACAAAATTCAAGGTACCAAAATAGAGAGGCCCTTTTAAACGTGGCCGCCAAAATTCGAACTTTTTTAACCACTTACGCTAGACAGAGAAAAATTTCAGGATAAGTAAATATGAAGAAAAGATAAAATTTGACAAAACTTAAGGGAGCCAAAATAAAGGGATTCCCCAAAACAAAGACGCCAAAATGCAAACTTTAACCACTCACGCTAGACTGATAAAATTTTCAGACTAGGTAATAAAGAAAAGATAAAATTTGGGGCTACCACAATAAGGTATCCCCCACAAACGAGGACGTCAAAATTTAAACTTTTTGATTGTTTAAGCTAGACACATCAAATTTTCAGGCAATTATGAAGGAAAGATATAATTTGACAACATTTGGGACACCAAAATAGGGTCCCGAATTGGATCCTTCTAAATTCAAACTTTCCGACCATTCAAGCTAGACACATGAACCTTTCAAAGTAGGTAATTATAAAGGAAAGGTAAAATATGACAAAGTTTGGGGGGTACCAGTACCATGACGATCCTCCCCAATCGAGGCTGCCAAAATTAAAAACTTTTAATCACTTAAGCTACATTAGACACAGGAGACTTTCAGATTAGGTAAATATAACACAAAGTTATACGACAAAATTTGGGGGTACCAACGCTCAATTGGGCCTTCCAAATTCAAACATTTCAAGCATTCAAGCTAGACTCCTCAACCTTTTAGAATAGGTAGATATAAAAGAAAGATAAAATCAGAATACGTACAGTAAACAAAACATGATTAATTTCAGGCGCGGCAATTGGGGAGTCCTCAAATGGGTCACCAAAATTTTTAACCACTCAAGCAAGACAAATAAAATTTTCAAGATAGGTAAAAATATACTGTACTGTAATATAAAAAAAATTGAGTATTTCGTACTATTGGAGTCCTCCAATTATGCTGAATTCTCTCCCCATTAACTTCAAAGGCTAAATAAATTAAATCTATTGAATAGGTTAATATAAATTAAGGGTAACAAACTTTGGTTGGCAACATTGAGGAGACCTTGCCAAATGGGCCTCTTAAAATTTTGAAAACTTTGTTACGAAGTACTCCAGCTAGACATACGAAATTTTAAAGAGTACCGATGGGCTAATACAAGAAAAAGATAATGCATGCCAAACTTGGCAATGCCATGTTGGACATTTAGCCCTCAAATGGACCTTCAAACTAGAAGATGGATTCTCACAATGCCTTGGTATCACAGAAAAATAGAAGAGTCAAACTTGTGGGATTACTCCAACATTTGAGACGTTGAAGTACTTGAGCTTAATGGCTTGACGGCCGAGTTTTTTACTGAACTGTCAATTGTGACATTGAAAAGATTTTCTATACTTGCTCTTCAAAGTTTTTGAACAATTTTATTAAGAAAGCTTTGGTGCTGAATAATGGATGTAATACAATATACTGTGCAATATTTATTATGTTGGCCGTTGGGTCGCACTACTAAATAGTGTTCTCAGAATAGGAATAGCTGTAAAATGTGTGTATATTTCTGGCCGTGGTTAGTGTTAAGATTGGCTGATGTAATAATATTTAGCTCAAAAGTCACTGGAATTTTAAAGATCGCTCCATGTTGTTTCATTACTAGAATATAACATCGCAAGCGATATTCGGGATGTCTTAACTTTACAGAACTAAAGAACTAGCGTTTTTATGGTTGTTGATAGTTAGATCTGAAATACACTGCTTTTGATCTTCATAATGTTCCATAAACCTGATCAGATTTGTGGTAAACGGCTTTCAAAATTAAAATGTCTAGAAAAGGTAACTGTAAAATGTCAATCAAAATTTTACAACTCTGCTTAGTTCTACTTCGTTTCAACTTTTATGAAGTTCGTTGAATTTTCACTTAAAAGCAGGCTGTCGAACCGTTTCAAATAACGGTTCGGGTTCAGGTTTAGCTCCAGTTCAAAATATTTTAGCGGTTCAGGTTTGGTTCGGGTTCACTTGAGCACCATTTTCGAGGTTCAGGTTTGGTTCAGGTTCACTTAAGTAAAATATTACTGATTCAGGTTCGGCTCGGGTTCATTGACTTAAAATTTAACTGTCGTTACTCGTTTCGTCCAGAAAAAAAAAAGGAGAAATTGCTAATTCTGTTGATGATCACCACTGCTCTTATTGTGCGTGTACCAGCGCTAGCGGCATTAGGATATGGAAAAATATATTCTTACTTTTGTTAGGGGTTCAGGTTCGGTTTGGGTTCACTTGAGCAGAATTTTGAGGGTTCAGGTTTGGTTCAGGTTCACTGAAGTAAAATTTTGCTGGTTCAGGTTCGGTTCGGGTTCACCAAACTGAAACGGTTCATTCGGGTTTACGGTTCAGGTTCGGCTCGACACCCTGCTTAAAAGCGCAACGCAATTGTTAAAATTGTGGTTACAAACAAAACCCTCGTTAACGCAAATATTTCGATAGTAATCTTTTGCCCCGATTAATTGTGCTGTTTAAAGGAGGTGAAGCATCCAGCTGGGATTATGTTCAAAAAATAAAGAATAATCTAAAACATATCTTCACCAAATTTCGCCAGTTTAGGTCTTAGTGTTTCTGAGATATTTGATTTTAAAGTAAGATCTCCCCAACAGTGTTGCCAGTTAAAATTTTATTTTTCTTAAAATAATGTTTATTGTAATTTTTCATATTAGTTTGAAAGCTCCTGAATGCCAGACTTATGCATTAATTGGTGTTACAACCGAAATACTTCTAAAATTTAAATAGTATATCCCGATTCTTAGAAACTTGGATTTCAACTGGCAGCACCGTCGGGAAATCTCCCAACTTTGAAATGAAATATCTCAGAAACCATAAATCGTAGAAAGCTGAAATTTAGCGAAGAAGTGCTTTAGATGTTTCTTAATTTTCCCCGTAATCCCAGCTGGATGTTTCACCCCCTTTAAGTGAAAATTCAACGAACTCCCTAAAAGTTGAAATGAGAACTAAGCAGAGTTGTAAAATTTTGATTGACATTTTATAGATACTTTTTCTTGAGATTTAAATTTTAAAAGCCGTTAACCGCAAATCTGATCAGGTTAATGGAACATTATGAAGGTCAAAAGCAGTGTATTTCAGATCTGACTATCAACAACCATAAACACGCTTAACGTAATTGTGAAGTTCTTTAGTTCAACAAAGTTAGATACTTTTGCGAAGTCCCCGGCAGTGTTGGGCAGTAACGAATTACCATAGTAACAAAATACTTTTTTAGTAATTTTTAAAGTAAAGACATTACTTTTTCAAAAAAGTATTTTTTGTGGTAATTTTATTACTTGTTTAGAGGTGTCAAAATTACTAATTACAAATTACTTTGTAAATGGTACTACTCAGTAGAATCGCTTGACCGGCTGCTTATTTTACACATCCAGCTAATCAAAAAAATTGTTTTTTGTTAGAATGACGCAGGTCGTGCCACTGGCCGCGTGCCTTTCTGCGCACTGTTTATACTGTACATGTAGGTGCCAGTTTCGTCGAAGACAATCGATCATTGATAGAGCTCGTAGGGATGCAGCACAAGCGCAATAACAACAGAAAACATACGGTAAAGTTTTCTAGTTCCGCAGCTATCACGGAGGAGACTTTGGTGACGGTATTTTGTTGCCTGTTTGCTTAATTATAAACATGCCCAGGCTTTATTTACGACAGATTTGTTCAGGCGCGTAGCCAGGATTTGGAAAAGGGTGGGGCTATTTTGAAAGAGTAAGAAAAGTGCAAACGACCTTGACCCGAATTTTCATTGTTCTTGAATCAGTTTCACTCGGATTGTCCGAAAATTTAGACGAAATTTCTCGAAATGCTCGGAAATTGGAAGTTTTTTTCCGCTCAAAATTAGGTAGTCTCCAAAAAAAAAAAAAAAAAAAAAAAAAAAAAGGTGTCTTCGCCGAAATTGAGTCCGATTTTTCGGCCGAAATCCGAAATTCAAAGGTTTTCTCTGCCCAAAATTAGGTGGTCTCCATAAAAAAAGGTCTTCGCCGAAATTGAGTCCGATTTTTCGGCCGAAATCCGATATTCAAAGGTTTTTTCTGCCAAAAATCAGGTGGTCTCCAAATAAAAAAAAAAAAAAAAGTCTTCGCCGAAATTGAGTCCGATTTTTCGGCCGAAAAGCGAAATTCAAAGGTTTTTTCTGCCCAAAATCAGGTGGTCCCCCAAAAAAAAAGCACCAAAAACGTGCGATTTTGCATACTTCACAAGCCAATGATTTTGCATACTTCGCAAGCCAACGCCCCCCCCCCCCCCCCTGGCTACGCTACTGGATTTGTTGTGTATCTTTGATTAACAGCCATCGATCTGAATGATCTACAATATTTTAGGTCAAAATTATTATCTACGGTCGCGTAATCTCAAATTTCAAAGTTGTGCAAAATGGAAAGGTAGGTATTGCAATACCCACTTCATTCATACGCCAATGGGTAAATTTTTTGTCATAGCAACTACTCCAGTACAAAGAAAAAGAAAAATATTTTGTCCAAAATAGTTCATTTTTTTAAACATTTTGTTAGAAATAAATTTTTAGGACAAAAGCTGAAACCTGCGGACGCTGCAAAGAATTTCAGAAAAATAAATCTGTAATCATCATCATCATCACATGTTGGATTCGGTATTATCCCCGTCGACGGAGTTGGCCGGATTGCGTAATTTTTTTTTGTAATAAACACAGATAAATTGAAGAAAGCAAATAAAGTCACCAGCAGGGGCGTATTTAGGTGGGGGGGCATTGGGCCATGGCCTCCCCTTTTGGTCGCCAGGATAGTATAATTAGCATAGAGTAGTATGCAAAACTGTGGCATGCCCCCCCCCCCCGTTTGTAACTTGGGCAGAAGGTTTGAGCACAGAAACGGTTGGCGAAGACCTTTTTTTTGGCCAAAAACTGGACTAAATTTAGTGAAGACCTTCTCTTTTTTTTGTGGTCTTTACCTAATTTTGGCCCAAAACCCGGACTAAATTTGAGTGAAGACCTTTTTTTTGGTCTTCACCTTACTTTGAGCCAAAAAACCGACTTGGTTTTGGGCTGGAAAATTTTCATTCTGGTCTTCATTATTCTCAAATTTTCTAAATTTTCTGCCCCCCCCTTCCGAAAATTCTGCGTACGCTACTGGTCACCAACCATCTCTTTATAAAATTTTTATTTACGAAAGACAGGTGATACCGGTGGACGGGGTCAAATTTATACTGCTAAACTGCACCGGCACCCAGTGCCGTCGCCAGAGCAAACGAAGTGAGGGGGCACTCGCCGAAAACGGGGGGGCACTAAAATAGAATGAACTTTTGCACATAAATATTGATATTTTACGGCTACATATTATGCGCCATTTTAAAAATTTTGTAGTGATGTTTGAAAAAAGAGACGTATAAGCGCGGCAACGTTTATTAGCTCGTTTCGTATGCGGCCCGCATAATCGCTTGAAAAATCTGTCTGCAGGAGTGAATGCGACCAAAAGCTGAAACCAGGATTTTCTCAGAGGGAAGGGGCTTGAACAAAAAGTAAAATTTTTTTTTATACCAAAACAGTCTTAATTTAGGCTCCGTGACAAACAAACCGATACAACTCAAGCGTATCACAGAGGGGGCCTGGGGTCAGAGCCCCCAGCCTTTGGGTGATTTTTACAATTTTGTGGCAAAAATAGCAATTTTAACACCATTTAAATGGCATTTCGCAATTGTTTTAGGCTTATGAATAATTACAGCAAATTGCTAAAATTCCAGAAGTCACAGAAAGAATTAAATTGCCTAGCCTCTTGAGCCCCCCTTATACTTAAGATCAAGTCGAAACACGTTTGAACGCTTTTTTTTTGGCTTATATTTACTAAATGACTTGGCTAAAGGGGGCTGATGCCTCCATAGCTCCCTTTGGCCCTTCTCCTGGTTGCGCGACTGACTGCGATCTAAAAAAAGTCTTCAGTGTGCTCTAAAAAAATAAAAACAGCTGGTCTTTTAAACAAATGCTTTCACGTATTTTTTCAGGTCATAATCACTAACGAGTACCGGCCAGGGCGCCGAGATCCAAACGTGGACCCTGGGACAGCTTGAATATTGGGTCCTTTTATATTTAATTCAACGTAGCGTCGATTCAGCAAGGGATGAAAAATTTCTATGGATTGGTTTATTTTTGATGTTTTGAATTAATGGTGCTGACATTATTCTCTCCTGATTTTGAAGTGTTCACCAAAAAAAAAAAAAGGTCTTCAGGGCAAAATGGCTTGCTGATTACTGTTTTTGGTCTGTTTTCAGTAAGTTTAATAACATTAATTTGCACAGTCTTCCGCCCCTCAACTTAAGACCTATCTGTTTGCAAAAAAACCTGTTTGAGTTAGATCGTTGCTCCAACGTTATGATAATATCTGATGGGCCCACCGAAGTCCATGGGCACCGGGGTCATTGTCCCCTGCCCCTCTTTCGGCGGCCTTGAGAACTGGTAACGATTTTATAGGATGACATCCCAATTCCGCGACACATCCGTTAAGGCGTTTTAATAAGACCGATTATTACGTCACACTTATGTACTGCAGTTGGTGGCCAGCAATTTTGCAAAGAATCGAGAAAACTGCAAACGTGAATTATCTTCGAGCAGTATTATTCTGTGTTCCATTATTATCTGTTGTGTAGTCGTTACGTGATGTTTCAAAAAAGTATTCTGAGTAAACCAAAATGGGGGCACAAGCAGTCGTTAGAGGGGGCACGGCCTCCCCGTAGGGACGGCACTGCCGGCACCTTTACCACTTTTCTGCCCACAAAAATTTGTTAACCAAAAAAAAGTTTCCCGCCGCTTAGGAGTCGCATATTTCGTCCAAAATAGAACTAAAACCACTCAAAAAAAGTTTTCGCCGCCCAAGGGCCGCAATATTGTTTCAAGCACAGTGCCATCATAGACTCTTTATTTAGTAGACCAGAAACAGACGCGCCAAGAAGAGCATTCAAGGAAAAAAGTTTGCTCTTGTTGAGAAGGTTTTTTGTGGTTACGAGTATTCGACTGATTTGATTGGGCATATTCGTAGAACAAGTGAACCCCGAAGAAAACAGTCACGCTGATTGGACGAATCGGCATATTGTCGAACAAATAAACCGCGAAGAAAAAAAGACGAACTGTTTGTTTCCAGTCTACTAATAAAAAGTCTATGGTGCGATTTTGCTGCACGCGGTAAACTCGGCTCCGTGGCAGGGGCGTATTTAGGGGGGGGAGGCATTGGGCCATGGCCCCCCTTTGGGTCGCCATGATAGTATAATCAGCATAGAATAGCATGCAAAATTGCGGCATGCCCCCCCCCCCTTTGCTAGTTGGGCAGAAGGTTTGATCACACAAAGAGTATGTTTTATACGTTTGTTTTAGGCCTGCACCCAACTTTGGGCAAAAAATTGTACTAAATTTGAGTGAAGACCTGTTTTATTTATTTTATTTTTTTGCTCTTCACCTAATTTTGGGCAAAAACTCGAACTGATTTTGGGCGGAACAATTTCTTATTCTGATTTTTGCTTTTCTCAAATTTTCTGAAGTTCCTGCCCCCCCCTTTTCAAAATTCTGCGTACGCTACTGCTCCGTGGGTAAGCACTATCAAGATAAAAGATTGAAAAAAAATCCCGGAATGTAATACTAATATATAGTGTAAATAGATCAATCTGGTATCATTTTTTTTAATTTTTTACCCTCATAGCACTTTTATGTGAGAATTACCAAACCACGTCAAAATATTTGTCTGTTAAATATCTAATGATATCAAAACAAACTGGCATTCTAGCTTGAGTCGTAAAAAAAACTGATTTTTGGGGAATCTATTTAGGGGGGTGGTACCCCCAAACAATGTCAAAATATTTTTGTCTGCTAAATATCTACTGATAGCAAAAAAAACTGGCGCCCTAGCTTGAGCCGTTAAAAACTTGATTTTTTGAACCCCATTTTGGGGGTCCCGGGGGAATGGCCAAAAAAAACTTCAGGAGACAAAATTGCGTTTGCAGCTCAACAGCTTTACACAAAAATTAAGTTAGATTTGATGTTTTTTGGTTTCGAAGAAGAGCGCACAAGATTTAGGTAGAAAAAAAGGAAAAAAAGCTCATTGCGGCCAAAAGTGGGTTGGTAGAGATAACAGGATATCTTAAAACATGTAACCAATAACCATGTCAAATATTTTTTGCCGTACCGTACTTAATTAAGCCGATTTTGAATAAGATCGCTTTTTACGCCAAACTTTCGGGGCGGTTTTCGGGTCCTAAAACCAAAGTCACATGATCCAATTGCTTCAAAATTTGGTTCAAACATACAACTCATTAATCTCAAACTGCTGTCAAAATTTCATGTAGCTGGACCTAACCGTTCTCAAGTTATAAGCAAAAGTCTGAAACTTCGTACTCGTTAGTTTGAAAAAGGCCGAGAAAAAGCTAAAGAACACGCGACGCGAGCATCGGTCGTTCCAATAACGATACTTGAATCGCGGACAAGATCGACCATTTTTTTTCGTGTTCCTTCGTTAGAAATGTTGACGTAGACAATTGTCATTTTGGCTGAATTTTTCATTCAAAGTAATTTATAAAGACAAATTACTTATTACTTTTTCTGAGAAATAACGACTCCGGTAATTTTATTACTTTTTTAAAGTAATTTTTGGTGAAGTAGTGTCATTACTTTTATGCAGTAATTTGCTCACCACTAGTCATTGGATGTCGCTTGCAACGTGATATTTTAGTTGAGGAAGTAGATTTGATATTTAGAACAGTATTTTCTGGTCAAGATAATGTAAGTTACAAAATCCGAAAATCATATTGGCACTTTCAGATCGAAAAGTTTTGTTCCAATCAATAGTAGGATGCGGGGCCTGCGAGAGGGGGGTTCACGGGGTACATCGTACCCTGGCCTAGAGGGGCCCAAACTCAAGGGGCCCGGAAGAGTTCAGGTTTCCGCGTTAAGTTTTTGTATCACACCATAACACCGTAATCAAACTTGCTTACAGCAAAAATATCAGTCGGCCTATTCAGTAATTGGTCGCTATTTTTGCTACACAGCCCCTAGAGCTAAGTGCTTGATGGGCGACTAAAATTCTTTTTTCTTTTTCTGGCAGTCTGTAACAGAATAAGACACGGAAATGCTTCCAGTCAATCCATTGCATCATGCAATTGCTTAGAAGCCTGGTTTCAGCTCAGTTAAATAGTGATCGCTAAACGTCTGTTTGCTACGCTAATTGTCATGATTACGTAAAGAGGTCGCGGGCCGGATAAATACACAACTTCGAAAACAGGCCGCGGGCCGGATAAAATGTGTCGGCGGGCCGGATTTGGTCCGCGGGCCGCAGGTTGCCGACCCCTGATCTACACCCATCGGACAAAAAATGATTTAATGGCATGGGCCCCCGATCAGCCTTGGGGGGCCCAACAAGATTTGGGGGCCCGGTATTGGCCTTCGTATCCCCTGAAAATTTTTCTCTCTGAGGCCCTGGTGGGATGTCGTTTTTGTTGTTTCAATCGTTGCAAAAAGTTATTGCCAAAATGCTTGTTTTCGCAAGGGTTTTGTGTGTAACCCCAATTTTAACATTTGCGCTGCGCAGCTAAGTGAAAATTCAACAAACTCTTTTGAACGTTAAAACGATAACTCAGCAGCAAAGGTGGAATCCTCGACGACGTTCTTCGCCTCGATTAGGTCCTCGAGGACACATTTTCTAGTCCTTGACCTCGAAGCCTACAAGTCCTCGAAAATGTCCTTTCCTCAGCTCAAGAACAGCATCATTTTTTGATTGGTTAAAAAAAACCTAACAAGTTGGGAAATTAAGAGAAAACAAAAGTTTTCGTTTTTCTAATTTTTCTAATTTAGCATTTAAAGTTTTTCTAATTTAGCATTTAGCATTTTAAAGTTTTTCTAATTTAGCATTTTAAAGTTTTTCTAATTTAGCATTTATGGTATTTTCTTTTCAAATTGCTTTGAAAAGCTAACTTTGTAATCTGCTTTAAAGCCACAAAAATTGCCATTTTTCCTCCCCAAAAAATCACTAAAATTATTTGACGGGGGCATAGGGATATTGCCTGGCCCACGAACACCGTATTTTTTCAATGCCAAAAACTTTTCAGTTCACAAATATACCCTTTACGGTACGGTACCTCAATTCATTTTAAAGACATAAGTTCTCAGTATTTTTAGACAATAATTTTGGAAAAAATCCGCGAAAAGAAATGGTTTAACCAAGTAATATGGTTTACGTTTAGGAAACTACTAAAAAGGTGGGGATCCATTCAGTGGACATTTGCGTCGGGACCCTAACTGATAAAATTATGGCCTTAAAGTTGTCCATTTCTACGGTTATAATTTAGTTATATTCAGCATTTAAACTGTGAAATATCGCAAGGGGCAGAGGTGGACAAAGCAGTCGAAAAATCTACTTAAGTAGAAGTATTGTTACTTACTCAAAAATGCCTTTCAAGTAAAAGTAGAAGTATGGCGAAGCATTTCCACTTAAGTAAAAGTAGGAAAGTAGTCAAAATTAATTCTACTTAAGTAATGAAAGTAGAAAGTAATTTCGAATTTCACGTGTTTGTTTATTCTTCGAAGGTTTGCTGTTGTGACGCTTACGATCAGTGTTCAAGCAAAGCCATACCTACGGTAGCATATCAAAAAATCAAAGTTTTATTATTCTCTTGAAATTACACCGAAGCGTGTTACGAATACGATTTAGTAGGGACTCTGGGCTCATCTCCGCGCCTGGACAACACAGCTTGAGAAGAAATGTCGCAGCGATGGCGAGTCGTTAGCAACATTGTTCGTTAACCGGCTAGGGAATTGAACCCCAGACGGGCCGCAGCAAACGCAACGCCGTTAACCGCTAATCTTTTTCGTATGAACCAGGAGTAATACGCATGTCTAGTTTGTCTACTGTACCATGCTAATCAGGGTTCGGTATGTTTTTTTTTTTTTAGTGAGACTGAGTCAACACCTGGTATTTGATGCAACGCAAAAACACACTACCCTAGATGACCTGTAAACGAATCGGCGTAACTATTCAATAAGTTTCGTAGTACTGTACAGTAAAAGTAAAACAAACTCGATACGTACTTATTGTACACGTTGTGAGGTGAAATAATGTTTACTTCGTTATTGTACACGTTGTGAGGTGGAATAATGGCTAGGTGTTTACTTCTACTTTACATAAAAGTCATTACTACTCAAGTAGCGTTACTTCGAGAGGATTTTACTTGAAGTAAAAGTAGAAGTATCAGAAATGAAAAATACTTAAGTAAGTCGCTCGTTACCGAAAATACTACTTAAGTAGTCTACTTAAGTAGAACTACTTCGTTACTGACCACCTCTGGCAAGGGGGGACGCTTAAGCAGCCTGACCAGATGCATTCGCAATGCGGTAGCAACTTGGTGTGAATTTTGCCCCGAAATCAGAAGAAACAAAAAAAAAACAATCGCCTTCTGTTGCGATTTCTTCACAGCCAAATTCGAATGAAGCCCAAAAAAACGAGGTCTTCACTCCAGTTAGTTTGATTTTTATCCGCTAAATTTAAATGAAGACCAAAACAAAAAAGTTTTATTTGACGACTTTATTGTTTGAGGTTTTATTGTGCGATACTTGCTTTATCGTGCGATACTTGACCGCCACATTCGAATGAAGACCAAACAAATTAGAAAAAAGGTCTTTCCAGCTTACCCAGTATGGGGGGACGCTGAATTTCCCATAGGGAAAAGCCAAATCTTAATAGGGAGACGCTAACTACCGATGGGAGGATGCATCCCTCCTACAATTAAAGTACTGGCTATATCTCCATTAATGGGTTATGGCCTTGTTTCATTACTACGATACCGCTATGGTGCGAAATCAACATCAGCTGCAACGTGTAAAACTTCAAAATGGCGTTTGTTATTATTTAAAAAAACTATAATTTTCAAATTATCACTAAAAACGTAACGAAATGCAATATCTTAAGCACTTTCGCGCTTAAAAACTATGGCAAATTTACCGACCATAATTTAGAAAAATTGTGTCCTCGATCCTTGGCCTCGACCATTCCTGTCCTTGGCCTTGAGAGAATCTGTCCTCGAAAAGTCAGTCCTTGGCCTCGGATTTTTTTGGAATCCTTGGCCTTGGCCTCGAACGTTGTGTCATCGACTACATCTCTGCTAAGCAGAGTTGCAAAATTTTGATTGACATTTTATAGATACCTTTTCCAGGCATTATAAAACTCGAAAGCAGTATATTTTAGATCTGACTATCAACAACCATAAACACGCTTAACGCAATTGTGAAGTTCGTTAGTTCAGTAACGTTAGACACTTTGGCGAAGTCCCCGAATATGGCTTGCAATGTCACATTCTAGTTTACACTTCGGTTAAAAGGGCATTCAAGTCAAGTTTTTCTCTGTTGATCAAAACGTTGGGAAAAGTCTAAAATGAATTTTCACCAAAGTTGAACTTTCTACGTCTTGCTGTTTTCAAGATATTGCGGTTCAAAAGTAATGATTTTTCTCTTACTTCAGTGTTGCTATTTTGCCAGTATTGTGACAGAAGATTAAGTTTATGAAGTTGACTTGAATTTATTTAAAAGCAGCAGATTTGCAATTCTGACCCTTTACTTTGTTTCAACAACAACATAACCGATAACACTGAAAGTTACTAACTAGCAGTAATTTTTTGAAGTTTGGTATGTATAGCTGGCAAGGGCAACCCTGATAAAATTTCGAAGGGAAAAAATCTTTTCATTGGGGAAATTTAAATTGCCATATCTTGAAATGGAAGGTCGTAGAAAGTTCAAATTGGTGAAGTTAGTCTTCAGATCTGTCATATTTTTTTGTGAGAAAACCAAGCAAAAATTCGATTTGAATTTCCGTTTACGAAGATTGACCATCAACATATTTCTAAAAATCACACTAACAGGTCAAAAGCACAACAATCTGTTTCGTTCTAAGGACTCATCAGTAGGGTTATGAATTTTTCAACTTTTGGAATAAAATTAAATTCCTTGGTTCGCAATCAATGAACTTTTTTATATTACGTATTTCTACACTGATATTTCATTCTGTAACCATAAAAAGCTGGCTTACCATTACTTTGAAAATTTTCAGATTTTTGGCATATTTTAAGATGTCCATCATGGTTATTCAAGCAATTTACCGCTTGATTTTTAAAGACATTTATGATTACAATTTGAGGGACCATAGCCAGAAGGGTTAAGGTAGGGCTAAAACCGTCTTAGAAAAGCTAAAGCTAGGGTTGGTCTGGAAGACATGCAGACAAAATTGACAAGCTCGAAGGACCTTTTTTTGCCCCAAGATTTTGTCTCGCTGGCCGCTAGTAATTTTTTTTTTATAGTTCAGTGTCGGCCAGCTTTCCGAATGTAATTCGCGAGTCCCACCTGATATTTAAGCCTGTGGTGTCTACGGTCCTGGTTTATGGTATAGTACAAGGAATTACAATGAAGCTTTAACAACTAGTGGAGACTAATAATACTGTATTGGCAATGGAGCTGACATGGTATTTTTGTTCTAACACCAATTTTTCTTGCAACTGATGAAGAACAAAAAGCACAAAAAATGTTCAAAAAAGCTAACTTTTAGATAGGCCTGCAGGACCTATAATTTACGTTTTAATAGGCGGAAGTTAAATGAATAGCGTAGTAAGATATTGCTTTTTTTAGCATTACATTGAGCAGAAAGTGATGCAACGACAAAGAATGGCTACAGATTGAACAAGATCCACAAAGCACGGCTGAATATTGACTGTTGCAATCTTTTTTGTTCAATCCCCGTGAAGCGAAAGAGATATTTATTTATTAGTAAAGCAAAAAATTAAAATTGCATTCCAAATTTGGTTTTTGCATGAGCGCTATAAAAAATTACGTGAACTGACTGCATAAAAAAGCTGTGGTAGATTAACGTGCTAATTAAAAAGGCACAAACTTTGAAAGATGAAATACTGTAAACAGAAGAAATTTCCTTGATAAGAGTGCATTGAAAGATTTGTACAGACTGTCTATAAAAAAGCAGATCGTTTGCAGATATTGGATTCCTGGTTTTATTTTTTCGCTCAGACTTTCAGGCCAATAGCCCAATTTTGTTATTGTTTTGTTATTTCAAAAATCTCGCGGTCATTTTCGCAATTGCAAGGGGGCAATTTTCGAGATTGTATCCAAAAATAAGCAGAACTTTTTCAATTTTTTTTGTTCATTGTGATCAAAATGCTTAAATATTTTTCTGTTGTTTGGTAAAACTTTAGATCAATGACCGTTAAATGACCGAAATACATACAAACTAAGTTTGGATTTTTTAATGGCATGAAATAACAAGGCCAAACGAAAAGCAAAAATTTCGAAAAATTGCTAGAGGCACTCGCAATGCTCTATAAACCTGATGCAACAAGGCTCAAGTAGTTCAACATAGTAGCTCATAGCTATAGAGCTTTTGTGGCTAATTTATGTATTTTGGTGCGTATCCTTTGAAAATTTTTTGCTAGCAAGTATTCTGATTTTTTCGAACCTTTTCAGCCATTGGGATAGCAATAACACCCTAAGAAAAATTTTCTCAGGCAAAAGTAAAATTTTCCAGTTATTTCAAACAAATTCCGCACGAAACTATCTACAGTAAACCGTAACTGTGTGGGTAAGTGTTTTTTGACTATCAGTACTACCAAAAATTAACGTACTATTTAAGACCAATTTTTGCTAGCTATTTTTATTGCATTCCCAAAGGCACTGACCTTCAGACGGATCAATTGAGTTAATGTTCCATCTGCAGTTAAGATACCACGATCAAACGTGGTATCCAACAGAAAAATCAGTATCACGGAAAAAAATTTTTATAAGCTGTCAAACATTACAAATATTTTAGGGTATAGTAAAGTTACCTCAAACGTGCGACTTCTCTTCACTAACAAACTTAATTCGTATGGTTTGGTGTGTCTTTTACTAATTCAATTTATACCGTGCATGCTGTACGAAGCTATTTTCGTTTTGTTTTAATGGGCAATTTAAATACGGTTTTTCTGTGAATCATGAGATTTTTTCGGGGCAAAGGTGCGCTAGGTTTTTGTAATGTTAAGTAAAAAGAACGTGATATTCGTCATTAACTTGCAAAAGTTAATCACTTCCAACATCAGACAAAAAAAATCATAACCCTACTCATCAGGTGCTACTGCAATCTGCAAAAGAATTATAAAATTAAAAAAAAAAAATACTAAAACCTAAAAAGGGCGTTCAGGAGTTATTGTTTAAAACTTTTTTCTGCGAAACTATAGTGAAAAAATTTTGGCAATTTTTTAGAATTTTTTTGCAACAATTTTGATTCTCTTCGGCCAAGAAATCATAAGATATTCGTAATTATTTTTGCTCTTAGACTAAGGAGAAACACTTTCCGAACATTACCAAACTGAAAGGACATAGGTCAAAATCGTTCCAAATGACTGACTACATTAACAGCTGTTGAGGAAGTGGCTTCGTAGGTACCTGCTGATAACCGTAACAAACCTATACAAAAATGCCAACTAAAATGCTTTGCACTGAAGTTTGCAATTTCATGTTTACGTGAAAAACTAACTGGCCTTATCTGATCTTTAGGCCAACACCAATTGCGCAATAATCGCAAAAAACTTATTGGCTGACTAAAAACTGAAATCTTAGTCTAATATCTTGTCAGCTACGATGCTTTAGCCTTCAACAGACAATAAAATTTTCGGATAGGCTATCTATAGTAAGTAATAGTCAATCTCCAATAGGCTATATGCTACTACGCCTAAAGCACTAAAACCTTTTCTTATTCCGAATACTTAGCTAGCACTTGGAGGACAAAGCAGACGAGAAAAGCATCTCACCTCTCTGAATTCTAACAGTAGTTGTTCCACTAATTTATTTACCTATACCAACCGATCAGTGGTCGAGTGGATAGAGCGTCTGCTACTGAAACGGTAGACTCGGGTTCGATTCCCGGTCGGATCATACCAAAGACTATCAAAACTGGTATTCACAGCTTCCCTGATTGACGTTCAGCAATTAAAGGGACAGTATGAAGCCTCCGCCGTGTGTGGTAGACAGGTGGGCAGGTGGCAGCTTGACTCGAAGACCGAAAGGTCCTTTCGCTGTCTCCTGGCCAAGGCAACTTGGTGAATAAAATGTAATTACAATTACATCATATTATACCTATATCTTCAGCCCTCACCTAGTTCCAAGAAGCCCGGCATTTAGCAAGACTCGGAAATAGAAGTTACAAACTGATTTATTGCGCAATCCACTTGAAACAAGATGGCCGAAATTTGAATTCAAAGAGGAAAACATAAACTTTTTTCTCTTAGACTTTCTTAACCGGATGAGTTGCAAGAATCGCTATGAGGTCATGTTAGTAAACAAATTTTTTAAGATTTTTTCTCAGTTTTTCAAAATTCGGGTTGAAAGCTTTTTTTAAATTTTACGTAATATCGAACAACCTTCAAACCTATACGTTACTTCGGATTAAAAGTTGTAGAGTAGGTCGCGTTGAAATGCAACACTGATTAAAAGCAGCGGTTAAAAACAACAAAACTATGGTTGGAGGTTTTTCAGCTTGTATTTGTTCCTTTTAAGTGTAGTTACACAATTCGTTACCTTCGGTTTTCAATCACTTCACTTTCAGTATATCATAAGCTAAGGCAATTTTTTCTTAGTTCAACATACAGGATGTGACTAATGATAATCATATTACAAAAACAAAATTGCAATTAATGCAGTTTGCAAAAAGCAATGAAATACACAAATGCGAAGATAAAATTAGCACCTAAAGAATTCAAACAATTTGTCCAAAACAATCGCGACACAATTAACAAACATTGAACAAACAAATACGACCATTCCATCTCTGCAGTGTGATAATTAAACTTCATTCTTATTTCAAAAAACGAATCTTTCGGTATGTGATTATAAATGCATAGGTTTAATATCCGCATTGGCAAATCGTATGCAATTTTATCACTTAATTATGCAGCCACTACTGCATGGCGCTGGCGCACAAAACGTCGCTCTAATAGCAGCAATAATAAAGAAAAAAATTAACAAGATTGAGAGATAAAGAGTAACATGGATTGCTGAGCGATATAAGTAGCAATGTTGAGGAATAAAAGTACCGTATTATTCATGCATAAGTAGCATTTTTTAGATCGGTAATTTGTGTAATAGGATGCGACTAAAATACGAGAAATATTAATACGTCGTATCCTTTCGGTGAGTATACATGAGCACATGCGCTTGAATTCATACGTGATTGTTGATAAAAAAGCTGCTTGATAAAAACTGGCATAGATTCTGCCAACAAACAAACTAAGTTTTTGAATGTCCAAATGATCTTCAAGGAAAGATTTCCGATAATGCTAATGCATTTGAACTTCTGTGAATATAAATCTGATAAAGTTTCAAAATTTGAGTGGATAATGAAGTCTTAAAGCTAAGAATGCGACTAATACACAAATGTACACGATAAGTTGCACGTAGTGTGAACATGCAAATCCTCAATTTTACAGGCTGTGTTTGTTAGAAGTTAAACGAGGACTTAAGGCAAAATCAATGTGGGTTATTTAAAGTTAGGCCACTCGCATAAGACTAGATTGGCGTTGACTCCATCTTTCTTGACCCAGCCGTTATTTGGTGTTGCTTTAGTTCAGAACCTGGAAGGTGTCGCTAACGATGGTAAAACTATCAACGTCAGACTTGCCAATAAAAATTATAACTTTAGGCTCAATTAAAGGCCCTTAGGTCGTGTTTGAAGTAGAATAACTATGGAACGGCTGGGTCAAAAAGGAAAGAGTCATTGCCAATCTAGTCTAGTACGAATAGCCTAACTTTGGATTCCCACATTGATTTTGCCTGTAGTCTTCGTTTAAGGTGCGTTTGCACATTATGCAAAGCAAAGATTGGCAGCCTTCGTAAGTGGTTGCTCTCGTCATGTGCTCAAAATAGGCAAACCGTTCATCAACGATTTTGTTTTAGTGAAGTTAAAGAGATACTGCTCGAGATTGGTTTTATTGAAGGAATGAGAACTACTTGAGGTAATGAAGAGCTGCCCGAAACCTTTTTCTGCAATTCTCCTTATTCGCGAAAATACGATTAAATCCTTTTGACTCAGACCCGGCGCCAGGATAGCTTAGCTGGCGGGGCAAAAAAAATTTTGGGGGGCACGAGAAGTTTATTTATGTGAATTCGAGAGGGGCACGGGGGCACGAGAATTTATTCTAGTGTGGATCAAACGAACAAGTTGAAGACTAAAAAAAAAGGTCTTCAGTTCAAAAATTTCCATAAATTCTAGTTATCGTCTCAAAACCCTTGCGATTTTTGACGAATTCTTTACTGAAAACCAAAAAAAAAGGTCTTCAGTTCAAAAATTTCCACAAATTCTGGTTATCGTCTCAAAATTCTTGTAATTTTTCACGAATTCTTAAGCGAAGACCAAAAAAAAAAAAAAAAAGAAAAAGAAAAAGGTTTTTGTCCCGAAACTTTTATGAAATCCGGTGTGAGTCCACAAAAACTACGAAAATACGGGCGGTAAACACCAATTTGGAAGTCTTTGGCCTCGATTTCCACTCCAATAGCCCCAAGCCTGTAAATTTCTTCGGGGCACAGTCCTCGCTTGGGGGCCACAATTTTCGTTTGGGGGGGCACAAGCAGTCATTTGGGGGGGCACGGCCCCGGAATGGCCCCCGTGGCGCCGGGCCAGGTTTGACTCCGTACCATAGCCAACCCTGCATTTCGCAACATTGTACCATCACAAAAGATATAATTTTTGCAAAAATTCTCGAAGACTAAGAAACGGGATTACCAACTGGTAGCAGTGAGTAGCCTATCACCAAACCTAAAAATTGACTACTGCTACTGGAACCTGTAGACCTAGGCTACTAGTACTGATGAACACTACGCCCTTTGTGATGGCACAAAATGGCGAAATGCAGGATTGGCAATGGTACGAAGTCAAAAGGATTAAACGCATTTTCGCAAACAAGAGGAGTTTTGGAAAAAGATTTTGGGCACCACTTTATTACTTCAAGTAGTTCCCATTTCTTCAATAAAACCGACTTTGAGCAGTATCTCTTCAAGCAAATGCTCCGAAGATTGCGACCGGTTGCAACCTTTCGTAAGTTGTAAATGACTTCACATTTCTGTTGCTTCGCGTCGCATCCTACCCAAACGCACCTTGATATTGTAATGTCGTGCAAATGAACACATTATTCATGATGACGAATCCAATTTTCTGCGACAAGCCTTGCAGCAATGTTGAATCAACTCTTCCATTTAAGTACTCATACAGAAAATCTTAATCGTTTTATGCTACAGTACTTTAAAAGCAGTGAAAGCAGGTTCATACTTCATATAGTTAACAAAAATAAAACAATATATTTTCAGATTCGATCTTAGTGAGACATCGAATGCATACACTCTTCTATTTTCAAACAAATTGCTTCAATTCTGGTCGTTATGTGTTCATTTGGTGGAAAATTTGTGTAAATGTCATGTGATTGTTTTAAACAATCTAAAGCATTCTCATATTTTTGAAGTTTTATCAAGCAGATGCTAAGTTGATACAAAGCGAAAGCAAAAAGCCCATCCTTTTCATGGTTCGATTGTGTTAGGTAAATATCTTTCGCTTGCTCGAGGTAAGCCAGTGCTTCCGTGTGTTGTTCTTTTGCAATCAGGCACTCGCCCATACAATGATAAGTGTGGGCAATGCTAACGTCTTTTTCTTTGTTTGATGTTGTGCTTATCAAAATGCTTAGTGCATGTTGTAAACAATTCCATGATTCATCGTATTGATGAAGACCGATTAGGCATTTACCGATGCTACGTTGCGTCGTGGCCAAACCGGGATTTTTGTTTACATCAAGTTCTGTATTTTCTTTGATTTTCAGTGCCTGCTTTAGATTCTTGAATGCTTCATCATAGTTTTGCAAATCAATCTGGCACAAAGAAATGGCATCCAATAAACCAGCAATTCTAATATCAATGGCAGCATTTCGTGTTGCATTTTGATGGATTTCAAGTGCTCGGTTAAGATATGATAACGCTTCAGCGTAATTACACAAGTCAATATTACAGCGGCCTATCATATAAAGCGTTTTTGCTATGCTCCTATCCATGTTTGGATTAAGTGTTTGATTTTCTTTAATTTCAAGAGCTGCTTTTAAGTTGGTGAAAGCTTCCTCGTGGAAATGCGTATTCATATGGCAACGACCAATGTCATCCAATATCATGGCGATTCCAATATCTTTTTCAGGTTTAAATGAAAGAGTTTGTTTGATTTTAAGAGCATGCTTTAGAGTTGTTAATGCTGCGTTGTAGTTTTGCAAATGTGTTTGACACTGACCTATGGTTTGCAGTGTGGAAGCAATGTAGGTATCTTTGTCAGCATCTTGTGTTGCGTTTTGGTTAATTTTAAGTGCTCTGTTTAAATGATTTATACCTTCATCGTAGTTATGCAAAGCAATATGACAGCGAGCAATGGTAATAAGAATTTTTGAAATGTTCCTGTCCTTGTCTGGATTGCTGGTCTTGTTTTTAGCAATTTTAAGGGCTTGGTTGAGAGAGGCAAATGCTTTATCGTATTGACGTAGATTCAAATGGCAGCGATCGATGTTTTCAAGTGTCAAAGAAATTTCCCCATCCTCGTCAGGATTAGACGATACCTTTTGTTTGACATGAAGAGATTGTAAGTAATACTTCAACGCCTCGTCTTGCTGGTTTGTTCGTTCCAAACAATAACCGATTTGGTTATATGCCCATGCAACGTCACTATCGCGATTGACATCTTCTGATTTAGTTTCGTAAATATCCAGCAATTGCTTGTTAAACTCTAGAGCCTCGTCAAATACTTTTGCTGAAACCAGGTATTTGGCAACAGTTTTGATTTGTTCAGCATTTAGGCTAAACTGACTAGTTGAAACGGGTGAGTGGACCATCTTTTCTGTTTCAAGTTTTTTAATGCAGCCATCAAAGTCAAACTTACTTACATCCCACGATTGGCTTTGGGAATCCGAAGAAAAACTTGGTAAATCACTCATTCCAAGTCCAAATGCTAAACCAATTGTAACGTTGATTAATTGTGGATTGGAATAAAAGTGGAGTTTGGTGAAGTTGAGTTGTTTGGCCAACTCGCATTGCAAACAATATGCAATTTGAAAGTAATTGATTGTTCTTGCCACTCCAACAATCCCCAAAAACTTTTCAATACCATCATGCGTCAAATCAATGGCGTTGTCACACTGAGATTTGTTGTTCGCATAAACTCGCAATCTAATTTCACATGCAATGGCAATCGCGTTTCTCAGCTTGTCTGCAGTGTTTTGAGTTATTTTGTTGTGTTTTGCCATTTCGCTGACTGTATCAAAACTTGAATTTGCTGAAATGTTATGTTTCCTCCCCAGTGCTGAAATGAACAAAGTGGTGCTACGATAAACTAATTGTTTGATGTTGATTTTGTCTTGTGATTTCAAGTTGCTTAATCGAAATCGTGTTGAAAAGTTGTTCAAATCGTCGTTTACTTGTTGTTTTATGTCGAAAATGTTGTCTGTCTCTGATTTTGTGTCTCTATATTGCTTAGCTCTATTTACAAATTGATTGTAAATGTCCTCATTTCCAAACACAAAACAAGTTTTTGTTAGTATATCGGCTAAATGATATCCATGCTTCAAATCCGCTTCCGAGGTAAGATATTCAAGCATCTCACTAACTGGTTTAATGAGTTCTGTAGTAAATGCTTTGTTTGTTGTATGATGTTGTCTACCTAATGGGAATTTGCATGCATGAGGCATCATCCCATCAAACGAAATTCCTCTTTGAGTTATAGCATCGTAATACCAATTGCCTAAAGCTGAAGTTTTGTCATTTAAGCTGTAGATGTTTATACCGGGTACAATGGTCTCTTGCACATTTAAAACAACCATATGAAAAATCACAGAAAACCATTTAAAATATTCCAAATACGATTTGTAGTTCTTATCGTCGATTAAGAGAATAATATGCTCAAAATCAGAGTAGGGAGTGATTTCCTCACGTGCGAGGGACCCCATTCCAACAATAGCATATTGACAAGGAGGTTCTCCCATTACTTCTTCACAAAACTGACTGAGTTCAACCATGATTTTCTTGTATTTGTTGGCAATTAGTTTGTTGATGGTTTGAATGGCTGATATTTTATTGGGCTTTAGTTTTTGCGTCTCGTGCTCGGAAGCATTTTCTGGTATTTTTGGGAGGCTGGTTTGAAGAAATGACTTAACTTCTTCCCTCATTTCATTTATTTTGATTTTGACTGTTTGTGCTTTCTCAATCAAGTCAACATTTTGTCGTTTTGCATTTGCATTTTGAAGAATGTGCTGGCATAACTCGGCAAGATCAGATTTGATTTGAGAAACGTTCGAAGGGTTTCTTATGATAGCAGCATTTAACAGTCCAGCACTTTTAATGAGTGCAATTTTATCTGAGCTTTTCGTTTTATAGAGCAATCCAATTTTGTGAAAGATTACGGCTACGTTATCTGGTTGCGTTTCTTTTCCTGAATTATCACAGTAATTTACTTTCATTTGCTGAGCGAGTTTGATTTCTTCAATATCTGTTACAAATCCTTTAAATTCGGCCATGATGCTTAAATTTACCTTAAATTGTAGAATCACCTGCGCGTTAGTTCATATTTGTTTGCCACAGTTTTTCCTCAAACGCTAGTCGTCTGCTTTGTCGAAGTTTTTGCTCTGAATTATTCTGCCAGGAAAGATTCTGCCACTATTTATAGCAATAAAGTGTATGTTTGTAGTGCTGACGATACTGTATTGTGCTCTTCATAACAAAAGAAACGGCAGTGGTAGACTTTTACAATTAACATGAATAGAAGTATCACCGATTTCAAAACTTGAGTTTTGTTTTTGATTGTTATCTCTTCAATAAAACTCACACAACAGTTTCTTTTCATTATAAAGGGTTCACCCAAAGCTTAAATAAATCTGCCAAAGATTAATAGCACTGGAGTTTTCAAAAAAAATCGTATGCCTTTGTGTTCGCTCTTGCGTGAATAAAAGTTACCCTAACTCACGTTTTCTACCCGACTTTAAAGTCATATTTTCTGACTTGATTTTGGATAAATGTTGTTTACTTCCAGAAAGGATAAGTATGTCACTAATTTCTTTTGACTTTGCCATTTCTGCTGCAACGTACCACTTTAAAACGTAAAGCAATCTTTTGATACATTAAGCAAATATTACTCATAAATAATATTTAATGACCATGCTCTAAGCAGCGTTACATCATTTATTTGTAGGGCAAGTTTTTGCAACTTTTTATACAGCTTCCTACAGCTTCCTTAATAATTTAAATTTATGTAGTGTATGTTTTAAGTTGTTTTTAGAAATTTTAGATTGCAACTTTTGGCTACTTTTTCTTTTTTACATGCAACTTTTTACTGCAATTTTTGTTAAGTATGGCGCAAAATGTTTGTGTGATTTACGAAACATGCTATAAAACTGTATCAGTACTGTTCTATTGTCTTTGATTTGTATGACAAAGAGCAATGTGATGGATTATCTGCGTCTTAATGTTATCCAGGACGCAACAGTTGGTTTACAACTTTGTGCATTGTGGAACGAAGTTTTAAGATGCTGGGCAAAATGTTGGCAAAAAATCTCCTTTTCTCCCCAAATAATGTTTGTAAATATTTGGCATTAGATGCAAATAAATTGCAGAGGTAAATCACTGTCGTTTAAAATGTTTGTGCATAAATGCAACTTTTTGCAACTTTCGTTAAAAATAAATGCAATTTTTTCAATTTTTTAGTGCAACAAAAACTTGCCCTAATCATCAGCAGTTACGTGTTTATGTTATACTGGATAGTGGACAACCGCTTAGATTTTGATGCATGCAGATTTTTTTAAAAATCTAGTCACCTGCGCCGGAAACAAAATTTTAACGGTGGGGTTGAACTAAAAGTTTTTACGTAGGAGTAACGAATCCAACTGCAGCACACGTTGGGTGATTTAAAGAAACTGATATAGGCCACCATTAAAAACATTTAATTGTTAAGGTAAAAAGAGCTGCACACTGCACAGTCTAGCCTTTGTAGTGGCCTAACCTTCCAACAGAACACAAAATGATACGCCTTCGTTGAAATTGGAAAACTGTATAGTTGATTGCTCCTGAAGTGAAAATCAGAACCAATTTAATAAGTTCACAGAGACATCATGTCTTACAATCCTACTTCATTTAACAACACCTTAATGCTGTCTCCACGTCTAAATGGGTAATCATTTCAACCCCTAGTGACGCAGGTGATGCCGAGCCCAGCCCCCATTGCGGGAGCATTTCGGTGTTTTGAAGTCAATTGACTTCATCATCAGTGAAAGAGGAGTTGAAACAATGCAAGGAATTTTGATCCCTGAATTAGGCTAACTCAACCGGTAAATTTGAATTGCCAAGCTATCGGTATAGGCTATCGTCTTCATCTCGTAATCTTAGCTATTAAAAATGTTTACTTGACGTTTCGCTGTTTGATTTCCACGATATTATGTCAGCAGCGTTGCCGCGAGGGCTAAGACGTTTTTACGACGAACCTGGGGGCACATGACAGACATTTCCTCGTTCGCTTCAATAACGAGTTTTTTTTTAAGAGGCGCTAACGAACGAAATATTCGCTAAACGTAAGAGGTCATTTTTGCACGTGTATGTAAAGCCTTGCGAAATCCGTTAGGTCATTCTTTCTCGCTAAATTTCTTCGAGCGATTGCGGAAAGCAGTTCGAGTAGAAAAACGTCACATTTTCCTCGCCAACTTAAAGAGGATCTTGAAGCACTCTTTAAGCGTGCGAAAAATCTTTTTGGTATAGAAATTTAATGGCGAAATGTTGAAAACTTCTAACTCATGCGAATTTTCGCTGAAAATTAATTCAAATCGTCGCCATGTTTGCCATTAGACTGCTGAAAAAAGTGAATTGCATTGAGAACCATTTGCTGTTTCGATTGATAAAAACATGCTAAGTAGTGCAAGTTGACAAAAATAGTAACACACTCCTTTTATAAGAACAATTTTCTAAAACACGAGGCTCATTTTTGTTCAAAATTTAAGAAAAAATTAAAAACACTGCCATCCTCGGCAGCAAAACAAACCAAAAAAAAATTCAAACTAATCAAAGAAACTAAAATTCGTGCTGATTCAAAACGATAAAATTTCAGTGATTTTCTTGTGTTTGCAAGCAAAATTGCAACTATTCAAGGTTATAAAGCTCTGTTGCTCTGCGCAAGCAATTGAGAAATTTTTTTGGCAGTTGTTCAACTTGAAAAAAGCTCGCTTTTTTGCTTTTGCAATTTTACGATGCTGCAAAAGCAAGAAAAAAGCCTTCACTTAAGTCTTACGCAGACAAAGCTATAGGAATTAAACAGCGTTTCAAAGATGCCCGCTAAAATTGACATCGATGCTCTTAAAATTTTTACAAAATCAAGAACGAATGAGACTAAATATTGACAAAAATTAAAAACAGCCAGTCTAAACTCAAGATTTACCGGTTCTAAACAGGAAGAGTGTACTTCGACTTGCTCACTTTTGAAAAATTTTGAAACCTTAAGACCCAAAGTTACTGTTAACATATGAGTTTACCCACCAACAACCTCAAGGGCGCTTTACTTCATTAAAAAATTATAGTATGGAAAAAGTTGTTCTTATTTTACATTGATCCAAAAAGATAATTAACTTCTGTCGTTCATTTACTAATTATTATCAGGTGAAGAATTTGCTTGCGTAGAATAATCACGCATAGCTCAAAGTATCTTTTTTCATAACAATGTAGTACATACAATACGCTTGAACGCATTATTTTGAAGTAGAAATGCATCTGACGTCACAATGGGGTATTTATTACGTACTAACACAGGTTCAAACATCTCGCAAAGAAATTCGAGCGAGCCGTTTTAACGCGTGTTGGGCGAGACGGCTCAGAAATGGCAGTTTGTCTACGAGGATTTTTTGCTCGTTAGCGCTTTTTAGCGAGCGAGAATGGCCTTTACGAGCTCGTTAGCACGTTCTGTCATGTCGCCCCTGATCATATGATCTGGTTTTAAACCGCACGTTGGTCATGTTGTTACGTCTTTAGACACGGCGCTGTACGATGATTATTGCTGCTTGGTGGATATTGGACCAAGAAACTGATTTAATGGCGGCACTATAGGCAGCATGGCCGAGAGGGTAAAAGCGTCGTTTTTACGACAAACTTGATCGCATAATCGTGTTCAACCCGCACCTTTGTCGCGTTGTTATTGTTAGTCCTCGGATAACGCGTTTTACAGTGACTCTCTCTGCTTGGTGGCTTTAAACATGCAGCAAATTTACGTAGGAAGTCTAACGTTAACCGAAAAACTCGAAAATGGTTTACTTTAAGCAAGTGCGGATTCGTCCAAAGGATAGCGCCATCGTCGCTTTTAATAGGAGAATGAAGATGTATCAATCAATCATCATATAACACCGGAATATACTGTAGTCAACTTCTACTCAAATGCGAATTTGTTCAAACATGAACGCCAACATCGCTTTATCGTGATATGATCAAAATACATTATTATCAATTGATTACTGACATTAATATTGACTCCGTACCAATGGCAAACCGGCATTTTGAAATTCCGTGACATCAGAAAAGGATGACTTTGCAAAGTTTCTTGTAGGGTATCGAACATTGCGCTGTATATTCTGCAAGAAAATTTGCAAAGTCATCCTTTTCTAATGTCATGAAATTTCAAAACGCAGGATTGGCACCCTCGCGAGTAGGATAGCTATCAGTCAAGCGAAGCAACCGCTTGTGAAGTTTGTGACCAGTTGCAACCTTTCTCAAGTTGTCGATGACCGCAAATATTGGTTGCTTCGCGTCCGGTGTTACGTACCTAAGAGGCAGAGATGGGCGCGATATTCTAAACTTGAGTTGAGCGATATCAATACGCGATACTCTAATTTTTGCTTAATTTGATACCGATGCGCGATACTTTTGATTTTTCCTAATTGGATACCGATATCGATATTGTATCACTAATACATTTTAATAATACTTTTTTTCGATACATGTAATTTAAATAAGCGTATTGTCAAATAATTGAATATTTTGATTTAGGCAAGGTGCCTGCAATTTTTTATGACTTGGTTGCGTTTGAATTAAATGTATCACATGTTACGTGAAAAATACTTAACAGAACCGACAGAACTCATGTCTCATGATATTGTAAAAGCATGATTGTTTCTAGTTTATCGGCCGTTTTCCAATGTTTTTCTAAAAGATGGGCACAAATACCAAAAGCGCAACAATTTTTTCAACTACTAAAAGCGCAACACAAAATGGGCAATTTAATTTTTTTAATTTCTGAAGCGCTGTGCAATAAATAAACTTTTTGATTCAGTTAAAGCGTAACGTGATTCTGCAATTACGCAAAGGCATTTTGGTACCAAATTAAAGCGCAACTTAACTTCCGCAATCAAAATTACAAGACACGCAAGACCATAGGCGTAGCCAGGGAGGGCCCAGGGCCCCCCCCCAATTGAAATGCTACCAATGATAAAAATGTCACAAAACAGACTATTGTTTCTTCCGTTTCAGTTTTTCTCAGCATCTTCGCGTACTACAGGGGTCGGCAACCTACGACCCGCGGGCCGGATGCTGCCAGCCAAGGCATTTGACTCGGCCGGCGACCTTTTATTGGCACCCGTCCCGCGACCTTTTCCTTTTTTCAATGATAGATATGCAGCAACAAACTATCGAAATGCTTCTCACCTTACTTTTTGAATTTTTGGCGAAGACCTTTTTTTTGTTTGGTCATCGCCATGAATTCCACCGAAAAAAGGCCTGAATTGTTGGCGAAGACCTTTTTTTTTGGTCTTCGCCTTAAATTCGACCAAAAAAAGGCTTAAATTTTAAGCGAAGATCTTCCTTTTTTGGTCCGCTAGAATGGTGGCGGCCCGCTGGAACCTTGTTAGGAATAAATGTGGCCCACTAGTTCAAAAGGTTGCCAACCCCTGGCGTACAACAATACACGCATACAACAATAATTAACAATAATACTGATCCTGGGGGCCGGGGCCCCCTCAATTTAATTTTTGCCAATCAATTTAAACGGGCCCCTTACAATAGCATTTAAAAGGCCCCCAATCTAAATGGGCCCCCAACAAATTATTGATCCAGGGGGCCCGGGGCCCCTTCAATTTAATTTTTCCCAACTAATTTGAATGGGCCCCCTACAATAACATCTAAATGGCGCCCAGTTTACTTGGGCCACCAGCAATAATATTGATCCAGAGGGCCCAGGGCCCCATCAATTTAATTTTTGCCAACCAATTTAAATGGGCCGCCAACAATAATATTTAAATGGCTCCAAATTTACACGGGCTCTCAACAATAATATTGATCTGGGGAGCCCGGACCATTCAATTTAATTTTTACCAACTAATTTAAATGGGCCCCCTACAACAATATTAATTTAAATGGCTCCCAATTTAAATGGGCCCCAACAATAACATTGATCCAGGGGGCCCGAAACCCCTCAATTTAATGTTTGCCGACCAATTTCAACGTATAACCCGAGTGAAATTAAGGTTTTTTTCCTACAATTTGCAAACTCAGGCCCTCATGTAACCTTTTTATGAACGTAATACAATAACCAGAGACAGATTTAACATATGGCACAGTGCCAGGGGCCCCGCGCTCGTATAAGACTTTTTTGAACTTCACCTGCATTTGGCAGGGAAATATTGCAAAAATCCCAAAGTGCCAGGTGTCCAACTCAAAGTAAATCCGGCCTGGGCAATAACATGGTTAGTAGGCGTAACCATCTATTGTACATTTTGCAATTACAATTTACCTTCACCTGGCTAGTTTTTACGTAACAAAATACTTTTGAAAAAAATTAGCTACAGTAAGGAGAATGCTCATCGAGCAAAATTTTAAATTGAGAGGGCCTGGGCCCCCTGGCCGAATATGTACTCCTACAACTGGTTGTTTTCACGACAAAACAATATTCTCCAAGGAAAATTTTCGTGTGGATTGTTATTCACTGCTAAAGTATTGCAGGAGGCAATGCACTTTAGTTTCCCCTACCTGGACCAATTGTCACTTACAAAATTTAACCCCAAAATGCAAGATTTTAAACGTGTTTTGAACTCAAATTGCAAGCAAAAGAAGGACTGAGCAACTTAATTTTTTCAGTTGGTTTTCAAATGTAAAAATCCTGTACTTTCAAATGGGGCTCTGAATACGTGCGAAATGTGATCCAAAGGTGTTAAAACAGCTTTTTTTTTCAAAAAATTACGAAAAATCTCCCAGCGGCTGGGGGTATTGCCCCTAGCCCCCCATAGCCTCTGGCGGTGGGGGCTCTGCCCCCAGACTTCCGTCAATAATACGTTTGAATTACAGTACACTTCTTTACTCAACATGTCTCCCAATTTAGACATTTTCACATTTTAACTATTGGTTTAAGCCCTCCTCTTTGAACGAGTTCCTAGTTACGAGCCAACACTAGGCCAAAGGCCACGGCTTCTTATCTTCCATTCTACGATATTTTTGCCCCCACAAAAAATTCCGCTTTCAAAGTTTCTGATGACGTCATTGCTTGTGACTTGTAATTCGCCTCCCCCCCCCAATCAAAAATCCTGGCTACGCCTATGTGCAAGACACAATGCAAATACCCCATTCTTGCGATTTTATACTGAAAAAGAGTAAGTAATTTGCTAAAGAAGGTCGACATTTATCAATATTGCGATCGAAATGAAACCAAATTAAGTTCAAAGTACAGAATTGCGCTATTAACCGAAAAAAAAACGTTGAATGCGCAGCGCAATTAAAGCGCAACAAATTTTAAAAACTTTAGTCCGCAACGCAACTTCTGCGATGTTTCAAAATAAAAAATTAAAGCACAACGCAACTTTCGCAATTTGCGCTCGGAAACCCGACTTCTTTTAAAAAAATGCAGTGCTGGCGTTAAGTCGTTGGCAAAACGATATCGCATTTGAACGGCTCGGGAACAGAACCCTAGATTTCTCCCTTCCAGGTCGAATTCGTTACTGTTAGACTAACTGATAAATACTTGACAACATAAGAAATTAAACTTCTGTTTTCACCGTTTTATCTCTAAAATCATTATTGTCGATTGAATTTCAAGTACTGTATGTTGCAATTTACTTTCGTTCACGTTGTAAGCCTAGTTAAATTTTTTGGTGAATAAAATTAACAAGCTTCGAGTTTGCAAGAAGTACACTCGTAATATTTTGCGCGATATGCATATTCAAGATGAGATTGGTTTGCAGTGAGCTGTTGTTTAGTGTTTTTTTTAAAGAAAAACTACTGCCAACACCTTTGTATCGGCACTACGCTGCGAAAAACAATTATTCGATACCGATACGCGATTCATCTGATCAATGCTAATTCGTTACCTATATCGATACAAGAGTATCTCGCGATACGCGTCTGCGATACTTGCATCGCGATACTGCCCATCTCTGCTAAGGAGAATAGTGGAATAAGGTTTGGTGCGCCTATTTATTACCTCAAGTAGTTCTCATTTCTTCGATAAAACCGATCTCGTGCGGTATCTCTTTAGGTGATCCAAATATGCATATTTTTAGATCATTGAGCGTTGACTCTCTTGTTTCTTTGTTTATAGTTTTCATGATAAAATAATTCTAAGTTATTTGCAAACAGGACTTCCTGAAAAAGTATACCACCTATGCGAAACAAAAAGTCTCTCCAAAATTGCACCTAATTGGCCAAGATGAGGTATTTATTTGGTCGTTTAATGTGATATAATTATCTCGTAACAAAATCTCAAGAATAAGTGGTATTTCACCAATTTAACTCAAGTGAAAGGAAACGTAGTGCCTAGAAGTTTCATAAGCTTTTTTGATAATTTCACTGCTTGTTTGAGGTGAAAAAATGCTGTTATATGAAAGTTTTATGAAAAATAATTCGAATTTGAATTACGCAAGTTTTTGTTGTGTTCGAAATGTCCAAGGAAGAAGACAGCTTGCTGGAATAGTTCGGGAAGGTATTAATTGGTTACCCCAAGGCGTGTAATTAGGGTTTTGCTAGGGGGGCTAAGCAAAGCACTCAGCCGCTGAGCAATTTTTGTAATTTTTCGAAAAAAATTGATATTTAGATTACAGTTCGCTCGCTTCTAGACCTATTTGAAAGAAATATTTTTTAAGAGTTGGAAGCCGTTTGACAGAATTTAATTGTTCAGCCCCTGCAGACCCCCTTACTTCCTGGTCAAGTTTAAAACACGTTTAAAAGCACGCATATTTGCGTTAAAATTTCTAATTGACACGGCTAAGCGAGGGCTTAAGTCACATGAGCCACCGATTACCAGAATGGAGTCCTCGAGACGTCCTTGGCCTCGAGGACACATTTTGAAGTCCTTGGCCTTGGCCTCGAAGCCTCAAGTCCTCGAAAATTGCCTATTGCCCTGTCCTCGGTTCTAGGACAGCACTATTTTTTGAATCGTTAAAATTTTATTGATTACCTGAAAAATTTTTTTGGAAATCGCCTGAAAAAAAATTTTGATGACCTTTTTTTGGAGAGCACCTGTGCCTGTGTCCCTGGTTCTTGGAATTGGCCTCGAGCATTCCTGTCCTTGGCCTCGAGAGGGCTGTCCTCGGAAGAGCTGTCCTTGGCCTCGGATTTTTTTGTGTCGTTGGCCGGTCCTCGACTCCAACTCTGCCGATTACTCCTATTGGTTAGCTTAGAAAGCTATCAGATGGTTTCTGCCACCCTTTTCTTTTTCAGTTTGGGCTACAGTTTTTGGATGAATGCAGCGGAAGTAATCACGGCTTAATTTTTCACAGGTTGCCAAAATGTACTCAGACTTACGTCGTGAATGGATGGCTACCGGAAGCATCCCTATCACCGTTCGACCAATCGAGTCGATGATTCGATTGGCTGAAGCGAATGCCAGCTGGATGCACTTGCGCGCTCACGTCAACGATGATGATGTCAATGCTGCTATTCGAATTATTTTGGAAAGTTTCGTCGAAACACAGAAGTTCAGCATCATGAGGAGCTTGAAGCGAGAAAAATGCAGTGAAAACTCGTTTTTTATTCGTTTGGTTCAATAGAACACAAGAACTTCCTGCAATAACCTAACATGGCAATGATAACATCATTTTTTTATTACAGCCAGTAAATTTTGGATTGAGGCTGGCTCTTCTTAAAATTTTTAGCCTCCGTTGTTTTTAGATGAAATTGAGAATAAAATGACACTCATGGGTTGTTCTAAACATACATGGTATGTGTTGCAAAATCCTTACACTGTCCCTAACCCTACTAGGCTTGTGCAAAGTGCCTCCTATGCTTGTTTAGAACAATAGGACACAAATTCTTCAAATCAAATCTTTCATTGTACTCGTTGTACAGGGTGGGCCGTAAATAACGCACCAAAGCATATTAAACAATATTGATAATTGAAATTAAATTTAACAGATACCCAAAGAAAAGATATTTACATTATTTCACATCACAATTTACTTTTAATTCTTGGGTGCGTAACTTACGGCCCACCCTTTTGTTATAATTATCAGAATTGTTTTATATGCTTTGGTGCGTTATTTACGGCCCACCCTGTATTATGCCACAGCGTGTAACGAGTTTGCGGGACCCATTTCCGCTTCATTGCACCCGGTCAACCAGCTCCGATCTTTCGAAGAAATGTTGCAGCGGTGGCGAGCCGTCGGTAACACTGTGTCCCATATTTGAACCTCAGATCTCCCGTTCCAGAGACGAACGAGGCACCGCTCGACTAACTGGCCGGTGTGACACAAATTCTTGCTGGACAAAAGTTGTATTTTGTTATTGATCATGTTTAATATTTTTTAAATTGCCTTGAGGCAAATCAACCATAGGAATACAAAAAAGCTTTACTTACACAAGAATTATTGCACATTAAGGTGAAGTGAAAAAAAATTCTTCTTGGAAATTGGAAAAAGTGTAGTTTTAATTTGAAATGCCTGGTGTACAACTCCATTACATTTTTTCGGAAAAGTGTAGTTGTTAAATCCAGGCAAATATTGTAAAAACACAAAAAATTGGTTGGAGTCAGTTGCCACCTTCCTGGGGCTGGCATTTAACTGGCAACCTCCCCAAATCTGTCACACGGGGGTAAAATGCCCCCAAATAACGTAACTTTGTAACCGCTGGTCGTAGAGACCTGTTTGATCGCTCAAAATTTGCAGAATCATCATGTTTCTACGTGAAGTATACGAGGAAGTTTTTCTCTAGTTCAATCAGAAAAAAAATTATAGTCAATTAACTACTTTTTATGTTGACTTGGTGTTACACGACATTAGCGACAACTGCCAATACCACTTCATATACAGAATAACAAAACAAAAGCTTGCATTGCGTAACTTTGCAGTACCAATACTCCTTCCTACTGTATGCACCAAAAAACTTTGAAGTGTAAACAATAGCCCATTATTAGCAACATCAGCGACAAGAAGTTAACAAAATCATTTACGAAAATTGCAGTTTTGCGTCAAATTTTTTCTTGAGTTTACGAGATTTAATTTTTTGACGAATAATTCCGTCCCTTCTTTCAAATCCAGCAACTTGGGCAGACGCCTCCTTCGACAGTTTGATTGTGGCAAGGCTGGTTTAAAACCAAGGGATTTGTTCGGCAGTCTTCAATTTCGGCATCAGTCAAATACTTTATAGTAAGAGGTTGTTGATTACAAAGTTGTATATCACTCAATTCATAGTACGTGCTTGTATTAAAGTTTTCCCAAGCATTGACATCAAAATACTTTCTGGGTGGGCAAAATATCCATTTCTTCGAACCACATTCAAAGCAATTTATCGGACACCTTTACTTGAGATTCTATTAATCCTTTGAATCAAGTTGAACAAGTTCTTGGATTCATGCGTAATTTGGTGGTAAATTGACTTCAAGCCATGTAGGAAAACAAACTGTTAAGCAAACATTCACCAAAATTTATAAGTTTTGAGATGGCTCATCAACTGGTACATAATAACGCAAAATTCGGCAACCCAAAGTTAGCTATCTTGAATGAACAACTGGGCCAACAGCCATGTATTGCAAATCATCATCAAGTTTTCCAGTTATAACTGCCAAACAGATTTTGTAACCATTAATGGTTACATTAAATGTTTAAATGGTTTTGAATTTAAATGGTTTTAACTAGCTTAATTGGTTTCAAAATCTGTTTGGCTGTTATAACTGGAAAACTTGATGATGATTTGCAATACATGGCTGTTGGCCCAGTTGTTCATTCAAGATAGATAACTTTGGGTTGCCGAATTTTGCGTTATTATGTACCAGTTGATGAGCCATCTCAAAACTTATAAATTTTGGTGAATTTTTGCTTAACAGTTTGTTTTCCTACATGGCTTGAAGTCAATTTACCACCAACTTACGCATGAATCCAAGAACTTGTTCAACTTGATTCAAAGGATTAATAGTATCTCAAATAAAGGTGTCCGATAAATTGCTTTGAATGTGGTTCGAAGAAATGGATATTTTGCCCACCCAGAAAGTATTTTGATATCAATGCTTGGAAAACTTTAATGCAAGCACGTACTATGAATTGAGTGATATACAATTTTGTAATCAACAACCTCCTGCCAGTAGCGTAGCCAGGGGGGCGGGGGGGGGGGGAGGTGCTATAGTTCCCTCCATTGGCATGTCGACCAAAATGCAGAATGAGGAAAGCACTACGTTTTTAGCACTTTTGAGACCGTTAACTGCACTGGAGTGGACTAAATACTGATTTAAAACATCTTTTGAAACATATATTTAGGGGGGGGCTAATTTGTTAAAAATAAAACTAACAAATAAATAAAAAATTTGAAAAATGGTAAAAAAATACGCTATCAAATTTGATCGCAAGGGTAAAAATGCTAAACATAGGTGTCATCAACAAATATACTCTAAACTAAGGAATAGGGGTGGGGGGTGGGTGGGCTATTCAGTATTAGTCAATTACCTATCATTTCTCTCAAATCTCTTTTCATTAGCCCCCCCCCCAATTATTTTTCTCTATAAAGTGTATACGAAATAGATTACTCCGTGTGAGTTTCATGGAACTATTCGATTTTATAATTTACCAGCATGTAAATAGAGAACTAAAATTTTACCGTTAGCCACCTCCGAATAGCCCATTTATGGAACCAGTTTTAATCGTGTTGGCACTGCCAATTTCTAAGTTACGTTTTAAAGGCATTGTTTTTGTATCAAAATAGCCCTAAAATGAAGTTATTTTAGCAAAAAAATGCAAAATTTTCGAGCGCTGGGGGCCCCGCCCCCAGACCCCCAAAGTAGCCCTCCATTGCGAATTTCTGGCTACGCGCCTGCCTCCTGCTACAAAGCATTTGACTGATGCCGAAATTGAAGACTGCCGAACAAATCTCTTGGTTTTAAACCAGCCTTGCCACAATCAAACTGTCGAAGGAGGCGTCTGCCCAAGTTGCTGGATTTGAAAGAAGGGACGGAATTATTCGTCAAAAAATTAAATCTCGTAAACTCAAGAAAAAATTTGACGCAAAACTGCAATTTTCGTAAATGATTTTGTTAACTTCTTGTCGCTGATGTTGCTAATAAGTACGGGCTATTGTTTACACTTCAAAGTTTTTTGATGCATACAGTAGGAAGGAGTATTGGTACAGCAAAGATAAGCAATGCAAGCTTTTGTTTTGTTATTCTGTATAATTATGAAGTGTGGTATTGGCAGCAGGGATGTGGAAGCGGAAGCGGTTATTTTTTTTGTGGAAGCGGAAGCACTTTGATGAAAGAGGTTGGAAGCGAACTCGGAGGCAAAAGTGTTGAAAAGGAGCTGGAAGCGGAAGCAATTTTTTTAAAATCAGGTGCTTCCGGATTTTCAAACTGGCTACAGCCGTTGGGGTAAAATGTAACAATAATAATGATAATGTAGAATCGACAACCAGGGCATGGTATAGAATGGAATGGAAAATGGAATGGAACGGAAATTTCGGTATGGAGTCTGGAAGATGTCGGAATGGAATGGAATATAAGATTTTAAAAATGGAATGGAAGACAATCTTCCATACTTCCATCCCAATTCCATATTAGATTTTGTGCATTGTATTTACAGAAAAATACACACCGATGTCGGGTGGTGATAAATGATATTGTTACAGAAGTATTCAACGTCAATATTTACGGGTAATATTTGTCGACAAATCGCGGTACTTTGGTTGTTTATATTGCGCAAACAGTGTTTGCATCATTGTAAATAAACAAACATTGCAATTTGAGGCATTGATGTTATAATTGACGACTTTGACAGGTTTGACTTGCTTTTTTTTTGAGATTGACAATTTGCCAAGTCCTAAATTTTGTTTTCTTTTACATCGTCACGAAAACTAGTATTTGCTAATATTTCATTCCCGTTTCAGCTTAATTTTATATTTTTAGTTTTTCAGTTCACAATAATTCTTTTTGGTGCTAAAGCTTAGTATTTCTATTACGGTAAACGTTCTGTAGAAGTTTGGTAAAGACTAATTTTATAGTTGGTATGAGAGCAAACTTGTACGGTAATCATTTAACCATAGACGTAACCAGGGGGCCCAGGCCCTTTGTCTCCCCCAACTGAAATGCTACCAATGATAAAAATGATGACACAAAGCTTATTTATTCAGTTATTAAGCATTTTTTGTGCGCTACAGTACCTGCGTACAATAGCAATTAGCATAGGTGGGCAAGTTAATGCAAAACGTTAGCTTCGTTAACCATTAGTCCGTTAACAAACTTTACACCTCCGTTAACGTTAATCCGTTACTTTCAGCTTTAATTAACGGAAGTTAATAAAGTCCGTTAATCCGTTAACATTTTGCGTGTAATTTACATTTCTTTTTATTCACTCGCTTCTAGAACACGTATTGACGCTGTTGAGCCGATTGTGAAGAAATATTTATTGCTATGGTGGTCTTTTTGTGTTTTGAAAGATACATTTTACAGTTTAATCTAATTTTGAGATAAAAATAAATTCAAATGCACAACGAAGCTGCGATCGGAAAATCGTTGGAAATTGTGAACAGCGATAATCAATAGACTTATGAGGCTGCAGGTTATTATTAGCCACAAAAAAGAGCTCCTTTCTTCGCTCTCTTCTATAAAACTAGTGCTAATACGATCAGGTGTTACCAGTGCAAACTGGTTTGTATCGGTCCGATGAATGAATGGTGCAAGATATTAACGATAAAAACCTTAACGGAAGTTAACAGAACTTAACGGAAGTTAATTTAGTCCGTTAACATGAAAAAACTTTTTAACGGATTAACGAGTTAATAAAAAAGTTAGCTTCGTCATTGACGGATTAACGATTAACGGACTTGTGCCCACCTATGGCAATTAGCAATAACTTAATATTGACAACCAGGGGGCTCGGGTCCTCTCAATTTAAATTTTTGCCAACCAATTTAAATGTCCTAGCCGTAAGAAATTTAGTGTTTTTGTTCTAAAAGATGCAATCTCAGGCCCTCATCTAACTTTTTTATGCAATAGTATGTTTTAGGCCCCCAGCTAACTTTTATATTGCAATAACATGATTAGTCACCATTTATTGCATCTAATACACCAATTTGAAATAACTTGACGTTGACGAAATTCTACCTTCACCACCTACCAATTTTAAATGACAAACCACTACCATCTCGTTAGTTTTCACGCCACAAAATGCTTTTGAAAAAAACTTAGCTAGGGGAAATGCTTATTGAACAAATTATTGAAGTTGAATCTAGAGTGCCTGGGCTCCTAGTCGTACATATTCCTAAAACTGGTTATTTTCATGTCAAACCAAAAATCTTCAAAGGAAAATTTTCGAGTAAATGATTTAATGCTAAAAATGTTGCAGAAAGCGATGTTCCTTGATTCCCCTGACCAGGCCAAGTCACAAAATTTAACCCCAAAATGCAAGATTTTAAACGTGTTTTGGACTTCACCTGAAGTAAAGGGAGGGATTTGTTAATTGCCTTTCAAATCTCAAAAATTTTGTTCTTTCAAATTTTGACGTGCGAAATGTAATCCAAATGGCATTAAAATAGCCATTTTTTTCCAAAAACTTACAAAAAATCGCCCAGGGGCTGGGTGCTTCGCCCCCAGACTCCCAGAGCGTCAAGCGGCTGGTGGCTCCACCCCCAGGCCCCGCTTGTGACACTTTTGAGTTGCACTAATTTGCTTACCACGTCTCCCAATTTTAATATGTTACTAAAACTTTTTAACTTGCGGTTTTAGTCTTTTCCCTTTAGCAAATCCTGGTTATAGCCTACGTGCTAAATCAGACTCCCAGCTTTTGATCTTTCATTTTTTGTCCCATAAAAAGTCTCTCTTTTTGAAAATTTTTGATGACGTCATTGCATGTGATTTACCGTTTAATCCTCCTCCAAATCCAAAATCCTGGCTAGGCCTATGCATTAAACCATGTGCAATATGCACACCAGATATCGGCTGACGCATCTTAGTATTGTTGACGCACCTTCACGAGTGTAGTTGTAAGGTCTACTCACTGTTCGTATATGCTGTTCTCCGGTCCAAATTCACAGTTTAACTTCTGTTAGACGGTATCAAAGTTCAAACCACGCACATAATCGTTACTGTTAATATCCAAAATATCCCTGTAGAGGAAACATAACGAACACGCATTTCTTATCTCCTACTGCTTAAAACTGGGGGTTTCCCTCAACCGAACTCCGTACTGTATGAAACTAGCGGAGTAATACTATTACTGTAGTGCCGGTATGGATAACCAGGCACTACACGAGCGGTTGCTTACTACATTGCAAAGATGCAAATATACGTTGCATTGCTTCCAGTCTAAAATTTCTTTGGTATGGAATGGAATATGGAAGAAAATTTTAGTGTGGAATGGAAGATTTTTAGTATGGAATGGAAAAAAATTGCCAGTATGGAATATGGAAAAATTGTCTTCCACTCCATTCTATGCCATGCCCTGTCGACAACACAAGTCAAATAAAATAGCTTACAAAGTAATCTTGCCTGCTTTTTTTACACTAAATACAATTAGCTGTTTCATACTGAGCAGGGATGTGGAAGCGGAAGTTGGAAGCAGAAGCGGTTAAATTTTTGTGCAAGCGGAAGCGGAAGCACTTTGATGAGAGAGACTGGAAGCAGAAGCGACGAATACTATCCGAAGCTGGAAGTGGAAGCAAAAAATTCCAAAGGTGAGGAAGCGAACTCGGAAGGATAAAACTTCAAACGTAGCTGGAAGCGGAAGCATTAAAAATTTAACTGCTTCCACATCCCTGATTGGCAGTTGTCGCTTATGTCATGTAACACTAAATCAACATAAAAAGTAGTTTATTCACTTTTAACTCTTTTTCTAATTAAAGTAGACAAAAACTTCCTCTTAGTTCACGTAGAAACATAATGATTCTGCAAATTTTGAGCGATCAAGCAGGTTTCTATACGACCAGCGGTTACAAAGTTACGTTATTTGGGGGCATTTTATCCCCGTGTAACAGATTTGGGGGGGTTGCCAGCCCCTGGGAGGTGGCAACTGACTTCAACCAATTTTTTGTGTTTTTAGACATTTGCTTGTATTTGCAAACTACACTTTGTCCTATTTCCCCCAAAAATTTTTTTTCACTCCATCTTATTGCACATTGTACCTGTATGACGCATTTGGCAAGTGTTCTTAATTATTTTTTCTCGCCGAGACTGGCATTGTTCTTACAGTAAATTTGGAAGTAAAAATGAGCTTAAGGTTATAAAAAAGTCTTTCCGTACTCAAAATTTTCTTGATTTTTTCGCAGATTTTTACTCGCAATCGTAACTGCAAAAAGGATAACAACGAGCTACTTATGTACATTTTGCGGCAGCTCATTGCCGATCAAGCCAGGTTTCAACGAAATCGTTACAGCGAAATGTCGGAAGACCATGTACAAATCAAAGAGAAGGAGCCATTGGAAAAAGGAAGTGATCGCAGAAAACTCTTACTGGTAAAGTGCTAGTTTCAGTATCTGTTGAATGGTGTTATTGTACATTCAAGATAAAGAATTAACTTATTTTCATAGTCAATTTGCATTGTCTACTAAGTTCTACGGGTTCATAAAACACAAGTGTTTGTTTAAAAGCAGAAAACTCTAGCCCCAGACGAGGAACATACAACGCGAGAAAATCCATCTTGCATTACGTACCAATTTCATTAAGGTTAAAATGGTTTGGTTTAATTTGAAACCATATGCACAGCAGAGATAAAATGTCCTTTGCCTTCGAACAAAATTAACAATTTTTTCATAACATGCATATTGCATAATGCTCAAGCGGCTGGTTAATAGGCTGCTGTATAGTCATCTTACACGCTGCGCTCGACAATGACATGTTGTTTTGGCTTTTTCCTATTCGTTGCTGTCGTTTTAGGTTCAAGCCATCAACATCCATAATCTGAGCCCCTTTTACCATAGTGACCTCTTCAAATCGAGCTAATTCTCCAATGACGGCAGAAAAAAGCATTACTCAGCTTATATGATATGATAGTGGACTTTTTGGTACTCGTACAACACGTGATTTTGCCATGTTTTGTTCTCACATAAGACCGCAAATCATTCCTAGTGCTTCCCGTTATTGTACCAACGTTCTACCAGCCTCTGTCAATTTATAATAGCTATTCTTGATTACAATGCAAATTAGCGCGATTAGCAAAAATTTCAACTTTATTTACGAAAGTTACTTATGCAAATTTTTAAAATGACGGTACAGGTTACAATCGGCATTAGCAGGCTTAAATGGTACATATACGTAAGCAAAGTTGGTCGAGCGGTACCGCGTTCGTCTTTGGAGCGGGAGGTCTGAGGTTCAAATCTCGGGCTGGTCAAATCGGACACAGTGTTGCCGACGGCTCGCCACCACTGCGACATTTCTTCGAAAGGAGCTGTGTTGCCCGGGCGCAATGACGCGGAGATGGGCCCCGCCAACTCGTTACACGCTTCGGCGTATTACAGCGAGTATAATGAAAGATTTGATTTGTTAAAACAGTACTAAGTTCATGCGTAACTTGTAGCTAAGCTAACTAAAGATTACGAGTTATGGATAGTTGCCGTGAAATCATGTTTCGCGCTATTTTGTATCATGCTGCCAAGTTTTTGGATGCTTGTTTTTCTACTGTTGATTAAATGTTATTTTGCTCTGATTTCGCAGCATCCGCAGTCGAAAATAACATCAAATATTTTGCAAACTACAGACACAGTCTGTGCTAAATATTTGATTCTGCTCTGACTACACCTGCACTTTTCAAAAACACTGAGAGCACGAAGCAGTCAAATGCACAGCTGGGCACCCGCTACCGGTACTTAAAAAGTTGCGCCGCTGCCGCTACTGGCGTACAAAACAGCGACCGCTGCCGCTAATCGCTACTTTAAAAAAATAGATGGTAAAAAGAACGATGGCATTCAAATACGCTACCTAATCGTGAAATTTCAACTTTATTTGCGAAAGTTACTTGTGCAAATTTTTGAAATAACGGTACAGGTTACAGTCGGCATTAGCAGGCTTGAATGGTACATATACGTAAGCAAAACGCAATTCAATTGGTTGTTGGCATGCTCCTTTCACAAAAACAAACTTTTCAAAATGCTGGTTTGGTCAAACCAGCGCTTTAGAAACTACTTAGAAAGTTACCCTTGGAAGTTAAATTTTTTATCGCATTTTCTGCACAAACAAAAGGCAATAAGAAATAGTTTAAATCACTATCGCCTCAAATAAACTAGTTTTAACATTTAAGCACGATGGCATACATTATTCAACTTTTGTACCGACTCATTGCTCTAAAGTACTCGATCTGTTTATCACACGCTCAGTCCTCATTCCTCAACCACTAAAATAATTCCTCGTATAGCGATCTGACAAGCAACTTTATCAATCGACCGAATTACAAAGCATTTGGAATTTTGTAGAAATGGTAGGTGATTTACGCCCCTGAGATGATTTCATCTAACTTTGATCGAAAAGTAGATCGAGCGTTTAAGAATTGGTGTTTGAACTCGAAGAAGATACGCAGCAATGACGTATTCTACAGTTTAGCACCGGTAACCAGGGCATGGTATGAAATGGAAATTTCGGTATGAAATATGGAAGATGCCAGAATGGAATGGAAGATTTCAAGAATGGAATGGAAGACAATCTTTCCATACTTCCATACCAATTCCATACTAGATTTTGCACATGGCATTTACAGACAAATATATACGTGTGGTGATAACTAAAAATATGTGGAAGCGTTTAGCAGCTTATCATCTAGGACAAATCAATAGGGTAATACGGTTATGAGCATTGCGCAAACAGTGTAGGCATTGGATCATCAGATCACAGAATATATTCATTGCAATTTGCAGCTGCAGTGATGCTGACAGGTTTAATTTTTATTTTGAGAATGACATTTGGCCAAGTGACAAAACTTTTCCATCGTAAACAAAGATTTGTATTTACTTTTCTCTCCTCCATTGAGCTTAATTCTTTGTTGTTGTTTTTCTGCTTTGCCTTTCAGCTTTTTTTGGTATACTGTATTTTAAAAATGTTTTCTGCAGTTTGGCTATGCTAAATTTCATAGTTGGTGTGATTACAAATTTGCAATCATTAAACCCTGAGCATACGGGTTAACCTATCGTCTGTTGATTGAGTGGTTGAAACAAGCGTAGCCAGGAGGGCCAGGGGGCCCGCCTCCCCAATTGAAACGCCTCCGATGATGAAAATCATGAGAACAAAGCCTTTTGTTTCTTCAGTTTCACTTCATTTCAGTATTTTTGCGTACAACAGTAATAATTAACATAGTACTAATATTGACGAACAGGGGTTCCCTTGATTCAAATTCTTGCCAAGCAATTTAAACGTATAACCCGGGAGAAATTCAGGGTTTTGTTCTAAAATTTGCAACCTCAGACGCTTATCTAAACGTTCTAACATGATTAGCAACCATCTGTTGTACCAACCTCAAATAACAATAGCCCTGCACCTCGCCAGTTATTACCCGACAAAATATATTTTTTTAAATTAGCTAGGGAAGATGTTAATTGGATAAATTATTAAATTTGAAGTGAGGGGGCCTGACCCCCCTGGTCGTACATATACACCCAAAGCTGGTTATTTTCAAGACAAAAATCTCCAAGTCATCAGTATCTTCGAGTGAATTATTACTTACTTCTAAAATTTTTGAAGGAAGCAATGTACCTTGCTTCCCCCCAACTGGGCCGAGTAACTTACAAAATTTAAGCCAAACATGCAAGATTTTAAACGTGTTTTGGGCTTGACCTGTAAGTAAAGGCAGGACTAAACAATTTGAGCTTTTCAATTGGCTTTCAAACCTTTAAGAATGTGGTTCTTTCAAATGGCTCTGAAAAGTGCGAAATGTAATTTTAATGGCATTAATATTAAAATAACTATTTTTTCCAAAGCATTACAAAAGATCGCCCAACGGCTGGGGGCCTCGCTCTAAAGCCGCATTTACACGGGCGACTTTTAGCTGCGAGAATCGACATTTTGCCTTTTTTCTTTCTCAAATCGCGTAGGTCACTTACACTGCGCAAGATTCAAGTGTGATTTTGTCTGCGCGATATCGCCAGACACGCCCCCCGAAAAATCAAATCGTAGCAGTCACTCACACGGGAGAGATTTTAACGCGGCGCTCGCATTCGATTGCAACTCGCTGAAGTCACTTACACGTTGAGACTGCGTGCCAGTGATTCTTGCAAAATCGAGTCGGCGGAAGAGTCGCTATCGCACTGGTTTACTTACACGGTGCGAGATAGTTTCAAAGCGCTGCTTGCTGGTTTTGAATTTGCAAAAGCGAACTGCTGCAAAAGCACTTCAAACGCGCCGCTTGTCAGCTTTTGCATTTGAAGCAATCACGCTTTGGAATTTTGAAAAGAAAATGAATGAAGCCAACGCGGGCGTAAAACGAAATACGAAAAATACTATTACGCAGCTAATGTCAAAACTTGCAATAAAAATGCAAGGTGAAAGATGAAGCAGCAACGGCGGCGTGCTGCTCGAGCCGAAAATGTGATACGTAAATGCTATTTTGAGTTGGCTTGGATGGAGCAAAGTCAAGCGGGCATTAATGCTCATAATTTATTATAAAATTCTGTCATTTACCCTTTAGGTATTGGTTTTTCTCTACCGCAACCCATCTCTGACTGTGCGTCTTGTTTGGTTATGCATAATGTTTGGTAAAACAATAAAATTTATCAATATTTTTGTGCAGTTAATTCTAAAAACACTTTTGACATTACTTTTTCTCCAAGCATGTGTAACTGACAAATTCATATTGTTTATTTGCTTAATAGAGCACAAGTATTTTATAGGAGATCTGTGCTGTCATATACTATTCGAAATGCTAATGGTTAAATTTTATTTTTGTTTTTAGAAGTTTACTTTTTGAGTTCTTCTGCAGTGATACCAGGCGCCTTTTGTCACTACAGAAGTACTGGCTCTTTTTCAATTAAACCAACATTCAAAAAATCCACGATAGCATTCATATAATATGTGTTTTCATGTAATTTTTTTATGGAGCTACTAAACCACAGCTGTTACAAAGCACCAATATCCACAATAATAAAACAAGCAGCGCATGCATTTGCTAAACGATAGGCAATTACAGTAAGTATAGTGCGGAGGATGAATTATTATGAACTGAACAAAAAAACGCCAGTGACTTCATGTCAAAACTCATTCCTGGGGTTATTCAAACGAAAAAGCCCCATAAAACCACTCGAAATTGAGAACATGATTTCATTATAAACATCATTTTCATGAAATTAATGTTTAATCACATTATGCGGGGCAGTAGGTGTTGTGCTTCTTCACTTAACTGTGGTTATTTTAATCGTAAGAATTGCCGGTAGGCTCTAGCAATCTCGGGTCAGAAAAGAAAGCAAACGCTAACACGTTTTTAGCCGACAAACACCAGTGGATGGTACTTGTATACAAAGTGATGGACCCAACGACTGAGCATAGATGTGAGCCTATCAGCCTACTCTGCCAGCACTGTCACAGCACCGATTGACCTTTTTTGTGTTGCCCCGCTCTATTTTTGATCCGGCCGCTTTTTCCTTTTAGTTTGCTCAGTTTGTGCGCCTCACTTTAGTTCCTGCAGCCAACGCTTTAAAAATTACGCGCTTTTTGGTAATTCCTGCACGCGTTTGTGTTTGGCCGAGTTACCTCTGTTCTGGCATTCCTTTTCATTCAAGCAACTGGCAAACAGACGTATTTCATTTTCAAGACCGCTCGTATGGCACTCTTTAAGTTCATTATTTTCAGGCTAAATTTCAGATATATTTTGCCATGTCTTACTGTTCCAAATTATGCATTTTGTCTGAACAATGCAGTTCAAGTTGAAGAATTTCAATTGGGGTTTGCCCAGACGGACACGGTGAAGGCTCCATATTGTAACGAAGGGCTTCTGTAACAAGCACCTCCATTTCCAAAATATATTGTCCAAATGCTATTACTGTGAATTCATTGTCTTAGCTATTCTAGGGTTAAGAACAACCGAAAAAGAAGAAATGCCAAATCAAAAAAGAAACTAAATTCTGTGCTGATTCAAAACAAAAGAGCTTGAATAACTTCGAGAGTATAGAGTGCTATTGCGCACTGGGCAGGTAACAAAAAAACTTTTTGGCTCTCGTTCAAACGAAAATTAGAGCTTGCTTTTTTGCTTTCCGCAATTTTACGATGCTGCAAACGCAGCTAAAAAGGCGTTTACAAGCAGACAGACCATAAGGTATTAACAAACATTGTCGCTATAATTGACATCAATGATCTCAAAATTTAAGAACCAATTAAGAGCAACTGATGCTCAACATTGGCAAAAAATTAAGAACAGTCAGCCTCAACACAAAATTTACTGGCTCTGATGCAAACAGTGTACTTACGGTATTATAAAAACAAAATACAATTAACGTACTGTTTCCTGTGGTTAATTTATCATACATTTTATTAAGGGTTAAAGCCCTGCTTGATTGGCTTCACAGTTATCAGCAATCAGCTCATGACTGCCGTATCTGCAGTAGACCAGTGCCAGCATCAACAAGAAAATTATTTCTTCTTCGTTTCAAACTAATATGAAGTAAATTTAATATCACAATCACAATTAATTACGGTAAAAGCACTACAGACTATTTTGTACCAAGAACACAATATTTTATGAAGTAAACTTAGATAATCGCAGCCAGAGACTCGCAAAGCATTTGTGCATTGCGCTATGCCTGGGCGACTCGTAAATTGCATACGATTTGCTGTTTACACGAGCGCGACTTTGCCTTGTGACTCTCGAGACGCTGAAATCGACCTCGTGTAAGTGATCATGGGCGAGAACGATTGTTGCATCGAGTCGCGCAAAAATATAATCGGCATCGCAAATCGCAGGTGTTACTTACACGGCAGCGATTCTTGCCAAACGCGATCGCGCCAAGCGAGTCTTGCCTCGTGTGAGTAACCGCTTTGCGAGAGAGATTTTCACGCATAAAAAATCGTCGAATCGCGTTGAGCGACTTTTAGCTGCGAGAATCGACATTTTGCCTTTTTTCTTTCTCAAATCGCGTGGGTCACTTACACGGCGCAAGATTCACGTGTGATTTTGTCTGCGCGATATCGCCAGACACGCCCCCCGAAAAATCAAATCGTAGCAGTCACTCACACGGGAGAGATTTTAACGCGGCGCTCGCATTCGATTGCAACTCGCTGAAGTCACTTACACGTTGAGACTGCGTGCAAGTGATTCTCGCAAAATCGAGTCGGCGGAAGAGTCGATATCGCACTGGTTTACTTACACGGTGCGAGATAGTTTCAAAGCGCGGCTTGCTGGTTTTGAATTTGCAAAAGCGAACTGCTGCAAAAGCACTTCAAATGCGCCGCTTGTCAGCTTTTGCATTTGAAGCAATCACGCTTTGGAATTTTGAAAAGAAAATGCGTGAAGCCAACGCAAGCGTAAAACAAAATACGAAAAATACTATTAAGCAGCTAATGTCAAAACCTGCAATGAAAATGCAAGGTGAAAGATGAAGCAGCAACGGCGGCGTGCTACTCGTGCCGAATGGGTGATACGTAAATGCTATTTTGAGTTGGCTTGGATGGAGCAAAGTCAAGCGGGCATTAATGCTCATAATTTATTATAAAATTCTGTCATTTACCCTTCTGGTATTGGTTTTTCTCTACCGCAACCCATCTCTGACTGTGTGTCTTGTTTGGTTATGCATAATGTTTGGTAAAACAATAAAATTTATCAATATTTTTGTGCTGTTAATTCTAAAAACACTTTTGAAATTACTTTTTCTCCAAGCTTGCGTAACTGACAAATTCATATTGTTTATTTACTTAATAGTGCTTATTTTTAGTATTTTAGTATTTTCTAGGAGATCTGTGCTGTCATATACTATGCGAAATGCTAATGGTTAAATTTTGTTTTTGTTTTTAGAAGTTTACTTTTTGAGTTCTTCTGCAGTAATACCCGGCACCTTTTGTCACTACAGAAGTACTGGCTCTTTTTCAATTAAACCAACATTCAAAAAATCCACATAGCATTCATATAATATGTGTTTTCATGTAATTTTTTTATGGAGCTACTAAACCACAGCTGTTACAAAGCACCAATATCCACAATAATAAAACAAGCAGCGCATGCATTTGCTAAACGCTAGGCAATTACAGTAAGTATATTGCGGAGGATGAATTACTAGTGCAAAAATACGCCAGTGACTTCATGTCAAAACTCATACCTGGCGTTATTCAAATGAAAAAGCCCCATAAAACCACTTGAAATTGAGAACATGATTTCATTATAAACATCATTTTCATGAAATTAATGTTTAATCACAATATGCGGGGCAGTAGGTGTTGTGCTTCTTCACTTAACTGTGGTTATTTTAACCGCAAGAATTGCCAGTAGGCTCTAGCAATCTCGGGTCAGAAAAGAAAGCAAACGCTAACACTTTTTTTGCCGACAAAAACCAGTGGATGGTACTTGTATACAAAGTGATGGACCTAACGAGTAAGCATAGATGTAAGCCTATCAGCCTACTCTGCCAGCACTGTCACAGCACCGATTGACCTTTTTTGTGTTGCCCCGCTCTAGTTTTGATCCGGCCGCTTTTTTCTTTTAGTTTGCTCAGTTTGTGCGCCTCACTTTAGTTCCTGTAGCCAACGCTTTAAAAATTACGCGCTTTTTGGTAATTCCTGCACTCCTTTGTGTTTGGCCGAGTTACCTCTGTTCTGGCATTCCTTTTTATTCGAGCAACTGGCAAACAGACGTATTTTATTTTCAAGACCGCTCGTATGGCACTCTTTAAGTTCATTATTTTCAGGCTAAATTTCAGATATATTTTGCCATGTCGTATTGTTCCAAATTATGCATTTTGTCTGAACAATGCAGTTCAAGTTGAAGAATTTCAATTGTAGTTTGCCCAGACGGACACGGTGAAGGCTCCATATTGTAACGGAGGGTTTCTGTAACAAGCACCTCCATTTCCAAAATATATTGTCCAAATGCCATTACTGTGAATTCATTGTCTTAGCTATTCTAGGGTTAAGAACAACCGAAAAAGAAGAAATGCCAAATCAAAAAAGAAACTAAATTCTGTACTGATTCGAAACAAAAGAGCTTGAATAACTTCGAGAGTATAGAGTGCTATTGCGCATTGGGCAGGTAACAAAAAATGATTTTGGCTCTCGTTCAAACGAAAATTAGAGCTTGCTTTTTTGCTTTCCGCAATTTTACGATGCTGCAAAAGCAGCTAAAAAGGCGTGTACAAGCAGACAGACCATTAGGTATTAACAAACATTGTAGCTATACTTGACATCAATGATCTCAAAATTTAAGAACCCTTTAAGAGCAACTGATGCTCAACATTGGCAAAAAATTAAGAACAGTCAGCCTCAACTCAAAATTTACTGGTTCTTATGAAAACATTGTACTTACGGTATTATAAAACAAAATACAATTAAGGTATGTTTCCTGTGGTTAATTTATCATACATTTTATTAAGGGTTAAAGCCCTGCTCGATTGGCTTCACAGTTATCAGCAATCAGCTGATGACTGCCGTATCTGCAGTAGACCAGTGCCAGCATCAACAAGAAAATTATTTCTTCTTCGTTTCAAACTAATATGAAGTACTTTTATTTAATATCACAATCACAATTAATTACGGTAAAAGCACTACAGACTATTTTGTACCATGAACGCAATATTTTATGAAGTAAACTTAGATAATCGCAGCCAGCGACTCGCAAAGCATTTGTGCATTGCGCTATGCCTGGGCGACTCGTAAATTGCATACGATTTGCTGTTTACACGAGCGCTACTTTGCCTTGTGACTCTCGAGACGCTGAAATCGACCTCGTGTAAGTGATCATGGGCGAGAACGATTGTTGCATCGAGTCGCGCAAAAATATAATCGGCATCGCAAATCGCAGGTGTTACTTACACGGCAGCGATTCTTGTCAAACGCGATCGCGGCAAGCGAGTCTTGCCTCGTGTGAGTAACCACTATGCGAGAGAGATTTTCACGCATAAAAAATCGTCGAATCGCGTTGCAAAAAAGTCGCCCGTGTAAATGCGGCTTAAGATTCTCATTATTTCCTGCGCTGGGGACTCTGCCCCAAATCTCCGTCTGCGACACGTTTTATTTAAACTAGTTAGCTCACCACGTCTCCCAATTTAGACATTTTGGAAAACTTTATAACTGTTGGTTGAAGGTCTTCCCCTTTAGCAAAATCATGGTTATGTGCCTGCAACACACCCAGGTCCCGGCTTCTGACCTTCCATTCTACGGCATCTCTGTCCCGTAAAATTCCACCTTTTCAAAATTTTTGATGCTGTCACTGCATGTGATTTTGGTTTTGCCTCCCCCCCCAATCAAAAACCTTGGCTATGCCTATCTTGATGCTGAGTGAGTTTTTATGGTAGGTCATTGCAATGGTGCTTCAAATATGGGATGATATATATTGCACCATACTGCTTACCTTCGTGAGCGATTACTGGCAGAAGTACGCTTAACGTTGCAAGTGCAATGCAAATTACGCGTTGCTTCCGGACTAAACTTACCTTGGTATGGAATGGAATATGGAAGAAAATTTTAGTATGGAATGGAAGATTTTTATTATGTAATGAAAGAAAATTTCCAGTATGGAATATGGAAAAAAGGTCTTCCATTCCATACCATGCCCTGCCGGTAACATGTTATACGCCGCCATAGAGACACATGTTAGGCAAATGATGTACAATGCGATTCACGTTACACGAAGTATTTTTTCTACGAGTACAACTCCATAACTAAATCATCTTTCACGCTTATTTATTACGGTACCTGGTTCGATTTATTAGTTCAAGTCTCAGCGCACTATAAATTTAAGAGTTAGTTTTAATTACTGTTCACTGTTTTAGCAAAATGTATTTTACTATGCATTGATGATAATATTGTCCAACTTGCAGCGCACGAACTATACTGTGGTCTGGGACCCCAGATAGCCACAGGCCCAGCGCCAGAGTAGTGTGACTGAGGGGGGGGCAGAAAAATATTTGCGGGGCACAGATAAATTTTTCCCTCAAATTCGGGAGTCAAGACCAAAAAAAGGTCTTTGTCCCAAATTACGCCCGGGGCGTCGTTCCTTTAGCCAGGCGAGGCACGACGGAATTTTTTTGGTGCAGATCTCGGTTCTTGCCCGCAAATTCAGGGGTGAAGACCATAAGAAAAACAAAAGGTCTTCGGCGCGAAATCTTAGACTTCGTCTTGGCGTTCACTCGTGTTTTTCATCCTGGAACGAGACTTTACTCACGCTTGGGGGGCACAAGCCCCGAAATGCATTCCAGTGGCACTGAGCCTGTTACTTTCTTTTCGGACACAAGCAATGATTCGGCCTCGAAATGCCTCCCGTGGCGCCGGACCTGGAGAGCCAGCAAATCATTTGTCCTCTTAAATGGGGGAATATCGCGAAAAACCGTCTTTGCGATCAGCAAGTTTATAGCAATTTATTGAACTGTAATAATCGCATTTTCGTTAAAGATATATGCTCGAAATCGGTTTTATTCAAGAAATGAGAACTACTTGAGGTAACAGTAACAAAGAGGTGCCCCAAACCATTTCTCACAATTTCCTTTATTCGCGAAAATACGATTTAATCTTTTTGACTCCGTACCATTATCAACCCCGCATTTCGTGACATCACAAAAGGCATAATTTTTGCAAAAATTTTCAGACTAAGAAACGCGATTACCAACCGATAGTAGTAAGTTGCCTATAACGAAATCTAAAAATTTTTCTACTGCTTCTGGAACCAGTAGACCTAGGCTGCCAGCACTGATCTATGGTACGCCTTTTGTAATGTCACAAAATTGCGAAATGCAGTGTAGCCAATGATGTGAGTCCAACGTATTAAATCGTATTTTCGCGAATAAGGGAAATCGGAATTGTAGAAAAAGGTTTGGGGTACCTCTTTATTTCCTCAAATAGTTCTCGTTTCTTCAAATACATCCCATAAAGAATCTAGGTGTTCTCATAGACGACAATCTAAACTGGAAACAACAAATCAAGGAACAATGTTCAAAGGTTGCAAGGGGATCTTGGACCCTAAATCAATTAAAATACTTTGTAGATGAGCAGACACTACGATCTGTTTACCACTGCCTCATATACTCTCATGTATAATATTGCATAAGTAGTTGGGGGACTGCTTCAAAATCAATATTAGCACCTCTCTTTATTCTCCAAAAAAGAAGCATTAGATTGTTAACTGGAAGTGGATATCAAGAGCATACTAATCCTTTGTTCTATCGAGCTAAATGCTTAAAACTCAAGGATATTTACTCTCTTGAAACTGCAAAGCTAATGTACAAAATTCACAATAATGTATCATCCTTAGCAAATTTAGATAAGTTTAACCTAATAAAAAACTGTTATACACATAACACAAGATTGAGCCGCAAAAACAACTTCTTTCTTCCTAGAACTAGAACAAGATTAGGGCAAAAGTCTCTATCATATGCAGGAATTAAAATTAGGAATGAAATTCCAAGCAGTTTAAAAGAATTTTCATTCTACAGATTTAAAAAAGCTGTTAAAGCTCATTTTTTATCAACCTATGAAACTGATAAAAGCTAGAATAACAACTCTCTATCAGCAATGCAGTAGTAATTACAGTAAACATGGTTGCATATTTATGGTCGAGTTCAACAATAACCTATTCTATTGATTAAATGGCGGAGCTGGTGCATTCATCTATTGCACATTTATACAACACGTCACTCTCATTTTGATGTGCCTCTTGGGATTTTTGCACTAACTGACTGAGGTTGATATATACTGGTATTGGAAATTGTACCGGAACTGATGACATATTGGAAAACGATACAAAACAAAGCAAGGAATATTTTTTCACTCCAATTGCCCACTTTAAATCCTATAAAACATAAATAAGCATTATGAACTTTGTTGATTTATTTTCTATCCAATGTGTAGTTACGGTATTATTTTTATTTTTTTAGTACGCTTATAGTTAGATTCTAATGTTGCCTTGCATTTTCTTTACATGTTGACTGTGAGTTTTGTGTATATTCTGTACAAAGTGTACATATCTTTGGAACACTTAATTATAATTTTACATAAAATTTTTTATCATAGAAAGTAGCAAACTGAGAAAATCTAAAAGCTGCTTTTTTAATCTTAACTTGGTGAGGTGGCAGTAGACTTAGATGACCTTTCGGTCCTTCGCTGTCTCCTCACCAAGTGACTAAATATCGCTTTGACTCTGCAAGTTTGTGTGTTAGTTTTGAAGGAATTGCATTTTTCGATGCTTTGCTGATAGATCTAGAGGAAGTTGCAGTTTTTTTCTTGTGATATGACGTCACTTGGTAAATAAATAAATATGATGATCAATAAAACCGATTTCGAGCAGTCTCTTGACGATAAAGAAGAGTGCATGCAGCAAAATCAACTGTCTGATAGTGCCGATGTGTATTCTGTGCAAGTGACAAAGTGAGAAGAGAGTGTCAGAAACTGACTGTCAAGTAGCAGTGGTACTTACTACTTGCTTTCTTGAAAAAATGGTTGGTCTTGTTTTCTGTGGAGTTTTGGTTGCTTGCAATTCTCTCAAAACGATTACAACTGATAAACTTTACCAATGCATTGATGATTACTGTATGTTAATTTACACAAAGAGTTCAATTTGACATTTTTCGTTGAATTTAGCTACCGGACCACATTATTCGTTGAATTTTGGTACAGATTCAGAAAAAATAGAACGTACGATAAAACTCGCACATAGATATATAACAACGACAAAACGTCACAAGGTAGCATTGTTTGTTCTACTGAACTAAAACAACGAGGTAACAAGAGTAGAGTGAAAAAAGCGGAGAGTAAAGACTCCGAACGGTAACCTGTGAAAATGTGAATCGAAAAGTCTTGGAAGTTTATTTGCAGTAGCGGCAGATTATTTCCTTTAAAATACATCGCTGAAGCTTTTTTTTACCAAAAAAAAACAACGGCGCTGCCATTTGTCGCTGATGACGAAAGAAAGTAGCGGCGCTGCCGTTACCGCTGTGCCTATCACTAGTCAAAGATACCGTAACATCTTCAAATTTTCAATACTAAATTTGTCTTAACCGAGAGAAAACGAAGCTTCAATGCGATCTTCGAGTCGAGCGAACTTATCTACTTATCACGGTGTTAACTTTTTATTGCCCTACCACAGTAAGGCAGCTGTGAAAACCAATTTGGATGTGTATTAAACCGACTTGGAATCTCACCAAGGACGGACATTTCAGCATCACTTGACACACCGCATGTCACTGGGTAAGACCAATATAATGATGCAAACTTTATAATATTCGATAATTACATAAATATTTAACTCGTGAACTTATAGTGCAAACTGCGTTTACAAATTAAAAGAATTCGAAGACATTTCGTCTCATAATAATCCACCAAATGTAAGACACAATATCCTAACACCCAAAAGTAAAAATGCATAATTGATATCAAACGTCAACGACCTTGAAGCTTCATAAGGGAAAAGTAGTTAAAAGCAAGCATGGCAGAACGGTATGGTACGCCTCAATTTTTGCAAAAAAGTACGGTACGCGCTTTTTGTGAAGGTACGGTATATATTTTGGTACGCTGTTTGAATGTGCGTACTAAACGTACCGTACCATGCAAGTACGTTACGTAACAACGTTTGCAACTCGCTGACGACGCTACGTACCGCCCTTGTGTTACTACTATGCGTCTGTAAATTATTTATGACACGTGTTCTAACTTCTGATTACTTGTTCCCCTTTCCTCCCCAAGAGTTAAGGCCAAAAGGCGTCATACGAGTTGAACAGCTCCAAACTTGGCAAAACTAATATTCATGAATTCTATTTTAGAATAGATATGCAATTAAACCTTTTTTTGAAGCGCGGAAAACGAGAACTTTAGAAAAACCTTAGCAATTTTTTTACCTACGTATTGTTCGAATGCAAAATTTGCTTTTACTACGGTACGGTAAATTTTTGAAGTACGCCTTGTTTAAATTTTGAACGTACCGTACTGCCATTCTTGGCTAATAGCGTTAAGAAATAGCTGCATTAGCTCAAAAACTTGCCATTCCTTAATCAGACGCAGGAAATTCTATATTAGACGTCTGTTAAAATTAATTTCACTTTAAGATTCTTAATACCGGTACACAATCTTCCCTCGAGAAAATACGCAATAAAAAGGCATAAACATTACTTAGAATTCAATCGAACAACTTTGAACTGATCGCTTAAAGACTTCATGATGTCGCGGTGAGAAACAGAACTAAAAGAACCCTCAAGTTGGCTCTTTGTTGTTTTGTAGTTGTGTTTCACGAAGTTCGAAAATGGATTGCCACCTTTGCTTTTATTCAGCAAAACAAGTTTTCCACAGCATTTGCCACAAGCTTTAGCAGAGGTGTCAATAGATTTCGAATGCCGCCCAATGATAGAAGAACATCTAAAAACCAAAACAAAGTTAATCAACCGCTACCCAACTAGTCGCAGTCATAACCGAATTGACAATGGATATATTTGCTAACGGCGGAATTTTTCAAATATAGGTTTAGGCATTTGAAGACTTAATCATCGCTAGAAAAAGAAATTCTCTCGACATTGCGACTTCTCGGCTGAGTAAAAACAGTTCGAGTTTGTAAAATTTGCATCTGAAGACCCTATAGGTCATGACATTGTTATATAGTAGAGTTCGTCTAATTCGTCAATTCGCTTAATTAGCCGCATTTTCGTAAGAACTGCATGATAGATTGATTCACGCAGTCTCAGTTGTTAGTTCAACACGTGTGAGATTTCTAAAAAAGAAAGAGTCTTAATCAGATTAATAGTCAATCTACAGGAAAATCTCCCTACAGCAACACAAAAGGACGAAATACGAGGAGCGTTTTAACTATACAAAACATTAACTATCAGCTGAGTCTAGAAGAATTGAAACGGAGTACAGTAATTACAGAGATTAAGCGTAAAAAAAGATCAGCTACAGTTTAAATAGTTAAGATTAAGAGTTAACGGTATAATGGCGTTTTCTGCGTTTCATTTCAGGATTATTGTCAGAGCCAAGTTACAGAAAATCAACGTCAAATAACCGATCTAAGTACGTAAGCTTATATCGCTTTATATTCAGCAGTAAACGTGCATTATATTCAACAATATACGTAACAAACTGCGTTAACAGCAAAATAAGGGCTAAGTCGTTATGGAGTTTTCACCTGTTCGCCTAATTCGTCACTTTTTTCTAATCCCCTTGAGGTGACGAATTAGGCAAATTCTACAATACCATAGACTCTTTATTAGTAGACTGTAAACTGACACTTATGTCTTTTTTTCTTCACGGTTCATTTGTTCTAGAATATGCCGATATGTCCCATCAGCGTGACTTTTTTCTTCACGGTACACTCATTCTGCGAATATGCCCAATCAAATCAGTCGAACACGCGTGACCGCAAAAAAATCTTCGCAACAAAAGCACACTTTTTTCCTCAATGCTCTTCTCATTTTCTCCGCGCGTCTGTTTCTAGTCCATTTAATAAAGAGTCTATGGTAGTACTGTCCCGATAAAAGTTCACATATAAAATCAATGCAATACCTTGTGCATTGGTAGCGATACTTGTAATCAATATCATAATTGTGGCATCGCTCGATTGAAGGTAATTCGGGGTGAACATGTTGAGCTTTTGCTGCCCAAGACTTCCAAAAACGCCCATGGCTTTCATTGGAGTTGTTAATCAACCATACAGCGGCATGGCAGATTTCGTGTATCAACGTATCACGTAATCGATTAGCACTGTCAATGATCTTTTCTGATAAGGTGATCGTGGCAGTGCGTGTTTGCACTGAAATTGTTTTGCCCATGTCATCTCTGTAGGATTCAATTTTTCGTTTGCACTTGGTCACTCCAGCTGTTTTGGTTAGTCGATTTGACCACTGTACTTCGAGGGTTTCAGGTAGTTGGTGTTCAAAAACTGTGGCATTGAAAAAAGTAAATAAACGATCAGCTAATTCCTTTCTTCCTTTTTTGAAAAGCGGACCAGAGTTTTGATGAGCAAATGAATCAAGCGAGCTCAAAAAACAATTCTTAATAGAACAAGTTGAGAGTTTTGTGTGATTTACTTTTTCAGTGTGAAATGGTTTTAATATTGGCTTCGTTTGAGGAGTTAAAAATTGTTTTTTCTTCGGTCTCACTGATGATGGAGGTTTTGGTATATTAAGCCGATCCAGCTTTTCATTTATTAGTTTAGGAGTTAAAATCCTGTCTTTAAGAGGAACAAAATCTTCATCTTCATAGTCACTAATTAAGATTGGTTTGCTGACAATTTCTGAATTAACTGCTGTAGGAAAGCTAAATGTAGGTTTTGGCAAATGTGCAACAACTTGTACACCATTATCATTTTCAGAATCCGAAAAGCGATCAGTTTTTGGCTCTCTGTAAGCTAACGATGACTTTTCTTTGCTAGAGGACTCTAAAGTCCAAAGTTCTTTCTTTTTTGGTTCCAGTGATGATGAGGTTTTGTGAATGCCAATATTTATTAAATCCAAGCCTTTACTTGCAAATGCTAGAGGTGAAATGCTGTCGGCAAGAAAACCCAAGTTAACATCTTTAGAATCTGGTGTTTCTTTGCTGGCCTTTTTTTTAATGTCAGCAGTCGAACTAGCAGAGGTAACAGTGGCAAAAGGCACTATTTCGGGGAAAGCAATATCACTGTCATTGTCTGAATCTGCAGTTGAAAAACGCAAAATTTGCGGCTCTTTTAAAGGCAAATATGTTTGATTCTCTTTATCAGAGTCTGTAAACGAAAGATGGTCCAATGATTTTTTATGCTTGTTTGAAGCGTTTTTAGTTTTAACAGATGTCAATGGTTGAAAAACATCATCACTATCAGATGAAAATACAACCACATGCTTAGGTGTAGCCACAGATTTACATGGATTATGTCTTTTCTTTATGCTAGTTTTGCATTTCGTTGACAATACTTTGGTTAGTAACCGAGGCTTTTGACAGCTCTGGATTGACCTACTTTTAAGGCCATAACTTTGAAGATCAGGTGATGAGTTGTTATTGCTAGAAGAACTGTTAACAATAAAATCAGATAAACTGCCAGTTGACAAACGATACCTGTCTGGTTTGATTGCTGGTTTTATTTTGGATAAAAAATCATCAAATCGACCACTACTGGAACTGCTGTCATTATCAAACTGGGTCATTATTTGCAGTTAACAGCTAGAGCGTGCAGCCGTGTCACTGTTTAATTGCACTTTTAAACAATTCATTAAGTCATAGTTTACTAAATTGTTTATGTAACTATTGTAATTACAGGAGTGGTAATAATACAAAATTGTTAATTTTCCGGTTTTTTCCTGATCTTAAACAGTATGGCGCTGTTAACAATAACATTTAAAACTATATAATACTAAAGCTGTAACATAGTAAATACATAAGCATTAATATTTTTGTGACTTATTCAAGGAAAAGACTATATCACTCAAATTTTTTATGAACTGACTTGGTGCACGAAATGTGCAAGCAGCCTTTTTCCTAAATAAACAAAGATTTCCAGTTATCTAATTTGTGGAGTATACAGAAACATTTATTTTGATTACGGTTAGGTTTTGGGAATAACTTAGATTGTTATTGAACAGCTATATCAAAGCTCTAGAGTGCACGCATGGATTGGGTGCCAAGCATTTTCTTTTTTTTTTTATCTACTTCTTAATTAAACTGTGGTTGATATCAGGGTCTCAAAAAGCGTTCACTGACAAAGAGTTAGAGCTAATGTCACAGCAGATTACAGAAATATTACAACATCAAAAATTAAAAATCTATAAATAAAACCCAATGGTCTATTACATCCAAAAATGGGATCATCATGAGTAAATTAAAAAAGTGACAATTAAAATTTACACTTCTGAGCTTAAAACCTAAAATTTAAGAACAAGGTCAAAAATTACCAAGCAAGCAGTTGAGCTACCCTGAACTAGCGCAAACTTGACAGCTAGGGAACATGAAACAATGATGTAAGCAATCAAAACAACAAAAGTGGTAGAGAAGAGTCAGTGGTTCATTGAAGAAATCTGCAAATGGGAGGGATTGTGTAGGGGGTTACACTCAGCAACCAGAGGCAGGGGGTCTGGGGGGCAGAGCCCCAGCGCTAGATTTTGCAATTGTTTTGCAAAATAACTTAAATATTTAGGTTTATTTTGGTGAAACTTATTGCTTTTAAAACATGGCATAGAAAATAGCATTGCAAAACCATGATTAAGCTAGCTACATCAATGCACTAAAAGTAAAATTTCAGTCCAGTTATTACACACCAGTAAATCACAAAATTCTATAATTCAATAAAACTCCACACACCTGAATTTAATAGAGTCGCAAAGCCATAGAGAAGAGTCAATGTTTGTCGAAGAAATCTGCAATGGAGGGAGAAATGTGTCAGGGTTACCCCATAGACAAGGCTAAAGAGGTCTGGGGGAAGAGCCCCCAGCACTTGAAGATTTTGCAACTGTTTTGCAAAAATAACTTAATATTTAGGCCTACTAATTTAGGCTTATTTTGGTAGAGCTTAATGCTTTTAAAACGTGGCATAGAAAATACCACTGCAAAAACACAGTTAAACTGGCTGCATTAATGGACTATTCTGTAACAGTAAAATTTCATACAAACGCGTAAATCATAAAATCCTATAATTCAAAAAAACTCATAAGTATTAATTTAGCCTAATAGAATATGTCTGCATTTCATAAAGATAATTTGGGTCAGCCTAACAAGGGCAAACGGAAGGAGATTTGAGAGAAGTGATTGGTAATTAACTACGATAAATTAAATTCTGAATAGCCCTTCTCTATCACCATAGCTTTTTTATGAAGCCAGTGTTAAGCATTTTGTATCTAGAGATCAAATTTGATAATTTTGAGCCATTTTTGAAAGGTTTTACTGATTTGTAAGCTTTATTTTATACAAATATTACAGATTATCTCCCTCTTCTACCAAATTAGTAAAAAAACGTTTCAAAAGTGGCTTTGAACCACTTTTGATATCTATGTTACCGGTATATCTATCAATTATTCAGTTAGTATTGCAAAAGACTACCCTACCTAAGTGCAAAAAAGATAGGCCTATCATATAATTTCTATTTTAAGCTAAGGTTATTTGATATTGCGCATTTTGGTTGATTAATTAATGAGGAAGGTTAAGCCTCCTTCCTGGCTATACTACCGAAGAATTTTCACGTATCGTTTCAGGTTGTAATAAACGTTATTCTACTTTTTTGCATCATTTTCTGTTGTTTTTTTGTTAGAAGTGGCTGGTGTTACGTTACGTAATGCCCATAAAGAGAATAAAAGAGCAAAGAGTAAGCACTCATTTACTCTTTCTTATTTTTACATTATCGTTAGGGTTTGGCAGTTTGGATTAGATTTTGAGTTACGATTGATGTTAGGGGTATGTTAGGGGTTAGGACTAGGATAGCAATTTTCTTATTCTTATGTAATGTAACAGCAGCCTCTGCCTTTGTTGTTATGTGGTGTTCCAAAAAAAAACTAGTCTATCGTGAGTAAACCAAGATGGGGACCATGGCCCCTCCATTGCAACGGCACTGAATAGAAAAAGAGGTACAGTAGACACTGACAAGATACAAGGATAAGCACTGACTACCAGCTGCTGATACTTACTCTAAGTGTGACAAAAAAGAAACCGGACTGTATTAACCATGCTCTTGGCACAATCGCAATTGGCAAGCCACTTGGTCATCGTAAAATACACCTTCTTAGCTATGTTGTGTTGCAGTTTTTTTGCAGTACGTTATTCCATTTTTGTGCTACAAGTTTTTATGTAACATAGTATTAGTAGCTTTTGTCACAATTTTGTTACTTTTTGTTGCGTTTGTTTGCACTCTGTGCTAATGGTTGATAACAAACTGTTAATGGCTCATGAATGGAACAATGGATCAACTTGAAATTTTAGGTGAAACTAAAGTAGACCCCAACTAAGTGTTATAAACTGCTTGAAGAAGTTTGTGGCAAAGATGTGACGTTGAGGATGCAAATTTTCAAATGGTAAGAACATTTTGTGAAAGGCTACGAGGAAGTGGAAGATGACCCCAAGACAGGACAACCTTCCACAATGAGCAGTGTTCCCTATAACCGCAAAAAAATGCAAAATTTTTTCTGGCATTTTCACACTGAAATTTTGCGAATTCTGGCGTTTTTTCTCCCGCCAAAAATTGGTGTTTTTGTTTCCCGCCAAAAACCGTAGACAGCTGCGGTTCACGATGCCTTGCTCTGGTATGTCGCACAAACCGCGGAGAAAAGTTGCAGAATTCAGACGAAGGACCTTTTTTTTTTTTTTGAAGATGAACATAAAATCAGAGAAAAAGATGCCTCCATGGGCGCGATGACTTCTTTTTTTTGGAGAACCGGACAAAAGTGATGAGAAAATTTTCGGCATTTTCACATTGAGTTTAAAACGTTCGCACTATTTCCGGCATTTTCACAGGAGGTGAAAACTTAGAGGGAACACTGACAATGAGGACAAATGGAAACATCACTAGAGTGAATCAGCTGGTGCGCAGTGATCGCAGGTTGACTATACAAATGATATCTCAAGAACTGAGACTAAACACATAGTCAGTAGGCTGGAACTGTGGAGTGACAAGTCATGGCTTCTCCACCACAACAATGCACCTACACTCAAAGCATTTAGTGTAAAAAGGCTCTTGGCCAAAAAACAAATAACACCTCTTTACCACCCACCCCATTTCCCAGACTTGGTGCCTAGTGACTTTTTCCGAGACTGAGAGCTGAGATGAAAGGAACTCACTTTTCGTCTCTGAAGCAAATAAAAGCATCAGTGACAAAGAAGCTTAAGAGACTCAAAGATGATTTCATTAAGTGCTTTTGTGGGTGGCATGATTGCATGCAAAAGTGCATTGACGTGTAGGGGAACAGGAAAGTAGTCCTACTTTAAAGGGGACGAATTATAAAGTATCAAAATATGCTGTACTGAAATTTTTATAACAACAGTTTGGTTTCTTTTTTGTCACACCCAGGGCATGGTATGGAAAACGATTTTTCCATATTTCATACTGGCAATTTTCTTCCATTCCATACTAAAATTTTCTTCCATATTCCACACCAAGGTAAGTTCGGACCGGTAGCTATGCATGTCACATAATTTGTATAGTACGCTTGCAACGTTAAGAGTACCTTTGCAAGTATTTGCTTGCGAAGGCAAGCAGTATGATAAGTTGCATCTCATCCCATATTTAAAGCACTATCTCATTGAGCTACCATGAAAATTCACTCAGCATGAAAATATCAATCACTTAATTAACAGACAATAGGTTGACCGGTATGCACTGGGTTTAATGATTACGAGACTGTAATCACACCAACTACGAAATTTGGCATAGCCAAATTGCCAAAAATATTTTACAAAACACCGAAAAAAATTTTTACATGCAAAAAAAACAGCAAAAAAGAATTAAGCTCAATCGAGGATAGGAAAGTAAATACAAATCTTTGTAACGATGGAAGAAAAACTTTTATAACTTGGCAAATTCAGTGCCATCACTACAGGGGCCAAGGAGCCTTGCCCCCATTTTAGTTTACTAAAATACTTGCTTTGGAGCATCACATAACAAGTAAACCGACAATGCAAAAAGGAATAAACATTCAATCCCATCTAGTTGATTAAAGTTACCTACATCATTAGTAGTATATTGTAGTCTTCAAATACCAAAAGTTTAGTGGTTCAAGTTTCAAACACAGATTTAACATCGAAAGCCTACACCTCTGAACCGAATAAGTTATCATTTCAAGTAATCAGATTACTCATATCAATTTCAAAATCATGATCGTTTGCATCGTATTCAATTCAAAGTATATTCTAAGCCCGAAGCCAGCGTTTTCTCAGACTGTGGGTCGGGATACACAACAGGCTGCTAAGCATTTACGGATACAGTGGCGCAACTACGAGGACAAAGGGGCTTTAGCCCCCTTAGCCAAGTCGCACTTAAAGGCGGTGAATCATCCAGCCAATTCCGGTGGTTTACAATAGCTTAAAATGAACTATAATTTTTGATATTTTTTGATTTCGGGACTGCAGTTGCAAAGATATTCAACAAATACAAAAAGATGTCCCCCCGAAAAAAGTTTTTGGAAACCCTGAATTTTGTTCTTCCCGCCAAAACCACAGTTGGCCTAATGGTTTAGAGAACTGTGGTAGGCCTAATAGTCTAGAGATAGTTTATTTCTAAATAGTTTAGGCCTAATTAGGCATAACGATCTCTAAACTATTAGGCCTAATAGTTTAGAGATAGTTAGGCCTAATAGTTTAATAAGATTACAGTAGGCCTAATAGTTTAGACTTAGAGAACTGTGGTTTTGGCAGGAAGATCAAAACTCAGAGTTTCCAAAAACTTTTTTCAGGGGGACATCTTTTTGTATTTGTTGAATGTCTTTGCAAACGCAGCCCCAAAATCAAAACAAAAAGTATCAAAAATTATAGTTCAATTTTAGCTATTGTAAACCACCGGAATTGGCTGAATGATTCACCGCCATTAAAATTTTTAACCCTAAAGTGCAAGCATTTAAATGTATTTCTGAATTGACCTCTGAGTGAAGTAGGGGCTGAATGGGTTGGTCAATTTAATTTTTTTACTGGCTTCTACATCTTAACTATTTTAATTCTTTTACATAGCTTTAAAAACGAACAAAATGTGATCCAAATGGCATTGAAATACTTATTTTTTCTCAAGAAATTGTCCACCTACAGGGGCTTCGCCCCAAGACCCCTGTATATATGAGATTATGGAGTTGCACCACTTTGCTCAGGACGCCACCCAACCGAGGCATTTTTCAAACAAAAAAATTTAAACTTTTGAGCCCTCTTCTTTAGCAAAATCTTGGTTGCAAGTCTGTTTAGGGTTTAAGGGTGTAACGGGAAGTAGAGATGTAGACCAACAAAATCATTTATTCCCTTTTTTAAAAGACTAGCTGCTTTTGTTCTTCAGAACACATTCAAAGTTGTTTAGGTCGCAGTCATTGCTGCTACTAGACTTTTCAAGTGATTATGGACCGGAAACAAAAGGAGCAAAGAAATGCTACGGACTTGCATGTCTCTTTTTTTGACATGATTCCAGAAGTTTGAAATAGCACATAATTTGCAACAATACAAGATCAGTTTTAATACCCAAAAGTTCAGTCTATTTAGTGCCCCTTCACTTTGTTTGCTCTGGCGACGGCACTAGGCAAATTGTCATTCTCAAAAACAAAAATTAAGCCAGTCAGCATCAATGCAGCTGCAAACTGCTATGAACATATTTTATGATCTGATGATACAACACCTACACTGTTTGCACAATGTTCATGACTGATTACTCTATTAATTTGTCGACAGATGATTAACTGCTAACAGGGTTGCCACAGAAACTGCAAAATCAAATTCCGGGATTTTTTTAGATCATTTACCAGGACTGTTTAAGTTTTTTTTTTCATGAGTTAAAATTTAATTTTGACTATTACTTTCATGCGCCTACTTTTTGCACTTGTAATTGAAGAAAAACTTTGATGTAATGCATTTGCATTCCTAGTACTGACTACTAGCCATGTGCAAAGCCAGAAATTTGCAATGGGAGGGCTGTGCTTTTGGGTATGGAGATGGAGCCAAGCTGCCGGAAGCAATTGGCAGTCTGGGGGCAAAGCCCCCAGCACTTGAAAATTTTGCAATTTTTTGCAATAATAACTCAACTTTAGGCTTAGTTTGGCAAAGATTATTGCTTTTAAAACAAGGCATAGAAACTTGAACTGCAAAAACGTGATTAAACTGGTTGCATAAATGGGCTAACAGTATGTGAGTGATGGCAAGAGTGATATATTAACTTATTAACTAACAAATTTTGTCACTATTTTTCTTATTAACTTGACACTAGAAGCTTCACTAATCCTCCTACTAAAAAAAACTATTTCAAACACAAGTCATACATAGCAAATAGAATGCAAGAGTCTGAGAGTGGTCATACTTGCTCTAAAAAATAAACTGTGTAAGTTAATTGCGCTTAGCTGATATTTTATCGGCGGTAGAGAGCCGATACAATGTACCAGCTTGGCCCTGAGATTGGCTGACCAATATATAGTTCGAGCTCTAGTGATGAGTAATGGTAAAACTTTAGTCCTAACTTTATTTCCAGCCAGAAAACCATAAAATCCTATTATATGAAAAAGACAGAGCTTATCTGCATGCCAGCGTAAAAGCACTATCCTAGCCCTAACCCCAACCTTAAACTTAACCCAAACTGTAACCCTAGCTCTAACCCTAACGTTAATCCTAACCCATTCTTAAAATCTAAACCCCAACTAACCACAAACGATAATAATTTAAAAAATGAAAGAGTAAATGAGCTAATGAGCACCCATTCTTGCTCTCTTATTCTCTTTAAGCAGAGCTCATTTGCACACTAAAGTGTGAATTCGCACTTCCTTAGAAAAAACTCACAGGTATTAATCCATATCGTCTGTATTTTAATTTTATGACGCTAGATAAAAACATAATTTGGGAGGGGCTAATGAAACGACATTTGAGAGAGTTGATTGGTAATCAACAGAATTAAATACTGAATAGGCCATGTTTTTCAAAGCCTACATTAACATTTTACATCAAGCGATCAAATTAATTCTTTATTTTTAGCCATTTTTAGTTAGATGTTACTGGTTTTATTTTTGACCAACATTAGCCCTTCCCCGAAATCATGTTCTAAAAGTGGCTTTAAATTACTTTAGCGTCCATATTACTGCAAAAAACTGCCTCAGAAGTATAGTGCAAAAAAATGTCGCATTTTTCTTGTTGTGCATTCTGGTCAACAGGCCAAAGCTGCGCTACTTCTACCAGCAGTAATACTGCTACTAGAGTATCGCATTGCAATACATTACTGTCCATGAATTCACTATTCCTAACGATATTCAATAATTTATACATACTGTACTTCAAACTTCAAAGTGCAAATTTTGGCATTTTAACAAGGAAGTGCTTATTTGCACTCTAACGTACTAGTAAGTAGAGCTTAAAAAGAATAAGAGAGCTAAGAGCAGACAGGCAGAGGATATATATATATACATCAAGAAAAAAAATGTGTCTAAGAACGAACACAAATAACATTCACTGCGGTTATTCAACAATGCGATGTAATATAACATTTAGCCGAATAAAAACACTTCTTTCTATAAGTTTAAAGATTTGTTTTCAAACGTTTAGGGAAAAACTGAACAAAATTATTTAATTCTGACGATCAGTTGCTATGAAGAGAAAAAGTGGAAAAAGTTGGCGTAATAAATAACGAAAACTGCTATATGAAAAAAAAGTAGGCCTATGTCCCCGTTTCTGTTGATCCAAAAAAAAAAAACTTATGACACATGTGAGGGTACAAAAAAAACAAAAAAAAAAACAGAAATATAAATTATATGCCTTAAATCAGGTTATGTTACTTGTAATACGCTTGACAATGAAGAAAAATAATATTACTAAACTGCTACAGTTCACAAGTTTAAAGATTTGTTTTCAAACGTTCAGGAAAAAACTGAACAAAATTATTTAATTCTGACGATCAGTTGCTATGAAGAGAAAAAGTGGAAAAAGTTGGCGTAATAAATAACGAAAACTGCTATATGAAAAGAAAGTAGGCCTATGTCCCCGTTTCTGTTGATCCAAAAAAAAAAACTTATGACACATGTGAGGGTACAAAAAAAACAAAAAAAAAACACAGAAATATAAATTATATGCCAATCAGGTTATGTTACTTGTAATACGCTTGACAATGAAGAAAAATAATATTACTAAACTGCTACAGTTCACAGTGGTTAGTCGCAGGTCAGTATTAGAAAAAAAAAACACACACACACACACACAATGAAGCCCAACATTAAAGATGCAATGATATGTAAAAAAAAACAAAAACAGAGCTATGGTGTTAATTTTACAGAGGATTTTAAATAACAAGTACATTCCTGAATGCGTTCCAACAGCAAAGTCACAAAACCTTTATCACGACTGTGATTCAGAAGTATAGTGCAGAAATCCTGAACATGCATATTAGAGAAACAGTTAGTGTCTGCTTCACATATCCTTTCTCTGAGCTGATGGGCAGCATCACTAGGCATACTCAAAGAGCCTTTGCATTCAAATAAAATATGGCACATGGTTTGGTCACTTTCACCATAACCGCATAAAGGCGTACTGTAAACATCAGGAAATTTATCAAACAAAAAGGAGTTCAGCAAATTATTTGGATAAAAAAACTTAAACATAAAGTCTCAGTTTTCCCGTTAACAAAAGAATCAAAAGAGAGTATCTCACATGACACTATAGGTGCCATTGAATAGCCATTTAGTAGCCACTGATTGTCTACACTACTTTGCCATTTAAATTCGACATAACAATTGATCATATGCTTTGTATATGAGCAGCAGTCACTGGACAATTCTGTAAATCTCCTGAAATCATTGCTCAATACAATATGAGAGTCTACGGTAGTGAAGCTGACAGCGTGATGACATAATTTCCAATGTAAAAATTTAAATGCACTTGACAAATGTGATTGTAATATGGAACAAGAATGACCAGAAAACTCAAAGAAGGATAACATACTATCACGTAGTGGGTCATTATCAGATTTCTTGATGTTCAATTTCATAAAATGCGTCATTGTATTGGACCTCATTGAAAAGCTCAAGAGGTGGTAGACCCAGTATTATTTTGCAGATCTCTGTTTTGACATTAAAAGTGCACCAATAGAGGTTTTTATAACTTTATACCATAGATTTTTGATGCGATATAATGGTTGACGATTTAACCAGAGCATGCCACCATACATCAAAGTGGGTATAAATAATACTTTTATTAAATTGCGCATGACCCTTTGGTTTAAGCCCCATTGGTTATTACCATATTTTAAAATTGATGTCCATCGGTAAAGTAATTTACTATACACTCTGTGGCTGTGGTGGATAAAGTTTAGATTCTGATCTAGATATAAGCCAAGTACACATGTTACATCTACACGGTTTATTTCCTTGTGACCAAAGGCCATGTATGATGGAACAATGTCAATGTCCCTCTTAGCCTTTGAAAAACAAACATACTCAGTTTTGTTCGAGGCACAATTAACAACCATTCTCCATTTGTTACACCAAGCAACAATGTGTTGGTTTATGAGAACAAACTTTTCAATACAATCTTTTATCTTTTGATCGGATATGACCACCGTCATATCATCAGCAAATTTCAAGGTATTGACAGACTGGTTACTCAATTGTAAAGTGGAAAGTAAATCACTTCCATCAACTTTAAATAAGAGGGGAGACAGTACTGATCCTTGAGGTAGACCATACTCCCGTTTTTCTAGAGGGGCCCGAAAAACTGTTGATTTTTAAAGCGACTTTTCTTGAGAAGAGGAATGTATTCACTAAGCCCAGAAAAACACCATTTACTCCATGGTCAAAGAGCTTCACCATTAGAGCTTTTTTCCACACAAAGCCAAAAGCTTTTTCAAAATCAAGAAATAGCCCAATTACAGTGTTGCCATTTTCTTTTCCACTTTTAATGTGAAGGTTTAATCTGTTTAAGTATCTTATGGTATTTCTGTTTTTTGTAAATCCCTCCTGATACATATCCACCATGCCACTTGATGCAAAGTACTTGTCTAAACATAGATATAGAATCTTTTCTAACAGCTTTCCAACATAAGAGGAGATACATATGGGGCGATATGCACCGGCCTTTGCATAAGATGGCTTGCCTCCTTTTTTTAAAAACACAATGTTGGAGTCTTCCCATGGCCAAACTGAATAAGTCAAGCATAAATTGAACAGATTTAATAAGTATGCCAATGCGACAACACCTACATGTTGCCACATTGATGGGTGGAAGCCAGTGTTATCTAAGCTATTACTCGACTTGCCAGTCACTAATCGTAAAGCCTGTTTATATTCCAATATTGTAATGGGCTCTCCCAAAATAACGTTGTCACAGTAACTGACTTGACTATTATTTGATTTCTCCAAGAGACTGTTGACAGAATTATTATACTTCGAGATCTCATCAAACCTTGATTCTATATCCCTACCAAACTTTTTATCAAAATCAGAGCTGTTATTGACAATGTGTTTACTTTTGAAAAATGTATCATATAGTTCTTCTTCCATGTCACAGTCATTCAACAGATAGTCACCAGACACATTCACTAATGGGCCAATTTGTCGGTTGGTTTTGTCGGAAAACACTCTTTTAAAGTTAGGCCAAAATTCTCTACATTGAGCAGTATTTAAATTGGTAGTCTTTTTAATCAAAAAGTCAGAACAGGCAGCCTTGCGAGCTTCATCAAAAGAGCTCTCAGCACTTGTGTAGACCTCTACGTTTTTGTCAGTATTTCGAAGTTGATACAGCTTCCTGGCTTTTCTCATTGATTTGCAAAGCATAGTAAGATTTGGTGTCCAGTATGGTTTGCTGTGATCAGAAACAGTTTTTATACAGCTACTTTTCTTGGTGGCATCTCTAATGGAGGCTATAAAACAGTTCCATGCCTCATTTGCATCTTTTGGGAAAGTCGTATCTCTCAAGGACTGATCTAGAATTGCTGACCACAAAGACCAATTCATGGAGTTCAGATCCACTGAGGTAGATTCACTTTTTGTATATCTATTTGACCTTATACCACATAGAAGGGGAACATGCCCTCTGAGTGGAGCACCACTGTACAACAGTACATGATCATCTGTATAACAATCTGAAAACCTATCAATTATGCTATTGGATGTGATGGCAAGATCTATGCAGCTCGAACCATTCTTTGAAAGAAACATTGGGTTACCTGAGCTTTTGATTGAAAATTTTGCAAAGTCCACACAGTTTGTCAATTGCTGGCCATAGGAATTAATTTGGTGGTCGCCCCACAAGTGATGTCTGGCATTGAAATCGCCAAGTGCAATAACACCATCGGCATGTAACTTAGAGCATAGTTCGGTGGCTTTTAACATCAAATTGTAAGCTTCTTAAATAGCATGAATGTAGTTCAGTGTTACATACAGAGAACCTATGATAACCTTTATGGAACCCAATTCTACCAATGCCCAAGCAGAGTCAATTTGATTTGAGTGCATACCAATTTCTGGTACCGGTACAGGGAAAGATTTAAGTGTCTGAGAGATATATAATGCAGCACCTCGGTTTAAAGAACTATTTGTATCCTTGTAACACTGCATATTGAGCAACTCTAATTTTTTCATATCATTAGTACCAGTTTCTTGTACCGCCAATAAAACGATTTTTTTGACATCTATATAATGATTTAACATAAATTTGCTTCTTTCAGATAGGCCATATATGTTAATGCTACAAGCACTATACAACAAATCCTTACAAGCCATATTCAAGCCTTTTCAATAATTCTTCCTGTTTCTGTTGAATAACTAAACATTCTTTGCTTCCCGCAACATGACTTCCACCACAATGACAACATTTGTACTCTAAAGCAGATTTAGCTACCCAGACTTCTACCTCCCTTGTTTCATGAGTGTTCAGCCCACACTTCGCACAAGTTGGTATGGCACTTCGACAGAGGCGACTTATGTGGCCAAATTTTTGACATCAGCTACATTTGACTACTCTGGGTTAGTGAACAAATTTTTCGACATAGTAGACATGATGTCCAATTTTGATTTTGTTTGCAAGTGCATCTTCCATCTGATGTATATTCGAGAAACGGATCTTAACCAAGCCAGTAAATCTCTTTTCATTACCACAAAAGAAGAGGTCCGCTGTGGCTCTAAGGTATTGCTTGGCAACAGAATCTTTAATCTCTTCCTCTGAGTAAACCTCATCAACATATTTGATAAAACTATCAGCATTGTGTAGACCAGCTTTGACTATGCCTTTATTTCCATCAAAGTAGTTGGTGCGCCATGCTTCCATTACTTTACTAGCAGCATCAGCGTCATAAACTTCAATTAAAATAGAACCACCAGCTGTGGTTCAGCAGTTCCTAATTAGCATTCCTGGAAACAGCTTATTGAATTCTCTTCTAATATCGCGGCTGTTCTTGATGTTCAAACAGCAAGGTTGTCATATGAGACAAGTCCTATCATTTTTCTCTTGTTTGTCTTTCAATATGTCCGGAGTGTGCTGACTGACCATTTTTTTCATCAGCTTTGCCTCGAAAGAACTCGAATGCCCATTGTTGATCAACGTGGATTTCACTGCAGTTGCATATGAGCCCTGTGGCGTGAAGCTTTCTACTACAGACTTTACAATATTGGGCAGACTTGCAGAAATCTCTTTTGCCACAGATTGAACTAGGCCAGAGTTGAGGGAGCTCATATCTTCACCTTCCTTGACTGGAATGCAAGAAAGATTCAATTTTGCAACCACACAAGCTGGACAGCTCCATTCAAATCTTTTTGCATCAGATTTGGAAAGTCCTTTGAAGCCTGCACATTCATAGTGCCACCATGGAGAATTACATCCTAATTCAGAACATTTTATCCAGTTGGTAGATCGATCATAAATACCACAGACACAGATATCCCTGTCAGGTGGGTTCCCGGCATTACTAATGCCTGGTTTGCCCATGAATGATGCAGATAAATAAAAATCTCAATTCCCACGGTTACAAATATCAATCTCCAATGAAAAAATAGTACCGGTAAACACTTCACAGTTTTTAATGTCACACCTTAATTAAATAGAATAGGCCTAGGTTTATTCAAATAGAATGGGTGGGTACTCATATTAAAGTTGGGGTAGGAGCTAGGTGGGTACTCATATTAAAGTTGGGGTAGGAGCTAGGTGGGTACTCACTACTCATATTAAAGTTGGGGTAGGAGCTAGGGTTACAGTTTGGGTTATATTTAGGGTTGGGTTAGGGCTAGAATAGGGCAATTTTTTTGGTTTGTGCGCCAGCATACAAATAAGCTCTGTCTTTCAACCATACAATAAAGCTTTTTGAACAAACTTTACAATGCAAATTATTTCGACAATGGTATTGTACAATTACAAGGTACCAGTTATTACAAAAAAAAAAACACATTTTGTCCTGGTAAATTATGGGAAAACTTTATAAACATTTTTCCAGGACTTTCCAGGACTAATAAACAAAATTCAAGGACTTTCCAGGACAGCAAAAAAAAAAAACAGGACTTTTCCAGGATGTGGCCACCCTGTGCTATTAGTGTGCTAAACACTTCCACATAGCCTATTTTTGGTCATCAGTTATCATCACTATACACGTATATTTTTCTGTAAATGCCATGAGCAAAATCTAGTATGGAATTGGTGTGGAACTGGAAGTTTGGAAGATTGTCCAAGTCTTCCATTCTATTCCATTATGACATCTTCCATATTCCATAGGCCTACCAAAATTTCCGTTCCATTTCATACAATGCCCTGGTCAACCACGTATACTATCAGTAAGCTCAGTTCTTTTCTTGCAACCTCAGTGTACACTAAATCGAGTACAGTAGGCTATGAAAGCCACAAAAAACTGGAAACAAACTATCAGTAACTCTACAAAATCAAAAAGCATTAACTCAACTAAAGTTTATTCTACCATATGTTGAAAGTACCATACGGTCAGCTACATCAACTGCACCAAATATCAATATCAGTACTTAAACAGTAACACTAACAGGCGTAAACTTACGGTAAACTTGGCAAAAAACTACCAGTAACACAACATAACAGCAGTTCACTAAAAAGTACACTGGACACCGATATCGTAAACTAGAGTACTAATTCGTTAAATATATAACTTACTACCGGTACTGCGTTCTGCTTATATACCAGTAACACTCTAGCGTAACTAACAAGTATGGGTACCATTACTGAACTGTGAAGTAGGCCTAAAACTGTCCTTCACAGTAGAGATGGCGCGGATAACAAAAAATGCATCCGCATGCTGCGCTGCATTCGCAAACCTTGTCTGCATGCTGCACCGCATATAAACACAGCTAAGCTCACGCTGCACCGTGCCCCACCGCAAGTTAAATTTCCTTTAAATTTCAACTAACATCACAAAAAATTAGCTTTCTAGCTTACGACATAAAAAAAAATTGATTTTAGGGGTATTATTTTGAAGAGTTTTCAAAAGGGTTGCTCTCTCAAACCATGTCAAAATATTGGTTTTTTAAACATCTGCCAATATAAAAAAAGTAATGCCCTAGCTTAAGCTGTTCAAAATACTAATTTCTGGGGAGTCCATTTGGGGGCCCCTGGGGGGCGGGTGGTACCTCCATACTATGTCAAACTATTTGTTGCTTAAATATCTACCAATATAATCAAAAAAACTATCACCTTAGGTTGAGCAATTAAAAGAATTAGCTTTTTAGGGCCCCATTTTGGGGGGGGTTCTGGGGAGAAGCCTCAAGAAATTTCAGGAGACAAAATTGCATTTGCAGCTCAACAAATTTACACAAAAATTAGATATGAATGTTGTGTGGTTTAGGAGAAGAAGAGTGCACAAAATTTAGAAAGCAAAAAAAGAAAAAAGAAAAAAAACTCAATTCCGCTAAAAGTGTAGGTAGGGATGAAAGGGTATCTTATGTCGTATAACTATGTGAAATATTTTTTGCCATACTTAAGCCATTTTTGAATAAGACCGCTTTTTACACCAAACTTTTGAAGTAGTTTTCGCGTCCTAAACTGAAGTTACGGGACTCATTGCCTTGAAATTTGGCACACACAAAACTTATGAATCTCAAACTGCCGTCAAAATTTCATATAGCTAGACCAAACCATTATCGAGTTTTAAGTAAAAGTCTGAAACTTCGCACTCGTTAACTTTAAAAATGGCCGAGTAAAAACTAAAAAACATGTGACGTGAGATCAGTCGTTTCAATTATAGGCCTTCAGGTTTAATCTGCCTTATTTGTGCTTTTTAGCAGTTTTTCTGCACCATGATTTGGCTATCAAAAACAATCTACCAGTCTACCTGATTATTCCATGCAACTACTGTACTAATCCTTAACCAGTAGCTCAAATAATGAAATATAAGGTATCATGTGCTCTGCATGTTGTCACAAGCTACTACACTTGTATGAAACTACTGTATGTATTATAGGCTACCTTTGCCGTTTGCAGGTGTGTTTGATTGTGGAATAAATTTTGCTACAACGTAGGCTATTCTGTCATTGGAAATTTGTGTAGCCTATAATGCTTTATGCCATGACCTGTTGACGAATGCTATAGGCTACACTGAACTAACTCTGTCCCTCTGAAATGCAAGCGTTGTACCAATACCATAGGTCTACTGCATACTGGGTGGGTACCTTGTGGCCAGAGCCTGCAAGAGGGGCTTCAGGGGGTACATCGTACCCGGGCCTACATCGTACCCAGGCCTAGGGGGGCTCGGAAGAGTTCAGGTTTCCGCGTTAAGTTTTGGTAGCCTATTGCACCCAGGGGCTTATTTAGGCCTGCACCCAACCTGGGCAAAAAATCAAAGCAAATTTCAGTGAAGACCTTTTTTTGCTCTTCAACAAATTTTGGGCAAAAAATCGGAAAAAAAATTTGCGCAAGTTTGGTGCTGGGTCATTGATTTATGGCTTGGGGAGCCCAATAAGATTTGGGGGCCCGGTATCGACCTTCGTACCCCGTGGAAAAATTTCTCTCTGAGGCCCTGCTTGTGGCTAGGCTACGTGCCTCTGCATTGATGCTTGTTTCACACAAACCTGCTTCATCAACATTTTTTTTATCTGCCTTTGTTCCATCTTCTCACCTAACATCCTAAACTTTTTCTAGTCTAGCCTACCAAAACCAAAATCTTTTTCTTGGTGTCAAGAACCTTGTTCAGCCAATCAAAACTAAGTTCGTTGTAGCCAAAATAGCCTATTTTAGGATGCTCCGAATTCTAAAAAAATATACTTCAAGCAATGATTGCTTCCACCGAAGGCACCATTGAGTTGACTGTTTTAGTAGGCCCCTAAATATATGTATTGTCACAACATGATATTGTTATTGTCTTCAATTCATATTATAGTTGCATCATGACCTACCATTGTTGGACATAACAAAATAATTCACTTGCAATAATTGTAAAAAAAATGTAGTACGCGGCGCTACGCTGACGCTGTGACGTAATACAGATTTTGGTTGCCACGCTGCGCGGCGCGGTGCACCAACAACAGCGCGCGGCCGCGTACGCTGCGCTGTTGCCATCTCTACTTTACAGTATGAGCAACAATTTCGTTATTTAATTTTTGCGGGAACTTAACAAACCAAGTTGCCAATATTTTTTCTATTTTTATCAAAATATAATTATGAAATGAGAATCCATTATTGGCAAGCTCCTCACTCTATGTTGACCCACAATCGTGAAAATGCATTTTATTTTTAAATATTAAAAAAAAAAATGAACCAGGTACGATTATACCATATACTCTAATCGTAGGATCCATGCTTTCAGAGTAGGATCAATAATAAATTTTAGTAGGATCACAAGTGCTATTTATTTTAGTAATAATAAATTTTCAATAATAAATTTTATATATTTTTATATTTTAGTAATAAATTTTAGTAATAATTTTTTTTCAATAATAAATAATTATTTTCAATGATAAATTTTAGTAATAATAATTTTTCAATAATAAATTTTAGTAGGATCACAACTGCTATTTATTGCGTCACAAGGTAAGCATCTACAAAAAGGAAAACTAGGGAGTCAATAAATCCTTCTTTCACTTGACTTCTGAGCGTAGCTAAGATGGAGACGCTCGCATAGAGAATTGAGATGTTCACACTGGCAGTTGTTCAGTCAGAGTGCTCACTGAAGTGATCAGGCAGTAGGTTAGTGAACAGATCTAGCATAAGAGTCAGTGATCCAGGATTACTCAGTTCAGTCATTTTATGTCATGACCTAGCGCCCATTAAAAGCATCACATATAAAAACCGGGGTCAAGAAAAAGGTAGAACTAGAAGTAGAAGCAGCAAAACGATACCGGTAGTCGATAAACGTTAACAGGTTAAGACTTGCATGATGGCTGCTTCACCATATGCACGTGATTAAGACACTAATGTAGTAGTAGCTAATAGTAGGCTAGTATTCATTTATTTCTAACCATTTATAGAACATAAAAAAGTAACAGTTTCAAATAACAATTTACCAAAAAAAGAATTCAGCAACAAAACGATATCTACGTTATGCATATATGCAATACAAAAACAAAACTATGAATATGCAATAATAATACGTAAAAGGCATGGTCGCTGCACCTTCAGTAGTAAAAATTAGGGTCCCTTTTACTTTAAGATATTAATGAAAAAAAAAAAAAATTCAAGTTAAGTTAATGCATAATTGCCCCAATGAAAGATTTAGATGCCTGTCAGTGTCTCAGTTCGTAAGCTAAATACTTCATCATGATGTTGTTGATACAAGAAAGAAGTAAAAAGAAATATATGTGCTAAAAATTAAAACGCAATGTGTCAAATTACAACTAGCTTTAAGTTGATTCAACTTTTGAGTATAAAACCAAAGGTTTTGAAATTTGTGGAGTTGAAAATGAAATTGATTTGTAAGATTTAGTAGAGTGCAATGTCATGACTATAAAGTGTAGGCCTAAAGGTTTGGTTAAATACCGTATGAATTACCGATAACTGTTAAAGAGAACAGGAAGACACATAAAAAAGAACCAAAAAAAAAATTAGTTATTACTGTATATATCATAATTCACAGTGCAGTACTTCAACAGAGCTGTGTCACATCTGACATTACAGTTGTGGCCAAAAGTTTAGGACCACCATGAGGAAATTAATATTTTAGCTCCTGACCCCAGTTATTGCGTGATAAACCAACTTGATTGCATCATTCATTAGTCAGTCTATTGTTATCACTTTTTTTGAGGTCATCAAGCAGTACCGTAATCAGCATCTTGTGCATGCTTTTTGCTTGTTTTCAAGTTCAAAAAAAAACAACATAAAAATGGGTAAAAAAATGTCACTTACTGATGTTAAGCGTGCTCAAATTGTGACGCTTTGCGATAAAGGATATTCTGAATGATCAATTAGCCTAGTGAACAAGTGAAGTGTAGCGAGAATGTATTGCTAGTTCAAAATGCAATTGTTAATTTTCGAAATACAGGGAGTTATTTGGATGCCAAGAGGTCTGGTCAACCAAGGAAAACCACACCATGGGACGACCACGTCATTCAGAAAGCAGAAGTTCGATCTCCAATGAGTTTTGCAAGCAAGATTCGGGCCGTACTGCTTGTAAAAAGTGTGGACACTAGAGTAGTTGGAGAACTGTAAGTTGGCATTTGGGTCATTCCTTGCCAAACGTCCTGATTTTTCAAAATGTCCCAGCTCAACCCTCTTCAAATTTGTTCAAAATGTGTTATAATGTAGCATGGCATGATTGACCTTCACACTAAAAATTTTAGCTCAATATCTCTTGTACTTTTGGAAATATGACGATTTTAAATTTGCTACCCCCTCGCGATGGCGAGGGCTTGGTCATTTTCGGCCATTTTCAACAGCGTGTTTCTCTAAATATAAAAACAATGAAAAGCTGATTTTTGGTGAATTGATCAACTTTCAGCTATATTTCATACAGCAAGTGTCAAAATGGCGCAGGCTTATAGCATGATAGAAATAGGGGGTGCCAAAGTGTTCACATTTTGACGCGAGAACAAAATTTTGGTCAAGTTTGAACACCTGCATCTCTCATATGAAGCATAGCATTGCTCTCATTTTTAGCATGGTAGCTCCCTACCTACTGGACATGAACTTTACCAATTTGGAAGGAAAACACTGCTTTCAAAAAAAAGTTATTTTACTTCAAAGTATGTACCAGCAGCAAAATTGCAAAAAACACGCCATCTTGTGGTGGAAAAATGGCCCCGTCAGACACTGTTTTTAACAAAAATTTTTTTGAGAGTGGAAAGAGTTTTTCTTAAAGTACTTACACACCAAAATTCAACTTTGTTCCGAAACTGTAAAGGGATGAGATCAGTCATTTTTCACCAAATAGTTTTCTCTTAAATTTGCAAAAAAAAAAATGAAAAAAATGATCCTCAACATGAAATTTAGATAAAAATTTGACATGTTGTTCAAGAAGTTTAGGCTCAATTGATTACTAAAACTTTTGGCCTGTTACTGCTTATTGTTTAGATACAATTTTGACTCAAATATGCCTCTAGATGGCATACTTTGGTTAGGTAGCATGTGCTTTTTGCTTTCATATTGCTCAATCACTTTGAGTAGCTTGAAATTACAAAATTTTAGATGTTGTTGTAGCTAAATGTAAATTGGCTGTTAAATATTTCAACAATACAACTTTAGACAACAATTTCATGTTCATGATTGTAAACTTATCAAGGCCAGCCAAAAACTAAAAGACAGCTAAAAATGATAGTTTTTCGAAAGTGCCAAATTCAACAACAGCACATCACGCAACAGCATCACAAAAAATTTGGGGATATTGCAAGCCAATAAATAAAGACTATGTTTTATGCAACTGCAATTTGCACTATAGTATGCAATGTGTCCCACTTTCTTTAGAGCAACTTCATTATATATAATAAATCAAGAGTTCTGTCTGGCAGCAAACAATTTTAAAATGTTGTCATACTCTGTGGCAGCCAACATAGTTTCTTCTGCTGTGTTGTAGTAATTAAGGAGGAGCGATTATGGTTAATATATCTGTAAATGGTACCTGTCACAAATAATCATTTTGAAGATCTTGTGGCCATGTCAAAACCACATGATTTTGCTTCATGAACATGATATAAGCATCCTTGTTTTGATCCGATCGTTCAATTACAGCACCAATGTACCATACACTGTGATACAAGCAAGCAACATATTTTCCAGGTTGTAAATTTTGATGAAGCTGCTTACGTGACCGAATTGAAGTAACTTTATCATCATTGTAAAGTTTCACTTTAACTCCTTCTTCATCTGATGACAGTCTTTTCATTGCTAAAGTTGATTTGGATTGAGGGATAAAGCGGTGATGAGATGTAGTGCCAGGAACAGTTGGTCACCTTGAATATCTTTGTTTTAATTCATAAGCTTTGATATTGCTAGTGACTTCTTCATCGCTAATGTAGAAAAAAATTATTCCAACAATGTTTTGGGTTGCTCATTGAAACACTTGATTAGGGGTCAAGATTTGGTTGTTTTCAGTGCTTGAGTTTTTGTATATCCTCAAATGCTTGAGTTTTTGTGTCATCTGTGAGTGCATGAGGCAAGACACAAACACTGTACATGCATTTACTGGCAAAGTTATAACGTACATCAAGGAAAAGTTACCTGCTATTACCCAAATTTACTTCTGTGAAGAAGCAACTTGTCAAAACAAAAATTTTATTAATTTATGCTATCACGAAGTTGACCATGGGATTAAAGCTCAATGGCATTTTTTGTGACAAGTCATGGAAAGTCACCTTGTGATGAAATTGGATAACCACAAAGCAGTTTGTGGCAAGAGCAAGCCTTCAAGCAACTGAAAACAACCAAATCTTGACCCCTAATCAAATATTTCAATGAGCAACCCAAAACATTGTTGGAATAATTTTTTTCTACATTAGCAATGAAGAAGTTACTAGCAATATCAAAGCTTATGAATTAAAACAAAGATATTCAAGGTGTCCAACTGTTTCTGGCTCTAGATCCCATCACTACTTTATCCTTCAATCCAAATCAACTTTAGCAATGAAAAGACTGTCATCAGACGAAGAAGGAGTTAAAGTGAAACTTTACAATGATGATAGTGTTACTTCAATAAGGTCACGTGAGCAACTTCATCAAAATTTACAATCTGGAAAATAATTATGTTTCTTGTATTACAGAGCACAGTACATTGGTGCGGTATTAGAACAATCGGATCAAAACAAGGATGCTTATATTAAGTTCATGAACTGAAATCATGTGGTTTCGGCATGGCGACAAGATCTTCAAAATGAGTGTTTGGTACTGTCGCAGTCATTGATACTTGGCTAGAGTACAATCTTTAATCTCTAGAATTGCCCACGTCGGCTGAAACAAGAGAACGACTGAGATGTTAATTGACGAATCGAAAATGGCAGTTGATAGTTCCTTTAGCTTCTTGAATCTCAAGAAAGCAGCACACTAGTCTTAAATTAAAACTTCTATTTAAGATTGAAACACAAACCAACTCACTGAGCAAAATCCTTCCACTCACACCTCTTAGTAAATGGCTATACGAGCCAACCCCAGATACACAAACTCGGCTTAACTGCCTACAAAACTAATACCTAAACTCACCGACTTTTAGAATATCAGAATAATGACTAAAAAACGACCCGCCTATTCATACTACGAGAAGAGCTCTTGAATATCCCAGAAAAACCCTTGATACATCACAATAGAAAAAAAAAAAATTCACGAGCTTACGATAAACAAATTTTGACATAATTATGACATCACAAACTTCAAGTCTAAATATAGCAATTAAGAGTCGTAAACAACCTAAACATCAATAACTGCAGAAAATAGCAGAATGTACGAGAAAGGAATTATCTCGAATATTCTAAATCAAAAAAAGCGGCAAAAGTAGTAAATCAGTCTCGTACACGTTAAAATACAGCAAATCATCATATCTCAGGCATTCAAAATTATTATTTGTGACAGGTACCATTTACAGATATATTAACCATAATCGCTCCTCCTTAATTACTACAACACAGCAGAAGAAACTATGTTGGCTGCCTCAGAGTATGACAACATTTTAAAATTGTTTGCTGCCAGACAGAACTCTTGATTTATTATATATAATGAAGTTGCTCTAAAGAAAGTGGGACACATTGCATACTATAGTGCAAATTGCAGTTGCATAAAACATAGTCTTTATTTATTGGCTTGCAATATCCCCAAATTTTTTGTGATGCTGTTGCGTGATGTGCTGTTGTTGAATTTGGCACTTTCGAAAAACTATCATTTTTAGCTGTCTTTTAGTTTTTGGCTGGCCTTGATAAGTTTACAATCATGAACATGAAATTGTTGTCTAAAGTTGTATTGTTGAAATATTTAACAGCCAATTTACATTTAGCTACAACAACATCTAAAATTTTGTAATTTCAAGCTACTCAAAGTGATTGAGCAATATGAAAGCAAAAAGCTCATGCTACCTAACCAAAGTATGCCATCTAGAGGCATATTTGAGTCAAAATTGTATCTAAACAATAAGCAGTAACAGGCCAAAAGTTTTAGTAATCAATTGAGCCTAAACTTCTTGAACAACATGTCAAATTTTTATCTAAATTTCATGTTGAGGATCATTTTTTTCATTTTTTTTTTTGCAAATTTAAGAGAAAACTATTTGGTGAAAAATGACTGATCTCATCCCTTTACAGTTTCGGAACAAAGTTGAATTTTGGTGTGTAAGTACTTTAAGAAAAACTCTTTCCACTCTCAAAAAAATTTTTGTTAAAAACAGTGTCTGACGGGGCCATTTTTCCACCACAAGATGGCGTGTTTTTTGCAATTTTGCTGCTGGTACATACTTTGAAGTAAAATAACTTTTTTTTGAAAGCAGTGTTTTCCTTCCAAATTGGTAAAGTTCATGTCCAGTAGGTAGGGAGCTACCATGCTAAAAATGAGAGCAATGCTATGCTTCATATGAGAGATGCAGGTGTTCAAACTTGACCAAAATTTTGTTCTCGCGTCAAAATGTGAACACTTTGGCACCCCCTATTTCTATCATGCTATAAGCCTGCGCCATTTTGACACTTGCTGTATGAAATATAGCTGAAAGTTGATCAATTCACCAAAAATCAGCTTTTCATTGTTTTTATATTTAGAGAAACGCGCTGTTGAAAATGGCCGAAAATGACCAAGCCCTCGCCATCGCGAGGGGGTAGCAAATTTAAAATCGTCATATTTCCAAAAGTACAAGAGATATTGAGCTAAAATTTTTAGTGTGAAGGTCAATCATGCCATACAACATTATAACACATTTTGAACAAATTTGAAGAGGGTCAAGCTGGAGGGTCCAGGACGTTTGGCATGGAATGACCCATTTGGTTAATGATTTTGGTTTGAAGTCCCATAAACCTGCGAAAAAACCCAGGTTAACACCAGCCGTAATTGCCAAGTGTTTGGCTTTTGCACAAAAACATGTGAACTGGACAAATCTACAGTGGCACCAGATGCTTTTTTCCATAGGTAGGCACAAGTTTGTTAATTGTTAATCCGATAATAACAGAGCTAACTTTTTCATTAACTTGTTAATCGGTTAAAAAGTGTTAACGGACAAAATTCGTTAACTTCTTTTATGTTCTGTTAACTTCCGTTAAGGTTTTTATCATTAATATCTTGCACCATTCATTCCTTCGCTGTACAGGTACAAACCAGTGTGCGCTGGTAACACTTGTTGCGAATTAGCGTGAGTTTTATAGAAGAAAGTGAAGAAAGATGCTCTTTTTTGTGGCAAATAATAACCTCTAGCCTCATAGGTCTATGACTGATGAATTATCGCTGTTCACAATTCCCAAAGATTTTACGATTGCAGCTTCGTCAGTCTGTCAGTGCATTTGAACTTATTTTTATCATGAAATTTGATTAGGCTGTAAAATGTAACTTTCAAAACTCAAAAGGACCATCATAGCAATAAATATTTCCTTACAATCAGCTCAACTGCGTCAATATGTGTTCTACAATCAAGTGAACAAAAAGAAATGTAAAGTTCATGCAAAATGTTAACGATTCAACAGACTTTATTAACTTTCGTTAGTTAAAGCTGAAAATAATGGATTAACGTTAACGGAGATGTGAAGTTTGTTAACGGACTAGTAGTTAACGAAGCTAACGTTTTGCATTAACTTGCCCACCTATGCTTTTTTCTGATGAATCTACAGTACAGCAGTTTACTAGGTGTAACCGCTATGTCCTTCGATCCACTGGAAAGAGATATGGTAAACGGTACACCACACAAACAATGAAACACCCCCAAGTGTCATGATTTGGGATGGAATATCAGTGAACGGAACGGCTGGACTGTTTCCCTACCATTAGGAACGATGATGAATGGACAAAAATATGTTAATTTGCTCTAGGACAAGCTAGAACCACACATGGCCGTTCATAAATGCAAGATCTTTATGCAAGATGATGCACCATGCTGCCAGTCCAAAGTTGTGACTCAGTTTCTGAAGTTAAAGAAAACTCAGGTCCTGAACTGGCCAGGAAACAGTCAGATTTGAACCCCATCAAAAATTTAAGGGACTCTTTTGATGAACAAAGTTTCTGAAAAACAACCAGCTTGCGCCATGGAACTGCAAAAAGTAATTAAAACAGTCTGGGTACGGTACAGGAATTATCAGCTTAATACTGCAAAGGTTTAGTAGAAAGCATGCCAAAGCATTTGGAGGCAGTAATTGAAGCTCAAAGAGGACCAACAAAATACTGATCTTTCTGAAAATTCTGAGTGTAACACTCAGGGTTGCCACATCCTGGAAAAGTCCTGTTTGTTTTTTTTTTGCTGTCCTGGAAAGTCCTTGAATTGTGTTTGTAAGTCCTGGAAAGTCCTGGAAAAAAATGCAAAGTTTTCCCGTGATTTACCAGGACAGAATGTGAAGTTTTTGTTTTTTTTATATAAAGCAGGTATCTTGTAATTGTACAAAGCCATTGCTGAATTTATTTGCATTGTGAAGGTCTTTCAAAAAGTTTTATTGTATTGTTAAATGACAAAGCTTATTGGTACGATGGCGCACAAATAAAAAAATCGCTATTCCAGCCCTAACCCCACCCTAAATGTAACCTAGACTGTAACCCCAGCATTAATCCTAACCCAAACTTAAAGTCAATCCAAACCCTAACAATAATTAAAAAGATAAAAGAGAGTTAAGTGAGCGCCATTTCTTCTGCTCTTTGGTGTCTTGTTCTTTTTAAGCAGTTTGTACTTGTTGGAGAATTTTCCTGCCGTCGCCAGCATATAAAGTCGAAAGTTCGTCGTTTGTACACCTGTTTTTAAATCTGTATTACCTAACGCGTATCAATTTACCATTTCAAAAGTTGAATAGTTATTGCCGCGCTTACTCATAAAGGGTACCTAGCAGGGAGCCCGGAGACTACCCAGGGCATGAACTCGCGACCCGCGTAGTCATAAAGAAAATTTACACAGCATGCAATAAGCCTATGTCAACAAATTATTTGATTTTCCGCCACACCTTGCTGCTTAGGAAATTGGTGTCTGAAATTATTGTCTCTGTAATGTCATTTTGGGTGTGGCCAGTTTTTAGCTTTAATAAGATAACAAAAAATATACCTTTTTTCTGTGCGTGCTTTAAAAATCGCTATTTGCTTTGTTTTTATTCATTCAGTGAATTTTGAGATACGTTTAACTTGTTGATGCATTGCTAGTGCTGGCAACGCATCTATTAAAAAACCCGTCTGTCCCGTCTGCCCTGTTTACCATGTCTTTGCCCGTCTTGCGAAATGCTTTTGACTGAGTGTTTTCTTTGCTTGCAATAAAGTTGTCTGTTGAGACTACTTCTACTTTGTTTTACTGTCGAGGAAATAGGCGGGTTGGGAAATTGATCCACTTATCAATTTCCAAGATCTGAATTCTCTGGGTCTGAGTTATCCAGAAAATTTTTTAATAGAAGTTGTCAGTGCTCTTGAAAATTCTTTTTCTTAGCTACTCTGGTCTGGCAGAGTGAGCATACTTAGCTGTAGAATCAGCTTCAGCGAAGTCTTAAGTTTAGATTTGTTTTTGGTCTGGCAAAAGCAAATTGAAGAGACCGAGATCAGTTTTTCTACATCAAGACGAATTTTTTCTGCATCGAGATCAAGACCAATCTTTTTCTGCATCATCGTGTTCGAGATCAATCTTTCTACATCGAAAATCGGACGTCCTACAGAAGACTCCGCAGATTCGAACTTCCTGCCTACAATAACGAACGAGAAAATACAAGCAATAAGAACGGTACTGTACTAACTTTTAATTGTTGACGTTATAACAATTGTTAAAGTGTATTGACTAAATTGTTTGACCTTAAGTGAACTTTTGTGATTTAAAATTACCTTCTTTTATGTAATATTTTGCCTATTTTTTAACTGCATTATGTCCAAAGTTGGTGAGAATCGTGTCCCTACCTGTACCGCGCCTGAAAAGTCTGAGTGTGAAGGCAACAATGCTCCACTTTCTCAACCTACTGGACACACCGAGGGTGGGGGCCCGAAAGTTCCCACAAATATTGCCCCTAATGACGTTGCCGACAAACCTTTGAGAGATGCTCGTCATACAAAACGGGAACTTCTCGGTAAAATTTTTGAAATTTCGAGGGAACTGTCAGGTTTTTCCATTTCCGATGACGTTTCGGAACTGAGGGATAAAATTGGCATGTTGGAACGGGAGGTGGACCAATTCTTTGATTTAATAAGCAAAAAAGAATTACAATTTTCGGAACTCGGCCAACAAATTTCTAAGGAATTCGGTTACTTAAAAAATAAAATTGAAGAGCTGGAAGAGCAGCCCATTTTACCCTGCGACAGCGTGTCTGCTGTTAGCGAAACGTCAAATGCCTCTTCCTGCGCTCTTGCCCAAATTGATTTAGATCTTAAAAAGAAGGAGTTAGAGTGCGAAGCGAAACAAAGACATGCTCAGTTGGCTTTAGAGCTTGGCCTGAAAGAAGCTCGTTTAGATGCTGAGCAACGAAAGTTGGATGTCTTGAACCGGTCGAGATCGGCTTCCAGATGCAACTCCAAGGTGGGATCCAGGGTCTCATCCTCCCTTGGTAGTCATGGGTCATTTTTGGGATCCCACAAGGGACTGTCCTCTTTGTTGGAAAAGGCTGAAAAAAGTAATTTTACTTTTCAGTCTAAAGTCGTAGCCGAGACTGATCACGGGGCCGCGGTTTTTAGCTCAAGTCCGGCACATAGGGATGAGCCCCCCGTTGTAGATCGTGGGGCCGCTGCTGGCTCATTTTTTCGAGCCGAGAAACGGGATACTACCGAGCGGCAAAAGTCGAGTTTGCCGCCGAGGTCTGGCTTTAAACATACTGTTGATTTTGATGAGTTATCGGGGCCCAGTAAGGTAGCGCCTACCCCTGAATCTGCCCCGCATACACGTGGCGTTCTGCCGCCACCAGGTTTTGAAAAGCATGCACGTGGCGTTCTGCCGCCACCAGTTTTTGATAAGCATGCGCGTGGTGTTCTACCGCCACCAGTTTTTGATTCTAAGCCTCTAAGGTTGGAGGAAAGTTTTAGTAAACGCAAACCATGTTCTGAAGGTGATGTTGTTCAAAAAACTCTTGTTGTCCCTGGTAAAGATAAAGTAAACGATCCTGGTTATGTAATTTCTTCTGATAAAATGAATTACACAGAGCAGCAGGAAAACTTTTTTCAGTATCAAAATAGCAAAACCTTTTTGGATAAAGCTGCTTTGATAAAGTATGAAGGTAAAACCCCATTCATCTTTTTTAAGAATAGAGTGGAAGCGCTAATGGCTTCATGCCCGTTTGAAGGAATGAGGTTGACAATTTTAGAATCGTCTTGCATTAATTTGGCCCTTCAAGTGATCATGAATATTGTCGCTGATTCCCCCGGAGTGTCGGAGGAGGACAGGATTAAAATGTGTTTGGACAGGTTGGAGCAGAAATTCGGCATTATAGGCGGATTTCTAGCGGAGCCAGAAGTTAGGAAAATCCGCTATGGTAGTAAATTCTCATCTGGTTCTGCTAACCTTTTGAGAGAGTTTAAAAGTGAAATTTCAACTTGTTTGATTTACGCTAAGGCTTATCGCAAAACAGATAAATTGGAGGGTCGCTTTGTTTTGGATTTGGCGAAAAGGTTGCCGACTGAAGTAAAACAGAGGTACCTTGATTTTTTGTTGATGAAATTTGAGAGCACGAACGAGCCAAGTTTTCAGAGTTTGATCGATTTTATTAGCAGAGAGGAAACGTTGAAAGGGACGGATTTTGGCTTCATGCTTTTGGGTGACATTGTAGAAACTAAGAAGTTGCCTGATAGGGATAAAACCCCATCTTTCAAAGTGAGACAGGTTGACGCTAAGTCGAGTGCGTCTCACAAGGCTCCCACTCCGGAAAAAGGGTCCGTTACCTCTAGACTTGAAACTAAAAACGGCCCTCATGATCATTGTCCTGATAGTGTAAAGAAATTTGAGGATAAACCTTCTTGCTTTTACTGTTCGTTGCAGGGTCGTAGCGAGCGACATTTTCTCAGTAAATGTAATGCCTTTTCTAGATTAAATGCAGACGCTCGCAAGGGAGCTGTCGTAAAATCAGGTCGTTGCCTAAATTGCTTGGGACTTCACTTGGTTAGACAGTGTCCTAGGCCGAATAATTGTCGTAAATGCTCACCGGATTTTGATAAGAAGCACTATTATCTCTTGCATGATGCTTTTATTTTGAAACCTGCTGCTAAGAATGAAAATTCTGTTGTCGCGTCTCGCAATTTGCGAATCGAAAAGGTTAAAGCAGCGTATAATCGGGTCACGGCTGCGAGAATTTTTAATCCCGCTACTGGAAAGCAAAAGTTAGTGTACTGTCAGCATGACCCCGGCTCCCAATTGACTTTTGTGTCTAGCACGCTAGTTCAGGACTTAGGTATCGTTCCCTTTGATAGAACGTCCTTTAAACTTGACACTTTAATTGGTGCTAAAGATAGTTTCGCTGATGTAATCACTTTTGCGCTACAATCTCTAGATACGAATGAAATGTTTTGTGACATAACAGCTGTGGTTCATGAACCGTGGAGTGACGATGCGGAAGGGCTGCCGCATAGGCAACTTTTGAACGAGTTAAAACACTTCGAGGATGTTGATGTGTTTACAATTGATGGGTGTGACGTCGTTGACGTCATCATTGGTAATGATAACGCGTTTTTGATGACAGTGATTGAAGAAAAGCGAGGTGAATCACGTGATGAACCGCATGCGATTTACACTCCTTTGGGCTGGTTGGCTTCTGGTGGTAGGGCGGTTTTGAGTGGCATTGTTGCCAATAGCAAGAGGGTGTGTAGTGCAGTAATGGAAAATGAGTTGCCCTTTTCTTATTCTGGTGAACTTGAAAAGCGTGATAGGGAGATTTTGCACTTGAAGGATAAACTTATAGAGTTATATTTAGATGCTGAAGTCGTTGAACCCTCACGTAATGATGTCTTGGCTAGGGACATAGTGGAACCTCGTGTAAAAATTGACAATGGTCGGTTCGAGATTCCTGTTCCTTTGAAGGCAAATTTTGTGTTGCCTAATAACATCGAATTGGCTGCGGAGAGACTGGCTAGTCTTAGCAAAAAGGCGCTTAAGCAGTCGGATGTTTGTGATTTTTTAGTGGATAGCATGTGTGAACTCAAATCTAATGGTTACATTGAGCCTGTTCATGATTCTGATGGTACACCTGGCCACGTTTGGTATTTACCTTATTTTGTTACCTCGCAGGCGAAAAAACGTATTGTTTACGATGGTAAGAGCAAATTTCATGGAGTTTGTGTAAACGATGCTATTTTATCTGGTCCTGACCTTTTGAACTCCCTTGTTCACATTTTGATTAGATTTCGCAGAGGAGAGTTTGCGTTGATGGCTGATATAACAAAGTGTTACTTCCAAATTAATTTGCCTGCTTTCCAGAGAGATTTATTTCGCATCCTCTGGTTTGAGAACAACGACGTAGAGCACGGTAAAATGCAGCAGTTCCGTTTCAGAGTCCATCCGTGGGGCGTGACGTCGTCAGGTTTTGTTGCTTGCCTAGCTATTCAGAAAATGGTTGAGCTAAATGCTAAAAAGTTCAGTGATTCGACCTGTTTCAATGTTTTAAACAATTTGTACATGGATGACTTGATTTACTCGGCAGATACCTTGGAAGAAGCTCGTAAGGTTGCCTTTGAGTCCATTGATTTATTCAAGTCGTCCGGTTTTAATCTTGTGAAGTGGTCGTCAAATAAACAGGCGATGAGTATTTTAAGCGACATGAGTACTGAGTTGCTAGCTCCGGGTGTTCGGGAGCTAAATTTAGAGGTGGATGATAACGTTGTTTTGCCATCAGCAAAAACTCTGGGCTGTGTTTGGGACACTGAGTTGGATTTGCTGCGCATTCAGTGTAACTTAGAACCACCGGCTAAGTATACTCGTAGGAACATGCTGAGCCAGGTTGGTCAAAACTGGGATCCGTTGGGATTTTGTGGCCCACATTTTCTTCAAGCTCGTTTGATTTTGCAGAAGTTAGCTATTGAAAAGTTTGATTGGGATGATATTGTCCCCGATAATGTGGTTAAGGAATGGAATAAATGGCTTTGTTCGCTTGAAACGTTGAAAAATTTTGCGATACCGCGGTGGTATTTTGCGGGTTCGTTGCGCTGTAGACTGGATGATGACGTTAGTTATGAGCTTCACGCTTTCAGTGATGCGTCGAATCAGGCGTTTTGTTCTGTTGTTTATTTACGTAGAATTGTGAATGGGCAATTAAGTCTGTCGTTCATCATTGGCAAGTGCACTATTGTTTTGTCTAGTCAATCGTCTTGGACCATTGCTAGGAAAGAGCTTTCGGCGGCTTTAAACTCAGCTAAACTCATGAAATCAGTCTACGATGCACTGAGTATTCCTGATTGCCCTAGATTTTTCTGGTGTGATTCTAAGACAACCTTGCAGTGGTTAAAAAACCCAAATTTGCGGTTGCATAGATTTGTCGCACGTAGAGTAAGTCATATTTTGTTATTGTCAAACGAGTCGGAATGGCATTTTTGTTCAAGTGGCATGAATGCTGCTGATGTGGGCACGCGACCAGATCTCATACGTAAAGCAGAAGCACGTAACTTGTGGTTAGAGGGTCCGTCTTTTTTGCGTGAAAGCATAGATTTTGAAAATGAGACAGACATTGTGTCTATGCGTAGAGCTGCGTGCTCAGTTGAGCTTGACGGTCTCGATCGAGCATCTTCGTTGTATGAATTGCAGAAGAAAGTTGCATATTTGATGGCCTTTGTCGAATATTTTCGTTGTTGTCGCGTGAAGAACTGTGACTTTGAAAAACCTACTATGAATGCTGAATACCTAAACAAAGCTTTAAACATAATTGTTAGATATGTTCAAAAGAAGGTTTATGGTGATGCTGTTGAGGTGTTACGTATAAAATCTCCAGATGCTATTGATGATGTTATTAAACGTCTTGATAAGTCTGAGAACGATAAATGGCGGGTCAAGGAGTTTCGTAGATTGAAAAAGTTTCGACCTTGTGTTGACAAATTTGGTTTGTTACGCATTGAGGGACGATTGGAGAAATCGCCCGAGTTGTGTTTTGATTCCAAACACCCCCTTGTTCTGCCCTCTAGACATCCTTTGACTAGGCTAGTAGTTTTGCATCATCACCGCAAAGACGAGCACTGCGGTGTTCAACATACTTTGTTGTCAACCAGGAAAAAATTCTGGATCGTGAATGGAAATGCAGCAGTGAAGGCTTATATGCGTGACTGTGGTGTCTGCAATATTAGAAGGGCTAAGAAAATTGAAACTTTAATGTCGGATTTGCCATTGTCACGTACTAGTGCGCATAAGAAACCCTTTGCTGATTGCGGTATCGATTACTTTGGGCCTCTCATGTTTAAAGAGGGGAGGAGTCTCAAAAAGGCCTGGGGTCTGCTGTTTACGTGTATGGCGAGTCGTGCCATTCACGTAGAAATGGTTGTTTCTTTATCATTAGACGAGTTTTTGCTTGCGTTTACCAGGTTTATGGATTTGCGAGGTCCTGTTAGCAATTTGTATTCAGACAATGGTAGTACGTTTCAAGCTGCGGCCAAGAAATTACCGGAATTGGTTGAATCTCCGGCGTTTCTAAATTCTCTGAGACAGAAAGGCATTAACTGGCATTTTATACCACCGTATGCTCCACAGCAAGGAGGTGCGTGGGAGAGTTTAATAAAACAGTTCAAAATTGTTTTGTCGAGCGTCTTAGAATCTTTAAGGCACAAGCCTATCTTTGTTGAGCTTTTGACTTACACTGGAAGTGCTGTGCGCATTGTCAATGAGCGCGCCCCTTAGTACCTTTAAGTGACGATCCACGGGATTTTGCTGCAATCACTCCCGCATCCCTGTTGACCCCATTTTTTGACCCTCACTCCACAGTGGGACAACCGCATGACAGGGATATGCTTAGGAGGGACTACCGTTTTAATGTGGGCCTTTCTCAAGCATTTTGGAAAAAATGGATTTTCTCCTACTTGCCGCTTCTCAATGTTCGTAAAAAGTGGCAAAAGTTATCTGAAAACTTGAAACCTGGGCAACTGGTTGTTTTGGGAGCACCTATAGACATCGCAAAAAGGGGAAGCTATCAGCTGGGTCGGGTCCTTGAAGTTATCCCCCAGCTTCGGAATGGAAAACCGATAGTGCGCCGAGCTAAGATAGCTGTTGCTAGATACGATCAGGACGGAAGGGTGAAAATTGAACATGTCCTAAGGGATATTTCGTGCCTGGGATTGGTTGAGAGTGTTGGGACGTGAGCTGTTTTCTCACTCAATTTTCATGAGGTACTACACAGTCCCACCAATTTGGTATAATGACGATCATTGCAGAGTGTTTTTTATTGTGTGACGTGCTACTTGTGTTCGTGCATGTATGGTATATAATGAGAAGCTTTTTGATGTTTTCATATTTGCTCGTGTATTTTTTGCATTATGTAATGGTAAAAACAAAAAACAAAAAAAAAAAAATGCCGTTATCTGTGTAGTACGTATGGCTGGCTCGTTTGAAATTCTACTTAATGTGTAATTATTCCATGACTGTCATAATTAGGGGCCGCACTGGAGAATTTTCCGGCGTCGCCAGCATATAAAGTCGAAAGTTCGTCGTTTGTACACCTGTTTTTAAATCTGTATTACCTAACGCGTATCAATTTACCATTTCAAAAGTTGAATAGTTATTGCCGCGCTTACTCATAAAGGGTACCTAGCAGGGAGCCCGGAGACTACCCAGGGCATGAACTCGCGACCCGCGTAGTCATAAAGAAAATTTACACAGCATGCAATAAGCCTATGTCAACAAATTATTTGATTTTCCGCCACACCTTGCTGCTTAGGAAATTGGTGTCTGAAATTATTGTCTCTGTAATGTCATTTTGGGTGTGGCCAGTTTTTAGCTTTAATAAGATAACAAAAAATATACCTTTTTTCTGTGCGTGCTTTAAAAATCGCTATTTGCTTTGTTTTTATTCATTCAGTGAATTTTGAGATACGTTTAACTTGTTGATGCATTGCTAGTGCTGGCAACGCATCTATTAAAAAACCCGTCTGTCCCGTCTGCCCTGTTTACCATGTCTTTGCCCGTCTTGCGAAATGCTTTTGACTGAGTGTTTTCTTTGCTTGCAATAAAGTTGTCTGTTGAGACTACTTCTACTTTGTTTTACTGTCGAGGAAATAGGCGGGTTGGGAAATTGATCCACTTATCAATTTCCAAGATCTGAATTCTCTGGGTCTGAGTTATCCACTTGTACTCTAGAGTGAAAATAAGTAGTTAAGCACTTACTTGTTGAAATGCCAAAATTTGCACTACGCAGTACGATATGCATAAATTATTGAATATTATTGTGAATTCATGGGCAGTAATTTATTGCAATGCGATACTCTAGTAGCAGTAGCATAGCGGGCTATAAGCCCCCCATTGGCTCGTTGACCAATATGCACTATACGAAAAATACTACGTTTTTCACACTATACTTCAAGCCGCATTTACACGGGCGACTTTTTTGCGTGCGATTTTTTGATACAAATGGATGTGGCAAAGTTGCATGTCTTCAATAATGGTTCTCATTGTGATAAAAGTTACCTTACTCTTAAAAATGACTGTCTCAAGTTGTTTCCATTCCGATAGTGACATTCTAAATCTTTTTAAAGCAAAATCGGAGCAGATCTCACTGCGATTTTTTATTGCAACACCGATTCTCTTCTAAAGTTTTCAATTATAATAATATTGGTATGAAACCAACTTAAGACAATTATTTCCATCAGTAAGGTTCCAATTATCATGATCAAAGCCGTCGTTGAGTAAACGCAACTTTGCCAGATCCATTTTTATCAAAAAATCGCACGCAAAAAAGTCGCCCGTGTAAATGCGGCTTCAGAGGCAGTTTTTTTTTGCTGTAATATGGACTCTAAAGCAATTTAAAGCCATTTTTGAAGCATTATTTAAGAGAGGGGCCAATATTGGGAAAAAATCCAATCACTAACAACTAACTAAAAATGGCTAAAAATATACAGTCAATTCGATTGCTTGATGCAAAATATTTAATGTAGGCTTTGCAAAAAAAAAGTTAAGGGTCCATTCAGTATTTAATTCTGTTAATTACCAGTCACCTCTCTCAAATCTCATTTCATTAATCTCTCTTCTCAAATTACCTGCATCTAACGCTATAAAATACTGACGATTTGGATTAATACTTGTGAGTTTTTTCATAGAAACTGCCTGTTTGCACTGTAGTGTGCAAATGAGCTTTGCTGATAGAGAATTAGAGAGCAAGAGTGGGTGCTCATTTACTCTTCTATTGTTTAGTTATTATCGGTAGTGTTATAGGGTTTAGATTTTGAGTTTGGGTTAGGATTAACGTTAGGTGTAGAGCTAGGGTTACAGTTTAAGGTTGGGGTTAGAGTTGGGATAGCGTTTTTTTGTTTTGTTTTGCACGATGGCGAGCAAATAAGCTCTGTCTTTTACAAATGATAGGATTTTATGGTTTACTGACTGGAAGTAAAGCTAGGACTGAAGTTTTACCATTAACCATCACTAAAGGTCAACCGATGTAGAGGTCAGCTGACATATATCAGGTGATAGATACCAAGGCCAAGCCGATGTATCGTATCAGCTATCTACCACCGATAAAATATTGGCTTAGCGCAATTGCCTTAAACTGTTTATTTTATACTGCAACTCATTTATGCAACCAGTTTAATCGTGTTTTTGCAGTGCTAATTTCTATATATACCACGTTTTAAAAACAATAATCTTTACCAAAATTAGGTCTAAAATTAAGTTATTATTGGAAAAAAATGCAAAATTTTCAAGCGCTGGGGGTTTTGCCCCCAGACCTCCAATTGCTTTTGGTGACTGGGGGCTCCGCTCCCATACCTCTTGTTGCAAATTTCTGGCCTTGCACCTGGCTAGTAGTCGGTACTAGGAATGTAAATGCATTACATCAAAATTTTTTGTCAATTACAAGTACAAAAAAAGTAGGTGCATGAAAGAGTAATAGTGAAAATCAAAATTTATGTCCTGTAAAAAAACCTTAAACAGTCCTGGAAAATGACCTAAAAAAGTCCTGGAATTTGATTCTGCGGTTTCTGTGGCAACCCTGAACACTTACGATTTAAATGTAGAAACGCAATGTTATTAGTGATGTTCACTAATACTGTACATGTATACTAAATCCTTACGTTTTTTAACAAGTAAACATATGATTTGTCTGAATCAGAATTTTGATGGTTTGTCCTAACTTTTGGCCACGACTGTAGCCATGTTAATATTATATTAAGGAGTAAGATGATGCATGCTTGCAGAAGAATAATCTTAATTCATATGCATACCTCGCATGATGTTGAAAAAAAAAGACTACTGGTAGTTAAAATTTTTGTGAAATAACAAACAATGGTATTATATTGACATTATGATTGGCCCAGTATCTGTAGCAATATTATTGTGCCATACCAATTTACTACTATGCATATTGTGAAAAATTTGTACAATCTGTTTAGAACAAAAAACTGGGGACAACAAAGAACAACACAGCCTTGCTAAACTGTAACAAACTCTACAATGTGCAAAACAGAAATCATGTGAACCATTTCACAGGTCTGTTTTTAGGTAGTGATGAATTTTAAGATTAAAAGACTTTAGGGTTTTACAATTGTTTCATATCTCTAGTGGAACTTGATTCCATACTATAGGTCCTTTGTGTTTTAATGAAGTGCTTGGTGGTCAGTGGTGGGCATGTTACTTTGCAAAAGTAACTGAGTTACAGTTACTTGGCAAAAAAGTAACTAAGTTACAGTTACCATTTTGAAAAAGTAACTAGTTACAGTTACTTTAACCCATTAGTTCCTGAATTAATTTTTTTTCCAAATTTTGGTCTAAATTAGATAAATTAGTCATTTGGAAAGCAAAACCATGAAAAACACAAATATTTGTTTTTTACAATTTGATTTGGCTGTTTTGAGGCTAAAAAACTCTTGTGACCATTTGGTCACGCTAGGACTTAGAGCTACGTATGTTCGGGTTGATATGTTTCGTAATGACTTTACTTTTTACTACGTTGCTAGTAGTTAAATCTTATTCAATAACCTTGGTAGTTTGCTACACTTGACACAGAAAGACTTTTGAGAAGGTTTCGATGTTGATGACGTTGTCATGACGTCATCATGACGCAGTCAAAATGAATGAATTTATTAGTAGGGATTATTTTGACTACAAAAATTACAATATTTGAAATTAAAATATTAACTATTTGCATTTAAAATTTTTTGAAGTAGTATGTCGGCGCTGGGTATCATTATTATGTCATAATGACGTAATTTGGTTAGCAAAAGCAAAGAGAAACCGTATTCTTCGCGCAATGCAGATAAAAACCACTTGATTTTGTGTCTGCTTTTGTTTTCTGAACCAATTCTGTGAGTATAAATAAAACAATGGTTGTAAACGAATTTTTGTGTATTGTAGGCTGAAAAACAAAGTTTACACATTGTTGAAAATTCAATACCAAACATCATAGTCATTAGCGTTTAGTGTGATAGTCCTCAAAGCATGCTACACAGAGATCAACATCACATTTTCCACACATGGTTCGCCCTACTGACTGACATTGTTCTGCTGCACATCTTCGACGTTTGTTCATTGGAACAGGTCTAACATAATTACTGATATTGTCATACCTAGTGGAATTCAGCACACGACCACCACTTCTACTAGAAATTGGCCGGCCTGACCCTCTTGGCATTGTGCGATATGATATCAAATAGGTCTGCACAACATTTCTTTTGAAATTTAACTGTGAGATGCTGCTGCCACAGCTTTTCATTAAAATCCAGGCGTTGTTGATGCTTACGTCAATCAACCACGTAAAAATTGGCCACCACCATTTCTTGCTTCGAATCCCAATTCTGTATTTGGCCACGTTGCCATCCATTTGATCTGTACCACCCATAGCTTTATTGTATTCGAGAAAAATTCTCGGAACTGAGACTTGAATTCGTTTCCGTTCCTGTCTGGAGTAGCACCCGGTGGTAAATAATGGCACATACCCATGGGCTGTTGAAGCAATGGAGACTACGTGATTATCTTTCCATTTCACAATAATTACTCGACCATCGGAAGCATGATCATACGTACCACGGGGATTCTTTTTCATTTCATTTGAATCCATAACGGGACACTTTTTAGGAATTCGGTTTTGCCGAATGGTTCCAGTTGCTCCAAATTCTAACGATTTTAAATGATACAACAAGTTCATTCCGGTAAATAAATTGTCAAAATAAAATCGGAATGGTAATCTCAAGATATCTTCCGGCAATTCGTCAATCATGCGAATCAATGGAGTTGCAGCTCTTCCTACGTTGAGTGCATCCTCTTCTCCGGTATTTGGTCTCGCCCCTTGGTAAAGTTCAAGATTTACCAGATAACCATTTGTTTGGTTTAGACACCAGGCTTTGTATCCAAATCTTATTGGCTTTCCACGAATAAATTGTTTGCATCCATGCCTTCCGTAGTACTTGATCATGCTCTCGTCGTAGGAAAGATCACCTGTTGGGTTGAAATGCTTTAGAAACCGCCCTTTCAGCAAATCTAGAAGTGGGCGAAGTTTGGTAAACTTATCAGTATCATTCAACTGAGTGTTGTCAGCGCAATGCATGCTTTGCATTATTTGTACAAATCGATCTCTTCACATTGCTTCGTATACCATGCAGTTGCGCACATCGTCACCTTGATCCCAATAAAGCTTTCTTTGTGGATTTTCGTTATAACCTGTGTTTATGAGAATTCCCAAAAAGCGTTTCAACTCTTCTGCAGTTAACTTTCATTCTGGATAGTTTTTAAAAAGAGCATATTGATTTGATTGCGTAACTAGGTGTTGCACAACTTCTTCGTCGATGAAAAGCTCAAAAAACTGAACTGGAGACAAATCTCGGTACTGCTGAAAATTAGCTTCCGGAAAAATGTGATCTTGTGGCACAAGATCGTCTTGAGTCCAATTGTCGTTGGCATGCAGTGGAGTGCTGGGGGGTTGATGGGCGCCACGTAATTCATCTTCATTGCTAATTCTATCCCCGTTTCTCAAAGCAATTTTGGCATCAGCACGCAGTTGCCGCCTAGTCAGATCATCAATGAGTCCTCCTTCATCTTCATCCGCACTATCCTTGTCTGAATCAATATTTACTTGAGGAGGAGCTATATAAATGCCATCAACTTCAAGTTCCTCATTTTCATCCTCCAGTAGCACATCAACAACATCTTTCAGTGAAAACCTATAACCAAAAACTTTGTCAAACTTACTTGTTGTTGTGTAGCATGATGTTATTTTTTGACCCCGCTTGTGCCTAGCGTGACCATATGGTCACGCCAAAGTCTTTTCGCTTCTCTACCCTCAAGTTCAAATAGCAAACTGGTAACCAACATAAATCGATGTATTAGGTTTAGTACTAAGTCATATAAATAAAAAGTAAAACTATTTAGGTCAAAGTAAATATATGATAAATAATGCAGAAAAAGTACACTCTATACTCACATGGTAATTTGATCCGATTTTAAACTTCTTCAAATTCAACAAGGAATAAGTCCAAGAAAAGAAACAACTTCAAACAAGCAAAACTGATTATAGCTTAGGTAAGTATAGCATAGCCGAGCAATAACAATATTTTCAAAAACAACAAAGCGCTGTGAATAATTCAGTCATATAAACTGAGGCGGTTAAGCGTGACCATATGGTCACGCTAGGATCTAATGGGTTAAAAAAATTTAATTGGGACTTCGCATGCACGCGTAGGTCCTTTGTTTTTACTCGGCTTTTTTGATAGATAAGCAGAGAAATTTATTGATTTGCTTATAACTATAAAATGGTCCAACATAGAAAGCTGAATTTCGGATATAATATGACAATAATTGAAAGCATCATGTATGCCAATTTTGAGGAACCTAGGTCATGTGATCGTGATTTAGAAACTCTAAATTTGAGAAAAACTGCAGTTTTTGTCTTGAAAATTTATTAATTCGCTTATAGCCATAAATTTGCTGAATGTGTAACGTTGAAATTTGAGCACTACTTGGTTGCAGATAGAGATTGTATGTGCCTAGGTTTTTTTTTTCGGTCATTTGTCGGTCATTGACTGATTTTTTTGCACAATGACCGAAATATTTTTGGTCTTTTCAGTCACAATGACCGAAAACTTTTTCAGCACGGCCAACACAATATTCACAGGTTCGTAGCACTACGAGCGAATGTCAAGAAACAAAACTAGCTGTTGATAGTTCTTTTCTCAAAACAAGTATTGCTTTGAAGCACTTTTCTTATCCGTGCATGCCGCGAATGTCAGAATTGATGTGGTAGGCCTACGCGTTGAAAGAGCAGAAATCAAAAAAATGTACGATTTTCATCGAAAAACAGTTATTATTTTGTCGCACTCGTTAATGAATAAAGCAGAACGATAACTACAAAGTGAATTGCTATGTAAGGGTAAGTGATAAAACGAAAAATAATAAAAACTTGTGGAGCGGTTGACAAAAATTTTAGCCCCGAGTTTTTTCAGATCAGTTCACTCTATTTATTTCTAAAAGTCAGAACAAGATTGCATCTCAACTGACAGGAGTATGCTGAGTGGTTCTAGTAAAAGAGAGCAACTGGAGCCCAGAAAGAAGAAAATAAATTTTGAAGTTAGCAGTCGAACTTGAGTTCATTTTTTTAAATCACCAAGTAGCAAAGATGTCGTCGAAGCCAAATCTAGTTCGTCTTCAAGTTTAACGCTGCGCGTTGTAGAAGACGATAGCAATTCGATTTTAATGGTCACTTTCAAGAGCGCCGGCAGAAAATTTATCAAGGGGAGTGGGGGCAATACGAATTGAGCCAGTATTAACTACTAAAAACGAAATAATTTTTGAATTTTGCAAGGTTTTAGAGAGAGTGTGTGAAAATCCAGGGGAACCATGGCTTCCCGTTGCCGATGCCCATGGTCACTCTAGACTAGATGATGAAGAAACAGAGCAAGGTTTGTCCTAAGTAAATTCTTTAATGTTTTTATTTAAGTTGTGATTCGCGTACTTAACAATGTAATAAGTCCATACTGCTGCACAATGCATTGAAGAGAAATAATATTATGCAGTAACAACAGCTACAAACTCGTTTCATTTTTTATGCTAGTTCAAGTTCTGAGATTCTTATTTTTATTCTTTCTCGAGTTTGGCAAAGACGTCGAATTTTTTGAGTTCAATTAAGTGTTGTTAAAAACAAGCAGTAAAACTAAAATCCAGCTTGCATGAAGAAAATTTGAAAAGGAAGTCATTGCCCTAGCTAAGTTTTACAAAATTAGCCCTGACCCTATCGAAAACGAAGTGCTAGAAGACGAATGGCACAATTTTAAGTTTGAAGTTTTACGGTATTGTCGTTATGCTAATGACAATTGGTGAATGGTTTTGACAATCGCTGCAGAACAGGAATTGGATTGGCCTGCTCTTTCCTTGATTGTCAGAGCAATACTTAATTTTAATGCTGAAAACGCAACTGTAGAACAAGGTTTTAGTCCTTTGGCTAGACTAAAAACACCCCCAAGAAATCGTCGACTACCATTCACTTGTGACAATTGATGCGACTATGCTTGAATGCAGAATCGTACAAAACTTGCGATTACAGTTTGGCATACAACCATAGGTGGGCAAGTTAATGTAAAATGTTAGCTTTGTTAACCACTAGTCCGTTAACAAACTTCACACCTCCGTTAACGTTAATTCGTTATTTTCCGCTTTAATTAACCGAAGTTAATGAAGTCCGTTAATTCGTTAACATTTTGCGTATAATTTACATTTCTTTTTATTCACTCGCTTCTACAACACGTATTGACGCTGTTGAGCTTGATCGTAAGGAAATATTTATTGCTATGGTGGTCTTTTTGTGTTTTGGAAGTTACAGTTTACTGTCTAATCTAGTTTTTAAGATAAAAAGAGGATCAAATGCACTAATGAAGCTGCGATCCGAAAACATTTGGAAATTGCGAACAGAATTTGATATGATGATGCTGCAGCTTATTATTTGTCACAAAAAAGAGCTCCTTTCTTTGCTTTTTTATAAAACTCGTGCTAGCGCTCAACAAGTGTTACCAGTGCAAACTGGTTTGTGCCGGTACGATGAATGAATGGTGCAAGATATTAACGATAAAAACCTTAACGGAAGTTAACAGAATTTAACGGAAGTTAATTTAGTCCGTTAACATGAAAAAACTTTTTAACGGATTACCGAGTTATGAAAAAGTTAGCTATTTTATAAACAAATTAACTAACTTGTGTCCACCTATGCATACAACCATTGGTTACAATCTACAAAGCGGTCCAGGTAAAACGCAAAGAGCAGAGGTTCCAGCGCTTTTTCTTCACAGCCCAACATGCCAATGGCTGAAGAAGAATAAATATGGACGGCTAAATTTTGAGAGACATATTTTGTACAGGATTGTTTTTTCTCCGTTTGTTTAAGTTTAACGCTTTTTTAAAGTCGTGATTTTGTGTTGAAAGGTTTTACCCGCTAATAAGTTTTTGTTTGTTCTGATAATTAAAAAAATACAACTACAGGTAATGTTTTGTTAGTTGTTCTCGCATTGCGAAAGAGCAAAACTGCGACCTTGTGTAGTTCATCCTGAGTCTTTTTATAGGTTAGTTTTAGTTAAAGATGGATCATTCTGCGATCGTTAAATCATAATAACTCAGAATTACTTAGTGAATTTTGTAACTTGATTATGCTATCTAACGCTTTTTTTTTTTTTGAAGCCTTTTTGCATCACTGCAGTGTCTGTGTATATCATACCCGTTGCAGAGCGTAGCATCAATTTAGCTGAGAATACTTGAAGTAATTTCATCTAAAATGCTTTGTTTTTATGACCGTGTTTTGCAAATTTCATTTCGTGTTCATATTCTTTTAATAAAAGCTCAATAAAGCGAAATACTGTTCATTTTACTTTGATAAGAAAATGACCGAAAAATAATTCCAATGACCGAAAAAATATCTGGCAAATCGGTCAAATGATCGAAACCAGATTTTGAAAAAAAACAACCTAGGTATGTGCACCAAGTTTGGAGGCACCCAGTCACGTGATCGCGATTTCAGAGGCCAAAAATCAGCAAAAAGTGGACAATTTTAAATTGGTATATCTCGGTTACTACCAACACTAACAAAAAAAAGTTTATGTTTTTTGAACATACTGCTTACGACCTTTATTATGGTCATATTCAGTTATTTCGCCTTGGATAAAATTTTTCCTTATTTTTTTTCTATCAATATCTCCTTTTAAACCACTAATCGCACATGAATCATACTGTGAGCTATTATAGATATCTAAAAGTACTGGTACCCGCCTGAAATCGGGGGTGCCACAATGGAGGGGTCCCCCCAAAATGGCCCTCCAAAATTTAAACTTTTTTATCTTTAAAGTTAGACCAATGAAATTTTTAAGGTAAGTAAATATAAGGGAAATATAAAATTTGACAAAATTTGAGGGTACCAGAATGAGGGGGTCCCTTTCAAACAAGGCTGCCAAGATTTAAATTTTTTAACCTTTTAAGCTAGACACATGAAATTTTCAAGGTAGGCAAATATAAAGAAAAACTAAAATTTGGGAATACAAAAATGAAGGAGTCCTTTTCAAACAGGGCTGCCAAATTCAAACTTTTAAACTACTCAAATTAGACTGATAAAATTTTCAGTTTAGGTAAATATATGTAAAAGATATATTATATGCCAAAATTTGGAGTTACCATAATGGGGGTCCTCCTTAAACGAGGATACCAAATTTTGAACTTTTTAATTGCTTAAGCTAGTCACATAAAATTTTCAGGATAGACAAATGTGTAGAAAAGATAAAATTTGACAAAACTTTAAGGTACCACTTTGGAAAGGTCCTCCTCAAACAGCACTGCCAAAATTAATAGTTTTTATCCACTTAAGCTAGACGCATGTAATTTTCAGGATAGGTAAATATAGCAAAAAGTTACAATATGACAAACTTTGGGATAGCCAAAATGGGGGCCCCTCAAATAGGTTAAACTTTTCAACCATTTGGGCTTAAGAAAGATTAAGAATAGAAAGGAAAAGATGAAGTTATGACTAATTTCAATTGCGACAAATTGGGTAGTCCTCCTCAAATATGTCTTTCAAAATTTATAACATAGATAATACAATAACATGAAAAATTTTTGGGATGCCATACTGTAGAGGTCCTCCAATTAAGTTAACACCTGCCCCCATTAACTACAAAAGCTAAACAAATTAAATCTATTGAATAGGTTAATATGAATCCAAGATTAAAGGTAACAAAATTTGGTGGACCACATTGAAAAGACCCTGCCGAATGTTTTTATCCACTTAAGCTAGACGCATGTAATTTTTGTATGGTTAGGGTTGCCACATTAGCGCACAATAAAAAATCCTTAGCGCCAACAGGGATTACATGGAAGTGTTTCATTTAACCAAAATCTAACAATTAAAGAATCTTTTTTAACAGGACCAAAACTAAAAGTAACTGTAACTAGTAACTTTTTAATGTCTCCAAATAGTAACTGGTTCCCACTTTCGTTACTTTTTTGAAAAAGTAACTAAGTTACAGTTACTAAAAAAGTAACTAGTTACAGTTGCTGTTGTAACTAGTTACTGCCCACCTCTGTTGGTGGTTGATAGTATACAGGTATACAAAATGATGGATATAACATAAGTCACTGGCCTGTCTTGTAGGTACATAATTTGAGTTTTTGGTCTTAAAAAAACATTTAAAGTAAGACTGAAGACCATTATCTGTTATTGAAATACTGAAACATTATTTTAGAAGTTTCTTTAAGAAATAATTAGTTTATGGACAATAATTTTTGGGATTTCATTATTTTGATCACACTATCTCTAGTGTTCAAATTAAATATTAGTCGTATATATATAATTGTTGACTGATCTTTGTTGTTGACCTTCCACTGATTTATTTCCACAATACCAGAGAGTAATACAGTACAAAATGTGACTCAGAATTAAGCTATGGTACGGAGTAAGAAGAGAATCTTGGTTAATAGAGCAGTTGCCAGTAGAGTTTACGAGCACCCAAAAAATGTATTTTTTTCACCTATATTTTTGAAATCCTGAATAAATGTTCTTTCAAAATCGCCAATGTTTCCACCCAATTTCCGGTTGTTTTGGCGGAAATCGGGGATTCCCCGGCAAAACGGTGTTGAATTTTTTTGCTGAGGTAGGGTTGATTTTGATTCTAAAAATCGTATTTCTGTATAAAGTAGACAGTCGATTTTAGGTTCAAAGGAAAGAGGAAGATAATTGCAAACTTTTCATTAAGGATTTTTGGATTGTTTCATTATGACGTCACGATATGGTTGATTGATTCCAAATTTTTACAAAAAATTTTGATTTAGGGTGCATATCGTTAGTTATTACAGCCAAAGTTGACGGAATAATGTCATAAAAGTTGCAACATCGATAAACCAGTTTCTCACCGACAAAATGAAACCAAAATGACATCTTTATGATGTCATTAGAGAAAACTACGTAGTAAAATGCAAAACCGACTAGACGCGCTTTTCAAACAAATTGCACGTGACAGCGAATATTTTGATCGCGGCGCTGCGGTTTTCGTTGCAAAATATCAAAGAAAATCAATTTCACCGTCGTAAACGCTCAAAATGACGTTTGTATTAAAACTTTTTTACAGTGTGAGTGCATGAAGATAAACTCTGTTCAAAATTTAAGAACAAAATAAGAACAAGTTTAGGCTTAGTGCAAGAAAAACTTTTAAGAAGTTTTTTTTTTAATTTTATTGCTATTTTGTGGCAAAGAATGACATTGCGCTAGCAAAATGTTCAAGCACATTGTTTCGAAAAGTCATAAAGTTGGTAGAGTAAGAATAAAACGATATATGAGAGGTGTTTCCAACATTTTTTTATTAAAGGGTATCAAATTTTTGCGAAAAACAATAATGTCACCAGCAAAAGAGCGTGGATAAGCTCATTCAGATGTTTTAATTTTCTGTGTTGTCCTGATCGGACGCTTTGTTCGCAAAAGTTTCTTTTAAAATAACTAAAGCATTGTTTGTAACAAAAGATATTTTGATTGTGGTTCATACAGCAATTATTTGTAAGAAATAGCGGGACTGCTGTCACCACCCATAATCTGTCACAAAGTCGTATTAGTTGATGGGTGAAGAAACTGAACATTTTTCAGGGGGCATTGCTGAGAAAACTGATGGCTGCGCATTTAGAGATATTAACCAATTTTTACAGTTAAAACATTACTGACTCCATTTTAAGGTGCAACAATTATTCACAAACACCGTATTCACCATACTGTAAAAATGAAATGTTTATCAGTTTAGATCGTTTTACTTGTTGTTGAGATCATCTCATTCAAAATGTAAAAAAAAATTTGAAGAAAAGGCACTTCTAGCGTTGACTACTTCAACGAGTAAAGCAGTCTGTTAACTTTTAAATTTTTATTGTTGCTGTAAGGCGTACGGTAATGTGTTTGAGTTTACGTAGGAACATTACCTGCTAGCCAGTGGCGTAATTAGAGGTTAGAGCCAGAGGGCAAGGAAAACTTGACTAGAAATTCGCTCCACATTTTTCTGTTAATTTTAAGTGAAAAATAAAAGACTTTACCGAAAATTTGGTGCTTTTTTCCGTCAAATTTGGTTAAAGTCTAAAAAAAAGTCTTGACCGAAAATCGGTTGCTTTTTTTCTGTGGAGTTTCAGGTGAAGACTTTTCGCTTTTGTCGTTTGTTTTTCCCCATAAATTTGTTGCCATAATTTATAAAGGTACCCACATCTGGAGGAAAATATCTCCCTGCCTCGCACCCCCCATCGTCAGTTACGCTAGTGATGCTAGCCCCTGCTATTTATCTACTTTTTTATTTGATCAAAACACCCCTGACGATTGCGATTTCGGAAAAGCAGTTTGTTTGTAAGATTTTAAATATGACACGCACTGTTTTTGAAATAGGTTTACTCACTTTTTTAATACAGTAGATGTAGATTAAAAAAAAAGTCATTCAAGACATTGTTAAACTAAAACTCAAACCAAGTTGTCGTGTCTGGAAATGACTTTGACTGTGATCTACATCATTCTCAAAAAGTGAGAACGATTTAGAAATGACTGATTTTACCAAATACCGTAGGATTACTAAAATGACTTATGGTGTCTGGGGCGTCTACGAAATACAGTATAATAAAACTGTTACTTTAGCAAAAACCGTTGAGCAGCAGGTCTTTTTCCAATTGTTAATGGTTTATACTATAGTATACTTAATGTGTCAGCCATTTTTAAACATCTTTCGACTAAAATTATTTTGGGACGATCTACAAAATTTGTCAATTGAATAGGCCTCCTCTTTAGTCCCCTAAATAAGTCTGATTGGATTTCAGCAGCTGCTGAGAGCTCCTCTCCCTCATCCCTTCCGTGGTTGTGGTTCCTCTGGCAGGTCAGCATGAACAACCGACTCATTATTTAAACTCATTGTAACTAAACGCCACTACTTTGTGCATAAATTAAGTGAAGAGCCATACAAGACTTCATTTAATTTGGGTTCCTCGCACTAAAAAGCGTCACGATTGCACTCGCCAGCTCTCTTTCTAGCGGCTGCTCTGTGAGAGTAGCCCATAGCTATACCTTGCAAACTCCAGGGATCATCCGCTTACTTACTTTATTTTACATTGGGTCAGTAAATTACCATCAAATTTATCAAACAGGTGTATACGTCATCGAGAACATGATTTTGGACAACTTCAGGCAGGTGATCTTGCACTATACGCACTTACGTATAGTGCCAGGGTCATTAGGCAGGAAACCTGCAGTATGGTTTGAGGTGCCTAAAATTCTTCTAGGAGCGTGATAGAGTAATGAAAAACAGTTCAACAATGCTAATTCTATTATTAGTCTCATGTCTTCAAAAGATTTGGATCTTATTCACATTCGTTCAAAGGCGTAGTCAGGGGTGAGGCCAAGGGGGCCTGCCCCCCCCCCCAATTGACATGCTACCAACGAGAAAATGTCACAAAAAATACGATTGTTTCTTCACTTTCAGTTTCTTTTAGCATCTTCACGTACAACAGTACACGCGTACAGCAGTAATTAACAATAATTTTGATCCACGGGGCCCGGGCCCTCTCAATGTAATTTTTGCTAACCAATTTAAATGGGCCTTCTACAATAATAATTAAATGGACCCCAATTTAAATGGACCCTTAACAATAATATTGATCCAGGGGGCCCTGGGCCCCCACAATTTAACGTTTGCCAACCATATGGTCCCCCAACAATAATATTATTTCAGGGGGCCCAGGCACCTTCAATATAATGTTTGCCAATCAATTTAAACATATAACCCGAGTGAAATTACTGGTTTTTATCCTAAAAGTTGCTAACTGAAGCCCTCATCTAACCTTTTTATGAACGTAATGCAATAACCAGGGACGGATTTAACATATGGCTCATAGTGCCATGGGCCCCGCGCTCGGATAAGACTTTTTTTTTATCTTCACCTGTATTTGGCTGGAAAATATTGGAAAAATCTCAAAATGCCAGGGGCCCAACTCAATCTTAATCGGGCCCGAGCAATAACATGGTTTGTAGGCGTAACTATCTATTGCATATTTTTCAATAACAATTCACCTCCACCTCGCCAGTTTTTATGCAACAAAATACTTTTGAAAAAAATTAGCAACAATAGGGGAAATGCTCGTTGAATAAAATTTTGAATTGAGAAGGCTTGGGCCTTCTGGCCGTTAATGTACTCCTATAGCTGGTTGCTTTCATGACAAAACAATAATCTCTAAGGAAAATATTCGAATGGATTATTATTTACTTCTAAACTATTGCCGGAGGCAATGTTCTTTACTTCCCCCTACCTGGGCCAAATCACTTACAAAATTTTACTCCAAAATGCAAGATTTTAAATGTGTTTTGGACTTAAACTGTAAGCAAAAGGAGGACTGAACAACTTAAATTTTTCAATTGGCTTTTAAATGTTAAAAATCTAGTACTTTCAAATGACTATGTATACGTGCAAAATATGATCCAATGGTATCAAAATAGCTCTTCTTCCAAAAAAGTACAAAAAATCGCCCTGCGGCTGGGGGTTTTGCCCCCAAACCCCCGTCTGTGACACGTTTGAATTACAGTACACTTCTTTACTCAAACTCGTTTCCAAATTTAGACATTTTTGCATTTTAACTATTGGTTTAAGACCTGTCCTTGAACGAATTCCTAGTTACGTGCCAGCACCAGACCACAGCTTGTGATCTTTCATTCTACGACATCTTTGCCCCCACAAAAAATCCTTTTTTGAAGTTTCTGGTGACGTCATTGCTTGTGATTTGGGGCTCCCCCAACCAAAAATCTTAACTACGCCTATGCATTCGTTTAACAAAATTACGGTAGGACCCACTGTGAAGCCAAGAAAGCCAGAAGTCTTCCCAATATACTTTTTTCATAAGAACCTTAAATTTTGGGTTGAGGCTGGTTGTTCTTCAATTTTCACGAATTTTCAGCCTCATTTGCTCTTAACTTTTCTGGAGAATAAACTACACAAATTATCCTTCTCTGGTTAAAATTTGTCTCTTATTATAGGTCATGCTTACTCTTAGACAACTTAACAATGGTAATACAGAAAAGATAGCAAAACTCTGTTGATTTCTTACAAAAATGCTTTACAAAACATTTTATTACTTAGCCCCTTCAGCTTCCTTGTTTTTTAAAGCACGTTAAAAAGCGTATCTGGGTTAATTTTCTAAGTGCTTTGGCTAAGGGGAGGGGTGGCTTCAATTTAATCCAACTAATTACGTCACTTATAGTCAAACGTCACGCTTACCGTAACACAGCTATGTTTGCGTGCAATGATTTCAAATAATTACCGGTGCTTCTAAAAATGTTTGTTAAAGACTCTACACTTGGTGGATGATACAAATTATGCTCACAAAAAACCTGTATATACTCTGGTTCGATCCCCAATCGAGCTAAACTATATATAAATTCGAATTCACAGCTCTCCTGCTTGACAATCAGACAAGACGTAATGTGGAGCTTCCATTACTTGTGGTAGGCATGTAGGCAGATAGCAGTTGGACTAGATAGCAAGGTCTTTCGTTGTCTTTTGATCAAAGCAAATTGGCAATGATAAAATAATTACCTAATGTTGTTGGTATTTCCTTTGTAAGATTTTACTTTTTAAGTTTTAATATTCTTAAATACTGAAGATCACAATTTTTTTTGATTATATGCAGGGCAATTTGATGTGAAAATTGTGCATTATTTTAAACAAATAATCAAACATCTTTTGTTACAAACAATGCTTTAGTTATTTTAAAAGAAACTTTTGCGAACAAAGCGTCCGATCAGGACAACACAGAAAATTAAAACATCTGAATGAGCTTATCCACGCTCTTTTGCTGGTGACATTATTGTTTTTCGCAAAAATTTGATACCCTTTAATAAAAAAATGTTGGAAACACCTCTCATATATCGTTTTATTCTTACTCTACCAACTTTATGACTTTTCGAAACAATGTGCTTGAACATTTTGCTAGCGCAATGTCATTCTTTGCCACAAAATAGCAATAAAATTAAAAAAAAAACTTCTTAAAAGTTTTTCTTGCACTAAGCCTAAACTTGTTCTTATTTTGTTCTTAAATTTTGAACAGAGTTTATCTTCATGCACTCACACTGTAAAAAAGTTTTAATACAAACGTCATTTTGAGCGTTTACGACGGTGAAATTGATTTTCTTTGATGTTTTGCAACGAAAACCACAGCGCCGCGATCAAAATATTCGCTGTCACGTGCAATTTGTTTGAAAAGCGCGTCTAGTCGGTTTTGCATTTTACTACGTAGTTTTCTCTAATGACATCATAAAGATGTCATTTTGGTTTCATTTTGTCGGTGAGAAACTGGTTTATCGATGTTGCAACTTTTATGACATTATTCCGTCAACTTTGGCTGTAATAACTAACGATATGCACCCTAAATCAAAATTTTTTGTAAAAATTTGGAATCAATCAACCATATCGTGACGTCATAATGAAACAATCCAAAAATCCTTAATGAAAAGTTTGCAATTATCTTCCTCTTTCCTTTGAACCTAAAATCGACTGTCTACTTTATACAGAAATACGATTTTTAGAATCAAAATCAAGCCTACCTCAGCAAAAAAATTCAACACCGTTTTGCCGGGGAATCCCCGATTTCCGCCAAAACAACCGGAAATTGGGTGGAAACATTGGCGATTTTGAAAGAACATTTATTCAGGATTTCAAAAATATAGGTGAAAAAAATACATTTTTTGGGTGCTCGTGAACTCTACTGGCGACTGCTCTATAAGATATGGCTTGATTGTTTTGATAGTGCATAATCCACTTCTTGCTTTGCACAATGAAAGCCATTTTGAGTCAGTGGGCTTTAATAACAAATTTTCGTTTATGTTTAATCCTAAAAATTTTACATTTCCCTTTTTTTTGGACTGGAATATTTCTTAGTTTTAAAGACAGATCTTCAGCTTTTAGGCATGGTTTAGATCCCAATATTTAAAAATTAATAAGGATTGTATATATTTATCAGGATAGGTGTTTCAACTGAAAACCGCAAAGTTTGTGCACTAAAGGACATGACTAAAACTGAAAAGGCATAAATCGTGCTGAAAGGCGGAAAAATAGGAAAAGGTGGTTGGGGTTTGAACTTGGGTTAGGGTTAGGGTTAGCCCCAATCTAACTCGTCTTTTAGTATGATTTCTGCCTTTTCCTACTTTTCCGCCTTTGGAAAAGGCAGAAATCATGCTAAAAGGTAGGTTTGGGTTAGATTTGGGTTAAGATTAGGTTTGGGGTTACCAAACCCTACCACCTTTTCCTACTTTTCTGCCTTATAGCACGATTTTTGCCTTTTTCTACTTTTTCGCCTTTTAGTAATGTCCTGCACTCAATAATGTTTCACTAAATATACTTATTATGTACCATTAAATGAATAACAACTAGCCTATGTAGTAGGTACGGTACCGGCTGTACTGATACTAGGCTACTGCACTTACTTGTTACTTGGGTTGTACAGACTGACAGAGTACTGGTACTAAATATGAAATAGAGCAAAAACTGAAGCTTTATTAGCACTAACAACGGGTGGTCCACGACAACCGACCGCGACAAACTGACCTTGAACCAAAAGACACCGATTAGCTGAGAAGAGCAATCATAAGCATATTTTACTATCCCCAGAGCCATCTTTTCCAAACCCTCACTTTGTGACAAAATCAGTGACCAAAGAACTGTGACGAAACCATTGGTTCGCGGTCAGTTGACCTGGCTCGCTAACAACAGGCAAGCTTTGGCCTAGTGTAGTTTGCTGGAATTCTTGATCTGCAGTGCTGTTACATTTCATTTCCATAATAACAATAAATATTGATTGCCATACTGATTTACAAAGATATTGCTTGTTTTAGTCAGAATTTAGAGATTCTGAGGAAAACTTTAATTAAAAAAATCTGAAATGAAGTACTGGTAGGCAGGGACGCACCCAGAAATTTTTAGCTGGGGAGGGGGTGAATTTTTCAAAAAGCAACCAGTGCCCAATTGTAGTTAATTTAGTTACAGTCAAACAAGGTTTCGGGGTAATGGTTGCATTTTGCCACAACATTTCTTTATTCAAAAACTCTGTAATAACGATTTCGAAAGTTGTTGGTTGTGAAGATCGTGTTTGAGAGAACAAGTTAGCACTGTGGGGACCTGGAGGCAAAGCACCCAGCTGCTGGGCAATTCTTGCAATTTTTTTTAGAAAAAAGTAGCCCTTTTTAATTACATTGGGATGACGTTTTGCACGTTTTTAGAGCAGTAGAAAAAAAGCTACGTAAATCACTAAGATTTGGAAGAGTTTGAAAGAATTTATTGTACTCAGTCCAATCAGCTCCCACACATTACTGGTCAAGTCCAAAATACGTTTAAATGCTGAAAGATTGTGCATTTGGCTTAAATTTTTTAAGTTAATATATTTTTAAAATCTAAAAGTTGTTAGAGGCGCAAAATTTTAAAATAGCTTTTAATAGCATCTGAGGTATAATTTCCACTCTTTGAGAAATGGGTAGCCTTGAAAAAGGCTGTTTTAGATTGAACGTTTTCATCCAGCTCTCTTCATGAATGAATCTTTCTTTCCCAAGAATTAAGGCCAAAAGGCATCACATGAGTTGAAAAGCTCCAAACTTGGCAAAACTGATCTTCATGAATTCCACTTTAGGATACATATGCAGTTAAATCCTTTTTTTAAAGCCCAGAAAACGAGAATTTTGAAAAAACCTTGGTAATTTTTTTTTACCTACGTACCGTACCTTTCAAGTATGGAGCTTTAATTGACCTACATACTGTACCTGTTAAGCACGGTACGTTTAGAGCGTACTATCCAGAGTTGTTAGTCAGGCCAGGCTTTTTGTGTCGAGTTTGGACCCAAAGTTTACAAAATTTTGTGCTTAATTGGGCCTGAGATGTGCTTTTTGTCTTACGTTTTTCTGACCTAACTTTCGAGGTTTTTTGTTCATTATTTGGGGTTTGAATTAGTTTTCTGGTTCAAGCCTGAACTAGTCGGCTCATTTACAACTCTGGTACCATTTGATTAAAAGTATGTAGGCATGGTACGCATGCAACTTTTTTTTGGTACGTTACGTTAGTACAGTACGGTAAATTTTTGAAGTACGCTGTGTTCAAATTTTGAACTTACCCTATGGTACTGCCATGCTTGTCTGACGCTATCAAAAGCTGTTTTTAGATTTCTGAATACATTTGCAGAGTAAAAATCATGACGTTTGAATGTGATTTGGTTTTCATGTTCAAACAGCGGATTTGTTTGCTTTTTTTTGTAAAAGTGCATTTGGCTTTGTAGGTTTTTTTTACCCAAGGGTGACTTTTTTCACAAAATGTCTCTTTTTAGTACCAAGCTCTGTTCTGCTCAGAAGGTTAGGATCGGGTATAATATATCCATTATTCAATGGATATATCAAATACATGTAGTTACAAAATGTTTCCGTCAGTTTATAGTTGAAACAAATGCAAAAATCTCAATTGTTCGGCGAATATCTTGCAGGATCAAATTGCAGCCTTAAAACAACATCTTTGGTGATTAGCAACAACTGAAGTAAATATTTAGTGAAAAGTAAATATTGCAAAGTGTTACAAACTGTATTATATCAACAAAATTATGCTGTTTTTTGAGTTCCAAAAGGGGGGGCAGGGGTTTGAAAACCCCCCTGGGTGCACTACTGCTGGTAGGCCTACTCTGTACTGATTCAGTGATAGTTAGCACTGGTAGAGAATAAGCTTACTGCGGACTGTTATCACTTATAACAGCTAGATCAGAAATTACACTAGCCTGTAACACTAACACTAAATGCAAAGTGTTTTAAAGAAGATGACATTATCCACCTATAATCACTAAAATTTTAAAATCAACATTAATGCAAGTTGTAAAATCGTACTTAACTGTTTAAAATTGCTTTGAGCATAACAGATAATATACTTGCATGCAAAATAGGAAAAATTATATTTAAAAAAGCAGGTGCTATGATTAAGTATTCATTGTTGTTGTTTTTTTTTTTATCCTTGCTCTGTGCTAAATTTATCAAAATAGTGGTTAAAGTAGCTGGACAGGACTTTTGAAAGTAGTATTTTCATATAGGCCTATAAGATTCGGTTCTATCTTGCTTAAAGATTTTGTGTGTGTTTGGGTGTGATTAGTATGTAGTTGTGTTTATGCCTTTGTATTGCTGGATGGATGTTTTTTGAGTCCATCAATATATAAGTAAATATACTGGTTGCTTATTCCAGATTCTGAAGCTCCCTTAGTGGTACCAAATCTGATCTTGTCATACACATAGGCCAACTCTAAACTCATCATTAGAATCAGTTACTTAGGTGACTTCCTATGAAAAAAAGAAGCAATTTAATCTAAAAGCATTCCAAACTTGTTCCACATTGCCCCACGGTCCACAATATACCGGTAGGGCCTAACGAAAAACAAAATAGTTTTGAAATCGATGCTAGCTTTCACATATATACAGACGTGTAGTCAGAAACCTGCAATGAGAAGGCGGGCTGTTATGGAGATCTGGGGGTGGAGCACCCAGCCTCAGAGGCAATTGGGAGTCTGGGGGCTAAGCCCCCAGCGCTCAAAAATTTTATATTTTTTTGGTAAAAATAACTTAATTTTAGGCTTATTTTGATAAAAATTAATGCTATAAAAACGTGGTATAGAAACTAGGAGTGCAAAAACATGATTATACTGCAGTAGTTGCATAAATGGGCAATATGGGAGGTAGCTATTGCTAGAATTTCAGTTCTCTTATTTACAAGCTGGTAAATCATAAAATCCGACTATACCAGTAGTTCAATAAAACTCTCAAGAAGTAGGCTAATCTCTTTCGTCTGCATTTTTTAGAAAAAGATATCATTAGTGGGGCTAATGGAAGAAAGTTTGAGAGAAGTGATTGGTAATAACTAATACTGAAAAGCATCTCTCTACCCCCCCTATTTCGGAGCTTAAATATTTTTTGATGAAACCTATGCTAAGTATTTTTCAATGAACGATCAAATTTGATAACCAGATCAGTTTTATTTTTGACTTATCAGCCCCCCACCACCCTAAATAAACGTCTCAAAATATGCTTTAGATCATTTTTGAATCTATTCTAGTGCAAAATACAGTCTTAGAAATGCTAAAGACGTATTTTCCTTATTCTGCATTTTGGTTAGCAGGCGAATGGGGATCTATAGCCCCCCATCCCCTATGCTACTGCGTATTGTATATAATTGTGTATCTTTATGTATGCTGCTTCGAGTCTGGTGTAAGTCTTAACCTTCCTCTCTGATCTTTAATGTTAGATAATTACCCGTATAAATATTTTGTGTGATAAAATAACATAAAACTTTTTTTTTTTTGATGTTGCAGAATACTTTCATTAGATTTTGAAAATTGTTCTGCTTTTGTTATGGATGGAATTTGGAAGTTGCCTTTTAAAGAAGAAATTGAAAGTAGTTTGGGTTCTGAAGAAGTTTGTGTTGTTGGGGTTTTTGGCAAAAGTGTATGGGGTCACACATCAAAATCTTGTGTTGTAAACAAGCTTGCAAATACTTCTACTTTCTTGCCTCATTACTTCAGCTATACACTGCATTCTGATATTGAAAATGAAACTGATCCTAAAGCTTTTCTTCCCAGTATTGATTGCTACTATGATCGCGAAAAGCGAATAGTTTATCTTCATTTGACAACAGTACTGGATGCTGCAACTTTGTCTGCTGCTTGTGTTCAGATGGGTGAAAAATTGACAAACCGTTTTGACTGTCATTATTTTTGGAAGAGCCAAGAAGTTGAAACGGCTTTTGCATTAGTTTACCTATTTTCAGTGTGTCATGTTTTAATACTCGTTCATCCAGTTCCAACATTTGATATTAGTTATGACAAATTGTTTCACCATGTGAGTAATATGCGCATTAAGTTGCTTCCATTTATCAAAGATGTGTTGAAGGAATGCAGTGTCGGTCGAGACTGGTGGGTAAATGGACGACCCTGTCCTCCACGCTTGCTTTTCGTGATACAAAGATGCGGTTTGGGCAATGCAAGAGCAGTTTCTGAAGTTGTAATGGCAGACGGAGTCAGCAAAAAGAAAAAGCCTCCTTTAAAACGTTTGCAACATACTCTAGAAGATCAAGTTTATAAAATTTTTAGAAACAGTCGTGTCTTAACCAACAATGCTGTCAATTGTCTATTTACTGTGCCTCCTAATCAAGCTTTTGTTCATATCATGACAGACCAATTTGAAGTGGTGAAAAATGAAGAAGATCCAGTCAAAAGTATGCTGCAGTTGCTGAGAAATTCTTGTGAAACTCACAGAAATCCAACCACTCGATCAAGGGCTTATCGTTTGCTGACTAATCCACCTCAATGGACTGATCCAAGTGAAGAAAAAAATGACAATCCGTTATGGACGTTTTTATGTCAGCACACAGATCTTGTATTTAACAAAAAAGGCTTCAAAGACAGCGTTGGTAGAAACCCACTTCCGACTCATTTTGAGATACCACAATTTAAAAACTGGCTTAAAGTTGCAAACAATTTGCATCACTTGTTTTTCCAGCCTTCTGAGGAAATTGATGTTAATGATAGTGATGCTGCGCAAGAAAGCAAAACAAAGGTCCAAGAAAAGATTGGTGACATCCGATCTACTTTTCATGTCCAGATGGATCCAGAAGCACGATTTAGTGAAGCGAGGTGTAGTAAACTTGTATCATTAGCAAGTGCCGCATATCAAAGCAACCTCCCGTTACACTATACAAGCAAGGTTCACAACAATCAATTATCTCAGGCTTTAGCTAAGTATAAATTGCATGCTCGTGGTCCTGCTCGGGATAAATACGAACTGTGTGTCCAAGAAGAATGTGAGGCGTTTTGGAATGATGGACGCCGTTTGTGCGAAGTAAGGTCACTAACCGGACGTCATTGCATCCATCGTTTTCACGATCTACCTGGAGAAGGCAAGCCTCAACCGGATTTAAACCCCCCTAAAATGTACCATTCTTCAAGATCACGTTCAATTGCTGCTAGTAGCTGCGGTCGCATTCAAGGCTCAAGAGAAGATCCTTTCACTTTGAAAGAAGCTAATTATGATTTCTACAAGCGTTTAGATGGTCGAGCTCCAGCACTTAGTGAGAGTGATGTATTCAGATTTCCTGTGTACGTTTTAGAAAAAGTTGAGAAACCATCATCATTAATCTCAGCTGAATTGCATAATTTCGTTGAGCAGTTGTCATTGGCATCAAATGACGTCTCTGAGCTCGCAGAAGAGAACAATGAAAAAGAGAACTCACAGTCTCGAAACCAACGTGCGGAGGACCAAGAAAGTGACCAAAACTCTACTCAGGACAGTGATGCTGAGGTAAACGAAGACGAAGAGAATAAGGATCAAAACAGCAGAGGAAGAACGACTTCAGCCACCTATGACTTTAGTCTCAATTCTGAGACGATGCCAGATGTTCAAAGTGTTGATTTTAACGAGCAGTTGCTTAATCAACCGTTTACAGATGGGATGGTACACAGTGGTACTCCAGAAGATATTTACCCCCTGTTTTCATCCTGGAATTTGGTCCGAATCGGTTCGGCTTCGTCTTATATTCCGTCTCGGGGTTTAGATATGCCCGGTTTCATCCCAGGCACGAACCATTTAATTCCTTGGGACATCGCTTTTCAAACGGAAGATCCTAACATCACTCAGTGGCCAGTTCCAGGAGAAGCTCGAAAAATCCCGATCAAAGAAACAAAGCCTATCCAGAGGGAAACCTCCACAAGGGCGTTTGTAGGATATGAGTATGAGACACCACGCGGGCAGAGATTCATTTGCTCATCACCTGATAAGGCTGTAAAAGTGAGTAATAGTGGTGCAGTGAAAGACTCGATTCAGCCTTTATTGGACATGGACATGCCCTTATACACAACCAGCCCGATTTCTGGCCGCTCTGGCAAAATGCTCATGGGACAGTTAATGCGAATAATAATAGTTACCCCCGCTGAGTCAAATGTTCACATTACGATTAAGCCACAAGTAATACCAGGACCTCATCCTACTCCTACCTTTCATCCAAGTCAACCAGAAATGGTTTTGAGGCACAACTCTATGTGGGTTTTAAGGTTTCCGTATGTTTATGTGAGCGACTCTGGCTCTCATCAACCTCCAAAAGATGTTATTCAGCTCTCAGCTTGGCGGGTACTAAAAATGCTCTCAGTAGTAGTTGACAACTGAAGCCCTCTGTATTGCACCTCGCAATTTTGCTCAATTCGGGTACGCTTGAAGCTGCAGCGCTTAAAAAATTGCTCAATCTTTATGACTGTGCTTGGCGTTTGTTTCACGTGTCACTGTTTGGTCAATTTCTGAAAAATGTTTTATGAAACTTCAGCATTTGTATATCAAATCTTTTTTTTTTTCAATGATAACGGGCACATTAAAAATTCAATTTAAGGAGAAAAAAAAGATAAAAAAAGCTTTTGACAAATTTTGTTGTGTGTTTTGGTAGGTTTGATTGATTAATTCATATTTATCTTACACTCACGAAGCAGCCACGGTGTCGCTTATTAAAAGTTAAAATCTTAGTTTACAGCTAAAAAAAGGTTTGCATGTCGCTGAAATAAAATATTGCTATGAGCTTTCGTCTTTTCCCTCTACTTGAACTAGAATTGTAGTTCTTACTGTGGAATTTCATTTATTCGTTTTGCAAAGAGGTCAAATGTACTTACAGAGATAAATATAGTCTGCGTATTATCAGTTTTGATATCTTCAACACCGTTGAGCTAATTGTATTCAATTTATAAGTTTGGAGAGGTAAATGTGGAATTACTTCTATACTTAAGGGCGAATTGCCTGGCTACATGTGCGATGTTTTCTGGAAAACAGTTGTCAGTGCCCGGATTATTGCTACGAAAAATCATCAAGATTTTAGAATATAGGATTGGAATTGCGACTATGCTGAACAGCTACTGCGTTTACCGCATATTACAATTAAGTGTTTTTGATGTGCTAATTTTTTTTAAGAAATTTTTAGTACCGGTGCTAATATGTAGTCGATTATACCAGTTTTTTTACGTCACGTGTTTTGACAAAATATAGGTTTCACGTATTCAAGCATAAGTTAGTGGTTGGTCGCTTGAAATTCATTGCACTAGCGTGTTATTCTATTGCAAGTGCAAACTGCGAAAATCTCGGAAATTTGTAACTTACTCATTTACGGTACTCTCTTGCAGTGTGTGAGTTTGAATTATCTCTCGTTCTTGGTAAAAACGTCGTTAATGTTTAATCGACTTAATTCTGTGCACATCATTGACGGAATCGATGCTAGGTTTATAACGTAGGAAAAGGTTATACCCTACCCCGTAAAAACAGAAAAGTTAACGCGTTTGCGATAACCAATTGACAGCACAATTGAGCAAACTATTTTGGTTATTGTATAGTGAGGTGTGCATTACTTCATTTCAATTGCAATGTCTCTGTCAACAATATATTCTTATATTGGATTTTTAAACTGGAGAAATTAAACGAAAATTTAAATCGCAGTTAATCATGTTTTTATGAATGTTGATATTATTTCGACTTTTTTCATTTGAGGAGTTGTTCGACCATCTCTGATGTATCGGCAGTCTGTGAGCAGCGATTAGATACTGTTTTCATTTTCATCCAGTACTACTATTTTTTATTGTTAAGTTTCTTTTATTTCAGAATGGTTGTAGTTTTATCTCGGCTTAGACTATTTGCTGTAGTTAACGTAACCTGCTTTTTGCTGATTTTGATTTATTTATTCATGACGCGGTTTAACAGAAGAAAGTGGCTTGAAATTGGTAGGAACACGTCCAGTTTAAAAGATTGTAGAACTTCCTCAACATTCGAAACTATTTTGCACACCACGACTGATCAGGATCGTTTTGAGTATGTGGAGATGATGAGGAGTCGAGTTAAGTTTATTCGAAGTCAGTGTGATTTTGTAGAAGCGTCAGTTGGAAATATTCCGAGTTTGTTTATTGCAGATAATCTGAAACTGGTGCACTGTGGCTTCTACAACACTAAAGCTGAAAGACTTTTTACAAGGACAGGTTTCGGACGTGCTGTATTGCATGATTTTGCTACTTACTGGAAAACTACAAATCATTGCACTTCACTCGATTTTATCAAGGCTCTGTACGTTCAACATCCTCTTGAAAAGCTATTTGATTTATACAATGATAAAGCTTTGCTAGACTATTATTTTGGTCTTCCAAGCAGCTCTCCAACGTTTCAAACAATGCACAATAACGTAGCAGTGTTATTTCCGACTTTCCAATCATTTTTGAAGCACATTTTAAATTCGACTGTGCATGGATTTTCACTCGGCTCAATTACGGAGCTCTGCCATGTGTGTAACATTGATTATGACGTTATTATCTTCCCTGAATCCAGAATCAGGGACTTGGAGTATTTATTCTTTCATGTGCTGGATTCAAACCGTACGGATCAAGTTTTCGAAGCGATGCATAAATTGCAGCTAAAATCAATTAAGCATGTCTTTTCTGATCCTTCTGTAAAAGATAGTTTGTACAGAATCAAATCAGTTTATTCGAGTGATTTAAAACTTTTTAATTTAACTGAATTCGTCTTTACCTAGCAGGAAAGCAGTCTCTAGTTTAATGTTCGACAACTTTATAGTCGTCTGATTGATGTACAGATTATATTGAAGCGTAAGCAAGATTGGAAAAGCAGTTAGATGTCTAATCAGATTCCCATTATTACGTCAACTTGCTGAAAACGTTATCTCGGGTGTTTTTTTTGTTTTTTTCTTTTCCGATACAGCTTATTTTGAAGGCATTTATGAGATAGACAGGAGAGTTGATTCTTGTAATGCGAGTCATTAGTTTTTTTTGAAATTATATGCTTTCTTTGGGTTGTATTATTTTTACCTTGTTTTGTTACTGTTATTTCAGTTTAGATTGTATTGATAATATGGCAGACACGTTAACGTTTTTATGCGAAAAAATCTCGAAAGTTCGGTGGTTGCCGGTTTCATCGCTTCTATCGAAATCTGAGCATTTTGCAACTGGAAGCTATGAAGACACGGTGAGGCATTGTTTGAGTTTTAGTTGATGGTTATCTTCGAGGTGACCTGATTGACCTAAAAACTTTTTAAAATTAAACTTGATTTTTTTGTGGTTAAAGCTTTACAATTATATTCCATATACGGTGCCAAGTTTGCTATTGTTTCCGGTAATTGTATTGATTTATAGCAGCATAGCACTTTCATTAATTGTCCATTTTTAACATTGTTTTTGCCCTGTTTATTATATTTGTCCAATGTCTATCCGCCGTTGCCTTCTAGCACCGATCAGTTGTCGAAGAGATAGAGCGTCTGCTAAGACTTGGGTTTGATTCTCAGTCAGGTCAAACCAGGCAAAGATTATAAAAATTGGTATTCACTGTTTCCCTGCTTGACGTTCAGCATTAAAAGGGACAGTGTGAAGCCTTCGCCGTGTGTGGCAGGTGGACAGGCGGCAGCTTGACTCGAAGGCCTAAAGGTCCCTTCGCTGTCTCCTAGCCTAGGTAACTTGGTGTATAAAACGTAATTACAATTTTAACATACAAGTTTTACGTCCTTTCTCTATCCTTGGTACGAACGAATTTTTTGATTGTAATAAATTAACGAATCGCTCGCGTGCTTATGATATTATAACTACCCTGTTTATTAATTTTTTTCCAACTTCAACCCACATTTTACAGCTTTCCAAATATCTGTTTTGAGTCGAGCCTTAACGCGTTCGTCTCTAGAATGGAGGCCAGAGGTTGAGAACTCGGACGGTAAAATTGGCCACAATGTTGCTAACGGCTCACCACCGCTGCAACATTTCAAGAAGAGCTACGTTGCAGGCAGGCGCAATGACTCGGAAATAAACCCCGCCAACTCGTTACACGCTCCGGCGCAATATAGCGAGTATAATAAAAGATTGGATTTGAGTTTTTGCAAAACGTTAATTGTAACGTTAATTTTTGCAAAACCTTAATTTTAAGTCTTAAAATGTGATATTTGACTTGCGACGTATCACGCATGACTTTGTTTTATTCATATTTCAGAAGAACTATATCACCATTTGGGGAATCGGTCATATGAACAGAACAACCATTCCTGACCACAGCGAAATGGATGAAATTGAAAGCAGTCAACCTCGCAAGATCTGTTGTTGTAAAACTGATGGTATGCTTATTTGGTCTTGCGTAGCGTAATAGTATGCTTATTTGCTAAGTAAAACCAGAAAAATGTGAAAATTTTCATTAATTGCTCACTACGTTGAATTCTAATTACAGTTTATTCGCTGAGTTGCCTTTGTCAAAATGCAGCGAAAGGACCTTGCGGTCTTCGAGTCAAGCTGCCACATGTCTACCACGTACGGTGGGGTCTTCACACTGTCCCTTTCAACTGCTAACGTCAAGCAGGAAAGCTGTGAATACCAATTTCTATAGTCCTCGGTTTGACCCGACCGGGAATCGAAACTGGGTCTACCGTTTCAGTAGCAGACCCTCTTTCAACATCTCAAAGTTAGCATTCAAAATATTCTGCTAAAAATCTTTGTCTGCTCTTATGCGACGATTGTTAATAAAAATGCCCAACCCTGGCGCTTTTTTAATGCACAAAACGAGGTAACAATAAGGTTAAATTGTCAGTAACGCTTAACTGATGAGCCCCACACATTCTAGAATACAACTTTTTGGCGATTACGGCTATGGATGTTTTCGTTAAGAGGTGTTATTAAATACAAGCCAAACTGAATTCACATTTGTTAAGTTTTTAGTTTGTTTTTATGTGTGTTTGTTAAGGTGATGTTTGTGGAATGGAATTCGCTGATCCACTGAATCTTATTGCCGGATTGAGTTCGGGCGGAGTTGTGCTTTACAAGTTGGATTCTCAAGTGAGTTCTATTTATATCCGCTAAACTCTGACTTCGTTTTTCGAGATTTATGGAAACGTTTAGGGCGTATTAGCCGCTGGATAGCGGAAAAAATGCCCGGTTTTCAATAGCTCAAAACGCTTCATGCCACACCCAAAGCGACCAAATTTCGGTGATAGAGTACTCGGGGGCCTATTTTCGAAATAAGCTGAAGTGCCCAATGCCCATAAGAAGGCAACGCTGCACACTCCACATTCGCATAAACAATAAAATAACTGCATAACGTTTTACGTGTTTTTTTTGTTTTGTTACGTGGGATTCCATAATTGTGTCAGACGGTCTCATTTAAGTCAATAAAGTCGTTTTAGGATCATCAACTAACTGAAAGCGCCTCTTGGAAGTCTTTGCACAAGTTTGGTGGTTCAACTGATGTATCTGTTGAGTTTCCCGATGCGGTGTCCGTCGGCGAGGATGGATCTATTTTTGTTCTCCGTATTGACAATAAATCACCTTTAAGAACATTTTGTAAGTAAGAACAAAATTAAAACAATTATTTTCAAAAATCTTTGCGTCTGTGTTAAAGTTTGTCGTCCGCCATACTCATACACATGGACATGGAATGAATCCAAATCCAACCGCCAATCGCTTTGTTAGAATAGATACAATATCACTTAAACCAGCTTGCCTATAGTAATTTTAATTTTTTGAAGAACTCCGCTATGTCACCTACATCACCATTGTACGTGTTGTAGGCATACGTCTCCTGCAATTGCGTCTTCTGGAAGGCGTGGTTTGGAGTTGTCTATATTTCCCCTTTGAAGCAATAGAAGTTGTCAATATTTTCCCTTTTAAACATTTTGTATCATTTTTCTGGTGTTCCTACGTTTCTTTGTCTATTCTGACACTTTTGTTTCACCTCGATCAAGAACTGAAAAAAGATTAAAAGAATTGAAAACCAAAACCACATAAGAAAAGTGTACGCTCCTTTTGTTTTTTAGCGCTTTGTCGAGACGATTCAAAAAAGTGCCACAAATTTCCGCCATTGAAATTGATAGCCTATTGTTTAACCGAAATTCACTACAGAACGGTTTATTTTTCAGTGTACGGCGACAGTTGTCCGATAACGAGTGTAAAATATTTGAATTCCCACGAAATCTGCACCACCAACACCATGGGTCAATTGCGAATATGGGACGTGAGGTCTTCAAGTGACCGTCCGTCACGGGTGATTGCTTCTTGCGACGCTTTGACCGCACTTCGCTGCGTCGACCGCCATCCGGCCCAGGGTCACGTGATTGCTGCCGGTGGGGCTGATGGCTGTGTGACATTGTTCGATGCGCGTAAGGAATGTGCTCCAGTGACAAGGCTACAAATTCATGAAGATGACGGTAGGCATTTTTGTGTCAATTACTTCTATGTTTTGTATTAATATACTACTATTTTTCGGCTTGTTCTGCGCATGGTTTTTGTACCAGGGCAGTGGACAGCTGTGGCGATTCCATTCAAATCCTCTGATGTGCCATAATAATATCAATTGTCAACACAATTGATGTCGAATTCTATTGGCTTGCTGTTGACCAGTTTGGAAAGCTTGGACCTTAAATTGCTATGCCATGCAGAAGGCGGTAGGCCCATTGTCAGACAAGAGAGATAGTTAACTGAAAACACGATTATTAAAAAAAGGTTTGAAAATTTTTCCAGACCGTCCGTTTATATTTTAATGTTTCATTTGGTAATCAAGATTGTAAATCATGCAAAAAGCATTGCTATCTGTTTCCTCCAAAATTTTACATTTCTCATCTTTCAAATCAGATCTTTCATTATACTCGTGTAACGACTGCGGGGCCCATCTCCGCGTCATTGCGCCCAGGCAGCACAAGTTCTTTCAAAAAAATGTTGCACCGGTGGCGAGCCGTTGGCAACACTGTGTTCGATTTGACCAGCCCGAGATTTGAAGCACAGACCTCCCGCTTTGGAGACAAACGCGTTACTGCTTGACCAATCGGCGGTATCTTTTATCGTTACTGTTTTAAATTGTTTTTCAGTGTGGGAAGTAAGATTTCACAAGAAATCTCCTTCCAACCTTTTTAGTTGTTCTGAAGATGGTTCGGTCAGAAAGCTTAACAGTTCCTTCGAGATGAAATCTTTGACGTTTGGTGCCTCCAAAGTCGAAGTTTTGGAACTTCTATCTCAGTGTGGTTCGTCGATTAATTCCCTGGATACAAGCGGCGATAGAATGATATGCGCCAGTGATGCAGAATCGGTTTATATTGTGGACGATATTTTATAGCTGTAAATTTTGCCTCTTTAGCTAGCCTGAAAGATTTTAACAACTGTTCTAAAAGATCGTGACGGTCAAACTTTGCCATAGAAATTAAAAGTTCAAATTTATTTGGACCTGTGGTAGCGGCGGTCTGCAGTCTGCAAGTAAAGCCTCGAACTCTGAAATTTGCTGCAGGAGAATTTGGATTTCCCCACTGCCATTTTTACAATCCATGAAGTGCTAAACAGCTCGTTTATTCGACGAATAAAGCTGAGCACAACGTTTGTTTGGTTTATACTGTGTTTATTGATGTATTTATAAAACGCAAGCGCGTTGATTTCATTCGCTTTGACTCGGTTGTGTTTGTATTTTGTTATTTTATTAGGGGAAAAACGAACCAAAACTTCAATTGCAAACACACGTGATCTTTCGTCGCATGAAATTTTTTGTTGCCCAAGTAGTTTGTAACCCTTCAACGTATCAAAATCAAATCTTTTAGTATACTGGCTGTGTTACGCCGAAGCGTGTGACGAGTTGGTGGGGCCCATCTCCGCATCATTGCACCTTCTGGCAACACAGCTTCTTTCAAAGAAAAGTCACAGCGGTAGTGAGCCGTTGGCAACACCGTCTGATTTGACCGGCGCTAGATTTGAACTTCAGACCTCCCACTCCAGAGACGAACGCGTTTGCTAATGATCAAGCTTGCTAATTTTTTGTTCATTTAGATCAAGCATGCTAATGCTCTCAGTTTCACTTGAGCCTGTTGGGAGCGGTTTATATTTCACGGAAAAAAACAGATTTGTGAGGTAAAAGCAGTTCGTATTCACTGTACAACTGTTTCTGTGAGATCAAAGCCTGCTGTCATTGGATAGATTGTGTTACTCCTTACTATTGTGCAATCTCCTTAAAATCCATTTCTCCTCACTGCAGAGTGCATTTCTCCTTACTGCATTTGGTCTTTAAAAGATCTTGCTCACCACATACCAAGCCAGACAGAGATCGCAACTGAAGAGTTCTGTCCGAAAAGCTTATTGCGAAAGCAAAATGAAATCGACTTTATTCAAAGTCATTTTCAAATTCTAATTTTTAAGTAAGAATAATCAATTTTTAATCGTAACATAGTTTTGGTACCATTTTTGACACGCAATTTTGTAGCACTATTTTATTGAGTAGCCTACTATGACTGGCTCAAAGACTTCTGTTCCTATCGCTAACTTACAGCCTGTTGCTGCAATTCATGCATACTGCCATACTTGTATGGGCTTGATGACGGCTGTTTTTGTTTGTGTTTTACTGGGAAAACAAATTTGTTCTGTTTTATCCCAAATTTGTGTGGATTGGATTGTATCATTGCTTGCTTAGATACAGAAGAGTTAAGCTTGCTTTAAAAACACAAAGCAAAACGATTAAAATTTTTGACTTTTTGAGTATCCATTTACCAGAGGTGGAGTCGAGGACACAAGGCTCGAGGCCAAGGACACAGGCGCAAGTGTTCTCCAAAAAAAAAAGTTTTTTTAAAGCAATCTCAAAAAAAGGTCTTCAAAAAAATTTTTTTAGGCGAATAAGGTCTTCAAAAATTTTTTTTCAGGCGATTTTCACTGGAGGAAAACAAAAAAAGTTCTTCGCAAATTTTCTGCGAGGTTTCTGGCGCTTTCCAGCAAAATTTCCACGATTCAAAAAAATAGTGCTGTCCTCGAGCCGAGGACTTGAGGCTTCGAGGCCAAGGACTTCAATATCTGTCCTCGAGGACTCCTCCTCTGCCATTTACAATATTTTGATTAAATTTAGGAGGTGAAGCATCCAGCCAATTCTGGTAGTTTGCAATATCGGTAGCTAAAATAAAAATATTATTTTAGAATTTTTTCTCATTTTGGGGCTGCGGTTGCAAAGATATTCAACAAATACAAAGAGATGCCCCCATAAAAAGTTTCGGAAACCCTGAGTTTTTCTCTCAGCCTTAGTTACCTGAAAAAAAGAAGAGGTTTACCGCAATTAGATTGGTCACGAGAAGTTACTGGAAGGGTAAATACTAAGGATTAATATTCAGACTCTCATTTCCCTAGAAGTTCAGGCTGAGAAAACGAATTCAAGAGTTTCTAAAAACTTTCGAGGGAGATATCCCTGTGTTTGTTGAATATCTTTGCAATCGCAGCCCCAGAATGAGAACAAAAATTTTCATGAATTGTTGTATGATTTCAGCTATTGCAAACTAGCGGAATTAAGCTGGATGCTTCACCCCTTTTGAATTGAATTATAAATCCTAAGTTATTAGATTGGCGCAATTCCAGAATCTAGATTCGTTTATCTTTGGCATGCTTAGATTTATTTGCAGGCCAGATTATCCTACCAGGATCTAAGCAGCTTTGTTGAGCCACATAAAACGCATGTATAGTGAAAGAGTTGAATTCATTGTAGATTTAAATCTCACAAGTTTTCGGTGATTTTTTTTCAAATCGTAGATTTCGGATTTATCTTGCGATGTTTGAATTACCGGTGCCAATTTTGAAAACTCAATTTTCCCAACCGAAAATTTGCATCGTTGTTGCATTGTTTTAATTTGCGGCAATATCTCGTGTGGTAGGTTTAAAATTAAGCATTTCATATTCATTTAAAATTATTATTGAGCAGCAAAAGTGGTCAATACATCCGCTGGGAATCCTTCAGCCCACGAAAACGAACCTAACCGCCACGCTGGTACACAGAGCACTTATGATATGTACAAAAAACAAGCTTAAGCAACAAATTGATTTTATTAAAAGGCGGAGGTGGAGTCGAATACACAAGGCTCGAGGCCAAGGACACAAAAAAATCCGAGGCCAAGGACAGCCTTTCCGAGGACAGACCCTCTCGAGGCCAAGGACACAGCCGCAAGCATTCTACAAAAATAGAATAAAAGGTCTTCAAAAAAGTTTTTCAGGCAATCTCCAATTTATCGGCGAAGCCAAAATTTTTGATTGGGGAGGGCTAAACCACAAATCACATGCAATGACGTCATCAAAAATTTGCCTGTTGGCACTTAACCAGGATTTTGCAAAGTGAGAGGGCTTAAACTGATATAGTTGAGAAGTGCAAATACGTAACTTTGGGAGACGTTATGAGAAAGCCAATGTAACTCAAACGTATCACAGAGGGGGGTCTGGAGGCGGGGCCCCTAGCGGCCGGAGGCTTTGGGGGTCTGGGAGCGAAGCCCCCCAGTTGTTGGGGGATTTTCTGGAAAAAAAAGCTATTTTAATGCCATTGAATCACATTTCGCGCATGTTTAGAGCCATTTGAAAGCACTAAATTTTTGACATTTGAAAGCCAATTAAAAAAAATGAAATTGTTTAATCCTTCTTCTAGTTGCAATTAAAGTCCAAAACACGTTTAACATCTTGCATTTTGGAGTTAAAGTTTAATTGTACTTGATTCGGTCCAGGTAGGGGGAAGTAAGGTGCATTGTCTCGTGCAGCATTTTAGGAGTAAATGAAAACCCACTCGAAGATTTTTCTTAGAGATTTTCGTTTTGTCCTAAAATAACCAGTTATGAAAGTGCATGTTAGGCCAGGGGGGCCAGGCCCCCTGAATTGAAGTTCAACGATTTGTTCAATCAGCAATTTCCATGGCTAAATTTTTTTAATGTAAGGCGTAAATAACGCCCTTTTTTAATATCTTTTTTTTTCTTTATAATATGAATGCATTTTAAAGATAAATAAAAGTAAAAAGTATATCTCAAATTTATTAAAGATCTAATTCAATATCCACATTGGTGATCTTCTAAACTAAAAAAAAAAGATTTTTGGGAACAAAATTAAAAGATATAAAAGGGCGTTATTTATGCCGCACCCTGTATTTTGTGCGTAAAAACTGGCGAGGTAGAGGTGAATTACTGAATTGTTATTGAAAAATAGTACAATAGATGGTTACGCTTACTAACCATGTTATTGCCAGGCCGGATTTACATCGCGCTGGGCCCCTGGCACTTTGGAGATTTTCGCAACATCTTTCTTCCAAATGTAGGTGAAAGACCATAAAAAGTCTTAAGATTTGAGCGCAGGACTTTTAGCTGGTACTGCGCCATATTGTGGTAAACCCGGCCTTGTTAATGCATTACGTTCATAAAAAGGCTAGATGTGAGCCTGAGATAGCAACTTTTAGGACAAAAACTATCCATTTCTTCAGGTTTACGTTTAAATTGGCTTGCAAAAATTGATTTGAGGGGTCCCCGGAACCCTGGTCTTCAATATTATTGTTCGCAACTGGTGTAAGCGAAAAACGCTGAAAAGAAACTGAAACTGAAGAAACAATAGGCTTTTTTGTCATTGGTAAAATTTCAATTGGGGGGGGAGGCCCGCTTGGCTAAGCCTACGATCCAATTGCGGAAAACAAAAAAGGTATTTGCAAATTTTCCGCGAGGTTTCTGGCGTTTTCCAACAAAATTTCAACGGTTCAAAAAATAGTGCTGTCCTCGAGCCGAGGACAGGGCAATTTTCGAGGGCCAAGGACTTGAGGCTTCGAAGCCAAGGACTCCAAAATGTGTCCTCGAGGACTCCACCTCTGTTAAAAGGATCTTTCTCGTCAACGGGTACCCTAAATATATAGTGCTGAAGCATAAATTCAAGAAAATCTCTCAATTTTCGACTGCTAAACTTTTTGGACTAGAAAAGTGCTCTGTGTACCTTCGAATCTTGGGGATAGGCTCAGCTTATCAGCAATTAGAACACCAAATTCAAACAGCTGTGCAAAATTTGCTATGGAGTAGTATCACCGCGCTTAATTTTCTCAAGCCAATGCATGCTACCGGCCAATCACGTGTGCGGGTGTGCCACTGTGATTGTTGGTACGTAGGTCGCACAACCCAAAGGGTTCAGGAACGCATTAAGCAACATGTTCCAAAAACAATGAGGCAAAAAACCACTCTGACTCAGGATCAGGAACTCGCCGATCCCAACCAACAAGAACCCAGCCGAATAGAAACTGCAGAGCTAGAAGTTGAGACTCAATTTGAACCATAGAGCGATCCAGCCAGGGGTGCACCCAGAAATTTTTAAAGGGGGTTTGAATTTTCAAAAAGCAACAGTACTTAATTGTAGTTTTAGTCAAACAGGGTTTCGCGGTAATAGCTGCATTTTGTTACTACATTTGTGCATAGGTGGGCACAAGTCCGTTAATCCGTTAATAACGAAGCTAACTTTTTCATTAACTCGTTAATCCGTTAAAAAGTTTTTTCATGTTAACGGACTAAATTAACTTCCGTTAAGTGCTGTTAACGGACAAAGTAACTTCCGTTAAGTTCTGTTAACTTCCGTTAAGGTTTTTATCGTTAATATCTTGCAGCTTCGTAGTGCATTTGAACTTATTTTTATCTTGAAATTAGATTAGACTGTAAAATGTATCTTTCAAAGCACAAAAAGACCACCATAGCGATAAATATTTCCTTACAATCAGCTCAACAGCGTCAATACGTGTTCCAGAAGCGAGTGAATAAAAAGAAATGTAAATTACAAGCAAAATGTTAACGAATTAACGGACTTTATTAACTTCCGTTAATTAAAGCTGAAAATAACGGATTAACGTTAACGGAGGTGTAAAGTTTGTTAACGGACTAATGGTTAACGAAGCTAACGTTTTGCATTAACTTGCGCACCTATGCATTTGTGTATTCAAAAACCTTGTAATAACAATTTTAAAAGTTGTTGGTTGTGAAGATTGAGTGCGAGAAAACAAGTTACCGCTATGGGGCGAAGTCCCCAGCCGCTGGGCAATTCTTCCAATTTTTCAGAAAAAGTTAGTCATTTTTACGCCATTTGGATGACGTTTTGCACGTTTTTAAGAGCAATTAGAAAAAGCTAAATTACAAAGATTTGGAAGAGTTTGAAAGAATTTATTTTGCTCTGTCCAATCAGCCCCCGCACACTTTTTGGACAAGTCCAAAATACGTTTAAATGCTGAAAGATCGCGTACTTTGGCTGAAATTTTTTAAATCAATACATTTTTTAATTCAAAAAGTTAGTGGCACAGAATTTCAAAATAACTTTCATTAGCGTCGGAGCTATAATTTCCACTTTTTGAGAAATGGGTACCGGTAGTCTTGAAAAAGGCTGTTTTAGATTGAACGTTTTCATCCACCTTTTTTAATGAATCTACGCTGAAATGAAGAAAAACTAATATGCGATGGTATATATAGAGAGTGATTACACTGAAATAGACAATGGGTTCTAATTATGACGTATAATGCTGCAAAATCACCTAAAATACTATAAGGTTTATGCAAAAATACAGAAAAAATTATTTGGAAATGATAGCTTCGACGATATTAAAAGCGATTTTTTAATTTCTGAATAAGTTTACAGAAAAAAAATCTCGACGTTTGAATGTAATGTTGTTGTGGTTTTCATCTTCAAACAGCGGATTTATTTGCTTTTTTTTTGCAAAAGTGCATTTGGCTTAGTAGGTTTTTTTTACCCAAGGGCGAAATTTTTCACTTTTTCACTAAATGGCCGTCTGTCTCTTTTCAGTGTCAAGCTCTGCTCTGCTCAGAAGTTTATGATCGGGTACAATATTATTCATTATTAAATGGATGTATGAAATACAGGTAGTTACACAATGTATCTGTGAGCAATATTGTAGTTGAAACAAATGCAAAAGTCTCAATTGCTTGGTAAATACAGTGCAAGATCAAATTACAACTCTAAAACCACATCTTATGATGCAGGATCAAATTACGGCCCCAAAACAACACCTTAAGTGATTCACAGCAACTTAAGAGATTATTTAGGGTAAAGTAAATATGGCAAAGTGTTACAACCTGAGTTGAGTTATATCAACAAAATTTTGTTGTTTGTTCGAGTTCCAAAAGGGGGGGGTTGACCCCCGACCTCCCTCTGGGTGCGCCACTGTATTCAGCCATTGGCCTAAATTTGTTGGAATCCAACCAATGAGCACGCAAGTACTCTGATTCGTGGTTTAAAATTCTATCCACAGGTCGTTCTCAATTTCACTTGAGTCTGTTGGAAGTCGTTTATATTTCACGGAAAAAGCCTAATTTTTGCTGGCAAAAGCAGTTTGTTTTTACTATTTTATTTACCTTACAACTGTTCCGATAAGATTAAAGCCTGTTGTCAGTATATAAACTGCATTCTCTTTACAGCTGATTGTGCAATTTACTTAGAATCATAGGTGGGCAAGTTAATGCAAAACGTTAGCTTCGTTAACCACTAGTCCGTTAACAAACTTCACTCCTCCGTTAACGTTAATCCGTTATTTTCAGCTTTAATTAACGGAAGTTAATTAAGTCCGTTAATTCGTTAACATTTTGCTTGTAATTTACATTTCATTTTTATTCACTCGCTTTTATAACACGTATTGACGCTGTTGAGCAGATTGTAAGGAAATATTGCTATGGTGGTCTTTTTGTGTTTTGGAAGTTACATTTTAAAGTCTAATCTAATTTCAAGATAAAAATACCGGTAAGTTGAAATGCACTAACGAAGTTGCGATTAGAAAATCTTTGGAAATTGCAAACAGCGATAATTAATAGATCTCTGAGGCTGCAGCTTACTATTTGTCACAAAAAAGAGCTCCTTTCTTCGCTTTCTTCTATAAAACTCGTGCTAATACGAAACAAGTGCTACCAGTGCAAACTGGTTTGTACCGGTACGATGAATGAATGGTGCAAGATATTAACGATAAAAATCTTAACGGAAGTTACAGAACTTAACGGAAGTTATTTTAGTCCGTAAACAGAACGTAACGGAAGTTAATTTAGTCCGTTAACATGAAAAAACTTTTTAACGGATTAACGAGTTCAAGAAAAAGTTAGCTTCGTTATTAACGGACTTGTGCCCATCTATGCTTAAAATGCATATCTTCGTTACTGTAGATTGCAATTCTCCTTAGTGCATTACCCTAAAAAAACACAAAATTTGCGATGGTCTTAAAAGTTCCTGCTCTCTAGGCACGTAGCCAGAAACTCGCAATGGGAGGGGGCCTGCCGCCTCCAGCGCTCGAAAATTTTGCATTTTTTTGCAAGAATAACTCAATTTTAAGCCGCATTTACACGGTCGACTTTTTTGCAACGCGATTCGACGATTTTTTATGCGTGAAAATCTCTCTCGCACAGTGGTTACTCACACGAGGCAAGACTCGCTTGCCGCGATCGCGTTTGACAAGAATCGCTCCCGTGTAAGTAACACGTGCGATTTGCGATGCCGATTATATTTTTGCGCGACTCGATGCAACAATCGTTCTCGCCCATGATCACTTACACGAGGTCGATTTCAGCGTCTCGAGAGTCACCAGGCAAAGTCGCGCTCGTGTAAACAGCAAATCGTATGCAATTTACGAGTCGCCCAGGCATAGCGCAATGCACAAATGCTTTACGAGTCGCTGGCTGCGATTACCTAAGTTTACTTCATAAAATATTGTGTTCATGTTACAAAAGAGTCTGTAGTGCTTTTACCGTAATTAATTGTGATTGTGATATTAAATTTACTTCATATTAGTTTGAAACGAAGAAGAAATAATTTTCTTGTTGATGCTGGCACTGGTCTACCGCAGATAAGGCAGTCATGAGCTGATTGCTGACAACTGTGAAGCCAATCAAGCAGGGCTTTAACCCTTAACAAAATGTATGATAAATTAAAATTAACAACAGAAAACAGTACCTTTATTGTATTTTGTTTTTAGAATACCGTAAGTACACTGTTTTCATAAGAACCAGTAAATTTTGAGTTGAGGCTGACTGTTCTTAATTTTTTGCCAATGTTGAGCATCAGTTGCTCTTAATTGGTTCTTAAATTTTGAGATCATTGATGTCAATTATAGCGGCAATGTTTGTTAATACCTAATGGTCTGTCTGCTTGTAAACGCCTTTTCAGCTGCTTTTGCAGCATCGTAAAATTGCGGAAAGCAAAAAAGCAAGCTCTAATTTTCGTTTGATCGAGAGCCAAAAAGTTTTTTTGTTACCTGCCCAATGCGCAATAGCACTCTATACTCTCGAAGTTATTCGAGCTCTTTTGTTTTGAATCAGTACAGAACTTAGTTGTGGTCTTGAAAATGAAATATGTCTATTTGCCAGTCTTGAAAAAGAGCGGTCTTGAAAATGAAATACGTCTGTTTGGCAGTTGCTCGAATGAAAAGGAATGCCAGAACAGAGGTAACTCGGCCAAACACAAAGGCGTGCAGGAATTAACAAAAAGCGCGTAATTTTTAAAGCATTGGCTGCAGGAGCTAAAGTGAGGCGCACAAACTGAGCAAACTAAAAGGAAAAAGCGGCCGGATCAAAACTAGAGCGGGGCAACACAAAAAAGGTCAATCGGTGCTGTGACAGTGCTGGCAGAGTAGGCTGATAGGTTCACATCTATGCTCACTCGTTGGGTCCAGAACTTTGTATACAAGTACCATCCACTGGTTTTTGTCGGCTAAAACCGTGTTAGCGTTTGCTTTCTTTTCTGACCCGAGATTGCTAGAGCCTACCGGCAATTCTTGCTGTTAAAATAACCACAGTTAAGTGGAGAAGCACAACACCTACTGCCCAGCATATTGTGATTAAACATTAATTTCATGAAAATGATGTTTATAATGAAATCATGTTCTCAATTTCGAGTGGTTTTACGGGGCTTTTTCATTTGAATAACGCCAGGAATGAGTTTTGACATAAAGTCACTGGCGTATTTTTGCACTGTTCATAATAATTCATCCTCCGCACTATACTAACTGTAATTGCCTAGCGTTTAGCAAATGCATGCGCTGCTTGTTTTATTATTGTGGATATTGGTGATTTGTAACAGCTGTGGTTTAGTAGCTCCATAAAAAAATTACATGAAAACACATATTATATGAATGCTATGTGGATTTTTTGAATGTTGGATTAATTGAAAAAGAGCCTGTACTTCTGTAGTGACAAAAGGCGCCGGGCAAAAGGCGCCTGCAGAAGAACTCAAAAAGTAAACTTCTATAAACAAAAATAAAATTTAACCATTAGCATTTCGTATAGTATATGACAGCACAGATCTGCTATAAAATACTTGTGCACTATTAAGTAAATAAACAATATGAATTTGTCAGTTACACATGCTTGGAGAAAAAGTAATTTCAAAAGTGTTTTTAGAATTAACTGCACAAAAATATTAATAAATTTTATTGTTTTACCAAACATTATGCATAACAAAACAAGACACACAGTCAGAGATGGGTTGCGGTAGAGAAAAACCAATACCAAAAGGGTAAATGACAGAATTTTATAATAAATTATGAGCATTAATGCCCACTTGACTTTGCTCCATCCAAGCCAACTCAAAACAGCATTTACGTATCACCCATTCGGCACGAGCAGCACACCGCCGTTGCTGCTTCATTTTTCACCTTGCATTTTCATTGCAAGTTTTGACATGAGCTGCTTAATAGTATTCTTCGTATTTCGCTTTACGCTTGCGTTGGCTTCATTCATTTTCTTTTCAAAATTCCAAAGCGTGATTGCTTCAAATGCAAAAGCTGACAAGCGGCGCATTTGAAGTGCTTTTGCAGCAGTTCGCTTTTGCAAATTCAAAACCAGCAACCACGCTTTGAAACTATCTCGCGCCGTGTAAGTAAACCAGTGCGATAGCGACTCTTCCGCCGACTCGATTTGGCGAGAATCACTGGCACGCAGTCTCAACGTGTAAGTGACTTCAGCGAGTTGCAATAGAACACGAGCGCCGCGTTAAAATCTCTCCCGTGTAAGTGACTGCTACGATTTGATTTTTCGGGGGGCGTGTCTGGCGATATCGCGCAGACAAAATCACACATGAATCTTGCACCGTGTAAGTGACCTACGCGATTTGAGAAAGAAAAAAGGCAAAATGTCGATTCTCGCAGCTAAAAGTTGATCGTGTAAATGCGGCTTTAGGGCTATTTTGATTAAAAACATAATGCTTTTAAAACGTGGCATAGAAATTGGCTGTGCAAACATGATTAAACTGGTTGCATAATTGGGCTATTTGGAAGGTAGCTAATGGTATAATTTTCCTTTATTTATCGTATTGTTCAGTAAAACTCACATGAAGTAATCTATTTCGTCAATAGTTTACAAAAAAATAATTGTGGGGGGCTAATGAAAAGAGATTTAAGAGGAATGATTGGTGATTAACTTATACTGGATAGCCCCCTACCTATTCCTAAGTTTATAGTATATTTGTTGATCATAGGCGTAGCCAGGAGGGGCCCGGATCCCCCCAATTGAAATACCATCAATGATAAAAAAATTATGACAACATAGCCTAGCGGTGTTTTCTTGCAGTTACGGACGACGAGGGAGCCCCGGGGCCCCTAACTCACAACCAGGGGGCCCATAACGGACAACCAGAGGGCCCCTAACTACCAAACAGGGGGCCCTGGGGCCCCTAACCAACAACCAGGGAGCCCCGGGGCCCTTAACTAACGACCAAGGGGCCCTGGGGCCCCTAACGGACAACCAAGGAGCCCTGGGGCCCCTGACTGAAAAACGGGGGCTTCGAGGCCTCTAACTGACAAAGAGGGGGCCCCTAATTGGCAACCAGAGGCCCCTAGAACCTTTAACTAACAACCAGGGGGCCCCGGGGATCCTAACCGACAACCAGGGGGCCCCGGGGCCCTTAACTAACGACCAGGTAACGTTGGGGACCCTAACCGACAACCAGGGGGCCCTGGGGCCTCTAACTGATAAATGGGGGCTCCGGGGCCCCTAACTGACGACCAGGGGGCCCTGGGGCCCCTAAATGATGACCAAGGCTCCCGGGTCAGGGGCCCCGTAATTCAAATTTTTAACAATATATACGCAAAACCTGTGAAAAATCGAAAAGTTTTGTGCTAAAAGTTGCATCCCAGACTCTCGTTTAACGTTATTATGAATTTAATACTACACGCAGGCGGTAATGCAAACCCCCAACTGAAATACTACCAATGATAGATATATTGAGAGCATAGCCAGTATGTTGTCCTTGTTCGGAAATGCAGTTTCTTTAATTTAGGATTTACGCGTACAAAAGCAAGTAATGATAATGACGACCACCTGTCCACGTCATAATAATGTCATGCAATTCCTGGAGGTTTCAAAAAACTGTCAAGTGACTTGACTCGAGTCCTCCACGTTTTGGAAAAAAGTTGCTTTTTAATTTTGCTTTAAATGTTTTTTTTATGAAAGAACTTCAGGGAGCGATCTTATCTCAAAATCAAAGGCGTAGTCGTGGGAGGGTGGCCCAGTGAGCCCGGGCCCCCTCCATTGAAATGCCATTAATGACAAAAATTTAATCAAAAAACCTTGTTTGTTCATTTTCAGTTTCTTTTAGCATCTTTGCGTACAACAGTACACGCGTACAATAGTAATTAACAATAAATAATATTGACGACCAGGGGGCCCGGCGCACCCCCTTAATTCAATTTTTTCCAACCAATTTAAATGTACAACCAGGGTGAAATCAAGGTATTTGTCCTAAAAATTGCTACCTCAGGCCCTCATCTAAACTTTTTATGAACGTGATGCAATAACCAGCACTGTATTTGCCATATGGCTCAGCACCAAGGCCCCTCGCTCAGATGATAGGACTTTTTTTGGTCTTCACCTAAATTTGGCAGAAAGATGTTGCAAAAATCCCCTAAGTGTCAGGGGCCCCGCGCAATGTAAGTCCGGCCCAGGAATAACATGTTTAGTAAATGTAACCATCTATTGTACCATTTTTCAATAACGATTTAACTCCACCTAGCCAGTTTTTACGCAAAAAATACTTTTAAAAAATAGCTAGAGAAAATGCTCATTAAACAAATCATTGAATTTCAACTGAGGGGGCCTGGGCCCCCTGGTCGTATATGTACTCCTATAACTGGTTAACTTTATGATAAAACAAAGATCTCCAAGAAAAATCTTCGAATGGATTACTATTTACTGCTAAAATATTGCAGGAGGCAATGTGCCTTGCTTATCAATACATGGACCAAATCACTTACAATTAAAATTTTACGCCATAATGCAAAATTTTAAACATGTTTTGGACTTTAATTGCAAGTAAAAAGAGAATTGAACAGTTCAATTTTTTCGATTGGCTTTCAAATGTTAAAAATCTAGTTCTTTCAAATGGCTTTGAACACGTGCGAAATGTGATCCAACGGGATTTAAATCGCTTTTTTTCCCAAAAACTTAAAAAAATCGCCCAGCAGCTGGGGGCTTTGCCCCCATACCCCCGTCTGTGATACGTTTGAGTACACTAACTTACTCAGTACGTCTCCTAAGTTAGACATTTGCATTTAGTTTTTGCCCTCTCCCTTTACCAAAATCGTGGGTAAGTGCCAACAGACTACAGCTTCAGATCTTGCATTCTACGATATCTTTGCCCCACAAAAAGTTCCTTTTTTGAAAATTTCTGATGACGTTATTGCATGTGATTTGTGGTTTGAGCAGTGGTGGGCAAGTTACTTTCTAAAAGTAACTAGTTACAAGTTACAGTTACTTGGCAAAAAAGTAACTAAGTTACAGTTACAAATTTGAAAAAGTAACTAGTTACAGTTACATGTTGCAGTTACTTTTAGTGATTAAAAATTTGGATTAAAAACAGGTTTTTCAGAACTTGCCAGATTACGTCTGTTTGTCTGAAAAGTATATTAAGACCAAACCAAAGATTTTTCTTTGTCACAAAATTTAGTTTTCTCAAAGCGTTAAATATCATGCATCAACTTTCAAAGTCACATTTGTGTAAGAATGCAAAGAAAAAAGGACTAGCTAGATCTAAAAATATGCACTGATAGTTACAAAATTTTGAAAACAGAAATCAGTTAATTGCCTTTCAAAAAGGCTAACATTTCAAAGTGTTCGTCACTGAGCCCACAGCGTTTTCGTTTAGATATCTTTACCCAAACAAAACAGTCTCTCCACTGCTGTACTAGATGGTAGGGTAGTATTGTATTGAATGAAAAGTTTCTTCAATCCCTCATCATCAAAAGAATTCGCATCAATGGATTTTGGAGGAACTGCAGATAGAAAAGTTTCCTCTCGGTCAGCATTACTCAACCCTTCCTAAAACTCAAAGATTAAACCCTAACTCAAAATCCCAACTTTTATTTTAAACTGCAAAACTCTAACCCACAACCCATAAAACCAAAACCAAACTTTAACTGCTAACTCCAAATACGAAACCTGGAAACTTAAACGTTAATCTTAAAGTTGACCCAGAAACTTGATCTAGAACCCCAAACACAATTTTACCATAACAGATGAGATAATCCCTAACCTCTCCGATTCTTCTTGCTCCAGCCTCTTGAACTAGGTTGCACTGATTAGAAATGCATTTCACTGAAATTGCAAACCAACACTGATTGCTAGAACACGTACAGCTGTGCAGTAGGTCTACTCAGCACTGAATCCCCAAACGGTTTCAATCACCAGAAAGCGAAGTTGGAAAACTCTCACTGCCTTCACTTTAACCAGCAACCACATGTATAGTCCAGTGAACACAGTGAAGAAAATATGGATAAAAGGTTATAGTTGATCAGACATGCGACTGTGCGTCCTGTGCTGCCAGTGTAATACAATTATCTTGAATGGAATTCATAAAAAATCTGTAATTTGCTTCACAGCATGTAGTACAAAAAGTAACTGTAACTGTAACTTTTTTTAGGGCTCTAAACTGGTAACTAGTTACAAATATCGTTACATATAAAAAAAAGTAACGAAGTTACAGTTACTAAAACAGTAACTAGTTACAATTGTTACTAGTTACTGCCCACCACTGGGTTTGGGCCCCCCAATCAAAAATCCTGGCTACGCCTATGTTGCTGATGACACCTATGTTTAGCATTTTTACACTAGCGACCAAATTTGAATGCTAATTTTCGGCCATTTTTTAAAGTTTTCGTATATTTGTGAGTTGTATTTTTGACAAATCAGGCCCCCTGAATATATGTTTAAAAAATGTTTTAAATCACTATTTAGTCCATTCCAGTGCATATAACAGTTACAAAAATGCTAAAAACGTGTTTTTCTCATTCTGCGTCTTGGTCGACATGCCAAATGGAGGGAGGCTGTAGCCCCAGTAGCGTAGCCAGGGGGGGGGCGGGGGGGGCTCGTGCCCCCCCCATTGGCTTGTGAAGTATGCAAAAACGCATGTATATTGTGCTTTTGAGGCCGATTTTCTGTGAAAAATGGAAAATAGCCCCCCCCCATACGAAAAGAGCCCCCCCTCAGACGTTTGAACTTGCGAAACTTGGGAGAAAAATCACTCTGAGTTTTGGCGAAGACTTTTTTTTTTTTTTTTTTGGAGATTACCTAATTTTGGGCGGAAAAAACGTTTGAATTTCGGATTTCGGCCGAAAAATCACTCTGAATTTTGGCGAAGACCTTTTTTTTTTTTTTTTTTTTTTTTTTTTTTTTTTTGGAGATCACCTAATTTTGGGCGGAAAAAACCTTTAAATTTCCGATGTTTCCGAGACATTTCGTCTCAAATTTCGGACAAACCGTCTGAAACTGATTCAAGGTCAATGAAAATTCGAGTCAGCGTCGTATGCACACTTCTCACTCTTGCAAAATAGCCCCCCCCTTTTTCAAATCCTGGCTACGCGCCTGTGTAGCCCCCCCCCGCTGCCCTTGGCTACGCTACTGTTGCTCACAACATACAAAACCATACAGAGATCGCAATTGAAGAGTTCTCTCCAAAAAGCTTAATGCGAAAGCTTAAATGAAATTATACATACACGAATTTATTTGCTCAATGGTAAATAAAACGCCTCAGGTATAGACGAAAACAATTTCGCAACAACACAATATTACCACTACGTCAGGAAACACCGAAAAACCCTAGTTATCCAGTCAAGGTGCTTGCTGTCCATTCAAGGTTTACTGGAAGTCAAATCGGCTGGACTGAAAGTCAAATAAATTGCGATCGAGATTTTTAAAATGTTCAAGTACCTTAAAAAAATACGTTATTTCGTTCTTACTGTACTCCCCTATGGTTGTCATTTATGGCACAATTACACGCAATATACTTTTAATCGCGTACGTGTTGGCTACAACGATGCTTAGAGTTTTGCATGGCATACCCCGTTTTATGAGTGCCAAGGAAGGTCTCGTAACTGCAGAGATCCCAACATTTCAAGCCCTAATTCACAGAAATGTTTATGGATTTGAGCAAAGATGCTTGAAGTCTCCTAATAATTGGATAAACTCTCTTATGAATTCAAACAGTTTCAGTTTGTCCAAGTATTACGACTACTACAATCGTACTCTTCTGGTGTGATCTGTAAATAAGTGTGTCGCTTGTACATATGTGCCTCTTGTCTTAGTTTGTTTTTGCTTATTTTGTTTCTTTAAACTTATGGACCATAGTTGTCTGAAATAAAACAGATTATTATATTCAAATTTTGCACCACCTCGGAATAGTTTAATTTTCATGAAAAGCTTATGCACTTTTATTTGATGTTAATCTTAATTATCTTAATATCTTAAACATTATTATCTGAATATCTTAAACACTTTTACGCTTAAAAATAACATAAATTCGTCGACTATAATTTGTAGAAAAATTGTGTCCTTGATCCTTATTTGCCTTGACCTCGAGCGAATCTATCCTCAAAATGTCGGTCTTTAGGTTTAGTCTCAGGTTTTTTTTTTTGAGCCTCGGATTTTTCCTTGGCCTTGGCCTCGAACGTTGGATCCACGACTCTATCTCTAGAGGGATCTTTCTGTTATCGAGCAGACAAAGCCCCCTCTCTCTCATCTTACAATCTAGTATCTACTATTCACGATTGGTCGGTCTGTTCTGTCTCTTTTTATTATTGACAGTTAAGCTTTGAAAGCAGTTTTAAGTTTTCGATTTGGCTTGATGAATAATCGAAGCCTGGACCATCATTCGATTTAGCAGACATTCTTTGTTTCTTTGTAGCCATGGTGTGACGCGACTTACATGAAACCATAAAGGTGAATTTACACAGTATCCGTTTTTCGTACGTTTTCGTCCGTTTTTTTACGTTTTTACTTCTCCTTGAAAAAGTATGGGCTTTTTCATCCGCATTTTTGTAAGTCCATATACGCACTAAGTAGACTGTTATATATAGATAAAAATTTTGTTCAAAAATTTTGTGTATGAACGATAATATAATAATAATAACATTTATTTCAGACTAAAGACAGTCCATATGAAAAATACTCACACATTACACACACACACAAAAAAAAACTCCAAAAAGCAAGCAGTTCCAAGGGCACTAATATTTGGCATACAAGCGCTCTTGAAATGATTTAAAATACCCAGAATTGTAAAAAGCGTCAGAATTCATCAAATTCGCAATGAGGCAATTCTCCGATTGCAGTAATCGACTGACAAATGAAAACATGTATTTTCGTTGCAAAGCTTCAAAAGTAGTAATACCAAATGAAACCTGTAATTCACGAGCACTAACAAATCGAGGTAAATTATGAAGAATTCGATAAGCATCATTGTAGGCTACTTTGATTCGATTGTATGACGACTTACGAAAGTTATTCCAAAGATGGCAAGCATAAAAAGGCATACAATAACTGCAAAACAACATATTTTTTACCACATAAGAACACTTAGAAAATTTAGCCTTAAGTTTGTTTGCTGCACAGTAGCTAGATCTCACTTGACGAAAAATATCTTCATCATCAGACAAGTTTGCAGAAATTTTGACACCGAGATACGTCACACTATCACAAAAATTAATTACCTTGTTTCCCAAAACAATCTTGGGACTCTGAGAAAGAACAAATCCTTTGGATGGAAAAAGAACACCAACAGATTTTTTACAATTAAATGCAATATTATGAGGCACTGCATAACTGCTACATATGTCGACCAAGTTCTGGAGACCACTGAAGCTAGGAGATAATAAACAAATATCATCAGCAAAGAAAAGGTGGTTGACTAGAGCATTGCCTACGACACATCCAGATTTAATAGCATTTAAATTTGTTGACAAATCATTGAGATATAGCGCAAACAGATACGGGCTTAGCACACCTCCTTGTCTTACTCCATTAGAGACACCAAAAAACTCTGAAAAGTGACTACCCCATTTAATGCACAGCATTTGACTCTTATACCAATACAACAATAAGCGAACGAGGCAGAGTGGAATATTACATAAAATCATTTTTTTGAAAAGCGTAAAATTGTCTACTCGATCATAAGCCTTAGAGGCATCAAGAAATGTAGCAAATACAGGAGTATCATGCTTGTTATAGAAAGAGACTGCTTGTTTCAGTAAGAACACACACATAATCAGTACTATGCTTAGTTTTGAAACCGAACTGATGGTCACTAGACATGCACATAGGAGCAATATGGGCGAGGATAACATGCTCAAACAATTTCGATATTACCGTGGCCAGCGCAATTGGCCTATAATTAGAAGTATCCTGCACATTTCCATTTCGATTTTTTAAAATAGGATTAATTACTGTTTCCTAGCAATTGGAGGGAATAAAACCATGCATAAGGCACATATTGAAATACAAAGATAAGTACACCGCAATACAAGGATCAGCAAAACTCAAATGCTCTGCAGAGATATTGTCAATACCAGTAGCACTACTTAAAGGGAGCTTATGAAGCAGTGGGCGAAGCATGGCAACATCACAGTAAAAATCTTTCATATCAGTAAAATTGCAGACTTGATTGATTTTGGACTCAACAAACAATTTTACATTACTATCACCCTTGCAAGAATTCAGTAAATGAGCATAATGTTCTCTCCACATGTCTGCTGTCTGCTGACCGCCAGAGGCACCGCCAACAGTGATAGGTAACATACTTTTGCCCTTAGCATTATAAGATTTTAATTTATCCCAAAAGCGTTTTTTTGAAGGATCCGAATGCAGAGCATCAGCAACTGCATTTGCCTTATGCATCTCACCATTGTGCTTACATTTGCGCAATTCACTTTTGAAGATTTTGCGATAGCGTATCATTTTATCAAATAACTGCCCATTGCTAGGCTTGCCAAAATTTCTCCATTCTAGATATGCTTTTCTAGCATTGGCATGGTGAGCTTTAACAGCAAATTCCAACCTGGAATGGACTTAACTTTGTTAACCACAGCACTAGAATGCATTGATAGCCCAGACTGATCACAGGCTTCAATCAAGGCAGCAACTATAGATTTGTAGAACACCTCAATTTTAGAAGTATGAGATGAGCTGTCACACATAGGTTCATTGCACAGCACAACGTCAACTGGTATATCAATAGAAGACAAGCAACGTTGTGTTTCAATTGAATAGCTATACTTCTGATCTTGAGTGACATTTTTCCAGTTGACCCCAGAGTTAAATTGCACAGTAACATCAGATACCAATGTAGGAAGGACTGTACAGTCAAAATACACCACTAATGGATGATGATCTGATGTGATGAAATCATAAAGGACTTCAGTTCCACAGATCGCAGAGTGGGCCGAGGAAGAAGAAACACAATGATCAATCCACGATGTGGAGTAATGAACTTCACTTACATAAGTATACGAGTCGATTGGGAGCAATTGAATATCAGAAAGGGTAAAGTTATTGTCAGTGCAAAATGATTGCAAGTGATTATAAAATGAATTGGATGGGCCAGCATTAAAATCTCCAACAATCGAAATCTTGGGATTATTTTGATTGCAACACATAGTCTCCAGGTCACTTAAGTACTGAATATATCTATCTGTATTTTCATTGCAACAATATGGCAAGTAAACATTAATGATAGACAAAAAGTTGGTCTGACTCAACATAACTTTAACCCCAATAATTGAACTGTTGGCATTGCTAAAGGAAGAAGCACTCAGCAACTTATTCCACAATATAGCTGTTCCACCGGATGGTCTACCAGCTATTGGGCCCTGCCCATAATCAACATTAGAAATACCATACCAGTTAAAGTCATCACTGATAGTGGAAAGAGTGTCTTGATTTTGTTTCGCTAGCCAAGTTTCTTGTAGTAAAATTATGTCATATTTAGCACAAAGTTCCCGAACATCACACAATGATGATGTTAGGCCTCTGCAGTTAAATGATACCACACTCAATTTAGAATTCATGATGTTTAAGAATCAGAAGTTATATTACCAGGTTGCTCTGGAGAATTAGAAACAGAAGAGTAAAACCGTTTTACGAGAGTACCAGATGGCCAATTCTCAACATTAATTGACTCCTTAAACGAAACCCCATTCAAAACAATACAAAAAGATGAATAACTTGAATATTTTGTATCAAGTTTTTTACAAGTTACTGCAGTTGCAGATACAAACTGCTTAACAGCAAAATTCTTTATTTCTTCCTCGGTTGTATCTGGATGTAAACGTGATAAAAATACTTGGGCTGGTTTTAGAATAGGTTTAACTGCCCTTAGGGTCGTAGACGTTTTTTTTCCAATTGGAGGTTTCATTTTTTGTCGCCTCTTTTCCACCATAGATCCTACAAAAAGAACAAGATAGCAAGCGCGCCTTTTTTCTCAATGTTAAGCAATGGAATTTACGCACGATTGCGTTGGCAAATAGCGCCGCTAACGGTACTGATAGATTCACGTATTTTGGATCGCTTATTGCATAGTAAATATTGCAGTTGAAGTGGAATTAGGTAAGTTTAGCGGCATGATTGTGCGCAGAAGTTCGTTCGCAAGTTGTGTTTTTATTTTACCAGCTTTTCAAAGGGATTTGAAGACTGAAAAGTGTGAAAAAGAGTTGCTTTTCAGAGTATTTATAAGCATAAAGCTACCGCAGTAGCCTACATTATGTGTGATGTTACCTACTCAGTAGTAGATGATGTATTGCCAGTTTGCCACTAGACTAATGTAAATGTAATACAGTAGGTGACATATTATTGTTTGAAGGCTTTTAATGAGGCTGCAGTAGTTTGCTGTAATTTTCTTGCAGAAAGTTTGCTCAGTTAAGGCTGCAGTAGTCAGGTAGTGAGGTTTATTAATCAGCTGGTCAGTAGACCTGTGTTACGGTGTTACCAGTAGGCCTAACTGTTATGGTCAGTGCCAGGCAGTCAGGTGTTAACCTGTTAACTACCGGTACTACTCAGTACTAGCATTCTATATTAGCAATGTTTTTAAAAAGCAGTAATAGAGTTTTGATTCAGGTTTTGAAATGTCTAAACTTGTAATGTCTTCAAAAAACGTCTGAGCAGTTTTGATCTGCATAAAATTAAAATCACTACTTTCGTGTACGAATTTTTGCTGAGTTAGTTTTATGACAGTGTATGATTTTCTTCACTTATAGGTGTGTTCAGGTGTTGACCTGTCACCATTGTGTTGCACATGTAAATAAACAAATTGATAAAATAGCCCAGCAAGGCACAGCTTGCTCCACACATGATTATAGATGAAGCATGCGTAGAAATTAGAAGCAGACTTTGATTTTATTTTAGTAACAGATATCTGATATTGCCGTACTGTATAACATCCAAAGTTGATTTTGCGTATGTACGGTATGATAACTGATGTGGAGGATTGGTCTTTTTTGCTAATGTAAAATTTTGTAAAAAGAATGTTGTAATAGGTTGCTAATATTATGAAAAAGTAAACTTACTGTATTATACGTCATTCTAATTTTGTACAGTACATAGATGCTCTCAAATTAGCTTGGTATTCTTAACACTTTTGTTTTTAGGTTTGCATTGCAGGATGTTGGAAGACAAATATGTAGTAACTGTTTGCTATACTGATGAAGATATCAGTACTACTAGGCCAAACATTGTTTGTGAATTTTGTGGCTTGCAATATTTTTCAAGTCAAGGGCTTAAAAGTCATTTTATGAAGACACACTTTAAGCGTTCATTGTCAGCAATCAACTTCAAGCACTTATTTATTGAAATGGCGCAACACTTAAATTACCCTGAGTGGATTTATTTACCGGATAGGATTGAAACAGAAATTCGCTACCTATTTGAAAATTATGAAAAAGGGTATTTGATTTACAAACTATCAATGTTTCTGCAAACACCATGGGATAACCATTTTACCCTGTTAAAAAATGATCAAGTAAGCCAATGCACAGTATTTATGTTACAGTTGGTAATTCCATTGCTATTACCAGCATCTTGATTTCTGGTGTAAAATTTCTAGCATTTTGTGTTAATGTAAAATTTGTGCAATATTCCATTGTGAAACTTTAGGCATTGTGTTAAAAAAGGTTACAATAGTTGTATTTGTTGGTTGTTGCTCTGCTCTGTGCTGGTGTCAGGTGTTGTAACTGTTAAATAAATTTATTAAATTCCAATAAATAGTTACAGTGCTAGATCAGCTAAAAACATTAAGTCTAAAATGAAAATGCCTGGTGTTAGCAAAGAAAGTAGAAATCGTTTATTCAACATTAATTTTTCAAGTGTTTACTACTGGAAACTTTTCTTTAAACGTTTTTTATCTTTTAACTTGTTTGCACAATCTGAATCTCTTACAATTAGATGCATGTCTGGCATTTTTCTAATTTTAGCAGTTGCTTGTTTTTTTTAAATTTGTTTCAGGTTTACTAACTTAAACCCATTTTTTCCAGAAATTTGGCGACAAAGACCTCAAGTTTATTTTGACCAAAGTGTTTCCAAAAGCCATGGAACAAATCAACTTACAAGATGAAATGCTTCCTTTGCCAAAGAATGTTGATACTGCTTCTGGTACTGATTTGACACGAACCCAGAAGGAAACAGTGTTGTACATGGGCGGTGCAATTTTGAGAAAGCTTTATTACAAAGCAAAGAGTGAAGAAGAGAGGTAGATATGTTTGTTACCAGTGATTTTGCAACTTTTCCAATAAGAATTATATTTAGCTTAAATATATATTCAATCAGGTCATGTACAGGATCAGGCAAACAACTATCACATTTGGAACACTGAAAAACAAACAAAAAATATCTCAAATCGAAACATTTATTGCAAAATGTCAAAAACAAAAGGCTGCCATTAAATTTGTGTTAATGTATTTAGCAGCTAAACTCAGTTTTGGCATTAAAAAGTCTGAACAGTTACTAACGAGATGGTGTGGGCTGGATAATTTTTACTTGCAGAACGGTTCTGGACCACAGGCAATAGGTTGCCACCCTCATTCTTTCTAAGATCAACTTTGCAATTATTTTTAATGCACAATAAGCTTTACCGTACTTCCACTTTTTACAGAAAATTCATTAAGTCTTTATCTGACGAATCACTCCCACCTTCATACCAAATGCGTGATCGAGGAGGACTGTGGGGATGCTCAACCAAAGTGGGAGAGCTCTTTGAAGATGCTCAAAGGTGTTTTAACAACCACGTTACTTCAACTTCCAGAACTATATCCTTGCCTGAAATTGTCGACAAGGTTGATCTTAAAGGTTTTGTAGATCTTGTTGGAGGCTCATATGCTGAGCATACAAAAATTTATGTGGCCCAAAAATTGACCAGTTCTTACTTAACAGCTATATCTTTTGCCTATGCCAAAAAGAGGAGCCAAGAGCATTTAGAAAGTAAAAAAGATTCAACAAAGAAGTCTCTACGTGGGAGTTTAAAGCAGCCACATGACTAAATGTAAAATTGCCAGTGATCTCATCGCAAAATGATTTCGTGGCAGACTGCATTCTGCTTAGTGCAAGACGGAATGTCTTGACAACGGTCACCCAAGTACCGCATTATTTTATCAATATTTAATCGTTTGTCTGATATTCTGTCTTTCACTAAGCAGAGTGCTTTCTGTCCCAAAAGCACTCTGTGACGAAATTACTAGCAACCCCATTTGTTACCGGTAATTTCGCGGCTGACCGCATTCTGCGTAATGTAAGACAGAATATCTGACAACTGTCACCCTAGTTCTGGATTATTTTATTTAGATATCATTGGCTGAAAAGGGCAGTCAAACAAATATTCCGCTATCCCCAGAACTGTTTTGCACTAACCCCTCACTTTGTGACGAGATCACTGGCAAGGAATGGAAAAACTATCTTTGTAGTCTTGACCGAAGACATCAAATTTCATAATGTAACATTTCTCTTTTAGCGCCACGTTGTAAATAGCTTGTTTTATTTTTAATGCTTACTTTTAACTGGTGGTCGTAAAAACGATGCTGTAGCTTTTTCAGTTACACTGTGTTTGCTGCTTTTGTAGCGTGTATTTTGATTACCGAATCCGTGTTTTTTCAAGTGTTTTTGTTCATAGTTTTCTTCTGCTGTTCGTTGTATTTTCTTTTATCACGATTTGTTTTGTGTGTTTGGTGGAAATTGATAAATTATTCTTGAAGAACTACGCTTGCTACTTCATTACTGTGCATTTCCTTTATTTCTTGCGGTACCTATGCTTTTCAAGGTGTTTTGTTTCTTGCGGTACCCATGCTTTTCAAGGTGTTTTTTGCTGTATGTTGTATTTTCTTTTATTATGGTATGCTCTGTGATTTGGTGCAGTTTGGTAAACTATTCTTGACAGGCGCGTTGCCAGAGATCTCCAATGGAGGGAACTATTTTATGGGTATGGGAGCGGAGCTGTTTCAAAGTGGCTTTAAACAATTTTGGAGTCCATATCACTGCAAAGGCTAGCGTAGAAGTGCTGAAGACGTGGTATTTTTCTTACTGTGCATTTTGGTCCACAGGCCAGTGGGGGGGTGTAATTTTCCTGGCTACGCCACTGATTGTTAAACAACTGCGCTTGCTGCTTCTTTACTGTGCATTTCCTTTGTTTATTGCGGTACCCGTGCTTTTCAAGGTTCTTTTGCTGTATGTGAGATTTTCAAGGTCTTTTTTTCTTTTAACCTGCGTTGTATTTTTCTTTATTGCAGTTTGTGCAGTATGATAAGTAAATCTTCAGAGGTGGAGTTCTCGAGGACACATTTTGAAGTCCTTGGCTTCGAAGTCTCAAGTCCTCGAAAATTGGCCTGTCCTCGGCTCGAGGACAGCACTATTTTTTGAATGGTGAAAAATCGATTGGAAAACGCCAGTAACTTCGGAGAAAATTTGCGAAGAAGCTTTTTTTCTCAATTTTCTTGAGATCGCATGAAACATTTTTTTGAAAACCTTTTTTTTTGGACCGCCTGAAAAATTTTTTGAAGACCTTTTTTTATGGAGATCACTTGAGCCTTGTCCTCGAGAAGGCTGTTCTTGGCCTCGGAATTTTTTTATGTCCTTGGCCTCGAGCGTTGTGTTCTCGACTCCACCTCTGTAAATCGTTGCACAATTATGCGTGCTACTTCTGTGCGGTGCATTTTTTTTTTCATTATGGTCTCATGAAAACTAGCCGTAACTACTTGCCTTATAGAAGTTATTCATTTTTCGTTTCGTTGCAAATAAAAACACATCAATAGTACGCTGTTTATCATAGCATATTTAGTTTAATGGACAAAACGAAAGTGCAATCAAGCGAACAATATCGGAGCTTGTTAACAGTGGTTTTCATCAGACTGTCACATTCGAGTGGGGGACGCTTCGATTGCTCTTGATACTGTTATTGTTGTAGCCGAATTCCGCTACACTTGGGTTGCAGCTTCTTCTTCCCAGGCTTCTTTGGTGTCCAAAATACGACTCCAAACAATCTGTCAAAATTAATCGATGCACATTTAAAAACACCTTTTCACAATATGTATGCCTTTATTCAGTACATCTAGCAAAGCTAGTTACTTACACCTCCGTAGAGCCGAAAGTTGGGGACGACTTTTTGTCCAACTCCTCCAGGAAGTTTGTCACGCCATTTCGACTCACCACGCATCGGGAAAAAAACATACCACACTGAGATGGCGGGACATTGGTTTGTTATTACCACGAACATCCAACGCTGAGTCATGATACTTTCGAGTTGGAAATAACTCGGTGATAAAAGTTGGGGACGACTTTTCGTCTAACTCCTCCACGAAGTTTGTCGCGCCATTTCGACTCACCACGCATCGGGAAAAAACCATACCACACTGAGATGGCGGGACATTGGTTTATTATTACCACGAACATCCAACGCTGAAGTCATGATACTTTCGAGTTGGAAATAATTCGGTGATAACATTGTGCTAACAAACGAAACTTTCAGACCAATACTATTATTGTCAGGATTCCCAGTTGAAATTAAAATGTAGTGCATTTTTCTCACCTTGATTACATCGCCTAGTGAGCACGTATGGTGCGCCACGTTGCAAACAGCTGGATATTAGGTCAGCCATGGCTTTGCAAGTTGTCATGATCCCCTCCTCAGTTGCCTTTGAGAGCACCATTTTCTCACAAAAATCACTTCTGCGTTGTGCAACGTCACGCCAATTTTTAAAATAATCTAAAAAATATAAGGTGATAAAACTAGTAGATTTTGAAAAAAAACGTTGCAAATTATTTCACACAACAGTGAAAATAATTTTCAAAGGTACCATTTTCCCCATAACCTTTTCGTTTTTCGCATTCAAAAAACATCTTTTTTGCTTCACTGACTGTTGACCTATTGCAATGATGCCATTCGTTTAAAAGTCACGATAAAGTAAAAAACAAATTACAGTACTGCTCACAGATATCAAACTAAAAGAATAATCAGCGGTAACGCGCTCGTCTCTGGAGCGGGAGGTCTGAGGTTCAAATGTCGGGCCGGTCAAATCGAACACAGTGTTGCCAACGGCTCGCCACCGCTTCGACATTTCTTCGAAAGAAGCTGTGCTGCCCGGGCGCAAGACGCGGAGATGGGCCCCGCCAACTCATTACACGCTTTGGCGTAATGCATCGAGTATAATGAAATATTTAATTTGATATAAGAATAATCATAAACAATCATTCAATAAAACGTCAAGATATATTACAAAACGTATATACACAGTACCCGGAAAAGATCTTAGCCAACGCAAACGTTCGTCGTCGATAGTGGTATATGGAGCCATGTGAGGCTTCAGCTTTCGTTTGTGGTCGTGTAAGCCGCTATTAAGTAAATCAAACCAATAATCGATTTTCAAAATAAATTTACTCAAAGCAGCATAGCCCTGATGTTGGAGTTCCAAGCCGACTGTTGATGACAAAATCTACAAAAAAACAGCGAGTTTTTATAATTTTTTGTTGCTATCCACATGACTGTATACGTTTTTTTCTAGAAGTAGCTGATATTATTATACGCAAACACATGAAATTGATGGGTAAGTTAAATTCTCCGCAAAAAATAGAAAAAAAGTCAAACAGAGCAATACATCGATTGAACAAAAGATGCTATAGCACATGAAAACCACACGAGCTCATTGCGCTACATCGTACCTGCGCAGCAAGATTGACTTTCATTTTTTGAAAAGAAAGTGGTGCGACATGGGCTTTAGTCAGCTTGGGAAATTTCCTCGGTAGCAGACCAATATCGTTGTTGACAAGCTGCTGTATTGGACGCCAAGAAATTGGGCCTTCATTCCAGAGCTCTTTGTGTTTAGAAAGAAGGTTATTTCTCACCGTCTTCATTAGATGCGGAGGATCAAAGATAAAATAAATGTATCTAAAAAAAATTTGCTATTTAAACTGATTAGTTGATAATTTGTTTAAATAATTTACTCGTTTAAGAAAACACTGTTCCGGAAACAGCTTGTTCAAGTAACTGAAGCAATTTAGCAATGGACTAGCTAGTAACTAAAACAGAACTTAAAAATTTAAAAATCGTAGTATTTCCAAGAATTGAGCTTAATGATAAGTTCGCCAAGAGCGAGTAAAAATTTAACTGAAAGTGCAATGGTTTAATGTCCCGGCATAAAAAGTACCAAATCGTACAAAAACCATTAGAATCGCTCACCTATCTTTATCGAAAGGATTAATCATCCGATAACGCAAAACTCCTTCGCTTTCTGGCTGGGCCAGAGTGTGGAAAGTTTTCCGGTTGACAGACAAGCCATCTCCTGCAAATTATACGATGTAAATTGTAAAAGATTTAACAGTTGAGGTCGTGTAGGTATCCCTGATTGGGTTAATCTTAGTTCAAAAAAGTTTTTATTTTCTTCAATGAAACACTCGCAAATGATATCTCCGAACAAATGTACTTTTTCCGCAATCAACGACCTCCATTAAAATCATCAATGTCTAGTACGATTGTTAGGTATAGTTTGTGAATAGCTTTTACTGAATATTATGTATATCCATTTATCCTCTTAGCAAGAATCAGTATTAATCCAACATACCTACAATTCCGACGACAAGTACTCCGGCACGCATTTCAAGCAAACCGATTGCTTCCAAAATTGTCAGCGATAGGTCGACCGTCGTAAGGACTGTGGTTGGAAAATAAGAAATCAGCATGTCCAGCTTGTTATTGGTAATTCCTGAAAACAATCACATAAAACAACTTAACATTGCAAAGAGCACCTATGCAGTATTGAAAAATGCCCAATGTATAAAGGCAAACAAGTAAATTTTAATAATAAGTCAATTATGATGTTTTTTGACTTTGCAGGCCAGAGTTTTAATATTTAATCGTTTTGCGTGCTTCTGGCCTAAAGGCTACCAGCGCGGAAGCCTAGGGAAGAGTCACCAGAACGGCGACTACTTAAAAGCAAGCAATGCGAAAAATTGTGGGAAGACAAATTAAAAAATCCTGTGGGAAGACAATTTTTCGCATTGCTTGCTTTTAAGTAGTCGCCGTTCTGGTGACTCTTCCCTAGGCTTCCGCGCTGGTAGCCTTTAGGCCAGAAGCACGCAAAACGATTAAAAGTAAATTTTAGGTAAAACATACAAACTAGTACTGTTTTGGAACCTACTATTGTCTTGTACTTTTTCTTCGTACATTATGCTTAATTTTAATGACAAATGTAATCACTAGCACGCACCTCTTAAATAGAAAGCCAACACATGACTAGCTATTGATCCACCATTTTTGCTCAAATTGGTCACAGATGCATCACCGTAGTCGACATAGCCAACCAAATCTCCAGTGTTCTTGCGAAATACTAGACTCTCTGTTCACAAAAACAAAGCATGGCGTGTTATTAAACAAAAAATTGACATTTGCTAAATATGTTATGGTTCGGTAGCTGCAACAAACGAAACTTTCTACAGGTAAGTTTATCCTTTATTATGCATACAATGGCTCTGTGGATAAAAACTATTAAAAAGTTAAAAACAATTAGTCATTAACATTTGTCTTTTATTCCTCGTCATATCATTCGTTATTGTGCTATGATGTGGTTAATTTGCAATTCCTTGCCTTTCTACGCTCATGTTCATACTTTCGAAGAAAAAAAGACGAAAGTCGATTCCGAAACAGTATGTCTTAGGCTGTTAATCAAAGGTATGATTGTGCCTAAAAGACTCTGGGTACTGTCTATAGCTGATTATTAATTTTCTTAGTACATTGTTCTTAATAAATTAGTCATCGCTTTTCTGAAAATCACGTTGAAAACACTAACTGCACGTACATAGATAGACGTTTATTTTTGTACTTCAAAATAATTCCGACAAACGCAAACATTTGTTGAATGAAATGTACCAGGTAGTCGAGCAGCCACCTAATAATTTTAAATCAAGTAATGAAGTTTGCTGCTTTAAATTAGTATTGTATCTAGGTAGCTAAGGATTTAATTCGGAAGATGCTAAACGAGTATTTCGTGTGAATATCGCTTTGATCGGGGCAAAGAATGTGGAAAGACTCGTGGGTAATTTATTACGCGTGTGCTTAAGCATTAGATACAGAGCTTTACCTCTAATTTTCATTTCATCAATGACAAGAATAGCCATTTTCTCATAATCTTCTTTGAAAGAGTTAGTGAGAATTTTCAGCCTGTTAAGTTCCGAGTGTAAAAAGCCAACTTTGGGTTTATCAGCATTCCTTTCTTTATCAAGCGTTTGCCTAGATGGTAAAGTGAGAATTTTGTTGTCACGAAGAAGCCTGTAGGCGGCAGGGCTTTTATTATACAGCTTTAAACAAAATCTGAAAAAATATAAACAGCTTTATCAGCCAAAGTATAGCAACAAGTTATAAACTTAGAACATGATCAATGTAGTTGCTGCTACGTAAAATATTAATAGCTTAACCGGCATCAGGAGTCTAACTAGAAACTAAAAAAAATTTACTGTCAAAACGTTGGAGTTTTAATTGGAAATCCTTTTTGAATTTTTAGTTAAACTCCCGTTTGCCAGTTGAACAAATTGTGTTATTAGAAATTAGTAAATCCTTTATTACTTTTGCACACAAGTCCACAAACTTTTTTAAATGACTGAAGAAATACTTCCGAATTTGGACATTTAACTCAAAATTACGAACCAAAAAATAAACGCCGCAATATTACGGTATGTGTGAAAGCATCAGCTATGCAAAACAGATCTGGAATTGAAGGACTATTTGTTGCTTAATCCAGAAAAGAGCACATATCATGAAGCTGAGAATGGAGGCTGGCATACCGAATTATACTTGCTGGATAACGATGATTATTGGGTGATAGTTGTTGGAGTTTAAACTGGCAGTCCCACCATTTTTCCAAAAAAACTCTGTCTTCAGCTTCTGATTCCTTCATTGCAGAATGAATAAGGTTTCTAGTAAACCCTGTAGTTTCAACTGCTGCACCATATTGTGCCGCCATTTGCTTGATTCTGCCAAAGTTAAGTACAGGGTGCTTAAGATTTACTGACTGCATGCAAACTATGAAAACATTAATATTTGCAGTACCGATACTTCTACAAAATTCTGTAGGGCTAATTACCAGTACAGTACATCCTCGATTATCCAGTCATGTTGGGCAACCTTTTTCCAAAATCTTGACCGGATAAGCATTTGGCCGGATAAGAAAAGACCTTAAGAAAAAAGAACGAAAAAAACGAAGTTAGTATGAGAACAAGCTTAGCCACAAAACAATTTAAATGCTAAACGAAAGAGACATTTGGGTAAAGTTTAAAATCACATAGTTCAACAAAATAAGTTATTAAACAGTTTAACTTTCATCAGTATAGTTCAATTTTATAGTTTAATCAACAGTATAGTTTAATCAACAGTTTAATTTTCATTTTGTGTCTGGCTGTTGAACATGACCGGTTAATCGAGGAGCCGGTTAATCGAGGGCCGGATAAACGAGGATGTACTGTATATTGATTGCAATTGTCAAGTATTTTCTGAAATGTGTTTGATTCAAGCCTTATCAAAATAGTCAGGATCACAAAAATCCCTGTAGTCTCAACTATAAAATAGTTTAGTCTTAACACCACAAAAAAAATAATACAAAAATATGCCTAAACTGAAAATCTTCATATAAGGTCATCATTTAACCATGTTTACTTACAGCAGCTGTTTTCTAGTCAGGAGAGATGATAGTCGTTGCTTGGACAAAGAAGACATATTTTTTAACCTTTTGCTGGGAGATTTATGAATTAGCGTTTCTCTTCTTTCTTTTGATCTTTTATCATTATATTTCTCTTGCAAAAAAGTTGCACTACAATTTGAACAAACATTTTTTTCACTTTTTCTGATGCCAACTGAGCATTTCTTGCTAAGATATCGACAACTGCAACATACGTAGTTAATTGTCAGTAGCTCTGTGTACATCATAAAAATACACAAGATACAGTAGATAGCTATGTAACCACTAAGCTGATTTTTATCACCAAATCAGCATTTTTATAGAGCACAAGCTGACTCAATTTTGATTTTCCATTTTTGCTGAGAAGACCAGTAATTTTTCAGGCACTAGCACACTCATCAGAAATGTAAAAACACCACTACATTATGACAATGATATGATCGTTGGTGTTCTTACAATAAATGCCAAGTAAAAACGATGATATGTCAACACTCAACCAAGGGTAAGTTTCATAATTTGTTTCACACTTACTGCTTGTATAGCAATATTTCTGACTGAAAAGGTAAATGACGATGGTATATAACCACAAATGAAGATGGCATATATCGCATGGGGCAAAAATCAATAGCACTATAACATTCAAATCTCTTAAAAAGTATACAAGCCACAGTTCTCAAATTTTGTATACAATTTGAATAGGAAATTTGAAGTAGTTATATAATTATGATGGTGCTAAATGTAGTTAAATAATTATAGGAAATTTGTTATATGACTATGTTAGTGCTAATGTTATATAATTATGGGGTGCTACAACTGAAAAAGATGACCAATGAGTGGTAGTGGGGTGTTTGGAGTGCGAAATACGATATAGCTAGTTTTGTTAATTTAGTGATAGTTTGTTAGAGAGAAGCCAATTGTCAACAAGTTTTAGTTCTTGATTTCCTTAAAGACACTATTATGGCACTTTTTGGTGAAAAATAAGTTTGTGTTATCTGCAAACATTATAGTTTTTCCCTTTGTAATACATTGAGGAAAGTGGAGTGGTCCCAGAATGGAACCTTGAGAAACATCAAAATTGATGTATACTTTGAGGTTTGTTTAAAATACTTTTGTTGTTGTTTTTTTGTACTGTAAAGTGCTATAAAACTACAGAACTCAGAGTTAGTTCTAGGTCAAAGTTTTGGTGATGCTTAATTGTATATCTGCAAATTCAAAGCGCATTCTTTTTTCTGGACATTTACTGTACGCTATATATGCTCAAATTGTCAATATCATCATGGTGTTAATTGAAAACGCAAAAAATGTACATCATTCTACCTATGAAAAGTAAGTACATCAGCTTTTTAAATTTTTGATTCTCTGTATTACTATGTTATAATTTAAACCTTGTGGTGTAAATGACAAGTCAAGCTGTACGGTAGCCTACATATTTTATAAATGAAAAATAAAGGAAAAGGCTTTGCGCAAATGCGCACTTTCCGTGTGCGCAGACATTTTAAAATATAGCTTAAAAAATTACCCTAAGCCTTAATTTTAGCTCAAATCCTAACCCTAACCCCCAGCTTAACCTCAACCCCAGCCCAAACTTACAACTGTAATAATCAAAATAAAAAATTCCGAAAAAGAGTGACGTTACTGGAACCGTTGTCGTGTGCCAAGTCACTTCGAAAAATGAATGGCACCTTTTCCTATCCAATCTACGTCTGCAGTGATATCACTGAAAATAATTGCCATGCATTACAATTTATTTATAAGAACCAATAAATTTTGAGTTGAGGCTAGCTGTTTTTTAAATTTTCGCAAATTTTCAGTCTCAATTGTTCTTAACTTTATATTATTAAAGAATAAAATCACGCAAATTTATTTTTGCTAGGTTAAAAGTCAAAACTTGATAGATCATGATTGCTGTTGCTGTTGGACCAATCAACAATGGCAATATCGAAAAGGCAAAGAAAGTTCTGCTGATTATGCAAAAAAGTTTTGTACAAGCCGTTCTTCATTATTTTTTCATATTTAGGCTGGCATTGTTCTTAAATTTTGAGAAAAATAAGCCTCGTGTTCTTAAAAAATAATGTTCAGAAAAAAAAGTGTGATTCAATAACTGTTAAAAGTTTTGTTCATTCAGCAATATCTTACAGGTTCTAGTATATAACTAGAATAATAACATTTTGTATGGGATTGTTGATTGCTTTTCCATTACACTGCATTGTGGATTTACGATGCTAGCTAGAACAGTAACCAGTGGCATTTTTGTAGAAATTTGAAATGCAACATTGTGCAATCTGATGGTCAGCTGGTTAGATCTCAAAATGATGCGGAAAGTTCAAAAGTCGAAGGTATTTAACTTAAGTTTCTCTTCAGTATTAGTACCGGTATGGTACTTTCAGGTGATGCAAATTCGAAATTGGCAGTTGCTTATTGGTTAAGGCAAATCCTGTATTTTCCCTTCCAATTGATTAGGTGAATCATCCAAATTAGATTTAATTTGAAATGAAATATTTCATTATAGTCGCTGTATACACCAAAGTGTATAATGAGTTGGCATGGCCCATCTTTGCGTCATTGCGACTATTCGGGCAACACAGTTTCTTTTGAAAAATATCGCTGTGGTGGCGAGTCGTTGGCACCACCGTGTCCGACTTGACCGGCCCGAGATTTGCACCTCAGGCCTTCTGAGATAAATGGCGGAATGCGTTACTGCTCTACCCATTGGCTGGTGTGGTGGTTTAACTTCAAGGTAATTTTTGTTTAAGGTATCAGTAAAGTGTAGTTTTAAATTCAGCTCAATTTTTGGAAAACAAATCTAACATATAGTTTAAATTATGCTGGTTGTAAAAATGATTTGATATGTTTCATCATAATTTTTAGAAGAAGCAAAGCATGAAAAGTATCGCATTGAATCTTGCAGTTCAGCTGAGTGCATCAGAGCTAATATTAATGCTAAATCTTTGGCTAAAGCTGGATTTTATTATATTGCAGCAAGAAAGGTCACCCAATGCTTCAGGTGGGCTATGTGTCATTACTCATTACTGGTAGTTTTCGTTATCTTGACAGCTTTCTAGCATTTAAAGTTATTGTAGGTGGTGTAGTAACCAAAACTAAAACTGGAAACTCAGAACGGCCTAGCACAGCATATTGAGCAACTTTAGCTTACCATGTCATAAAATAATGTAATTGAATACAGGTGCAACTGCATTAATTAAAAAACATGTTAGTGTTTCAGTTAGTTGCATACATTATTCAAATAATCGTGTTGAAATTATAGATTATTACGTTTTTTTTAGGTTGTAAAACAGTCTAATCTGCTCCTATGAACAAGCTTCTGCTCTCAAAAACTTAATTAAGTTTGTTCTTGTTAATTCTGATACATATGTTTTGGTGAAATCAAGATTTTTGTGCTTTGTATTACAAGCTTTTAGGCACAGCACTTGTTTGTATAAAGTTTTATTCACTAAATCAAATTCAGTTAAGAGGGTTTAGCAGAGGAGTTGCTAAAGATGATGGCACCCGGGGCGGGATTTCGTGATGGCACCTTTTTTGTACCAAAAACAGATAAAGACCCCCCCAAAAAAGAAAAGGTCTTTGCCTAAAAATCAGTGAGTGTGGTCCAAATGAATACAAAGTGAAAAAAGAAAGATATTCACCACAAATCGGTGGAGTTATGGTTTCACATCATTATATGGTGTCACCCCAAAATGGTGACACCTGGTGTGGACTTCCCACCCCCCCTCCTAGCGACGCCACTGGGGTTTAGCACAATAGCACTTGGACATTGTTTCACAAAATGAATGACAATTTAATGACAATAAATGGATTTAGGTCATCGTGACGCATTTTATTCTTACTCAAAGGACTTGTTAGGCGATTAAGGTTAATTTGGGTTTGTCAACCAAAGAAAATTGTAATCTGTAATTGGAATATGCTCCTCCTTACCGTTTCTATATATCTATCAGTACAATATTTCTACTTCAAAACTTTTTGTCTTTAACTATTGTGGTAAATTTTGAAGGTTTGGAGCAGACACTGGGTACTGGGTAACGATGATTGGTATAGTTGTAGGTTAAGTAGCAATACCGCACTGGGAGACATATAGAAACGGTAAGGGGGACCTATACCAATTACTTTTTTTTTATTATTAAAACCAAACTTGCCTTTGTCGGCTGATGAGTCCCTTGAGCAAGGACGAAACGCGTAGCGACGGCTCAAATCCATTTATTGTCATGAAATCATTATTTTGTGATACCATGTCCCAAGTGCTCTTGTCCTGAACCCCCTATGCTGAATTCGATTTATACTCACCAACTCTGAAGTGGTGTGAGCACTTTCGGTTTGGGAATCTTTACTATGACCCCTGACTTACTCTCTTAAAATTTGAATATTTTTGTTCACTATATACTTTTAAAAATCGGTTACCAGACCACAGTAAGTTTTGGATGTTTTGGCTAGATTTTTTTTGTTTTGTTTTTTGCAGTTGTAAAAGTTGTGTTAAAGACTGGACGAGATATGATGATCCATTATCAAAAAAATGGCATAGAACTGATTGCCAACATATAAATAACATCGGAATAGGTAACAAAAATTTGATAGCACATTACTGTATGTTGAAACTTAGGAAAACTGCTAATAGAAATTTTGACCATAAGCATAATTATGCTTATTGAAATATAAAGTAATATGCTGACTGCTGCTTTTAAACACTGAGACTGTGAACAATTAATTTTACAATGAAATAGAAAAGAAAAAAAAGTAAAAATTTAACTGATGATATATCAGATTCGTCTGTTTGAAGCCAAGGTTTTAGCAATTTTTTTTTTGTGATCCAAGTTATACTTGTTAAAAATTTTTTCCTTAAAATACATACAATACATATCCCTTGAAAATGATTAACTGCTGGCTCAAATATTGACCGGGTTTGTCTGAGGGCCCAAATTTTCATCAGTTTGTTGGTGCAACAAATCTTTGCAATGTAGTTTGATAGTGTTCACTAATTTGTTTAAACTGGGATTGGATGTGACATCGAAAATATTTGTTGAGCAGTTTTTACCGAGAGTCTCTTTGAGTAACTTTAACTCGTTACACCTAGCACATTTTGCTGTCATGTTACTGTTTTCAGAAACCTTGAGCAATTATTATTCTTCAGTGGAAGATTGCAATCCAAATTTTCCATCAGATTCAAGAGATAATGCTGATCTTTGTTTAGCAGTAAGTTTGCTGTGTTTTGTTTTTGAACATTTTCGTTACAGGTAGATAAGCGTGGTTTAGTAGATAGAGCTTGTGCCACTGAAACGTTAACCTCACGTTTGAATCCTTATCTAATCAAGCCGTAGACTACAAAAATCCGTATTCAGAGCTTTCCTGTTTGACCTTGAGCATTGAAATGGACGGTGTGAAACCTCCATCGAGTGTAATAGACAGGTGGGCAGAGGACAGGACGGCAGCTTGACGCGAAAGCTGAAAGGTCATTTTTCTGTCTCTGGCCTGGGTAACGGTAAATAAAGATGTAATTACCACTACTGCAATATTAGGCTTCGTGTTTTGATTCGGTTATTACTAGGGTTTTGATGCTATTGAGTATCGAAGTGCAATTGCTGTTAATTTGCTTACAATTTGAATTTTTTCCAACAATTCATTTATGGAAAACCGTTACCCAGTCTTGCTTTGGGTAGTGATCTTGTACCAGTTAATTTTTTTTTCGTTCTAGTTTGGAACACAATCTTCTATTTCAACTATTCGATTAGAAACGCAAAGGTATGACACAGCATATAAGAAAAATCAGATATAACTTTATAATCACATTATAATTTGTAGTATAATAATGATCAGAATATAAGATATAAGTTTGAAGGACTGGAAAATTGTTGATAGTCAATCTTTTGAAACAGGGCTCGATGATATATACAAAAGTAAAATCAGAGCAAAATACGTACAATCATAAAAATCCCAGTAAATGGTTAAAAGCTCTACAGTCTGCTTCGTCTTAAGAACTCGTCTGGTGCTAGTGTGATTGATCTGTAAAATAAATTATAATAACTAAAACGTTGAAATTCTTTGAATGAGCCAAAACTGCATAATATCGAACAACCTGCAAGCCAAAACGGTACTAAGAAGTACAGACTGCAAGTTTGCAGTGTTGTCGCTTTGAAATGCCACAAAAATATCGGTCAGAAAATAGTTTTTTGTTTTTTAACCGATGTTTGTAATCAGTGTGGCATTTCAACGCGACAACACTGCAACTTGCAGTTTGTAATAGTGTTTAAGCGTAGCAAGTTGTTCGATATTATGCAGTTTTGGCTTATTCAGAGAATTTTAACGTTTTAGTTATGATAATTCTTTTACAGATTACAGTAGCACATGATGAGACCTTTGGACGAAACAGATTGTTGTGCTTTTAACTTTTTACTGCGATTAAGTTTATACGACTAATCAGATATCAATTTTGATCCATAACTTCATATAACTTACACTCCTTTTATAACAATCAATAAATTTTGGATTGGGACTGACTGTGTTTGGAATTTATTAAATTTTTTAACTTCTTTGTATTGGTGAATAATACAACAAAAATTTATTTTACTTGGTTATATACAAGGTGCATTTTATTGTTCATCGTTATTATTGAAACAATCTTGCAATGACAATGATCTCTAAAACGTTATTTTGCCACGATAACGATTACAAAAATTGGTTTTGTTTTTCTTTTCATGCCGAAGCTGGCATTGTACTTAATTTTAAAACAAAAAATGGAACGTGAAGAATTACCAATGTCTTTAAGATGGTAATACTGTATAGTTACCTTCTCTTTTCAAGAGTAGAATTTCTTCAGTTAAAGCAATTTTTGATTGCACTTTATTTGTATTTTGAAAAATATGCCAGAACGCTATTTTTGTATAATAGTGGATGTTCTACAATATGATTCTAATTGAGAGAAAGCACTTGTTGTGACTCATCATTTAATGAAGTCTATTAATTGTGGAATGGCGCAATATTGTTGCTGCTTAGGGAAATTTTGCCATTTGCAAAAATAGCAAGTTTATTTCTTATGTACTTTGTACATCCTAAATAGACAGACCTTCAAAGAGCTTTTTAATTTTTGTCAATGGACAAGATTGCAAAAAGGGGGATTTTATTTTGGCCAAACTAAGACCAATGCTGTGTACAAAAGTTGCAGAGCTTAATCTAAGCAAACTACCAAGCTTTTAATAAAAGCTCAAAAAACACCATCGGGCTTACAATTATAGCTTCGGGAGATTTCGAAGAGAATAAATATTTGTAGATAATTGTGTACATTACCGGCGTTTTAAAGGAGAACTAACGGCTCATTTTGGAGAACTTCAAGCTGTTTGTTCGAAAATAATGAGAATAATGAAACAGTAGCGTGAAAACAACTAAACTTAGTCCAAGTTTTTGCGATCGTGCCAAGATTTAGAAACAACAATTTCTGCACAGGCACTGGAAAAAAGCAGGCAGTGTCAAAATTAGCGCTAAAACTTTCCGAAAAAATTGTTTTCAAAAAAATTTTACCTTAAAAATTTTTTTCGGTTGACGCAGTTGCCTCAGTTTTTTTGGTTTTGTGATCACGCTGATAAGACTCGGAATTTCGTGTGTATCAGGTTTTTGAGCAAATTGAAAAAATTATTATATTGAAAATAAATTTGTATGCTTTTAGTGCTCCTTTAAGCGTTTTGTCATCGAATGGTGATTAATTGCATGGCACGTATGTAAGTGCGCATTGTTTTGCGGGAATTATCGTGGGGACTTCCCTATAATCTTTCCCTGCGGTTTTTTTGAGTTTTGATCCGCTGCACTGGCGTAAGATCACGCTAATTGTTCGAGCACTTTTTTCAAACTGTATTGTTTATATTGTAAACTTGCAGTTGACGAAGCCTTAAAATAGATATGCAGTATTGAAAGCTTTTTCAGAGTTGTTGAAAAATTTTGGCAAGATTTTGCTGCCTTGCGCCACTATATCACGTATTCTTGCACAAGTTGTTTTTTCAAAAATTTCCGTTATGACACTCAATTTCCAGCTGTTTGCATTCCGAAAATGTTTTCAATGTAATATGCCTTTTACCCTGTTTTATTTACAGAAATGGTATAGCTAATGACGTAAGGCATAAGATTGTTTACTCGTAATTTCGAAATATGATTTCAACCCCATTGTCTATTTTATGAATCACCGCTATGAATCATAGTACTCATAATAAAAGTCTTGTGGTATTTTTACATTTGTTTCGTAATGTATTTTTGTCCTGTTAATCGTTGAAAAGACACGTGATGATTATGCGCTGACAGAAATCACAACTAGAGATTAATGATATTCAAAACTTGCTCTGCTGTAAATACATGCCATCTTATTATGCGGTCAAAAACGTAAATATTGTTGAAAAATTGGGTCAAAACACAGCCACAATATGCAAAAGGGTAGATCTTTCAAGAGTGATATTACGGCTTTTTCCGAATGCACAAAACATCTTAAAATATAAGTTTAAACCACTTCTTACAGTGGTTGTACCATTTTTCAGTAGTTATTTTTGTTTTTGGCAGCCCTGCGTTTTCTGGCTAGCTTGTAAGGCTACTGGCTACCTCAAGCTAAGAGGAGCAAATTTACCACTGCAAAACCCATTTCATTCTTTTAACGTTTAAGAAGGTGAAATTGGCAGTAAAACAAAAATTTGCAAAATCAGCAGTGCAATTAATGCACATTGTTAAATACAAGCAATTTTACAGGAAATCAACTCCTAACTTAGCTCCATCTTCATCAACAATACAGCGCCATGATTATGAACATAGAACTGAACCAAAATCAATTGAAGCCAATCCTATGTTTTCATCCAATTATCCTAGCAGCAGCGAAACTTCGTACCAGAACCGAGATTACGAAATGCGTCCCAAAACACCGCAAACCAATAGAACTAGAGACAGTTATTCGACAAGCCTACCTACTTCTCCCTGCATTGAACCCCCAGAATATAGCGCTTTGTGTCCGAGCATGCCATCAGCCTCTGATCCTGAACCCGCGTCAGGTGTAATAGCAGAAAATCCAAGAACGAAAAACACTGGACTTGGGATTCAGGGTGCGAGCTTTGAAGCTGCTATAAGATCAAACGCGGATAATTCATCGTTTTCGCAACCTGCACAAAGCACAACTGACGCGAGCATTGAAGATCCATCCGTTTTGGCAACTTCTCAAACTTCCTCCGGAGTCCAAGTTGAAGTACTCCCGGAGTCGGAGTTGGACGTTAATGATGGATACTTAACTGATTTGGAGCTTGCTACGTGCCAATCGTTGCATCCATGCCAAAATCCGCACACTCCTAACATGATTTATCTTCATCGCCGTATTGCTTCATACGAAACGGCTTTTCTTGAAAATCCAAACTTAAACGCAAACCAGTTGGCAGCTGCTGGTTTCTACTATGCAGGTTGGTCTATTTGCTCAAATGTTTGATTGGAAAACTGCTTCACTTTGATGCCAAAAACTACGTCCATATTATTGGTTTTGCAAAAATTAAAAGTTATTATCATTCACAAATCGCAGGATATTTAGTTTGATTAAACCATACGCAGCCATCTTGGCTCAGTTTTAAGTGATTGGACTTCTAAATATGAGACAGCGTTCGATTCTAAATAAGATCATTATTTGCATTAGTGACAAGAGTACCTGAAAGAGTGAAAGTTGCGCGCTGGACGTTTTTTAACTACGCTGAAGGTTTTTTTACAAACAGTCTGAAGTTTTTAATCAAAACTCGGCTATGCAAATTGCTACTGAATTGAAAGCGGCTTTCATTTTGGTGCATCTTCTATTATGCGTCACGAGAGTTTTAACCTTTGATTTGATTTGATAACTGTTTGTTGCCTTTTCACTTAATGTTTGAGTTTTTTTACAGGCTTTTTCGATAAAGTGCGATGTTGGTATTGTGGTGTGGAAGCTGACAACTGGACCGCTGATAAAAATGCATGGATAGAGCATGCGCGGCTGTTTCCTTCTTGCGATTATCTTTTGCGGAATCGTGGAAACGAATTTGTTGAAGCCACGCTTTTTCAAGAATCGAGTAGTCGCCATGCTTCCATCAGAGAACCGGAGTATCAGGAGTTGGAGCGCTCGTTTTCGCTGGAGAGTTTAAGCGAACGGATCCAAAGTGGCCCGGAAGAACTCCCTATTTCGCCTATGGAAAGCTTAGTCTTAACTGAGGCGGAAAAAAGGTAACATAAATGCTTTCGCTTTTAGAATATTTATTTAAGTGTTGTCAGAAAACTTTATTGGTTGTTGGTCAGATTATGTTTTGCAGATATATATGAATAAGTGGGTAGCTGAAAAAAGACCTTGAGGTTTATGAAACCAAGCAGCTGTTTTTTGACATTTACAAATATAAGTCTATGTTTAACATATTGGGCTTTTATAGAATTCAAACGTGAGCTAGATAACGCCAACGGATATTATTACGTTATCATCATCATCAGTTTGACGATAAAGCTATCGTAGCTTTGCTCCGTTAAAAACTGCTCATGCATTTAATTATGGTCAAAAAAAATTTTGTGTGCAATTGGCTGTGTACAGCAAAACAGGATATTTCTTCGTAATTAACGCTTTAGGGTTTTTTTAGATTTGATATGAATGTTTTTTTTGTTGTTGATGTTTTACGTAATTTTCCAGGTATCGGTATAATTGCTAGCAAATGCAGTTTTGCTTTCCATATAGTAAACATTGTATTACTTTTAAAATTTTCTTAGTCCATAATCTTTCCACCACACTAAGATTTTTGTAACATTACAAAATGACAATTTTATTTGAAAAATTTTGGAGCAAAAAATCAAATGTAACACATATTGGTCCTTAAGAAGTAAGCCATTCGTTGCTTAGGCTTTTAAGCTGATCAGATTAAACGCTGTTTGTGATGAAATTTTGTGGCATATTACTTCTTCAATACTCTTATTTTTTTAATTTCCTGCAGCGATTTACTGAACGAAAGCATGGAGTCGGATTTTGTACGAACTGCTTTGGAAATGAAATTTACTCCAGTCCACATCCGCCGTGTTCTGAAACGGCAAATTTCCGATCATTCGTGCAACTTTCAATCTGTTCAAGCTCTCTTGGAAGCTCTTATTATTACACCGCCTGCCTCAACTGAACGCTCCAGTGAACCTACATCGTCAAACACCGGTATGCGTTGCAATTGTAACTACATGTTTATTCACTAAGTTGCCTTGGTCAGGACTTCCACGAGACAGCGAAGGGACCTTTTGGGAGTCTAGCTGCCACCAACCGACCAATATAATAGAACCTTTCAGTAGCAGACGCTCTATCCATTCGACCACCTGATGGTTGTGTTAGCTTATCGATATCAGGTAATGTAGCCATAGTAGCATTCTATTTTCATGCGATGTCTCTGGCTGCGGAGATTGTCGTATTCACCAATTTATAATTCTATTACTTTGATTTCTCTTCAGCCAAATTGTTTGCTTGAAGACATCTTCATTTACAAGCTTTTTTCACTTTCAATTTCATTTTCTGTGATCCTTTAGCCCGGTATCACAATAAGTATCATTCAATGTCCAGATCCTTAATCACTATGTAAACCCTATGTAGTACTTTTAGCAAGGCATTTATCATTTTTGTTTTGTGCTTAGGCCAACCAAGACGAAATCAAAGCAACGATGATTCAAAACTACTTTCAATGTCTCAAGCGTCTAGAACAGAAAGTTCGTCGCAAACAATTTCAAGACCCCGCAGTCGGAGTTCTTCATTACCGCCAGAGGCCGGTCAAGAGCTATTAGAACGTATTCGGAACGAGGAGAGATGCAAAGTATGTCTTGATAAACAATCTTGCGTTCTATTTCGACCTTGTTCCCATATTTGCACGTGCCTAGACTGCGCACGTCAACTATCATCGTGCCCAATATGCAGGCGGGGAATAGAAAGCTCAATAATCATAACGAGGCCTTAATTTTTCGTAACTGTAGAAGAATTCGTGCTGAAAGAAGATAATTTTTTGCGGTAACGGTACTGAAAAACACTTTGAAAATTCCATTACGATCTATTTAAAGCCGAAATTCTTCGATTAAAGCAAATCTACCACCGCTGAAACTGGTTTCAGGGTTCAGGATTTTTGGGCTTTAACAAACTGCTACATGTCGATTTTTTGTGATATTGCTCATAAGCTGGTTTATTTATTTGTGATTTCTTTATTGAACGTCAAGAAAAATTAAATATTTAGTGAAAGAAAATAATCTACAGAATTCAATTCATTGTGTGGTTGCGTTGAGTGTTTGTATGTAGTAAATCTTTGTGGAAATTTGCTAACTTTAAGCTTTTGTTATTTTCATCCTATTTTATATTCTTGAACTGAAGTGGGAAATGTTCTTACGGTAAACTTTTCTTGATTGCTGTTCTTTAGTTATGATCAAATTTCAAAAGATTTTGGCTACCTACCTTAGCACACACTAAGTTGTTGAAATTTGATGTATCTTTTCATGGTGGTTTTTTCTACCTTGTGTAGTCCAGTGTTCCCTTTAAGCTGTGCGCGTGTACACTCGCACACAGATTTCAGAGACTGCGCAAACGCATAAATATGTTGCGCGCAGACATATAGTTGTTGATCATAAAATTACAACGATAAGACAGACAATAAACTTTTTAGGCACAAAAACCACTCCAATTCAGGCTGAAGACCTTTTTTTTTCCTTTGGTCTTCACCTAATTTCGGACACAAAAGCCGCTTTAATTTTGGGTGAATTTTCAGAAAAAGTGCGCACACGCCAAAATTTCTGCGCTCAGAGACCACAAAAGATTAGAGGGAACATTGGTGTAGTCGCATGTAAGAAAAAAGTTTTTTGATCCATTCTTGCACTTTGAGCCAAAAACTTTATCATCAGTTTCTACTTGAATCTTCGCCAATTTTGAGCTCTCTCCCCAGGTTTGGCTGTTCTTTTATCCCATCAGAATTAACAATTTTTGCTGGCAAGTTAAATCAAGCCGGTATTGAAAAAAGACAGACGTATTACCCCTCTTCAAAAAAACGATGCCCCGAGAATAATTTCGAGCAATGCCAATATTACACGGAAACCAATCTTATTCAAAATATCATCATAAGTGGGTAAGTTAATGCAAAACGTTAGCTTCGTTAACCACTAGTCCGTTAATAAACTTCACGCCTCCGTTAACGTTAATCCGTTATTTTCAGCTTTAATTAACGGAAGTTGATAAAGTCCGTTAATTCGTTAACATTTTGCGTGTAATTTATATTTCGTTTTATTCACTCGCTTCTAGAACACGTATTGACGCTGTTGAGCAGATTGTAAGGAAATATTTATTGCTGTAGTGGACTTTTTGTGTTTTGGAAGTTACATTTTACAGTCTAATCTAATTTTAAGATAAAATTAGGTTCAAATGCACTAACAAAGCTGCGATGGGAAAATCTTTGGAAATTGTGAACAGCGATAATAATTAATAAGACCTATGAAGCTGCAGCTTATTATCTGCCACAAAAAAGAGCTTCTATAAAACTCGTGCTAATATGCAACAAGTGTTACCAGTGCAAACTGGTTTGTATCGGTACGATGAATGAATGGTGCGAGATATCAACGATAAAAACGTTAACGGAAGTTAACAGAACTTAACGGCCAAGTTAATTTAGTCCGTTAACATGAAAAAATTTTTAACGGATTAACGAGTAAATGAAAAAGTTAGCTTCGTTATTAACGAGTGATGAACTTGTGCCCACCTATGAGTATCATATAGTAGAAACGGTTCACCGTAGAAGGCTTAAATTTGGTGAAGATATGTTTTTGTTATTGTGATCGGTTTGTAAATTCGGATAGATTGCACTACATTACTTCTTTAAATTTGGGTCCGCAGCTTGTAATTAACGATTTATCATATGAATAACCATCGATTCTTGCCTCGTCATGATTCGACTTACAAAACGTCAAATGATTTTCATTCATCTCAGATTGTGCACTTGATTCTTTGTATTGATTAGTTTTCCAAAATTGCGTTAATTTTTGAGCTTGATGAAAAAAGGGCTTTTATCAAAATTAACACGGCCTATTGTAGTGCAATCAATCTTCTTCACCGCGTAAACTACTAACTTCCATTAAAGAGATACTGCTCGAAATCGGTTTTATTGAAGAAAGAGAACTACGTGAAGTAACAAAGAGGTGCCTCAAACTTTGTTCCATTATTCCCTACGCCGTGTCATTGGCAACCATGCGTTTCGAAATCTCGTGACATCAGAAAAGGATGACTTTGCAAAATTTGTGAAGTTTGATTCCTTAATCTCCGAGAAATTTTGCAAAGTCATTCTTTTCCGATGTCGCAAAAGTTCGTAACGCATAATTGCCTATGGTACGGAGTCAAATAGATTGCAAATCAAATGAGTGACTAAGAACAATAGAACATGCCGCTGAAGCGTGAAATGTTGGATTCATTCGGTTCCCTTTTGTGTCAACTCAAAAGACGTCGGGATCCACAGCTTTTATGCTTGAAGTTGGCTTTACGAAGAGGTCTAACTTAAATTAGTGAGCACTGTGCAGGTAGCTGCTTGATTGGAAGATTACTCCTCCCGCTGCCTCAATATGGTGGCTAAGTCTGTACCACTTTTTCCAGAATTGGTGGGGAGTCGAAATAGCGGACAGTTTTTGGGAGGTCCTGACGCACCCGAAAGGTTAGATTCTGGGTTGTGGCCTCACTGTTCGGGTCTCCAGGGAGTTTCTCTGCTCCCCTAGCATCTTTTGAAAGAGTTGGGTTAGCACTACCACCGCCACCGCATTGTTAAAATTTATAGGTTTACGATGTAACTGCGTTCTGAAATTTACTCAAAATACTCGAAAGTTTTGCAGTCCAAGATTGATTTAAGTATTTGTCGGCAAACCAGTACCGCTACCGTGAATAATTTTGTGTCGTCATACAAAATATTTTATATATTATGTTCTACGATTGATTGTACTCTTAATTATTTGTGCTATGTAATCACTGTTTATTAATGATATTAATGTTCAACTCTTCTATATGCATCGACAATAGATATATTATAAAAGGTCACGAAATGGAACCATAAAGAATGCTGTTTTGGTCAGAAGAAAACCTTAATAAGCAGGACTACTGACACCCGTCACGCACAAGCAGTCGTCGTACTGTGTGGTTAAGAGTTGATTCGATGCAACTCAGAATCGAATCTGAATCTACTGATTTAGTTACAGCCGCTTTACTGCGTCGATCAGCCGAACAAATCGATTGCTACCATCAGCTCTTAAATTATTCCAACGTGTAATATTTGTAATTTTCATATCTTGACATTGTGGTTAGCAATTTTAAAAGTGAACATCAAGTATAATTGAAAAAAAAATTTAACTTTCAGAAATAATGTTTTTCGCCCATGGTACGACATAATACGGTAAGCTTGAAGTTCAACAATCAATATCTATTTCGGAGTTCAGAAAAAATGGTTAATCTGCAATGTACTTTTGCATGTTCGGCCAGCCAAGCTTAATGTTACGTTCTTGTAGAAATGGCCCAAACTTATTGTAGGCACGCTCGGCCCAATACGTTTTTTCACAAACATACCAAAGATAGGGCTCTGAGGTATAGTTTTTGACCTCTCTTTAACACCGTATGGCTTGACAGCCTGCAAAAGACCAGAAGGATACATATCATTTGCATCACACAAACTAGGATCCTAATCTTGGCACAATGATGATCTCTGCGAAAAATATAAGACTCATCGCCTTTGATAATTCAAGATTCATCGCCCAGGAAAAGGTCTGATAAACGATTACAGCGTCAGCAGAAACAAGCTTAAAAAACTAAACGAGGAGAGAAAGCAAATAAAGAGGACGTACTGAAATTACAATAGTTTTGTTAAAGTAGTTAAGTGTTACAAGTAAATTTAATTTTTTGACATTTTTGTGCGACATTCGTGTTGCTCATCATCTTATGCAGTTCTATCAATGCTGAGGACGTCATCATTGTCGTCACCACCAACGTACGCAAAATCACCCATTACTTCGACAGCATTCTGAAGCATAACAAACAGATCGGTAAAAGCGCATAGGTTAATTTTTTTTCTGAATTAAGCGTTTCTTTTTCAAGATCTAATTGCATTTTTCTTTACTGCTGATCAAGCGCCTAGTCAGAAATCTGCAATGGGGGGGCTGTTACGGGGGTCTGTTACAGCGCACGAAAAGTTTGGATTTTTTTTGGCAAAAATAACGTAATTTTAGGCTGATTTTGACAAAAAGTAGTGCTATGAAAACGGGGCATAGAAATCAGCAGTGCAAATACATGATTATACTAATTATGGGCTATGTGGGAGGTAGCTATTGCTAGAATTTTAGTTTTCCTATTTGTAAGCTGGTAATCATAAATCTTATACCGGTAGTTCAATAAAACTCTCAAGGAGTAATCTCCTTCGTCTCTATTTTTTAGAGAAAGGCTCTGTATAGTTAGGGGGGCTAATTGGAGGAAGTTTGAGAGAAGTGATTGGTCAAAAACTAATACTGAATAGCCCACCCTTTCCCCTTATTCCTAAGCTTAAATATTTTTTCATGATACCTAAGTTAAGCATTTTTCAATAAGCGATCACAATTGAATACCAAATTTGGGCCATTTTTTGAAGTTTTTTCTAATTTATGAGTTTTACTTTTGACAAATTACCCCCCCTCCTAAATAAACGTTTCAAAATATGCATAAATCATTTTCTTGAGTCTATTCCAGATCAAAAGACAGTCTCAGAAGTGCTAAATACGTGGTATTTTTTTTTGTTCTGCACATTAGGTGGCAGACCAATGGGGGGGGGGACAGCACCCTCCTTCCTGGCTACGCTTCTGCCGCTGATTGTGCAATCTCCAAAGAATGCATATCTCCGTATTGTACGTGCAATTCCCCTGAGTGCATTATTGCAAAAATGACAAACATAAAATTTATGATGGTCTTTAAACAACCTGTTTAGTGTTTACCTTTGCTGTTTTTTTTAGTTTTTTTTTTGAGTTTTTTCAGCTCAAAATATGACGGATTTTAATTCTTTTTTCACTGTACGTTGGCACGTGTACAACGTAGTCAATCTAATAACAACAATAAAGCACTGCACCACTTTGATCAAAAATAACTCTCGTGCGGTTTTTTGAAAATAAACGCTTATGAATCGTCAAATCAAATGAACTGTTGCAAGCGCTAATCCATCAGCTATCATTATAAACCGGATACATCTTTTGGTAGGCGAAATAATGCAAACTTCAACTTTTTCCGAATGTATAATTAGAGCCGACTATAAAAGCTACATAACAACTAAAGCATGCTTTCTTTTTCCTTCTCGATTATTCTAGCTCGCTAAAAGTTTGTTAGGCTTTTTTATTCAAATTGCTTTACAAAACCATGAGTGATAGTAAAATTTGACCTTATTAACGTATAAAATATATTGTTACACTAAAGCTAAGTTCAATTAAAAACAGTTTTTAATCGAATTAAATAAAACTACCGTGCATTCAGTAAGCATGGTTTGCCAGGGGTTACGAAAAACGCATTTACTTTTTAACTGGGTGTAAATATGCGGTACGTTACCTCTTTAAGCTGTAGGTTATCAAAGTCCACTGCGTATCCACCGAAAGTTGGGAGAACAAACTGGTTTGGATTGCTATCAGTACCTACAGTTACAAAGAACAGTGCATTTCTTCTTGATCACAAAACTGAAGTGTTATTCGCAACCGCTAACGTTAAGTCAGATAATTGGTCAAATTTTGTTGGTCATGTTTTGTACAACGCCCAATAGCAGTGATTGCAAACATGTGTTTGGAGAAGCTTATAGTGTTTGAAATCAAGGTCTTGCATTTCTGTTTCTAACTTCTGCACCAGCATAGGCTATGCACAGTCGAAATAAACAATTATTTTAGATCACCCAAAAGAGGCGCAGTTGAGTTTAGTAGCAGAGTACCCAAAGTAGAAGCGAGGTAGACATTAATCTAACAACTGAACGAAGTTACTTGAAAAATGCGCCAATCTTAACCACTAATTTAAAAACATATTTTACGCTTAATGACTTGTCCTCCATTACTTTTTGAAAAATGTACTCCTAGTTCAGTACTTATTTGCTATTTTTGCTTTACCTCGAAGAGGGCTCAGAGCAACATTGAGAATGAGCGTTGTATTGAATTGGAATATCAATATCAAAGGTTCCGGCGTCCCTGGAAAGTCGTATTCTACGTTTAAGATTTGCCATGACAATACATCTCCACTTGCCGTGAGTGAAGCCGTTATGTCGAAATCCTTAAAACAAATTATTCGTTACATCTAAACTATTGAGTCAATTTCTTTTTCTCCAACGCAGAAAAATTTGAGTTTTAGGATTAGCAAAAAAGCATTTTTGAAGAAAAGTTTTACATTAGTTGCAGAATCGACAGCGGCGTGCTCAAGCCTTGGATTGTAAATCCAACTGTTTACCTTGCACAAACACAGTTACTGTATAAAAAAAGTCGAAGTTTATCTTGTTTTGCGTAATCTGTAATAATCAAATAAAAAGTCGCTTTTAAACTTTTACTTCTTTTAGAATTTAACTCAAGATCAAGTGCACAGTAGGCATTTGAAAAAAACCTTGGCCTAAATTTGATCAATTCTGTCCAAAGCGAGTATTTTAAAATATATCAAACTATACCGTGTTTCCCCGAAAATAAGACCTAACCCGAAAATAAGACCTAGCCCGAATTATAAAAATAATTTTAATATAAGCCCTACCCTAAAAATAAGAACCGAGGTGATAGGGCAAAATTTTTTTGTCCTCGAGTGCGTTTTTACTGCTTGAAAAGTTATTGTGGGAATTTAAGATAAAAAGTAGTGCTAGTTAATGAATAGAATAGCTGAATAGTGATCATATTCCCATCATTAATTTAAAAGGTGTGGTAGAAGAAAAAGTTCAATGAACTGAGATAACATGGAGATTACGCCACTATTCAATTTAAGAACAGCTGTTTTTAAACAAAAATTTGTCATTTATAAGTAAATGGATATCAGTTTTTATACTTAGTGTATTTGAAAATTTCGCAATTTTCTACTTAGCAGTTTTGGTTTTGATAAATGAAAATAAATGATATCCCCCTAAAATAAGACCTGGTGTTATTTTTCGAAAGAAAATTAATATAAGACTCTATGTTATTTTTAGGTAAACACGGTATGGTACTTGCTGTGTGTCCACTGTCCAGTGTCCACATTACCATCTGCTAGCGGCGGCGATAGCTCAGTTGAAACAGCGTTGAGTTAGTGATAGAAAAGTTGCTGACTCCTGGAGTCCTGATTCGATTCCAGAGCTGGCAATGCGTTGTTGTCCTTGGGAAAGACACTTTTCCCATATTTCCCATTGGGGCTAAGCGTCTACCCGTCGTAATGGCCCAGTCTGTCTTGCAAACAAAATCCAAAGGGGGGCGCTAAGCATTGGTGTAGTTAAACTGACTCTGAGTGCTCGGTTTATAAGCAGGAATGAACCATCTTCTTTTGCTGCTACTGCAGCGACGACATTATCACCAAAGTTCAAAAAAAAACATTTCGCTTACCAATTGCATGATGTTTACTTCAATTGGCAAGTGATTAACAGGGTTAAACCGAGCTTCGATTTCATAAGATCCAATAACGCTGAATGAACCGTCCCGGATCGCGACCGTTGGAGCAGAAACTGGCTGGAACGTGAACAAGAACGGAGTGCTGTAAAAAAAAAAAGAAAGAAATTGGGATTATTACCCGCTGGCTATTACTTTAATATTTTATTCTTTATTGAGTTTTTTGAGGAACTTTTGTTAGAATTAAGAAGCAACGTAATTTTGAACAAGCAGCAAATTACAATGGGATAAAGTAAAATATGAACCGCAAAACTTGGAAAGTTGTCGACTTCAAAGCGAGGAAACAATTGTCGAAACAATAGCGCCATTGTCACTTTTTTAAGGCTGAAAGATTCTTGATTTTAGTAAATTGTTTTTTGTTTTTTTTTCATTAAAATCAACAAAACTGTCTTACCTGTTATTCACTGACGTGTAAGTGAGAATTGTGGGATTAAACAAAGAAAGAAAGTCCCGGTTCAAAAGAATGTTGTTCCCGACTATTTTCTGAAGCTAAAAATAATGATGAACTTGGAGAGATTTTTTCGGGTTTTCAGTGGCGGTAAACACTATTCTTATAGTGTTGAACTTACATTAAATTTTTTTTATCTTCGTGGTTTATGACCAATCAACAAAAATAATACGACTTTACTATAAAACTAATAGCATAAGTCATGTGTTAAAATATATATTGCATGTTAACAAATTATTAATCTAAGCCTTATCTACGTTGCAGATCTTTTCATGATCAATTCTAAAAACTTTTTTAGCTAACATTAAATAAGGTAACTGAAGAAAACAAAAGAAAAACTCTGCTTTAGAAAAATCTCAGAAGCATTGAAGTTGCGATCAGTTGTGTTTGCGCGAATCGCGTTTGGTGTGTTTGTTAATTTAGCAAGGAGCAACGCCAAAGAGCTGAGATGGAGTCCTCGAGGACACATTTTGAGTCCTTGGCCTGGGCCTCGAAACCTCAAGTCCTCGAAAATTGCCCTGTCCTCGGTTCGATGACAGCACTATATTTTGAATTGTTGAAATTTTGCAGTTCGCCTGAAAAAAAATTTTGAAGACATTATTTGGAGATCGCCTGAAAAAAATTTTTGAAGACCTTTTTTTTTGAGAACGCCCGAAAAATTTTCTTGAAGACCTTTTTTTGGAGAACACTTGCGCCAGTGTCCTTGGTCCTTGGCCTTGGCCTCGAGCATTCCTGTCCTTGGCCTCGAGAGGGTCTGTCCTCGGAAGGGCTGTTCTTGGCCTCGGATTTTTTTTTTGTGTCCTTGGCTCTGGCCTCGAGCCTTGCGTCCTTGACTCCATCTCTGCTAAAGAGTTTTTCTACTTCCAACTCACATCTGAGGATGGTACTGAAATTCCCAATATTCCTCTGGAATGGAGAGATGCAAGGAAAGTATTTATGACGTACTCGTTTATTTGCAGCTGGAACATTGCATTTGATGGAGTTGTCAGAGGAGAAACGATGGGAATAGGAAAATTTTCTCTTAAAACAAAAAAATCACATTTTAAAAGCAGCTAAAAGCTTGACCAGCGAGACTGCAAATCCGACAGTTACACACTGCTATGATGTTTCCTGCACAAGTAGCCTAATAAGAGAGCTAAAAAATTACTAATTGATGAGGTGCATTTAAACATGGCCGCCAGTCTTGAAGTGGCAACGGTTTAGACTGAGCTCAAATCGCAAAGCAACGCGTAATTTGCATCTTCACAATGTTACGCGCAACTACTTAGCAAGCATGTTTGCTCACGAGCGTAACATTGCGAAGGTGCAAGTAATTACGCGTTGGGTCCAAAGCAGGCGTCTCTAAACTTCTTTTTAAAAAAGCTAAATCAAACTACGCCAAAGTACCTGCGAACCAACAATTAGCACCACTTTGCGGCCCAAATAATACGCAAAAACTACTAGCCATGCGCATTGTGCAAATTAGCCCAAAAAAGGGGGGATCAGGGCACCCGTGAATTTTGGGCCGGAAATTAGTTGTATAGAACAAACAAGTCCTCAGCATATTTTTTGAGAGGATTCGATGGTATTTGGGATATTTTCGGTCAGAAACATGAGCGGACTGGATAAAATTTCATACCGGACCGCAAATGGACAGCCGGCTAAACTTTATGCACCCTCGTCCAATCGTTTTTTTTCTGTTTAACCTACTCAACACAGTTAACCGTGAAACTTTTGGATAATAGAATGCCTTTAGTATATTGCTTTCTAAACAATAACCCAGTTTAAAGTAAAAAAAAGAGTGAGGATAATTTAGCTTAAAGTCAAGGGTGAACGCCCATTTAGTTTGAAATAATATTTATAGCTTCTCAATTGTTGTCACCAGGAAGGAATATAAATTAAATCAAGTTTATTAGTTCAACTGGTGGGGCAGAAAACTTTTTTGCCAACGTTTCGATGGGCTATGCTCAAGGCATGTACTATTTATCTTCGTCAGGGCTAGAATACAAAGTTAAAAACAAGCTTTCGATAGATGCGAAAAATTACGTCACAAGTGAATCACACGTTAACGCAAAAATTACAACAAATTGGAAGCGAAAAACTGACAGATTGGCGGAGCGTGAAAAAAATTAATATTTCGTCGTGTGGTTTGAAGTAGAGTTGCCAAATAAACGCTAGGGACCTTGTCATTTTGTTTATCATTCATAGTGTTGGGAATTTGGTTAATAAAATACGACTCGATAAACCGGCGTTTTGTGAAGTCAAGTTTGAAATCTAGAATTTTAGCGTTGGTCCAAACCATGAAATGTTCGTTGTCAAAAACATGCTTCGTTAGTGCTGACTTATTGAATCGTAGATGTCGAAAGTCTGCTAAGTGTTCTTTTTTATTGGTGGAAAAATTGCGTTTTGTTTCGCAAATGTATGAGAAGTCGCAGTCATGGCAGGGAATTTGATATACTGCTCCTTGTCGCATATTAGGGTCTACTGAGTCTTTGTGATGAGCGAGTTTTTTGCCAATGGTGTTGCACGGTTTTAATGCGGTTTTAACATTATGGTTAGACAAACAACGCTGTATTTTTTCTGTCAATCAAGGGTAGTATGGTATAATGGCAAAGCCTTTGAATTGTTGTTCTGTGCGGTTTGAAGGTTTCTTGATGAGGGTCGTGTTTGGGTACGAGTTCAATTTTAAATTGTCTTTTACGTGCTTGATTTCATCTTGACGGTTTTTCGTGGTAGAGCAAAGAGCATTGGCCCGGTCAAGTAGTGATCGCACAACGGAATGTTTGTGTTCCAAAGGATGGTCAGATCGAAAGTTTAAATATCGGTTGCTGTTGGTTGGTTTTCGGTAGACTGATATGGAGAAATCGCCATGGTTATTTCGTCGGACCAATGTGTCTAAAAAAGGAAGTGTGTGGTCGGCTTCTTTTTCGATCGTGAATTTAATTGAGTTTTCAATCGTGTTCAAATGATCCAAAAAATCTTCAACCGAGTTTTTGTGGATTATGACGAAGGTGTCATCTACATAGCGTTTCCAGATTTTTGGTGGCGAGTGGAATGTCGACAGGGCTCTTTTTTCAACATCTTCCATAATTAGGTTGGCAATCACAGTGGAAACGGGGGAGCCCATTGCCGTGCCAAAAATTTGTTTGTAGTGTTTTCCTCGAAAGGTTAAGTTGGTAGCATTTAAGTAAATTTGAAGGCCTTTGCAAATATCCTTCACTAACCAAGAAGTGATTTCTTCCAAATTGTCCAAAGCTTCTAACCGGCTTTTTGCGATTTCGATGGCCAATCCTGTGGGTAATTTTGTGAAAAAAGAGACCACATCAAAAGACACCATTTGTTCATCATCGTTAATGGTAATAGATATGATAAATTTTGCGAAGTCTTTCGAATCTCGGACATGGTGGTCGCTTTTTCCTGTCAACTCATTAAGATTCGTGCCAGGTCTTTTGATAAATAGTAGGTCGGAGAGCCAGTGAAAGATACAATAGGCGGCAACGGGGTATTTTCTTTGTACAGTTTTGGGAGGCCGTATAACACGGGTGCTCGTCCATTGCAACTTTTAAGTCGATAGCTTTGAATTTTTGTAATTTTATTGTCGGCAATCAACTGGGAGACGAACTCGTTGACAGTTTTTTCAGTGTTGGGGGTGGGGTCTTTTTGTAGTTGTTGGTATGTGGTATTATCTTCTAACATCGTAAGCAGCCGCTTGTCATAGTCGGTTTTTGTCCTTAATGATAAACAAAATGACAAGGTCCCTAGCGTTTATTCGGCAACTCTACTTCAAACCACATGACGAAATATTATTGTTTTTTCACGCTCCGCCAATCTGTCAGTTTTTCGCTTCCAATTTGTTGTAATTTTTGCGTTAACGCGTGATTCACTTGTGACGTAATTTTTCGCATCTATCGTAAGCTTGTTTTTAACTTTGCATTCTAGCCCTGACGAAGATAAATAGTACATGCCTTGAGCATAGCCCATCGAAACGTTGGCAAAAAAGTTTTCTGCCCCACCAGTTGAACTAATAAACTTTATTTAATTTTTATAGCTGTTTGATAATATTTGGCTACTTTGCGATGATCATAGTACGTAACACTGCTTAACTGCCGCAAAGTAGATTTCTCATTTTTTTCTTCTCTTTGCCAGCAGCGGAAGCCCTTGTCAAATCTAAAAAAAAATTGATTCACTTCATTCAAAAAGACAGTTAAACTCACGTAAGCGCTGAATCTTCACTAGGATAACATCGCCCAGCCGCACCTAGTTCTACGCTGGAGTCAGTAACCACTGGGTTGCGCGAGAGAGTCGCATCCATTTCAATGTTCCAATTTGAAAACGGAAGGGGGATAGTACCTAAAGTTTAACAATTACTATGTTTGGGCGAAGAAAGTTATAGAAGTTTATGCAGTCCCAAGTAACAGGCAACGTAGAATTGAGCAATAGAGACTTGCTGATTGAAGCAAATTATTATACTTTGTAATCAGTGTTTTTTCGCATATAGGTTGGACCATTTTTGTTTTAACTAAAAAAAAGTTGACTTTATTTTAGCTAAAGTTTAACTTTGTTTTGACTTACCGGAAACCGTTTTGGCCTTGTTTACGTCAATTACACTTTTTTTTACAACCAGTAAATTTTGGATTAAAACTGGCTGTTCTAAAATTTTCACGAATATCCGGCGTCAATAATTTTGTTTTTAAACATTATTGAAAAATAAATTTAAACAATTTTACTCTTGCTTGGGAAAACGTTTTGTCGATTGTTGAAGCTGTAAAAGTAAAACAATCTCTTGAAAGATTTCAAAAATGTAGTTATTTCATTGAGATATGCGGTACTTTTTGATTTTTAAATTGGGACAAAGAGCTCTTTAACTACTTTGTTCAGTGTTCATAATTCATGCCAATGCTGGCATTTTTGATTTGTACTTAATTTTTGAAACAAACAGAGGCTTGTGGTATTTTAAATTTGCTTTGAGAGAAAATAAAGCAGATAATTGTACAGTATTCTGACATAATGCAATTATTTACAGAAGTTGGAGTAGCAAATCTTCATTCAAACGTGTAGAAACTTTGCATAAAGTTATGCTTTCTGCTTACAATTCAGAAAAAAACAAAAAAACAAAACAAAAAAAAAATTCGCTTGCTTTTGAAAAAGAAGTTTTGTTCTCAGACAATTTTAACAAATTTTGACCTAACCCTAAATTCTGACTCATAAAACCAACCTAAACGGACTTTTGAGCACCCGAAAAACCTATGTTAGTATACGCTTGATGATACAAGGCCCAGAAAAAAATTGACTTTGGCGGGCCCTACTTATAGGCTACATTCTGGAAAATTTTATTTGAGCGATGCCGCATTATACAACTGATATGAAAAAAAGTTTTTGAAACACAGCGAATAATCAAATAAATGAAAGATTGTTTATTTGGTAGAAGGGGAAGTTGGACCCAATCGCATTGCACAATTCTAATGCATTGCGAAGGGGGAGTAATGTGGCACTTTTTTACAATCCAGTAATAACAATGTAACAACACAGTACTTCTTTCTAACAGTACGTGACGTTGAAGTCCTGCCAATTTTTGTGTATTAAATAAGTTTGCGTTTCTGCACGTTTTTGAGTGTTTCATGAAGCAAATTCGTGAAGTAAGATCAACTTTCATTGAAATTTTAAGAACTCTACATTGGTAAAGGGTGCCAAGCTTTCAAATTTAGGTTGAGGAGCCAATTTAGGGGAACGAGCTTAAAACTGTTCTCAAAGGTAATCAAACAGTTGAAAGAGAAGAAATAGCATAATTTTAGCTCAGTCTCAACTGGTTTGGGACTGGAATAGAAAAAGAACGATCAAGACGTGGGTGCTGATATTATGATGTTTTAAAACATTTAAAAAAATGTTTGCATTCGTCTGATGCTGTTTGGTGAAAATATTTTTTGCTTTTATAACAATATCGTCAATCTAGCCTGAAATTAAATAATCAATATGGACTGATTTTATGAAATTGGAAAAGAAACTTCCTCTAAATGGAAGAATGGCATTCATAAAAGCTAAAACATGCTTCCTTCAAACATTAATTAGGCTGCAAAATGTATTGCACAGTAATTAAATTCGTGCATGGCCTGATTGAATTTTAAATTTAATAAACATTTTGAACGTTTAAGTTATCAAAAATACTAAGCTTTTATTGTGTATTGGCTTGAACGTGACCAAAAGTCATTAAATCGGCATCAAAATTAAATTGGATTTTTGGAAAACTTTCAAACCCATTTCTAATCTTAATAAATGAATTTGAAAACATGTTCTCAAGCAAAATCTAGTTCGATATCTGTTCACAACACGATTGATAGATATTGGACCACTAATTTATTCACAAACTCTTTGTGTGACTGTTGAAAAATATTGATGTAAAATAACCGACAGGGCCGTAGCCAAATAAATACTTGAACGGGGGAGCGTTCGTCTAGGGAAGAGTTGCTAAAATGTAATAAAATGTGCAATTATTCTTTCTACATCTAGAGTATTACTGCATTCAAGCATGTCAAATCAAATCTCAGTATACTCGCTGCATTACGCCGAAGCGTGTAACGAGTTGGCGGGGCCCATCTCCGCGTTATTGCGCCCAGGCGACACAACTTTTTTTAAAGAAATATCACAACGGTGGCGAGCCATTGGAAACACTGTGTCCGATTTGACCGGCCCGAGATTTGAATTTTTGACCTCCCGCTCCAGAGACGAACGCGTTGCCACTCGACCAACTGGCCGATCCATTAAAGCGTGATATAAGTTGAAGAAACCATTGCTAAAGGGCTACACAATTTTCTACGACGAGACGTTGGTTGTTGCAGTGATGGCGAACCGTAATTGGCAATATGTTTTTACATTTCTACTTGTCAAGCCGGGTTCTTTCTTATGGTGTCTGGTTATTCCAAGGTAAAGTAAAAAAGTGCTAAATTAAGATAAAACCGCGCGTAAAAATTTCTTTATGTTTCGTATGAAATATCGTAAACATATTAACCTGGTATTACGGTTCGTTTGTAATTAACACTTTTCGGCCAAACTCAGCAATATGCAGGTACCGGAACCAAGAACCGGACTTAGAAAGTCAATTTTTAATTAAACCGGCCTGGTAATTAAACTATGCTGACCTCCAGTTTTAGGGACAAAATGTAAATCTCTCGACTAACTGGCCGGTTATTGGTATAGAATAGCCAGTGGCGCAACCAGAGGAAGGCTGAGGGGGTTTCAACCCTCTACTGAGTGAAGTTACTAAGAAATTCAACCAAATTTGCATCCAGGCCAAAACCTAGCCAAAATCCGGCGAAGACTTTTCTGTTTTTATTTTTGGTCTTCATCTAATTTCCGGCGGAACACCACTTAGGAGTGAACTCCTCCTCCCCAGGTTTAGCAAAATCGTGGTTGCCTGCCTGAGCTTAGCCTAATAAAATCGGCTTTCCGAGGACTTACCATCAAGACTTCCAAAAATCGGCGAAGTTGAATCGTTCAATGTTGATTCAATGGTGTCGCAAATCTAAAAATCAAACGCTTGAAACCTTGTAGTTTGTTAAAATCGTTAAATGTGGGCCTACGCGTTAGTGGATCAGAACTTAATTTCGAATGGTATATCTATCCAAGACAGAATAAAAAATATTTAGTGGCATTAATTGTGTCGTACTAGTAGTAAAACAAAAATAGATAATTAAAAACATTAATCTTTTTTTTATAAAAAGTATTTTTTAAGTAGCGCTAATTTTGGTCAAAATTTTTTGTTCGTTAGGGTTAACTTTTTGGATGTGGTTAACCCACTTCTTAAAGTTTGTATTCATCGTTTTTAAATTAGGCATCTGACGTCATATTAGGCTCATATATGACGTCATTATTGCTAACAAAAACAGCGATTTGCAGCAAAATTTTTGTAAAAGCTTTAAAAGGGCATTCAAGTCAAAGTTTTGACTGTTAATCAAAATGTTAGGACAAGCCTAAAATACGTTCTCACCAAAATTGAACTTTCTTCGTCTTCCCGTTTTCAAGATATCGCAGTTAAAGTTAACAGTTTTCCTCTTACTTCGCAGTGTTGCCATTTTTGCCAATAATGTCACAAAAAATAAATTTTTGGGAAATTCGCTTGAATTTACTTAAAAAGTCGGTAATTTACAATTTTGACCTCTTACTTTGTTTTGATAACAACGCTATTGCAAAACAATCATTAAGAGTTTACAAACATGCAGTTACTTCTTGAAATTTTGTTTGTAGTTCGCAACCCTAGCAAAATTCTCAGGGGAAAAAGCTTTTCAAAAGAGAAATCCAAATTGTGGTAGAAAGCTCAAATTTAGTGAAGTTAGTTTTCAGATCTTTCAATTTTTTTTGGAAAGAAAACCAAGCAAAATTTTTTTCGACCTAATTGCCCGTTTAAATTCTCCAAATTTACCACTTCAGATAACCAAGTTCTCAATCCCTCCGAAACTTGATCAAGACCCAGTACAATCAAATCTCCAAGAAATTCAGGTTCGAAGTTGTTGAGTTCTGGAGTAAAGCTGCCAATAGTTGCGTTACAACCAGCTGGACCGACCTGAAACAGATTTTTTTAATTGAAAAATTTATCATCAACATCTGAAAATGATCTAAATATATTTAGATATACCAGAGAGACAAGAAATTATGAGCGCAACGTCATAATTATTTGACACCGTTTTTGAATCATCGTGACGAAAGACTCAGAGTTATGCCCGCGGTCTCAAGCTTGCGTTAAATCGCGAGCTTAAGAGCGTATCTTTAGTTTATTAACAGCGGAAATTCCGTACTTCCGGTGACCACGTTACCACCGTATAAGTTGCAGTTGGGTTAAATAAACAAAAGATACGCTCTTTAGCTCACGATTTTGGATACAGTCTGTAGACCGCGTCTTAGATCTACAAGATTTGAATTTTGGTTGGATTTGAAAACGCTAATAAAATATTGAGGTCAATTGCAAAACCATTTAACAACCCAAATAGCATCAACTTTGTCATTTCTGGCTAAATACTCAACGAGACCGTGGGAAAAGAAGTTTTTATCAAGTTTGACAAATTCATAACTTATAACTGCAAAAAACCAATAGAACTATTGAAACGGTAGACTCGGGTTCGAATGCCGGCCAAATCAAACCAAAGACTACATAAATTGATATTAATAGCTTCCTAGTTTGACGTTTAGCTTTAAAAGGAACATTGTGAAGCCTTCACCGTGTGTGGAGACTGGTGGGCAAGAAGCAGTTTGACTCGAAGACGGAAAAGGTCCCTTCGCTGTTCCCTGTAACTTGGTAAAATAAAAATTACAATAGCGCAGCTAAACCACAAGCAATTGTAATGTGCTGTATCAGTTGATTGATTGAATCTTTATCTTCCTGTAACGAAATGGCGACTTGGTGCAATTTTTAGGACTAATTCGCACTTGGTTGCAAGCTGACCATTTTCCAAGCTTTTCGATTGAGATCTTTGCGGTAAAATCTGCGTTTTGTTTGAAACCACCAAGCAGAAATTACTATCGGTCAAGCGACTGATTCAAGAATCGACGCAATAGCAGGATAAAACTGTGAATTAACCAAAGCAGAGACGTAGAATAACGATACTTTGTTTGCTCCGCGACTAACATCAAGTAACTTAATCCAAGAGGTTATAATCTTTAAACATTATGATACATTAAAGTCAAGAGTATCGTCAAGTTTAAGTCAATTCAGTAGTAACTGAACTCTGTGCCGCTTCGCGTTATGCACGTACTCGTAGCCTATGTAACTTATATTATTCGTTCATTATTACCGATAGTACACCAGCATCTGTTCTTCTCAATTCAATCCTCTGTGAGATGTTGATGTTGCTACCTAAAACTGAGACGTCTCCCGAAATATTGAATGATGCAAATAGTCTAAAAATAAGTGAATTTTCAAATGTTGTTGTGTAAGGTATGTGCATTATGCAAGCACACTGGAATAAGCAATTCAGAATAGTTTAAGGAAAATTTTTGATCGTTAGAAAAAAAACATTCTATTAAAGACTCTAATATGTTCATTAGAGATGAAACGCAAAAAGCGATTGATTCAAACTATCGCGTTCTCCCGTGTGGATAAGAGTAGCATGATGCCCCGGAGTATTTTGACAAAGTGAACCCTGGTAGTCTAAACTAAAGCTTTTTCCAGTTTATTTCAAGTTAAGTTAGAGATTTTAACGGTTCGGCGGGGTCGTATCTGTGACGTGAAGCGGCGCGCGTTTGCCAGGCATTGCGTCGAGTTTGATTCGCGGTACATTTTTTTCTTTTTTTTTCTGCGAAACCTTGCGTTGACGTTAGGGTTCGGGCAGCATTGCCAGCCTGAGAAATAGTAAATCAAGGTGCTTAAAGAAAGGGTACACTCCAGAAATATGTGTACCAGAATGCGACATCACAAAACCCCAGCGATGCACTGAAGAATCAGAGAAAGAAAGGGGCTATTTTTACGCCTTCAAATAATTGATTATCTTAATTAAATCACAGGCGACCACTGATGATTGGGCCCCATAATTGGCCTCCTTTTACAACCCGTTGAATGAAAATGTTCTCTACTTTTCCTCTGAGAATCCAAAACGTCACATTCAAAGTTTTGCCCAATCATGCTGTGTTCAACCTTTCACAGAGAATTGATTTGATCTACAACTATCAGCTTTTTAGCGCTAGGTTATTTACACATTTACAGGTCTCACGGCTCATTTCAAATTTTGTTCTTGAAAGAAGACTATCAAATATCTTTACCGCATACAAAGTTTCCAGAATACTGTTTTCTGTTGTTCAAGGCTGTAGCCAGGAGGGGGCAAAGCGGGGCTCAGCTTCGCCTAGAAATATTTGATCCCCGTCAGGAAAATTTTGCTCAGTATTATCATTAAAACGGTAAAGAACAATTAAAGATATGTTTGAGTCTAATCTAAATTGCGCTAAGCTTCCTCTGGAAAACATGTTTCGTACGGCCGTATGTTCCTGATCGAAATCGGATGAGACTATTTTTACCGGATATTTCTATCTACTTTTTCATTAATTCTGACCCAAATCTAGAACAAGCTCCAATGCTTACTTCAAAACTAACTTCAAACCTTAACTCAAACTTTTAATCTTAACCTTTAAAAAAGCAAATAAAAAATGCGCCGATTATTGTTTCTCATTTTCGTTTTATTCTCTTAAGCTTAAAATTTTTGGTGAAATATTCATTCTAACTAAAATTACAATATTTTGCAGTCACTTACAATTCTAGGGTTGAAAAAAACGATCCACTAAAACCAATTTCTGCGCTTTGGACTCCAACTACAAGATGGCTTGGTTGTTCTGGTCGGAGAAATGTATCACCGAGATCGAAGGCGAAAAGATTCAAGCTGAAAAGCAGATTAAAAATTTATTTTTTGTTGGGTTTACTAAAAAACATTATGTAATGAAAACACAGCAAACGCCATTTATAATATTGCCTAAAAGAACCCAAAACCAATTTATTCAAAAGGTTTTTCGCCAAATGACTTCATTTCTTTTAGCACAAATTATGATCATGCCTTTGTGTTCTTTTATTTATGTGGAAGCTGTAATTGTCTCATTAAAATGCTTTTTGTTGGATTGGGAGTGAGATTAAAAATCGGACAGTTGTAACCATTTGCACCCGCCAGTTAATCAAGCGTAGCGCGTTCGTCTCTGGAGTGACCTCTCGCTCCGTGTTGCTCCAGAAACTCCCGAAGTTTAAATTTCGGGCCAGTAAAATCGACAAAATCTTGCCAAGGCTCGCCACGTAATCCGCGAAATAAACATTGTTGCTCACTGGCTCAATGAGGTGGATATGACCAGTAGCGTCCGCAGAATTTTCAAAATGGGGAGCCATAAATTTTCCACAAAAAAGTTGCGCTAAACAAAGTTTCGTAGAATGGAAGCGCAGAAGCCATGGTTTGGTTTACCAAAGTGAAAAATCAAAGTATCTAAATCGGGAGACGTTTAAAGTAATTTAGTGTAATTGAAGCGCATCACAGACAAGGGTCTGGGGGCGAAGCCCCAGCCGCTGTGCAATTTTTTGTAATATTTTGAAAAAAAGCTATTTTAATGCCATTGAATGACATTTTGCACATGTTCATAGCCATTTGAAAGAGCTAGATTTTTAACATTTGAAAGCCAAATGATAAAATTAAATTGTTCAATCCTCCTTTTTCTTACAATTTAAGTCCAAAACACGTTTAAAATCTTACATTTTGGGGTTAAATTTTGTGAGTGATTTGGCCCAAGTATGCGGAAGTAAGGTAGGCTACATTGCCTCGAGCAGTAAATAATAATTCACTCGAAGATTTTTATTTACGGACTTTTGTTTTGTCATGAAATTAACCAGTTATAGGAGTGCAAGTACGACCAGGTGGCCCAGGCCCTCTCAATTGAAATTCACTAATTTGTTCTTTGAGCACTTTTCGAGGCAAATTTTTTTTAAAAGTATTTTGTTCGTAAAAACTGGCGAGGTGGAGGTGAATTGTTATTAAAAATATTACAATAAATTGTTGCGTAAACAAACCAAGTTATTGCCCGGCCAGATTTATATTACGCTGGCCCATGGCTTTTTGGGAATTTTTGCGACATCTTTTTGCCAAATATAGGTGAAGAACAAAAAAAAACAACCTTACCACCTGAGCGCAGGGCCCTGCCACTGTTCCGTATGGTAAATCTAGCCCTAGTTATTACATTACGTTCATAAAAAGGTTAAATGAAAACCTGAGATATAGCAATTTTAGGCAAAACTCCTAATTTTACCCGGATTACACAAATAAATTGGTTGGTAAAAATTGAATTGAGGGGGCCCGGGCCCCCTGGTCGTCAATTTTATTTATGATTATAGTTGTAGGCGTGTATGTTGTAAGTTACGCGAAAAAATGCTAAAAGAAACTGAAATCGAAGATAGAATAGACTTTTTTGTCACATTTTTACCATTAGTGGCATTTCAGTTGGGAGAGGTTGGAGCCCCCCGTCCCCCTCCAGGCTACGCCTATGGCTACTATCGTTATATTATGTATTAGCTTGTCATCGCTGTAACCTATAACATTGCTTTAAAAAATGAAAAAAACACTTTACTGGGACCCAAAAGGGAGGGGGGCATGGCACAATGCCCCCCTCCCCAAATACGCCTCTGGATATGACCGGGCCCCGCCAACTCGTTACACGCCTCGACGTAATACAGCGAGTATAATGAAAAGTTTGAATTGATTCGCATCCTATGTGGTCAGCTAGGCGAGTGACGATCACGCCAACTTCTCAGCTTATATTATACGCAACTTTCTCAATAACCTTTTTGTTCGAAAAAGTCAGTGAAATTGAAATGTTTTGCTAGCTACTATAGGCTATTTTTGTGATGACGCCTCCTCTAAAAAAACTCACAAAACTTTTTTCATGAAAGATAGCCGGAGGTAATATTCGAAACTTACTTTTCAATACGATAGGAAACAAGTAAAACTCCTTCGAAGACCGGGAAAACAAATTCGTGAACACTTTCGTTAATACTGCTTGTAACTTGCTCCCTCACTAAACAAAAAATGAACACCGTATTGAGGTTTGGTTTTCAAAATTTATTAATTTTTAGCCAGGGTAGATCTAACAGAGCCATACTTTACAACTCCAATTTGTGATAGCAAAACTTATTAGCTTGTTTCAAAACATTAATCGATGCTTGCAAAAGTAGATTCTGGTCTTTAACGTAAAGGCAAAACAAAGTTTTAAATTTATTTCATTCTAACAAGCTTGAACGCAAGCTATTTGGTTCGTCCCAAGCTGTTTTATATAACTTAGTAAATCCGCCCCGACCCAGTGGCCTCATAAGAGGCACCAAAAGGACACCCATCAGTCTGTGGTCGCCGGTATGTTAAAATGGTGCCCAGTCCACTGTCCACATTCTGGATGGTTTGAAACAGACTGCTTTTATAAATCGGTTTCTCCAGCTCGTTGCATGCAATTGTGGTTCTGTGGTGCAGTTTTTCTGTTGTACTAAGTTTTTATCCACAGGAAAGAACCGGCACATCCAACCAACCTCGCCTTCTTAGAGGAAGTGACTGGAGTGTAAAATTATTATCAAACAAGAAGCGAATCAGAATGGCTTAGTTAGCACTATCTGTGCAATGTGCAAGTCGGAAGAATTTTATAAAATCAATCCAAAAACTTTTAAACGTTGCCAACTGCTAAAAAGCGGGCGAGAGACGCTGCAAAAAAGTTAAAGCAACTAGAAAATTGAGCGAAGTTTTTGATTAACAGGGTGACTCACCGAATTCAATTCCACGAGCATTGAGTCGTCCCGTCAATCCTTCTGCGAGCTGACAGAATGCAGGCTGGGTTTGCAACAAATTCAAGTACACAGCAACGAGAATGATTGTCTTTTTTACCGACATCCTGTTGACGCTATAACGGTAGATATTTTCGAAAAAACACTACTTGCTCAACTCTCGGTAATCTATTCTAAAAAACAAAAATTTTAACGTCAAAACCTTTCAAAAAAGTTGATTGAGCTGTTTTTCTGAAAAGTTATCAGTAAGTTACACGCCTACTCAGCGCTTTGTCCCATATCTTTTTGTCCTCTCCTATCTCTATCTAGATACGACTTCACGACTGAATCGCGATATTGGAAAATCTGCGTTTTTTAAAAATTTTTAATGCACTTTAACTCAATAAAAGAGGTACAGCATCCAGCTAAGATTGTGGGCAAAAGTTAAAGAAACATACTTTCACAAAATTTTACATCTTTGTGACTTGTCGTTTTTGATACACGGGTATTTTATTTCAAAGTTTAAGAGATATTCCCAACTGTGTTGCCAGTTAAAATCTAGTTGTTAGGGATTGGGATGTTCTACATAACTTGCAAAAGTAGTTATGCTGTAACACTGGTTTACGCCACAGGCCTGCATCCTTACATTCTAGGGCTTTCAAACCAGTTGGAAAGATAAGCTACCTTGAACATTATTTTAAAAAAGATGAACTTTTTAACTGGTAACACTGGTGGCGCTGGAATGTTGTAACTTTAAAATATCTTCAGAAACAACACGTCGTAGACAGTCAAAATTGAGTGAAAATATGTTTTAAATTATTGTTTATTTTTTTGCTCATAACCTTCGACTGGATGCGTCGCGTCACCTCCTTTAAATGCAAAACTATTACTTTAGAATGCTTGCACAGTTTTTGATAGACACATTTTAACGATTCGGTAGCGTAGCCAGGGGGAGGAGGCGGGTGGGGGCTGTAGCCCCCTCCTTTGGCTTGCCGACCAAACTTGCAGAATAAGGAAAATACCACGTTTTTAGCACTTCCGACTCTGTCGTTTACACTGCAATAGACTCAAAAATGATTTTTGAAACTTTTATTTAGGAGAATGGGGCTAATTTTGCAAAAATAAAACTCATAAATCAGAAAGCACTTTAAAAAAGGGCCAAAAATTGATATTCAATTGTGATCGCTTGTTGAAAAATGCGTCACATAGTTATCACCAAAAATATATAAGATCAGGAAGGGGGGGGGGGGGGGGGGACAAATTACTATTAGTTAATTTTTAATCATTTCTCTCAAACTTCCTTTTATTAGCCCTCCTAAATATATCTTTTTCTATAAAACACGACGAAATAGGTTACTCCTTGAGAGTTTTATTGAACTACCGGTATAGGATTTTACGATTTACCAGATTGTAAATAAGAAAACTGAAATTCTAGCAATAGTTTCCTCCACATAGCCTATTTATACAATTAGTATAATTACCGGCATGTTTTTGCACTGCTAATTCCTATGCTCAGTTTTAATAGCATTAATCTTTATCAAAATAGGCATAAAATTAAATAATTTTTGCCAAAAAATCCAAAATTTTTGAGCACTGGGGGCTCCGCCCCCAGACTCCCGTGCCTCCGGCGACAGGGAGCATTGTCTTCAGATCCCCCAATTGCCTCCGGCGGTGGGGCCTCCGCCCCTAGACCCCCGCAATAGCCCCCATTGCAAATTTCTGACTACGGGCTTGAGTTTGCCAATAACAAAATTTAGAGCCATGCAAAATGCAACAGTCCATTTTTTAAATGAAACATCTTTGTTTTTTTGTCAAAGCTTGTTGCATCGTCCCATTTTTCATAAGTTATTCTAAATTTGTAAACGCTTCACACAAAAACGACTTGGTTGGGCAAAAGTACATCTTCCAGAGCAATGTCTTGTGAGATGGGGATTTTTACTCAGCAGTACCATCGAAGGTAGGCTCGGCCTACCTACTTTTTTTTGCTAAGATAGGCTCGTTATTTTTATCAGAGATGGAGCCCTCGAGGACATCGTTGGCCACGAGAACGTCCTCAAGAACCCATTTTGAAGTCCTTGGCCTTGGCGTCAAAGCTTCAAGACCTCGAAAATTGTCCAGCCCTCGGCTCAAGGACAACACTATTTTTTGAATCGTTAAAATTTGGTAGATCGACTGAAAAATTTGTTTGAAGACCTTTTATTTTGCAATGAAAAATTTGTTTTTGTTTGGAGATCGCGCTTTTTTTTTTTTTTGAGATTGCCTGAAAAAAAAAAAAATTTAAACCTTTTTTTTAGAGAACACTTGCCGCCTGTGTCCTTGGCCTCGAGCATTCCTGTTTTTAGCCTCGTTAGGGTTTGTCTGTCCTCGAAAGGGCTGTCCTTGACCTTGACCTCGGATTTTTTTGTGTCCTTGGCCTCGAGCCTTGTGTCCTCGACTCCACCTCTGATTTTTATATCTTGCTATAACGTAAAAACGTATAACCCGAATCAAAGTGCATGCCGTCCTAAGCAGGGCCTGCGAGAGGGGGTTTCAGGGGGTACATCGTACCCGGGCCTAGGGGGGCCCGGAAGAGTTCAGGTTTCCGCGTTAAGTTTTGGTATTGTATCTTAACACCGTAATCAAACTTGCCTACAGCAAAGATATCAGTCAGCCTATTCAGTACTGGTAATTGGTCGCTATTTTTGCTACACAGCCTTTAGGGCATCCAATAGTGGCCGATTTGATTAAAAAAAAGGAAATGTATCAAAAGCCGTACACTTGCACCGAAATTAACGCTTTGTTACATTTCTCTGACTTGAGAGCCCTAATTCTATGGTATAATAATGTACGAGGGCCCACGTTTCCAGAGATACAAAATCATTTCAACCTCAGAAAGCGGAGTCAAAGTTGACATACTATACTACTATCATTATGTAACTCACTCTATTTGTATTAGCTTAATAGGTATTTGGGTTTGTGAAGTCTATGATTGCGGATGACTTCTTAAAACTTTTATCAGTAAAATATTTGGATTTGCAGGATTAAAGTCATTATATTGTATAATATTGTGTCAATGTCATCATTCACGGCTCCACATACTTTCTTTCATGTATATCACGTTTTCTGCTTGTCGATTTAAGCAAGTTTGGTGCTGGGATGTTGATCAAATGCTGTATTTTACCCTCATCCAGGGCGCTGCCCCGGACCCCACTGGGGAGCTCACAGCGCTCCCCCAGACCCCCTTAGCTGGATTTAAACCAATTTTGTTTCTAGTGTTTTTTATAGGTCCTAACTGTATGCGAATATCGTTATCCCCTCACTTTTAAATGAAGATCTACACCCATCGGAAAAAAGTGATTTAGCAGCATGGGCCGCGATGAGGCTTGGGGGAGCCCAATAAGATTTGGGGGCCCGGTATCGACATTCGTACCCCTGGAAAATTTTCTCTCTGAGGCCCTGGTCCTAAGTCCTCAAACCTTGAATAGACTATGCGCCAGTTCTATTTGAGCAAATTTGTGCAGAACCCTAGCATTACCCATGTATACGCGGAGCATCTCATGTCATTGATCTAAATCTACTCATTTACAAATCCAAGGAAGCAACAAAGATGCTCGTGAGAATTGAACCAATATTCTTGCCATCGTTGTAGTCACTCAAATAACGGTGAACCTGTTACGCCATTCCAGGCTATGTCTCTTATTTGTTTTCATTTAGAATACAATACAAAAATTGACGAAGAAAATAATTTCTGATGGATAGATGGATGGTCGGGGAGCCAAGTTCCTTGCTCAGTAGGACATTACTCTAAACTTTTGATACTCCTGGATAGAGCTTACCCACTTAGTTTTTTCAAAGGGCAGCATTGTTTCTACCGTTTTTGTATCTCCTCTACATAGTTGCGTTACTGTAATATTTAGCTGGTCTATCACGATGTACTTTGAACAATTGCTAACTGCTACTAAAAACTTTCAAATATTATGGCATTGCAAGTAAACCTTTGAGTGTTAGGTTGATAGAATCATACACATTTCTGCTTGATCTCTGTGGTGATATAAATTTCTACGCTAATTGAATGAGTTACAAGACCCACAAATGTTTTTTGCTTTCAACTCAAATGTTTTGTCCCAAAACCTCAGCTCTAGATCGTGATGACCTTTAAGCTTGCACAAAAGCAACTTGATTGAGAGCCAACAGTGTCGCGCAGGGTTGCAGACATTTCACACTTTGCCTTAGAGCGCTCTTCATCACGATTATTTTTGCTTTGAACAATTTGCGATTTTAAGGCTGTACAAAACACGGGTGAGATGGATATGCTAGAGCTAATTGAAACGTTTTGCCTCACAAAATTAGACTGTTACGGTTTCTTGGAAACAAAATTCTTAATCTTAACTGCTTCAGTACTTAAAAAATTTTAAAATCCACATCATTTCATATTATCTATTTGTGTTTTTTAGTCAATTTTGTGATGGTGCTGATAAACCACCGCTGTTATAAAGCGTCACTATTCACAATCATAAATAAATAAATAAAAATACCTCTCTATTCCAATTTTTTTTTGCACTAAACATGACCGGCCAGTTAGTCGAGCGGTATCGCGTTCGTTTCTGGTACGGGAGGTTTGAAGTTCAAATCTCGGGCCGGTCAAATCAGACAATGTGTTGCCAACAGCTCGCTACCGCTGCGACGTTATTTTCTTCGAAAGGAGCGATGTTGCTAGGGCACAGTAACGCGAAGATGGGTCCCCGAAACTCGCTACACGCTTAGGCATAACACAGCAAGTATAAAGGAAGATTTGATTTTAAGCTGAAGATGTGACATTACAAAAATTGCCTAAATGGTTAGGTCTACCTCTTGAACACAAATCCATTAAGTTGGTCGAGCGGTAACGCGTTCATCTGTGAAACGGGAGGTCATAGGTTCAAATCAGACACAGCGTTGCAAAACGGCTCGCCACCGCTGCGATATTTCTTTTAATGTCATTTTGCTCGGGCGCAATGACGTGGAGATGGACCTCGCTAACTCGTTATATGTTTCGTCCAGTATTATTAAAAGTTTAAATTCGATATTAGCAAACACCGGTAGTTAAATGTCAATTAGATGATATACGTGTAACACTTCAAAACATGAAAATTTCCAAGAAGTTACCGGAAAATTTCTTTGGATAAAAATTTTTGACGTCATTCCACTTAGGATTTTTATCAAATCACGGTGTCATTAGCTACAATGACAAATAAATATTCTAGAACATATCTTAGCTGTTCGAGCGGTAACGCGTACGTATCTGGAGCGGGAGGTCTCAGATTCAAATCTCGGGCCGGTCAAATTGGACACAATGCTGCCGACGGCTCGTCACCACTGCATCATTTCCTTGAAAGGAGCTTTGCTGTCCGGGCGCAATAACGCGGAGATGGGCCCTGGTCACTCGTTACACGCTTTGGCGTAATACAGCAAGCATAATAAAAATTTGATTCTTAGAAAGAAGAATTCTTATTCCATCATTTAAACGATTCAAAGGGGAAGAAACACTACTAGAATATATTGTTTACGTATTAATTTCTACTACATCTCATCAACCAATTGAAAGTCTTGAACAGCAAAACGATTATATTTGAGAATGATAATGAAATGCGCGCACGTACATTCGATGAATCAGAAAACAATGCGAAATATACACCACGAAAATATGTTTAATTGTTTAACGGTCTCTTTTAAGCACATGCAAGAAAGATAGCTTTAACTTCTACACAACTGCAATAATTACTCAATTCATGTACATTAATAATATTACACCATCTTAAGCACGAGAAATGAAAATCAAGTACTGCGCAAGTAAGTAAATCACACATAAAATCTTTGTATCCTGTTACAGCTTTCTGTTTTTGAACAGACTTGAAAAAAGCTGGAATTTAGTCGAGACAATTAAATTCAAAGTTTTGAACCCAGTAACAAGGTCAAAAAAACATGAAATGTGGCATGAAAGCAAACAAGTATCGTCATCACATGAAAAATGATCAGATTCTCGCCTGATATTACGTCTGGGTAATACAACGAAAAGCCAGAAATCTGACAGTTGCTGGCCAGGCGCGTAGCCAGTATTTGAAAAAAAAGGAGGGGTCTATTTTGAAAGAGTGAGACAACCGCAAGCGATCTTGACCCGAATTTTCATTGTTTCGACCCATAAATTTCGGCCAAAATAGGAGATTCAAGCGCTTTTTCAGCCCAAAAACAGGTGATCTCCAAAAAAAAAAAAAAGATCTTCGCCGAAATTGTAACGCTTTTTCAGCCCCAAAACAGGTGAACTCAAAAAAAAAGGTCTTCGCCGAAATTCAGACGGATTTTTTGGCCAAAATCGGAAATTCAAACGCTTTTTCAGGTCGAATCACGGCATCTACTTCGCAACTTGGGCACCCAAATTCCTTTTGGGGGGGGGCTGTTTTCATTTTTTCAGCAAAAATCGGCCTCAAAAGCACCAAAAACGTGCGATTTTGCATACTTTACAGGCCAATGGGGGGGCTCAAGCCCCCCCCCCGCCCTTCTGGCTACGCTACTGATGCTGGCGCGTCTCAACGATATCGTATACGGACTTAAACCAAGCATTACTTCTTCATTCGAGGGATTTTTTGACAAATTAAACTTATTAGCAAACAATAACAAATGACAAAAAAAATTTCGTGATAAATGACAGCGTATTTCCAAAAGACACAGCAAACAAAATGCCATCAAATTGTAATCAAGTGCCACGACATCGACACCTTTCACATAATTGCAAAATATAACAGTAAGGGACGTACCAGACGTTTCATCACCAAAAAGTCAGTTTTGAATATTTTATAAAGAGGAACAAAAAAAATTTTTTTTAACATCAAAGCTCTCTCCTCAGTAGAATACGGTTACGGATGCAAGCAGTAAACGTCTTGGCACCAACTGTAGCGGTATTACTTCTTGATCAAAATTTTGCTCGATTGAAAACTTGCAATACCAATTCATAGTAAAAGCAAGATTGGTTGCTTTCAATGCGTTGTAATAGCTTGTATTTTTTATTGCTTTTTTCATCATGAGGCTAGCATTACCCTTAAAGTTTGAGCAAAAATGAGCCTCGTGGCTTTACAAAAAAGTGTCATTTTCAAACAAATTGATGAGCAGAGTGTAAAGTGGTGATAATGTCATTGAAAACCTTTTGGATGTTAATACATTACATTCGAATACAAAGAACGCAATCTACACATTGGCGGATTTACACGACCAAACGCAAAGACATTAAATTATAGTACAATTACTAAGCAAAACCACCAAGCATCTTGGATTAAACTTGGAAACAACAATTTACAGTATACAGCAATACTAATACACATTACACAAGCTTTCAAATACAATTAAATACCCAAGAACTACAATTATTGACAAGATTAACTGTGCGAAAAAGAAATATCAAGTGCTTTATTGCACTGTGCCATAAACTTGAGCATAGTAGACACAGAACTGGGACGACAAAACTTCAACAAACTCAGCCAATTCATGGTCATCTTTTTCCAACCTGTCGCATAACTGATCAAGGACTTTCTCCGCGGCAATTTGCCATGATGAACCTGGAACATAAAAAACTGAATTATTAAATTAATTACTATTAAACTGAATTATTCCTTAAAACAGAACAGTCTGTTACCAAATTGTCCATTGCTTAATTTATTTATCAATTTACCTTGCTTGAGACGGTAAAAAGAACCTGACGTTTTCAGGTCAACTTACCTTCTCCCAACCAGTTACGGGAGAAGGCTGCAGTTCACAATCTTCCCTAAATGCAGAGCTCTAAGTAGGAGAGCTGTGAATCTAGTTCTGAGCATCTGGTTCAACCCGAAACGGAATTGAACCGAGTCTACCACTTTTGGCAACAGAAGATCTATGGACTAATCCAAAAACGGCTGTTAATACCAATTTTAAAGACTGTGCCGAAGCTGCAGAACAAAAAGATTCACAATCTCTACAGCGAATTTATGAGAAAATTTTTGAAGTGAAAAAGGATTGAGCTAAGTCATGAAGACATACCGAGTTCAAGCCGAAGATAAAGAGCAGGGTAAAGTCTGTCTTTTTCTTTGAGCCATTTTTCCAGTATATTCAGAACGAAATCAAATTCTGGCACTGAGACAAATTCCTTCGCTTTCTGAAAATGCCACAAAAAAAGAAAAAAAAATAGTAATGGTGAAAAACAGATCACAAATTCATATACATGCATTTTCTAGAACCATAAGATCAACCATTTTTTCTGCTGTCAATTAATGGGTGATACTGAAGGAGATCGTTCGTATATTCACCCTTCTATTTCATATTAACACATTTCCTTCTTCGTGCCCAAGTTTCACTCACACACCTTAAAAGTAGTGAAAAGGTGACAGGTAAGTGGTTAAGTTAAAAGTTAAATTCGTGTTTTACTTGTTTTCGCATTTATTTGTTTATCAGGGACATCAGCTTACAGTTTGGCTGAAAGATAATACGAGGTTCTTTAATTGACATCAATTCTTAGCCTGGACTTGTACAGCAGTAATCTAAGATATGTTTCAATTAAAGTATTTCTCGCATCCTTTTGCTAGATATGAAATAACGAACAAAATTACCTTAAAAAAACCGATTGCGATGCCTACTATTATCATCAACCCAACGATGCTGAACATTTTTTGACCTAAAAAAATAAGAAAGTGTTTCAAAATTTTACGTGACCATTATTACATCACGGATAAACCCAAAAGACCCAATGGTAACTAGAAAAGCAACTTGAAAATCCAAACCTGGTAGATTAAGGTAGCGGCCAGGTTTAACAAAAGTACCTCTAACCCTGCTGCTGCAAAATTTAATTACAGGTTAAGAAACAATCTTGAAAGGACCTTTTGGTCTTCTACTCACGCAGCACCTACCAACCTGTATCAAGTCTATCACACACGGTGGAGGCTTTACAACTTCTCATTCTGATACAGTTTTTGGTTTGACCAGACCGGAAATCGAACCCGAATCTATTGTTTTAGAGCAGACGCTCTATCCACACAAGCAGTGATCGCTTTAATGTTAATGTAATACAGCTGTTCACCTAACGACTTCGCTCCGACAGATGCAAGAATTTCATCTAAATAAGTCAAAGATTTTTCTTCATCTTCATCAAGAGCCTCTCTTACCAACTCTCTAACTTTATCGCTCATCTTCCCTTCCTAAAAATACAGTTTTGCTTATAAACCGTTCTTAGAGTAAAAAATCGCAAATGCCTCTGCTTTTTCGTTAATTGGAAATGTATTGAGAAGGAAGAATTAGTACATCTTCAAAAAGACTCTAACTTCAACAAAAACACTTTTTTTCATATAAGAATCAGTAAATTTTGGGCTGAAACTGGATATTCTTGAATTTTTACGAATTTTCAGCCTCATGTGTTCTAACTTGCTTTGTTTTTAAATTTAATTGCAGAAAAAAGTGCCAAAATTCATTTTGGCTTTGTAAAAATTGTTTTTTGTTCTATCGCAGATCAAAAATTTATTACAATTGAACAAAGCATAATCGCTAAAATCTGGATAGAACAAAGCTAGATAAAATTGCTTTACTGTGAAACGATACTGTACAACCGAAGCTGGTTTTTAGTTTTTTAAAATTTGGCTTGTGTTCTTGATTGCTTTTCAGGCCGAGATGTGCGTTGTTCTTAAATTTTGAGCAAAATTAAGCCTCGTGTTCTCATAAACATACTCTTGCAAAAAAAGAGTATAATGAACAAAAGGGATTTTCTCATTAGCATGTAAAATTGGTAAATGATTCCCACAACAGTCGAAGGAATGAAGGCATAACATCCGACGAGAAAAAAATTCTGCGACAGGCAAATCTGGAAATCTTAGAATTCGAATTGGGTGAAATACCGAGTTCAGGTCCAGAAACAAAAAGCACGCGGTAAAATTTCGTTGTCTTTCATGAGTTACTTTAAAAACAGCTTCATGCAGATTTTGTTGAAGTTGTTTCTTTTATTATTTACGTTCCTGTCACCGGACAGCGTCAGATGCTAACTATTGGGCGATCCACAAACTTTTCATCGCGATAAGTACTTCGTGTTTGGAAGAATCCGCACCTGCTTAGACGAATTTCCAGTGATCAAATGTTCTTCGAATTCTTGTGCATTGAATTTGGTGATTGTTTGACGCCACCAAAACGAGATAATCATCGTAATGCATCCTTTCTAAAGATGCAACAACATCACCAGGGTGCGGGTTGAACCCAAACCATGCGATGTAGGGTCGTCATAAAAACGACGCCTTTACCCTCTCGGTCACGCTGCCGACAAGAACTTCTTCATGATGCTCTTTTTTTCCTCCCTCAAAACATGCAAAAAACGACTGTAACCTACTCACCAACATATCAGTGAGAAATTCCAAGTCCTCCAGTGACGTTGGAGTTTCAGCAAACTTTTCACATTTTTCAGCTAAATCAACAAACCGAGCAAAACCTACAAATAAATAGGTTTATTTGCTTGCACGGGTGTAAAATAAAACGTAAAATTCAGGTGAAAAAGACAATCTCGATCGTTTTGTTGAAATTTAACGGCATTGATAATAATCGATTTTGATGAACGTAAACCACGCCCTCGGTGTGGCTAACTACACCAACACAAAATACCCAATTTGGGTTAGGTTTAGGAGTGGTCAAGCTAAGGTAACCACTGGCCATAACCCAATCAAGTGACTTTCCCAGAAACACCAACAAAACTTTAGTTCTGTAGCTAATCATCAAATTCCTGTTTTTACAACTACGCAAATGCACACAAAGATGGATTTACACAGTATCCGTTTTTCGTCCGCTTTGTATACGTTTTTCGTTTTCCTTGAAAAAGTATGTTCTTTTTCGTCCGCGTTTTTATGTGTACCGGTACATATCCGTACTAACCAAACTGACACATACTGGACAAAATTTTTCCGAAAAATTTTTTTGTAAAAAGGTACAGCCCTATTTTGAAATATCGCTCTAATCGTTCAAATTTCAAATTTTTGAACTAAACTTTTATCAATAATTATGAAGCAGTCCGTTTAGTACGGATATGGACTTACAAAAACGAGGGCGAAAATGCGCATACTTTTTCGCGGAGAAGCAATCAAGTAAAAAACGGAGAGTAAAAGGATACTGCGTAAATCCATCATAAGTTGGTGGATGATCTCCGAGTCACTACATACAGGATATACAGCGTCTAGCAGAGATGGTGTTGTAATGATGAGTAGCTGGCATTCCTCAGCCCAATTTGATAGGCACAGAAATGAAACTCTCGATATCTTCCTACGGAGAAAAGTAAATTAACCGCAAAAACCACCTCGTTGGTAGGAACTGTCCGCTTTTTTGTAGATGAAAACATGGAGAAACTGAGAGCTACGCAATTGAACGACGTTCAGGAAAAGCCGGTAAGTGACAATTTACACCACTCAAAAATCCGCCTCCTATTAAAACCAAATCAAAATGCGCAGGAAAGTGAATTAACCAGACGATACTTATTAAGAAAATCACTGGTTGTCAACCTGTTCTGCAAGCGATTCGACTCACAAGAACTTACCATACAATTTTTTGTCACCTTCAGAAGATAAACTAGAAGAGCTTCTGGAACTCGGTACTTGTTTAACTGTTCAAAGAATAACTGTGTTACAATGGTAATACATTAATTGTTTCTGAGCATGCAAACTACAATAGTTAAAAAAAATGCATAAAAACCAATGCATTAATAACACGAAACTAAACCTTCTACAGCATTTGGCGGTTTTTAATTCATCACTGATAAAACAATTGAATTGATCCACAATTTGATTTTGCAATGCAATGAAAACAAGAATTCTAGAAAGCTAAAACACGGCTAAAACATCGGGAGAGGCAAAAACAACGATAACCTTGAAATACGTAAATTTTTAGAAAGTATATACTGTAAAAGCTATGATTCTTTATCATGCACATGCCTTGACTATGAAACTTGACACAGTTGCTGAAATTTTCAACATTTTAAGTGAAAAAGCAAACTTGGGGGAATAGCAGCTTCGCCTCAAGAGCAACACGAATCGTTTGTTTAAATGGGTAAAAGAATACGAAATAAATTTTACAAAAAATTAAGCCAAAATCTGTGATGGTGTAGCAGGTAGATAGAAGTTTATTTTGCACTTCAAAATAATTTGGACAAACACAAACATTTGTTAAAAATGAAGTGGAGCACGAAGCAGCGAAGGACCTCTCGGTCATCGAATCAAGCAGCCATCTTATAGTTCTAAATCAATTACTGAGGTTTGCAATTTTAAACTAGTTTAGTTAATTAGTATAGTAACAATTTAATTCTTGAGTTTGGTGTGACCGGGAACCGAGTTTGCAACCACCGTTTCAGAAGGAGACGTCCTATTCACAATGTTAACGGACTCGATTTACAAACTGCAATATGACATTATCTCCGAAGACTAAGCTTAAATGTAGAAGAGGGTGTAGATAGAGAAGAACGCCAACGACTGGGCTACAGCATTAACCATTAAATTCTGTGCTACTCTGGGAAAAAATAGCATTCTCCCAAGCAGTTGGTGCCACCCGCTTCCTTCCAAGGCACAGGGGCGCGGAGGAACTCCGCGATAAGGTTCCTCCGCGCTTTAGACCAAAGAGGGTAATCGATGGGGATCGTCAGCAGTGGCCGCAGTACGATGAAGTTGCGGCCACTTTTTGAGTGGTGTGGAAATGGCCATTAATCCACATTTCTCCAGTGCATTGCAGGGTTCTACTCGATTATACCGTGCTTTTATTAAGAGAGAAAAGAGTCTGGTGGTATCAATTGCACAATGAGACATAGTGCTGTTTAAATACTATCACATAAACAGATAGGGTTCAGAGTTGAAAACGGGCCTACTACTTCAGGCCCGAACCCGAAAACTAATTTGAAGCCCAAATCATGCCCGAAAAACAACGAAAGTTAAGTTACGTCTGAAGAATTTAGCAGTGTTGCCAAGTTATAATAATTATACAGGGTGTTCAAATTTCAAAAATCTGATACAAGATTTCAAAAATTTTTTATGAAATCAATTCTCAAATTATCTTAACCAGGTTGGTTTCATTTTTATCAATGCTGTTTAAAGTTTTCATTTAAAATTAAATTTTTTGTTTCAGATACAATTTTTATGTGTTTTATGAATATGTTAAATTGACCATTATTAAATAATTGCTTCTCAAGAGAAGGCACAATATGTATCCTGGTTCATTAAAACAAAATCGGACATTCAGACTCAACGAAGGTACACAACTAAGTAGAGGACCAGATACATGTTTGGAATCAGCAAAGGTAGAAGACTAAGTATGTAAAAGATCCACCATCATGTTCTTCAATTCGTCATAGAAGAACGACAAAACGTTCTTAAGGCCCATTCACACTGGCATCGTGATCGCGTCACATGACGTCATCACTTAGCGCTTCGCCATTTTGAAATGCACACCAAGCGCGATACGTCGGTAGCTATTGGAAACGCCAAACATTGTTTAGCGAAGGTGCGAGACTGAGAAGATGGTTTTAAGCTTGTTCTTTTTTTACATCCTAGGTGTTAAATGGTCTAACGTTAAACACCAAGAATGTAAAAGTCTAATTTCGCTGTGGTTGAAATTTTAAATCGAATTCCGATTAAAAGTTTCAAAACGTTTGGAAATCTCTTCCTAGTTAAGACTGCTTGTTTTGAATAGGGTGTCTGGTTCGGGTATGCTTTTCTAAACCCGGGTTTTGGGTTTTTATTCTGAAAATCTTAGTTTTCTGGATTGTTATCGATAAACAGCACAAAGTAATGCGAAATGAAAATAAACTAGAAGAGAGTTTGCCAGCAAACCCAGTGAACGACCGACGCGTAACTAATCCCGTGACGCTCAAAAGTACTTTTCGTCTACCGTAAAATCAGCAATTATTCAAAAATATCTGATAGTGGAACCTCCAGAAAAGTAGAAACCCCAAACAATGTCGAAAAATATCAACGTCATTGTTTTTGATTTAAAAAAAACACCCTCAGGTTAAGCCAGCGTTTCTCAAAGCATGGATCGCTACCCAAATGTAAGTCGCCAAAGCTTTATGAATGAGTTGCTGACACAAGTAGAGCCCTCAGTACTTTGATTATCTTTGATTTGTAGTTAAGCAAACAAATATCCAATATTGTATGAAGAAGCCTTAAAAATTATAATCTCTTTTCCAAGTTCATATTTACGTGAGATGGGATTTCTGCTCTGCCTCTAATAAAAGAGAAATATAGAAACAGTCTGGGTTAAGAGCATCCAATGCGTTTAGCATTGAGTCACGATTTTAAAAATTGTTGAAGCGAAATGGTGACAAATGTTGTGAAATAAAAGTACTGCTTTTTTGTAACTATTTAGTTAGGTCGTAGCTGTTCTTGCAGATAGGGTGTTTAAACGAATTTGGGTCGCAAAAAAAATGGTTGAGAAACACTGCGTTAAGCCGTTGACAAGTCAATTGTTAGTGTGACGTTGCGTCAGCACTCTTTAAGTAGAAATATCCACCCGACGTCGTTTTGCAAAATACGTTTAAAAGATGAAAGATCGCATATTTGTTTTAAATCTTTTCAGCGACTTGGTTAACAAGAGAGCTTTAGCTCTTCTAGTCTCCCCCAACTGTGTCACTGATTAAAGCATATTCTATTTTCTCTTAAATCATCAATAAGAAGTGAAATGTTTAGTTTGCTGCTAGGAAATCTGAGTTGCAAGTGTAAAAATGCAAGATTCTAAACTATAAGTAACTGCTGTTCAGTATCTCATTGCAGATGCTAAATAAGCCTATTAAAATTGCTTTACCACCAGCCAAAGCGTGTTTTAACCAAGCGCGTCGATTCCTGGGGGGGTTGCGGGGGGTCCGGACCCCCCAAAGATATGCATTGGGGGGTCCAAAGAGTAAAGGACCCCCAATAAAAACAAACATGTTTGCTATTTATCATGGATACTAACAAAATAACATTTCTGTCTTGACTGATATTTCTTGCTCAAAATCTTGAAGTCTGCATATCACAGAGCTAGACCTAAATTTTATAGCAATAATCACAATACGAGTGTATTTATCACCTTGGCAATATATGGCACAAGTTTTAATTGTGTACGTCACATACTCATTATTGTGACTGTGAGTCTGTCAGTGAAGTCTAGATGAGGAAAAGTCCTCACTGTTACAGCAGGGCACTGAGGAGCGAGGGCATACTGATACTCGCAGCGTCAGAGCATATCAGCATATAGTCACTCAATATTACACTGGTGCCATCAGGGCGGGGACTTAATGGACGTTGCCATCACAGGCGATCCAGGATTTTTGATTGAGGGGGGCCAAATTACATGCAATGACGTCTTCAAGCATTTTTGAAATGAGGCACTTTTTACGGGACAACGATATCGTAAAATGGAAGATCAGAAGCCGTGGCCTGGTTTGGCACGCAACTACGATTTTGCTGAAGGGGGAGAGTTTGAAGTAAATGTTTAAAAGTTAAAATGTGTGATTTTTGGGGGTGTGGGAGCGAAGCCCCTAACCGCTGGGCAACTTTTTGTAAATTTTTGAAAAAAATAGGTATTTTAATGCCATTAGATCACATTCCGCGCGTTTTTAGAGTAATTCGAAAGAACAAGATCTTTAACATTTAGAACCACAGTAGTAAGTCGGAACGGGCTTTTCGGGTCGGGTTCGGGCCTAAAGTTGACAAAAATTTCGGGCTTAATGCGGGCTTGAGACGTGCTTTTTGTCTTAGATGTACCAAAATAAAATCAAAATGACAAGATTGCTAAATTTTTCAGACCTAACTAAACTTTCGTTTTTTTTCGGGCACGATTTGTGCTTCAAATTAGTTTTCGGATGCGGGCTTACATTTTCGGGTTTGGGCCTGAACTAGTCGGCCCGTTTACAACCCTGCTAAGAAAGCCAATTGAAAAATTAAATTGTTCAATTCTCTTTTACCTACAATTCAAGTACAAAACACGTTTAAAATCTTGCAGTTTGGGGTTATATTTTGTATGTGATTTGGCCCAGGTAAGCGGAAGTAAGTTACATTGCCTTTTAAAATAATTAGCAGTAGATCATGAAAATAACCAATTGTTGGAATACATGTAATGACTTAGGGGCTTAATGAATTGTTGGAATACAAAAGTTTGAATTGTTGGAATACAAAAGTTTGACGTGAAAGAGGTCGCATTTAAAAAATACTGCAAAAATTTATTTCACACGGTTATATATCTCAAGATACCCTTTCATCTCTACCAACCCACTTTTGGAAGCGATGAGTTTTTTTTTTTTCCTTTTTCTTCCAAAATACCGTACGCTTATTTCCTACACGGCTCAACACCCAAAATAAAAAAACTGCATCAAATGTGCTATTGCGAAGTACTAACAATGCAAACAAAGTCTACAATGTACAAACAATGCAAACAAAATTCGCGAGGTTTCGTCAAAAAAGTTTTGGTTATTAAGTTGGACCCCCCAAAAATTTCGACAAATCGACGCGCCTGGTTTTAACGTACTACACAAGCTTCCAACTTTTAAGATAACTCTACACTATTCTGTTCAACACCCGGTATATATCAAGTATTAGTGACGATCGGTGAGGGTGATCGGGGTATTCTTTGAACACCCAACAAAATCGTCTGATCTATCTTAATTTAAGGTAACATACCTTTTTCTAAATTATTTATATTTTGATTAAATTCCTACTTTGTTGCTACAGGGGAAACGCTTTACATGCATATTTTGTTATATGGCACATGCTAACGGCAGTGAAATATTGGAGTTTCCGGCATTTTGGCGCAAGAAAGTTCGCTTGTAACTTCTTTTCAGACACCGTAGCTTTGCGAAATAAGAAAACATACAGCGCTCCACTCACGCACTAACCAATCACGTTTAGACGAACGCAGAACGTCACGACCGATGGGTATCAGTTCAGGCGAGAATTCTGCATAGTAATATTTTTGTTTACACAAGGGGAACTTTTTTCACTAAATGGCCGTCTATCTCTTTTTAGTGTCAAGCTCTGTTTTGCTCAGAAGTTTTTGATCGGATATGATATAAGCTTATTCATTACTCAATATCAACCGATACATGCAGTACATAAACAGGTTTCTGTCAGCAATACTGTAGGTTGAACAAATAGAAAAATCTTAATAGCGCAGTGAAAATCCTATCATATCAAATTACGTCCTAAACCAATATCTTACGTGATTAACAGCAATTTGTCTGTACGTATTATTTATTTCTATGAGACACTCTGCATTGTATTGGTCCTAGATGTATGTTTTTGCCTTTATCACAATTCTAAACTTCTGTCTCGAACAGACGACGATTTGTATTTTTAATTCTTTGTCTTACAAATATCTACTAAAAAACTGTTTTAGTTTAAATGAAAAGTAAAGATTTGGGGGGCTCCCAGGCAGGATTGTCACCTCTTAACCATGCCAAAATATTTATTTTTTACAGACTTAATATTAAAAACAATTAGCTCTCTAACAAGTGATTTAAAGAAATTGATTTAGGAGTGGTCCAATTTTCGGTTTCCCGAGGGAGTGGTACCCTTAAACTATGTTAAATAATTTGTTTAATATTATTAAAAACAGTTAGCTTCCCAGCTTTAGCCATTCGAAAAATTGAATTTCGAGGGGTTTATTTGGGGGAGGGAAGTTCTTGGAGAGGTACCCCCAAACTATGTCAAAGTATTTGTCAATTAAATTTCTGCTGGTATCATAAAATACTGGCACCCCAAGTCAAGCCGTTCAAAAAATTGATTTTTGGGGGGTGCATTTGGGGGGACCCTGGGGAGGTGGCTCCCCAAAACTACGCCAAAATATTTGTCCATTAAATAGCTGCTGATATCAAAACAAACTAGTACTCTAGCTTGAGCTGTTCAAAAAATTGATTTTTTTTGGGTCCATTTGGGGGGTCCCCGGAGGGTGGCACCCCCAAACTATGTCAAAATATTTGTCTGTTAAATATCTCCTGATATCATAACACACTGGCACGCTAAGTTATAAAGTTCAAAAAATTGATTTTTAGGGGGTCCCTGGGGGGGGGGGGGGGGGGGTGGCACCCCCAAACTATGTCAAAATAATTGTCTGTTAAATATCTGCTGATATCATAAAACACTGGCACCCTAGCTTGAGCCGTAGAAAAACTTGATTTTTGGGGGTCCTCAGAGGGGAGTGGCACCCCCAAACTATGTCAAAATATTTGTCAGTTAAATATCTACTGATATCATAAAACACTGGCACTCTAAGTTGAGCCGTTCAAAAAATTGATTTTTGGGGGTCCATTTGGGGGGGTTCCCGGGGGGGTGGCACCCCCAATCTATGTCAAAATATTCGTCTGTTAAATATCTACTGATAACAAAAACAACTAGCACTCTAGCCTGAGTCGTTCAAAAAATGGATTTTTTGAAGCCCCATTTTGGGGGGTTCCCAGTGGAGTTGCCCCAAAAAATTTCGGGAGAAAAAAATGCTTGTAAAAAAAAAAGTTGCCCCAAAAAATGCGTTTGCAGCTCAACAACTTCACACAAAAATTAGATTTCGATGTTTTGTGATTTGGGAGAAGAAGAGCGTACAAAAATTAGCAAGAAAAAAAAGAAAATATAAGGAAAAAAAAAGAAATAAACCTCATTACGGCCAAAAGTGGGTTGGTTGGGATAAAAGGGTATTTTAAGACATGCAATCATATGAAATATTTTTTGCCGTACTTAAGCCGTTTTTGAATGAGACCGCTTTTTACGCCAAACTTGCGGAGCGGTTTTCGGGTTCTAAAACCGAAGTCACGTGACCCATTGCCTCAAAATTTGGCACAAACGTATAACTCATTAATCTCAAACTGCTGTCCTAATTTCATGAAGCTAGATCAAACCGTTCTTGAGTTATAAGCAAAAGTCTGAAATTTCGCACTCGTTAGTTGGAAAATGGCCGAGTAAAAACAAAGGAACACGCGACGCGAGCGTCGGTCGTTCCACTTAAACACATTCAGCATAAATCAATACAAGGTAAATATTATGGTAGTGACTATTTCACCGAAAATTTTCAACTTAGAGAGAATAAAACGAGAATGAGAAATATTCATCCGCGCTTTTTTCATTTGCTTTTTTAGGGGTTAAGATTAGGGTTTAGGTTAGGGTTTGGGTTAGGGTTCGATTTGGGAATAGTTTTAGACTAAGCATTTGAGTTTGTGTTATATTTGAGTCAGAATTAATAAAAAACTAGATAAAAATTTCCGGTGAAATAAAGCCTTCCAAATATTATAGCAAAACAGACACAAGAAGACTGCGAAAGGACTGGTTTTGTCTTCGTGTCTGCAGCCACCTACTGTTATTAAAGCTTTACTTTTTGTTCACTAATATCTATCTTTTCTTTTTTTTGAGAACGCGCTAACAAACAAACAATAGCAGCAAAGAGAAGAAGGTAAGAAAGAGGGAGAAAGGGAGATGCAGGAACCTCATATTGTTAAAAAATAAATAAACAAAAACTACAGAGGTTATATTTATCAATAATAAAAATAAATAAGTTTATGTTTCTTGATCATATTTTTGCAATAGTTTTTAAATTTTGCTTTGAAAGATAGGTGCTTTTGTTACGTGAATATCGAAAAAAAATACTACATTTTAAGTTTATACTTTTACTTTTCTTAGCGTATTACGAAAAACTAAAGCAAAAAAAAAATACGCGACGAGAAAGTCGGTCGGCCTATTATACAACAATCGAATATTTGTGTCAAAGGAGAAAATCATAACCTGATTGCATGAACTTTTTTTTTTTTTGACAGAAAACAACATATTCAAAAAGTGCATCTTGCGCTAGATTACTGCCAGCATTTTCTTTGGCATATCATTGAATATGGCACGCAACTGTTTCTTGAGTACCCTAGCCAACGTTTTAATCAAATTTTTTGTTAACTTTTCACCTTTTTCTCAAAAATGTTTTTCAGCTAAATTTTTGAGCATTGTAAGTTTTTGTTCGATACAGCAATAAACTGAATTAATCTATACGATTCGTTCAACAAAAAAAGTTCTGGTTTCCGTTTAGCTGCAACAACGCTCTCACGACAAACTAGAACTCATTTCTACTTCGTCGCGCCGCCGCTAAACACGAGTTTTTGCGTTAGCGTGTCATGGCAAACCCGCCACTATCGCGAAAAATCTTCAGTGCGAATTGATCGTCGCGCTTACGTCGTCGTGAATTGGTCGTCGCGCTTAAGCTAATTGGTCGTCGTGAAATAGTCGTCATCGTTGAAAACGCGTCATCTGACGCGATCGTGACGCCAGAGTGAATTGGGCTTTACACTCTCGATGTTTTCGGCGGATGTTCTTGGTCGCCTACTTCTCACTGCATCCAACACTGACCCTGTCTCCATAAATTTCTTGTGCCATCGACGAATTGAAGAACATAAAGGTGGAGTTTTTCCACACTTACACTAGACCTGAACCTTTGCTGAAACCGAATGTCCGATTTTGTTTCAATGAACCAGGATACACATTGTGCCTTCTCTTAATGAGCCACCATTCAGCAACCATTTCAGATTATTCCAGAATTGCGATGCTCAAGTCAACACGCACGTAATTTGCTCTGATACAGCGCGAAAGATTGCCAGCAATTTTAACGCAATCTTTCAGGCAGCAACTTTACAGTTGAGCAAACGAGCCAAATTTTAGCAATCAGTATGAGCCTTGAAATCAAGCTTGACCATGTGCTAAGCAAATTAGAACTACTGGATGAAATTAACACTAAAATAGACAGTTTTAACAACCGACTAACCTTACTGGAGAGAAAAGTTGAAGACAAAATGGAAGAAATTGAAAGTAGCCTTGTTACTAAAGCTGAAGCACATACGGTTACCAGACTGACTGAGAGAATAGAAGAACTTGAAAAAATTCAAATCAATTATGAAAACAAGATGATTATGCAGGAATCGCATAGCAAAAGGTTACGTGTTCTCATTCACGGAGTGAAAGAGGACATCTGGGAAAAAAGAGAAGACACGATTCTAAAATTTGAAAACCTTTTGAAAAACAGACTCAAAATTGATGATCCCGATGATATTGAACTCGTAGATATACATAGGTTGCCTCAGCACTTGCTAATGAAGAATGGAAAAAGAATAACTAGATCTATAGTTATCAAACTGGTAAACATGCAAGATAAAGAACTTACAACGAAAAACTCAAAAAAGAAGACAATAAAAGTCTTTACGTATATGTTTGTGATCATCTACCAACTAAGTTCCAACAGCAGCGAAAAAATCTCCTGCCTTTTTACAAAGAAGCTAAAGAAAAGAATCAAAAAACAATTTGGAAAGCTGTTAACGGTGAATTCTATTTGTATGTTGACGATGAAAAAATTGAAATTCCACAGTAATTTGGAATTTTTAAATTGTGCTAATCGTAATTGCTGCTTAGATAATTTAACCTGTGATTGAGCGAATATTTCTAATTGAAGCACGTTTTGGCGGAGGTTGATAAGTCGCATTTCGTCCTTTTGAGTAAATTGTGTTCAAGTTTAAACTCTCATTTGGATCTGTTGTCTAAGTGCAACATATTAAGCAATTTACTGCCCGAATAAACATAAGTTTTTTCTAAGCTAAAACGTTTTTAGTAAATAACTCGTAAAATACGAAAAACTCCTTTTTTGAAAAATGTCACTCGTCGGCTTTTGCTAAAACGTGCTTCAATTGCCAAAGCCAATTTTTACTGTTTAAGGTCGGTTTTTGTCGGCAGCGGTGATTGTGCGCCTGTGAACTTTTTCTGGTCGGTGCGGAAGAAACCCGCGCAATTATTGCTGGAAAAAAAAAGCCCTGTACTTCACGATCATTCATTACTGTATAAATTAATTTAGGCAATGGGTAACTTAAGTTAATTATTATATAGGGAATAACATTATGAAGCTGTAGTATATCCTAGATTGCTCTTTGCACCTTGCTGCAATATCTGTAAATCAATTCTTAAAGCAGAAATTGCTGGCATTCTCCACCGCTGCGTGTAGACATCGAGTATTTTAGTTTTGTTTTCACTGGAATTGTGCAATGTCGTTTTTGGCGACGAATGGATCAGATCTAAATGAACTTATTCGGCCTAGTCAGGAAGCCGCACCGAGAAAGGAATTTTTTTGGGGAAATGAGAATCTGAGCGACGACTGGTATAACGGTGTTGTTAGTAATATTAGTACTTGTTGTTACCTTGACGATGTAAATGTGCAACCTACCTTTTTCGAAAATTCTTAGACTCTTCTGCATTTTAACATTCGTTCCCTTCACAAAAATTTTGATGCAATGTATAATTTTCATCAATCACTCGACTTTTTGCCTGATATAATTTGCCTCTCTGAAACTCGCATTAAAGATGAACCCTTGACTTATATTTCAATAACTGGCTACAGCTTTATTCACGTTAATTCGCATTCAATTGCTGGAGGAGTTGCGGTTTATATCTCAAAGAAACTTAAATTTGAACTGTCAAAAATTCAACTTACTCTGTACAGCGCTGTTTCGAGCTTTTAGCTCTCATCGGCAGCTCTCAGCTATCTTTCAAAGGTATTCCCAGCTGAACAAACATCTTGGCCAAACTGGCAAACCTTAATGGCTTGCAGCAAGGCAGATGGTTAAGTAGGGAATAAACGATTTTTCACTTGTGGTACTTTAGAAACAAGTGAAAAATCGCTGGATCCTTGTAGTAAGGACAGCCATAGGCTATCCTTACTACAAGGACTCCCCTCTGCGTGACCACGGAAATCAAAACTGCAACATCTTGACGTCCTTCGTGGTCGACTTACTCTGTACAATTCGGAATCATTATGGTTAACCATTTATTCAAAAAACCGCACTATAAATGTCGGGGTCATATACCGTCACCCATCATTAACTCATATCAACAAATTCTTAGAAGATTTTTCGACTTGCCTCAGCCATTTCTCCACTAACAATCAAGCTATATATTTGCTGGGAGACTTAAATATTACCTTAGATAAATTTAACCGATCCAAAATTGCCAATGATTACATTAATATAATGATAAGTAAAAGCGCTATTTCCCTAATTACTCTCCCAACACGTGTGACCGCTGCAACTTCTACCATTATTGATCATATAATCACCAATGATTTGAAACACAAAATTACACCTTTCGTAATTCGTAGCGACCTAACCGATCATTATATTACAGTATGTAACATAAAAAAATAATTCATTGCAAGCGTGCAAAACCACCGAAGTACCATAGGGACACTTCGAAACTTAATTGTGAAGATTTTCGCAACGAACTAGACCAAAATTTATCCCAATACTTTTTAAACTGCGACGTCCTCAATCACCTTAATTATAATATTATTTTTAACGGCTTTGTAGACGTAATACGATCAACAATTGATGCCCATGCCCCAATTAGACAACTATCTCGTAGACAAACAAGATTAAAAAACAAACCGTGGCTTACAAAAGAGCTTTTAGCCCTAATCCGCAAGAGAAAGTTGATGTTTCGTTCTCATTTTTTGCAAGGTGATGAAAACGAAAAAGCTTCCTAATCGCAAATTTTCAAACAAGTTAACTAAATCGATAGCACTAGCAAAAAAACAACATTTTGCAACATTGTTAGAAACCAAAAAACTTAATCCTAAATCGGCATGGGAAATTATCCGATCAGAATTTCCAACTGCAAAGGTAAAATCTTCAGCAGCCTTAAGCAGCTTTATCGACAATAACAAATTACTTGACCAAAAAACAATAGCTGATCTTTTTAACAATTTTTTTGTACAATAGGTAAAGAATTGGATGATGATATTCCCAAACATCAAAACAATCACTACCAAAATTATTTATCCAAAAGCGTTTCCGAATCAATATTTTTAACAGCACCGACCTGTGATGAAATTGTAAATACAATTCACTCGCTTAACGTGAACAAAGCTGTCGGCCATGACAACATTCCTGCCTACTTGCTTCGCATAGATGTTCCCAATGTCGCACCCTTCCTGCAATGCTTTATCGAATTCGCATTTGTAAATGGCATCTTTCCTGAAAGCTGTACCCGCGCCAAAATCATTCCCATCCACAAAAAAGGAGATAAAGCTAATCTTAATAACTATCGCCCAATCTCGATTTTGACTTGCTTCGCTAAAATTCTTGAACGTCTTATTTACGATAGATTTTTGACTTTTTTGAAAAAGCACATACATAAAACCCAATACGGTTTCCAAAAACATACCTCTACCACTCATGCCGTTTTGGGCATTGTTTCATCTGCATATGACAACATTAGCCAAAATCTTTACACTGGCTTAATTTTTCTGAATCTGCGAAAGGCATTCGATTGTGTCCCGCACGATTTCTTATTAGCTAAGCTTAAACACTATGGTATACGAGGGCCATCAAACAGGCTCATAGAGACCTTTCTTGATAGATCACAGTACACAAGTATTAACGGCATTGATTCGGAAATAAAGTCAGTCAAATATGGAGTTGCACAAGGGTCAACTCTAGGACCGTTACTATTTTTACTTTATATCAACGATCTTCCAAACTCAACTTGCAGCCTTCCAAGATTATTTGCTGATGATACCTGTTTAATCTTGAACAGTAATACCATACCATGCCTAGAAACCAAAATGAATCAAGACCTACTAGAAGTTTCCAATGGTGTATGGCTAATAGAATAAGTCTTAACCCCACCAAATCTAATTATCTAATAATTCCACCTAAATTAAGAGAAACCACACCACAAACATACTTGTACTTAAATGATATACCCTTATCAACTTCAAAAAGTGTTAAATACTTGGGTGTTCATCTCGATTCTCAATTAAACTTCCACGTCCATACTACAGAAACCGAACATAAAATATCTCGAGCAGTTGGAACAATGTCCAAACTTAAACATTTCCTTCCTCAATCTGCCATGATTAAACTATACTACGCTTTGGTTCACCCCCACTTATTATATGGCTTGATAATATGGGGACAAACTTTTCCTTGTTATCTAACAAAATTGAGTACGCTTCAAAACAGAGCCATAAAACTTTCTTGCGGCGGCAGCTATCAGGATCGTGTTACTCCTTACTTTAAAGAACTTGGCATACTTAAATTACCAGATTTATGCAACCTTGAAACTGCCAAGTTTGTGCATCTACATTTTCCAAAAAAAACTACCTCCACAACTATCTAATATGTTCGTTAAAACAAGTAAAATCTCGACTCGACTAACCACATCCACCTGTCTATCTAATAATCTATCTCTTTACATACCCAGATTTCAAACAGCAAGACTTCAAAGATCCATTAAATACAAAGGTGTCAAGGTTTGGAATGCAATCCCTTCATATATCCAAACTGAAACTCCAAGGTTATTTAAAAGTAAACTTAAGAAACATATTTTGAATAACTACAATTAATAACTCAGTGTCACCACGATTTGTGACTTCTCGTCGCTTAGATTCTCAGATTTTCTGAATTAGTAAATAGTAAGTTAGTAATTATTTAACCACAAGGGTGGCTGCTTGACTTGAAGACCGAGAGGTCTATTCGTGGCCATCCCTGCTACTGTGTGTTTGTGTGCACTTGGAATATTGTAATGTTTGTTTTTTTTTTTTTGCCAAATGAAGTATTTATTGATTTGCTGGTGTCCATAGATGCATAATGTGGCGAATAAATTGAACTGAACTGAACATTTAATAAGGGTTTATTTAACACATTGATATAACATATAAAAATCATACCTGAAACACAAATTTTTATCTTAAACCAAAATCTTAAGCAGCACTGATTAAAATAAAACCAACCTGGTTTAGATATTTTGAGAATTGACTTCATAAAAAATTTTAAAATTGTATCCAGACTTTACGAACACCCTGTATTTTTGTGCACCTAAGACAAAAAGCACGTCTCAGGTCCGAAATTTTTATCAACTTTAGGCCCGAACCCGACCCGAAAAGCCCGGCCCGACATAAAACTCTGATAGGGTTTGGGGATAAATTATGATAGAAGGTCACTAATCAGCTTGATCAATCGATTATTACCATCGCAACAAACGCAATAATCAAAAAAATGTGAAAACGTACCAGAAAGCAAAGGAAGTGTCTGAAAAAATTCGTTTTTTTTATTTTCCAACTCGTCGTCACTCCAATCGCCTGATGACTCAGAATCATCCCATCTATCTATTTCTGTAGAGTCCGATTCATCAGCAATATCAAAAGCTATTCCTAAAGAAGAGTAACATTTTAAAAACGAAGCGTATAATTTCGTTACAGATCGCGAGCAATATGCGTTTAGCAATGTAGTATGTATGTCATTAACCCTATTGTACGCGGGATAGGAGGGACAAAAATGCCCCTACATCGTGTTTTTCGTGATAAATCCTTTCAGAAAAAAGTTTTTTTAATTTTCGAATCAACTTAATTTAGCAAAAAATTCACAAATAACTCATGAAAATTTGAAGCATGGCTAGATAATTGGTAGATTTTTTCGCAAATTGACTGTGCAATTCTTTTCAATTTTTAAGGCTGCTTTCGTATCATTACCAAGCGAGTAGAATTTCGTCCTGTCTTGAAATTAGGGTGTTGGAGCAGGAGCCCCGTAGCAGTCCGTTTTCGCTGGACTGGAGCTCACATTTAAATTCAGTTGGAGCAGGAGTTGAAGCAACGTTATCGTAGGTGATAGCTCCCAGCTCCAGATCTTTTTAGTTGCCTATCGCTTTTCTTTATCACTGTGTTTATCTTGAGTGTAACTAAAAATGCTAAGTCATAAAATGGCATTGCAAAAAGTTTTAAAGGAGCTTTTGATAGATAAAACAAAAATCAACTATTTTGATCGTAAACATTTGCGTTGCATCTAATAAGATTGATTGTTGTTCTCTCATCAAAAGCTATAGCAATCAAAAGATTTTTTTGTCCTAAATGGATGGGTCATCTGTAAAAAAAAAACTTTGCCTTTAAGCTTAAAATTGCCGCACGTAACTCTCGTATTATCTAACTACTGCTTACTTTAGTATTAGCTACAGCTTAGTTCTTACATGTCATTAAATTGTGAGCAGCATTTTGGTTCATAGAGGGCCCATTTCCCCGATTGAAATGCCACCAATGATAAAAATGGGACAAAAAAGCCCAAATGTTTCTTCAGTGTAAGTTTTCTTTTGCATTTTCCATGTACAACATAAACACGTACAACAGTAATTAACAACAATATTCACAACCAGGGAGTCCGGGCCCCCTTAATTCAATTTTTGCCAACCAATTTATATGTGTAACCCGCGTGATATTAAGGGTTTTTTTCCAGCAGGTTGCTTATTCAGGCCCTCATCTAACCTGTTTATAAACGTAATGCAATAACCAGGAGCGGATTTACCATACAGCACAGCGCCAGGGGCTCCATGCTCAAACTTTTTTTAGCCATCACCTACATTTGACAAAAAGATTTTGCGAAAATCTCCAAAGTGCCAGGGGCTCTGAGCAATGTAAATCCGGCGCGGTCCGGTCAATAACATGGTTAGTAAGCGTAACCATCTATTGTAATAGTTTTAAATAACAATTCACTTCTATCTTGCCAATTTTTACGCGACTATACACTTTTCCAAAAAAATTAGCTGTGGGAAATGCTCATTGAACAAATTATTGGATTTGTATTGAGGGAGCCAGGGCCCGTATGCAGAGATCTCACTAGTAGCACGATCTAGAAAGTCGTTCTACTTGCTAATAGTCGCACTAGAAGTAGCATGAACTCTAGTCGCATTCAGAGATTGTGCTAACATCTATATCAACTCTAGAGCAGGGCTTCCCAAACTGGGGGTCGCGTAACGACCTTCAGGGGTCGCATAGAGTATACCAATTTTTACAAGAAAGGTTGAAATTGGTATACTCTTAGCGATTCTTGACTGTCGCTGAAAACTCGTGCAATTCTGCAAAACGTCATTCGTAACGTAGCCGTAGATTCTGCTTAAATAGACGCCGTTTCATAGTGAGACTTTATTACATACGATGACAGCAGATAGGCTTTTCCCGATTCGTATCATGTAGCACCGCTGGATGCCCAACTTGTTTTGTTTTGTCACTATGGTGTATGACATAACAGAACTATGCAGACCAAATTCAATGCTTGTATAATGCTGTAGTCAGTATCGAGGGGGGAGGGTATAGCCAGTACTAAAATTGTAGGGGTAACGCGGGGAGACGCGTCCCCCCACAGAGAGTTAGCATCCCCTCATCAAGATTAAGCGTCCCCCCATCGAGATTTCAGCATCCCCCTAACGAGATTTCAGCGCTCTCCATTAAGAGTAAGAGCCTGGATGATTAGACAAAAAAGTGGCTGTCAGCACCAATTAATCCCGAATTCGGGCAAATACAGTACCAAATCGCGGAAGACCTATTTTTTTGACTTGCAATCGAGTGTGGGGACAAAATTCCTTCAAATTTTGATGAAGATCTTTTTTTCTTTTTGGTCTTCAATCGAATTCGGGGACAATATCCCAGCTTGAAGCAAAATTTTCACTGAATTTCAGCGGCATTCCAAATGTGTTTGGTCAAGGTTACGAAAGCGTCCCCTCGCGCAAAATATTACGGTTTAAGCACTAAATATAACTCCCCCAATTGGCCTGCTTAACAAAATACAGAATAAGAAACTTACTGCGTGTCAGGACTTCTGAGACTGTCTTTTGCTCTGAAATAGAGTTAAAAAAAATAAAGATTTAAAGTATATTTTGAAACGTTAATTTAGGGGGGGGGGGGGGTAATTTGTGAAAATTAAAACTCATAAATCATAAAAAAAAAACGAAGTTTGAAACATAGCTAAAAATTAGCATTCAAATTTGGTAGCACTTCGAAAAATGCTTAACATACAGTAGGTTTCATCAAAAAATATATAAGCTCAGAAATAGGGGGAGGGCTATTCAGCATCAGTTAATTACTAATCACTTCTCTTAAACTTCCTTCCATTAGCCCCCCTAATTGTATATTTTCCATAAATTATGGGCGAAATAGATTACTTCTTGAGTGCTTTATTGATCTACCAGTATAGGATTTTATGTTTTACCAGCTTGTAAAAAGAGAACTGAAATTCTAGCAATAGCTACCACCAACATAGCCTTTATAATTATGTTTTCGCACTGCTAATTTTTATTCCACGCTTTGATAGCATTAATTTTTATCACAATAGACCTAGAATTAGGCTATTTTTGCCAAAAAAAAACACAAACTTTTCGAGCACTGGGGGCTCCGCCCCCAGACCCCCGGAACAGCCTTCCCCATAGCAGAATTCTGGCTGCACATCTGGCTGTAGTACCGATAGTTTACAGGGCTCCCAGCCAAAAATGATGAAAAAACCGGAAAAGGTAAGTAGTCCAAAATCAGAAACGAGAGGGCTGAGGAGGGGGTCTGGGGCTCCACCCCCAGAAGATTAACGTTTAAAATACTTCACTTTGGGATACTCTTTTAGAAGTCTTACGGCAGAATTACACTAGGCCGATTCTGAGAATCATCGTAAGGTACGTAATTCCACATTTACAGTAAAAACAGCAGCAATTAGCAGTAAAATAGTATTAACGACAAAAATAATTTTATGATTAAGCTTAAGGGTCTGGGGAGTATTGCAAGCTCCCCATTAAAGACTTGGGCGTTTTTAGTTTTACATGGTAAAATGCAGCATCCGGTAGTGCCGTAAGCTAATAACGCCCAAACTAAAAAGTTTTATAACACGGTAAGTGGATATGTAAGTGATACTATTGTAGAACAACCCAAACTTTACAGCTTAGTTACGGTAACCTTGCAAAGAGTCACACTCGTAAGCAAATACTGCTCTGTTTAATGACGAATAAGATAAAAACAAATCACTAAGTATTTGAGTTCACGGCTAGCACGAAAATAGAAGCAGCGGTCGTTTCGGAAAAAATTAGTAATACGACTCGCAGAGCAGATACCACGTCATGACCCAACACAACATCGTAACAAGAAATAGCTAAGAAGCACAAGCAGGAAAACAATGAAGCTACAACTAATATTATGGAAGGTTATAGAGCGGTACAACCAAGGCCTCAGAGAGAAAAGTTTCCAGGGGGGTACGAAGGTCGATACATGGCCCCCTAAGCCTTATCGGGGGCTCATACCGTTAAATCATTTTTTGTCCGGTGGGTGTAGATTTTCATTCAAAAGTGAGAGGATAACGATATTCGCATACAGTTAGGACCTATGAAAAACACAACTAAACATAAAATTGGTTAAAATCCAGCTAGAGGGTCTGGAGAGCGCTGTGAGCTCCCTCAGCGGGGTCCGAGGCAGAGCCTCAAAAGCTTTAGCACTTTTTATGTTTTTTGAGGATAAAATACAGCATTTGATTAATCCCAGCACCAAACTTGCTTGAATTGACAACCAGAAAACGTGATATACATGAAAGAAAGTATGTGAAGTGGGGGATGATGACATCGACACGATATGATACAATATAATGACTTTACTACTGCAAATCCAAATATTTTACTGATAAAAGTTTTAAAAAGTCATCTGCAATCATAGACTTTACAAACTCAAATACCTATTAAACTCATACAGATAGAGTGAGTTACCTAATGATAGTAGTATATTGTCAGCTTTGCCTCCGTTCTCTGAGGTTGAAATGCTTTTGGATCCCTGGAAATGTGGGCCCTCGTGCATTGTTGTACCGTAGAATTAGGGCTCTCAAGTCAGAGAAATGTAACAAAACGTTAATTTCGGCGCAAGTGTATGGCTTTTCATACATTTTCCTCTTTTTTAATTAAATCGACCACTACTGGATGCCCTAAACGCAAATAGGCTGACTGATATCTTTGCTGAAGGCAAGTATGATTACGGTGTTTTAGTGCGATACCAAAACTTAACGTGGAAACCTAACTCTTCCGGGCCCCCCTAGGCCCGGTCCGGGTACGATGTACCCCCTGAACCCCTCTCTCACAGGCCCTGGGTACAACCGGTACATAGCTATATTTAACAGACAGGACCTGGTATGGAATAGCTTAAGAAGCTTATGCAAGCGAGGAAAAAGTGGTAGAGGATCGTGAGGCACGGCGACTCAATCTCGAAGTGCTGCCCTCGTGATCCTTCCGGAAAAGCTCATGAAGAAAATCGATGGAAGAACAAAAAGCTGACTTTCTTTAATTTTATTTCTTTCTTTTCCTTCAACGTTCGAGGAGGTCACGCATGGCCAATTTTCGTTTTCGCCTGATCTCCTTCTCAACGAACATTGACTTCTTCCTCTTCACGGCCATATCATACTGTGCCGCAGATAAAACAGTTCGTAAAGGGCGCATTCTTCTGGCCTTAGACAGAGAAAACTGGTAGCGGTTGTGGGAAGCGCGGAATATCGACACACATCATTTTATCAATAGAAGCGCTCGTATCTTTTCACCCAAATAATTCAATCGAACGCTTGTTGTTATTCAACAAATGGTACTTTACTGTTTGAATTGCACTGAATGTAGAAATTTGGGTGCAGGGTTTCGAAAAAGAGAGCACCGTTTGCATGAGGCTGAAAGAGCTTTCCACTCGCGGACCATGAAAGATCGTAAAGGCAGCTCTGATCACATGATAAAGACAAAGATACTCCCGTTTAACTAGGGGATGGCATCAAAACTCAGCTGCAGCATAAAGCACCAAAACTCAACATATAGCCGCAGCTTTATTCCGCAGTAAAATAATTTTTTATCTTAGCGCCAAATACTACCAATGCTGACCAAAACTAGTCAAACCAAAAGCTGTGCCGTTATTAGCTTACCTAACGACATCCAAAAAATATTGCCTAATTTTTCTTCACTAGTGATAAAAGTTCTAGGAAAACAGAACTGTGAGAGTGATTTCTCTGCGATCTATTTCTAATCGAAACTGCTGATAAAAAATTCTGGTACCAGTTCATAGCGTGTTAAACTCCTTCATCGCTCATCGAAGCATCAATCATTGCTAAAGTTTGCACGTGGCAAAACGCTAGCAACAACTGAATTTTACTCTTTTTTTTTTCTCTTACCTACACTGTCCAAAAAGGTAGTGACTATTTCACCGAAAATTTTCAACTTTAAGAGAATAAAACGAAAATGAGAAATATTCATCCGCGCTTTTTTCATTTGCTTTTTTAGGGATTAAGATTAGTGTTTAGGTTGGGGTTTGGGTTAGGGAACGATTTGGGAATAGTTTTAGAGTAAGCATTTGAGTTTGGGTTAAATATGAGTCAGAATTAATAAAAAACTAGATAAAATTTCCAGTGAAATAAAGCCTTCCGTCCAAAAAACAGATTCACAGTGTCGTACTTAGTGATCAAAGTCAAGTCTGTCGATTTGAGGTGCGAAAAGCACTACGCACCTGCGCAGTGCGCAAACTGAATGCGGTCATTTGACAAAAGAAAACATCAAACTTTCAGCCGTAAGTTTTTTGTTATTACGTCAAAAAGCACTTGCAATTATAATTTCACCAGAAAGCAATACACAAAATATTATCCATTGTCTTGTCTTGTGATGCAATAAGAACAACTTGCTATAGAAAGTTTCGCGTTTAGCTTTGCCAAACAACGGATCGGTTGTGAAATAAGTGACGAAATTCGTACAAAAACGTGCGAATAAAAGCGAAACGTCATATATCTAATGTAAACAAATTCCGACAGATGGTGCTTAGGGGTGGGTGGGTAGGTACTTTAAAAAAAAAGTGCATTTTTGGAATAATATCCGTAGGTGCCGATTTGAAGTTCAAAATACCGGAAATACCAGAAAAACCGGAACTCTGGGAGCCCTGAGTTTAGTAGAGGAGTTGGAGCGTAATATACAGTATATAGTTGAGTAGACGTATAACTACCATACTACTACTACTGGTTATATTCTGTTCAATCGATAGCTGGGTAAAAAAGTCGCACGATAACGGTAATAAGCGTACTGCAGTTGATGTTGAAGCAGTGGTAAAGATAAAGACAAATGCAACACAGGGTGTTTGCAAATGTGTTTGCATTTTGTACGCATTGAGTACCAGTACCTTGTGGTTATTTTTTTCCATTGAATAACTACTACAAATCCACGACTCACAGTGTTTATTATTTTAACCGTCAGGGGTCGCGAAGGTTTTTAGAAGATTAAAGGGGGTCGCGAGCAAAAAAGTTTGGGAAGCCCTGCTCTAGAGAGACTACCTAGTGCGATCTTTGAACTGTAGTAACCTTTGCATTGCTTTACGACCGAACCGCTTCTTTAAAGTGAAACTCAACAGGATTTTGTGCGTAAAAACTCGTTACGTTGCACTAGAAACCGCAAAAGAAAAACGAAAGGCCTCAAAAAATGTTAACTCGACATGTGGTATCGTAAGTTATTTTGATTACGAGCGTTAGGCTGGGATCACACGATCAGTTTTTTGCACAATTTCTTTGCATAAAAAATTTTGGACCTATCACATCTAGACGCTATTTTTTTAAAAAACTTCTTGCCAGACGGAAGCATCTGGTTTTTCGGCAAAAAAATTGGTGAAGGTGTCACATGTAAAAGCATTTGCGCGGTTAAGGAATTTCTTTAGAAATTTGCCGCCGCAGCGGTTGTAGTATTATACGCTTTGTCAAAGTTCACAAAGGCGAAAAGCTGCAGCTTTTAGTAATAAATAGCTACACGAGTGAAATTTTTTTGGAAGGCTTTATTTCACCGGAAATTTTTATCTAGTTTTTTATTAATTCTCACTCAAATATAACACAAACTCAAATGCTTAGTCTAAAACTATTCCCAAATCGAACCCTAACCCAAACCCTAACCTAAACCCTAATCTTAACCCCTAAAAAAGCAAATGAAAAAAGCGCGGATGAATATTTCTCATTCTCGTTTTATTCTCTCTAAGTTAAAAATTTTCGGTGAAATAGTCACTACCAATTTTTTTTCGACCTGCAATCAAATGAAATAGAAAAATGGAAAATGTCAAAATAACTCTACTTGTGTGGGACTCTTTAGCGTATAGCGTAGCTTTTTTCATGCTATATCATCTATCACCAGAAAATTTGCATAATATTGCATGATTGGTCAAATCATATTCAACCAGGAATGTTCTTTTCGGTACTTGCGGTTGCAGAGGCCTCAATAATTGGATGTCAGGGCAAATTGAAAGTTTATTATTTTTAAATAAGAATAAGAGCGTTTTTGCTTGGTTTGCTATAAAATAAGCGACAAATAGCTGAAAACTATCTACTGAAATTTACCTTTACTGCTAAAAATTGCAACAAGTTCTTTTTGCCATTGGACACGTCAAATTTTAACAAAAAAAATATTAAAATCATCAAAAACGTATCACTATTTGCATAAATTCGGCACTAGCGTATACTGGACCGGAAACTTTTTTGCGATCAGAAGGAAATTTTCAATTGTTTGATTAAAATCACAAGCGCTGCCTTTCTTCGATTTCGCTAATTAAAAGTTCAATTTCATGAGTTGACCACGATGGCAAGTTAATTAACTATACTGCAGTTCTGGTGGATAATTTCAGAATGAATTTGGAAAAGCCCGAGCACAAGTTTGAGTTATGAAAAATTGGATATTCGATACTCGAAAGTAAACAAAACAGCGGGTAACACATTTACGTCTTTGAAGAAATATGAGAAAACAGCAGGCACAATGTTAAAATACGTCATTGTCGATTAAAACAAATGAGGCAAAATTTCTTTAAGCACTTTCGCTAGGTAATCGTGAAGCATTCTTTTTCTACCCTGACATCGGCACATTTTTTTGTATTCTGCGGCTCAATGTTTTCAAACGCACGGTTAAAAGCTCAATTTTCTTCGTTGAGAACGACGGCTCTTTGAAAACTTGCCTGGAAAGTAAAGCTAGGTTCTATTTCTCCGCAAGAAGTCAGGAAAACTTTCTAGCGTCTGATTTTCCTTTTCACACGGGCTATTTAATGTAATTGACGACAGGTGCCCGTAATAGTGAGTCATGGACTTGCACGACGTTTCATACGATTGATGCCAGAAAATTGTGCAAAAAACCTGATCGTGTGATCCCAGCCTAAGGGCCGGTTTCAACTGTGCGTAAAATCGTCAGCTTACGAGCGTAACCTTCGTTTATTTTAAAGGAAAATTCCGTAAGCCCAGGCGTACCACCTTACGGGCGTAGCACCTTACAAGAGTAAAATTGCCAGCGAAAAAAATTTGCTCTTTTAGCAAATTTTTTTCGCCGGTACGCTCGGAAGCTCACGATTTGCGCGAAATTTTGAAAAACTGGTTTGCCAGGTCTCAGGGTAGGCTAAAATTAGGTTCAAAAGTTTTGTAGAAAAAAAGTTGATTTTCAAAAGTGAAAGTATGCGTGTTGGTTTGAAATAGCCTAGTTCAACATGAAAATGGTCAATTTGCAGCTATATGAGGAAAAACTTGCAAAAAAGAGGCCTAGGTCGGTAGGCCCAAAAGTGAATTATAAATTGTTTGTTGTTATGTAACATTTGGTTAGCCTATTCCAAGCAAAGAAATTTGAAAATTAAAACTGATGTGTGATGTGGCGATGCAGATCACAGTCCTGACCAGGGGGACTACATAGCTAAGGCCAAAACCAATACATAGGCCTACCAGTATGGTACGGTAGGTCTACGTCTTGGTGGTACTCGTACCTAGGGTGTAATATACCACGTTGTTAAAGTAAACTAGTAATCTTAGCCTGATAGCTGCTGTAGGCTAGTTTAGTTCAAAAGGTTGAACCTACTGGTGCACTTTGCAGGTGCAGTGATGCTGCATTATACCGGTAAGAGATACTGGTGAGCAAGCAACTTAATAGCCTAAGCTACTGTCAGAAAATATGCTAAGTTAAAAAATTAGTCTGCCGATAAAATCTAGGCTTTGATTTTTTATAGCAATGAAACTCAAAAGTATTAGAGCCTACACAATCAGTTAGCCTAGAGCTACAGTAATAAAAGCAGAATTAAAATGCAATAATCTAGGTGTATCCTGGTACTAGCCTACTGATATGATGGGCTGTGCAGTTACAGCTACATAGGCATGTAAAATTATTCTATTTCAAGATGTGCTTACTTATTATTCAGTAACTATGAGGTTTTAGACTTTTACAAATAGTTGAGTGGAATTGCAGACACTGCCAAGCCAATAGCGATTAGGTTTGGCATGCTGTCATGTCAATAAGATAGTGAAATCAAAAGTTTTTATATTCTGCAACTGCTTTTCAGAATTGTAAATTAAGACTCTATTAGCAAGTATTTATTGTAAAGAACAAAATATAGTAACTGTAAGTATTTGGAATTTAACAAATTTATCAATGATATGGTACTTGGTCCAGACTCTAAGAGACTTATTGATGAATTTATGAAACAATGTTGATTTTTAATGCTCAAAGATTTCAAGAATGATAACCAATCTAACAGTGGCATTGTCAGGTTTTCAAGGTTAGTTATGTGTATTTCTAGATTGACAATCTTTACCAGCTATTTGAGCTATTATTAAAAAAAAACTTCAACTGTTTTCATAATGAAAATAAAAAAACAAATTTGGAAGTTTTATGAAAATCATTTGCTTTTAGTTGAAATAATCATGTAAAATTAGCAGTGGACCAAAGAAAATTTGTCACTTTTAAAGTTTTTTCTAATGTGATTGTGAGACAACACAGTATGTAACAATATGAGTAGCATTGCTTGTTTTTCTTAGGTGCAACTAAGATTTTAAAGTGTCATATTTTTCAAACCATATAGCGCACCAATGATACTTAAATTTTTTAAGAAATTCAACTTAAGCCTTATACTCTGATGCATTTAATCTGTACTTCTGGTTATGCTCTCTTACGGCCAATTAATCAAGTGGTAATGCATTCGTTTCTGGAGTAGAGATCTGAGATTTAAATCAGCCTGGTCAAATCAAACACAGCATAGCTAGCGGCTTTGTATCGCTGCGACATTTCTTTCAAAGCAGCCATGTTGCTTGGGTGCAATGATGCTGTGGTGGGCTCTGTCAACTTTATGAACTTCGATGTATTACAGCATATATATAATGAAAGACTTGATTTGATTCCATAATTTCATTCTGAGTTAACCCTTTTACGTAGATTTTTAAAAAGTTTTTTAGAGTTTAATAAATTTAATGTAATGTAGTGCATCTTAAAGTTTGGCACACATTGTGCTTAAAAACAAAAGCTGTAGAAGCCATTTGGTGCGCTTTATGCTAGAAAATAATAATTATAGAAGCCATTTATCGATACTACGACAGCACGCCAATTAACAGTTGTATGTTCCAGTTTGCTGCACTTTATGGTTTAAAAAATGCTGTAGTGATATCTTCGCTAAAATTAATTTTGAAAGAATAAAGTATTCTTCGTTTAGTTTAAAAAAGTTTTTTTTTGCTTTAATTTTGCCGACTTGATTTGATAGCTTTGTTCTGTAGTGTAGTATTGGCGCTTTTTTGAGATTTAATGTGACCGCTTTGATGCAAGAAAATTTGACACCGCAGCGATATGGTTAGAGTTTTGCGTCAAACATCTTTTGGGTCTGGTTTGGACTAAGATTAAAGTTGACCAAGTCAATCGTCTTGTGTCAACTGGTTGCCTCTAAAAATTTTGGACTCTTCTCTGAGTGCAACTGTTTTATGCATAATTGGTCCGTTTTTTTGATATGTCTAGTGCTAATGATGGTTTTGGCACTTTGCAGAATTTTAAATTTTTTTTGGTAGGAGTAATTATTATTTGTTATACTCTAGGTCCTCCAACAAGTAGACGATAATTGGAAAATTGTTGGAACTGCACGATTGAAAACCAGAAGCCATCAAGTTCCATTAATGTTAGTTGTGTATTTCTACAACATGCTTCATGGTCATCACAGCCTACTGGAAATTGATCATGATTTGGGTTAAGCACTGTTGAGTGTGGACCAACAATATGACATTTTCTCCTTTAGTGATAAGAGTAAAAAGCAGAAGTAAAGCCATCAAATTTCATTAATGTTTGTTCTGTATTTCTTCAACATGCCCCATGGTCAACACACCGAAATGAAAATTGCTCATGGCTTGGGTTAAGTGCTGTTGGCTGAACTTGTGACATTTTCTTTTCCCACCATGAAATCAATCACGACATTGGTGATTATTAATGCTTCATAGAGTTGCTGCTTGACTTTTCCAGGATCCAGGCATTACTTATTTTCAAGCTTTAAAATCAAAATGTTGGTGATGTATAATAAAATATCTACTTTCTGAGACTGATTGGACATTGGCATCATTTTTAATCCTCTAGTTATTTTTTCCTACAAGTTTTGATTAAACCTATAAGACAGCTTTTGCTTTAAGCAAAAACTCTTGAGATGAACTTTCCTACAAGTTTTGATTAAATCTCTGGGGTAGCTTTCGCTTTACACTTGTTTATACATCAATACTATCAATAATAATATGTGATTGTCTAATCTGCGCTGATATCTACGTAAAGCGACAACCAGATGGAAGGTTCCTCACTCCCTCCGAAACATTACAATCGTAAGAGATGCTTGATGTGTTACTTTTTGAAATATTAACTGCTTTGCGCTTAGAATTTTGTACTTTTGCTTGCAACAAATTTAGTTTATTGAGTTTTTGAAAATATTCAATACAGTTCTATTACAAAAGTTGCAATATCTGTCTTATTGAGAGAATTCAAAAATTCCTCCTCGGTGTACAGTAAACTTATTGAATGCTCTATAATCGCACAATCAATTTTCAGCAGTATAGGGTAATTGAAATTTTTTAGCTACCATAGTTCACCCTATTTTCCTTTTTATGTTTTATGAAAGTGCAAGTTGCTGGACATCAACGAGATTTCTCTCAATCTTCGGCTAATGCTAGGATAAGCATTTCTCCGAATAAGTTTAGGTTTAGCGAGTGAGGGATTGAATCCCAAACTTTTAATATCAAATTCTTATGCGTTACTGTGATACAAAACTACCAAAATGGTAGTAAAAAAAAGCGTTTGTGTGAAAAAAGAAAAGATGAATACTGCAATAAGCATGTCAACAAAAATTTTAGTTATGAAATCACGAGTTATAATGCAATTCAATCTGATTGATTACAAGGAGTTAACTCAAACCGCTTGGGGAGAGGAGTCAATACAACAATGATAAAACGCGTGTTGTTTTTGCACAAGGGATTAAATGCGGAAAAGATTGTAGTTTAATGTGTTTGCGCACTCAAACCGACAATTCGAGAGGATAACCTACACCTGCATGCTACACATCATGTACCGTCTATTGTGTTTCCAGGGGTGGATTGGATAAAGTTTATATAAAAGCTGATATGGGAGAGAGGCGAAAGATGCTCAACATTTGGCTTTAACGGACATGGGACAGAGGTGGAGTTGAGAGCACAAGGCTCGAGGCCAAGGACAAAAAAAAATATCCGAGGGCAAAGACAGCCTTTTGAGAGCAGACCCTTTCTAGGGCAAGGTCACAGGCGCAATTTTTTTTACACAAAAACTGCCTGATTTAGCCCCCGTGCTGAACAAACTGATGCAACTCAAGCATGTCACAAACGGACATAGATACCAAATATTAAGTGAATGTGGATAGGGCCTGAGGGCGGATCCCCCAGCCGCTGGATGAATTTGAAACAAACAAATAGCAATTTTAACGCCATTTTAATCATACTTTGCACTTTTAGAAGCCATATGAATAACTAAACTACTGAAATTCAAAAGTCATTTCAAAGAATTGAATTGCTTTTCACCTTCAGCCCCCCCTTACTTTTGGTCAAGTCTAAAATAAGTTTAAACGCTTGTATTTTGAGATTAAATTTTCGAAGTGACTTTGCAAATGGGGCTTAAAGGCGGTTTACAATAGCTAAAATTGAACCATAAGTTTTGATATTTTTTGTTTTGATTTTGGGGCTGCGTTTGCAAAGATATTCAACAAATACAAAAAGATGTTCCCCCAAAAAAAGTTTTTGGAAACCCTGAGTTTTGATCTTCCCGCCAAAACCACAGTTCTCTAAACTATTAGGCCTACTGTGATCTTATTAAACTATTAGGCCTAACTATCTCTAAACTATTAGGTCTAATAGTTGAGAGATAATTAGACCTAAACTATTTAGAAATAAACTATCTCTAAACAATTAGGCCTACCACAGTTCTTTAAACCATTAGGCCTACTGTGGTTTTGGCGGGAAGATCAAAACTCAAAGTTTCCAAAAACTTTTTTCGGGGGGACATCTTTTAGTATTTGTTGAATATCTTTGCAAACGCAGTCCCAAAATTAAAACAAAAAATATCAAAAATTATAGTTCAATTTTAGCTATTGTAAACCACCAGAATTGGCTGGATGATTCACTGCCTTTAAGACCCTTCACACGGGCGTATTTAGGGGGGGCATTGTGCCATGCCACCCCCCCTTTGGGTCGCCAGGATTGTATAATTGCATAGAATAGTATGCAAAATTGATGCATGCCCCCCCCTTGCAAGTTGGGCATAAGGTTTGATCACACAAAGGGTATGTTCTGTGCATTTCTTCTAGGCTAGCACCCACGTCTGGGCTTAAAATCGGACTAGGTTTGAGGGAAGACCTTTTTTTCTTTGCTCTTCACCTAATTTTGGGCGAAAAATCGGACTGATTTTGGGTGGAACCAGGGTTCCCACGCATTTGTCAACAAAAAATTCCCTACTTTTTCCATACCTAAATTTGCTCAAAACAAACTAAGCTCTAATCATCTGAAATACAGAAAACTGCAGTTATTTTAACACAATCCAAAAACTGACTCAACAGAACTCAATCATTACCTGGATGAAGACGAATAAATAGCCTATAGTAACGGACATTGCTTAATTGCTAAGTGATAGTTCATGGTGTTTACAATGATACAAGATGGAGGCAATGCGGCATAGTGTTTAGATCACAGGCTCAATGGTCGTATCCAAGCGACTGCTATCAGGCGCGTAGCCAGAAATTCATAATGAGGGGGCTGTTTGGGGGGTCTGAAGGCAAAGCCCCCAGCCACTGGAGGCACTGGAGCGGAGCCCCCAGCGCTCGAAAATTTTGCATTTTTTTGGAAAAATAACTTAATTTTAGGACTATTTTGATAAAAAAATAATGCTTTTCAAACGTGGCATAGAAATTGGCAGCACAAACATGATTAAACTGATTGCACAAATGAACTATTTGGAAGGTGGCTAATGGTAAAATTTAGATGCTGGTAAATTATAAAATTGTATTGTTCAATAAAATTCACCTGGAGTAATCCATTTTGTCGACAGTTTACAAAGAAAAATACTTGGGAGGGGGCTAATCAAAAGAAATTTGAGAGGAATGATTGGTAATTAACTAATACTGAATAGCCCCCCCCCCATCTATTCCTAAGTTTATAGTATCTTTGTTGATGACACCTATGTTTAGCATTTTTACACTAGCGATTAAATTTGATTGCTTAGTTTTGGCCACTTTTCAAAGTTTTCATTTGATTGTGATTTTTAATTTTGACAAATTAGCCCCCACCCCCAGAATATATGTTTTAAAAGATGTTTTAAATCACTATTCAGTTGATTTCAGTGTATAAAACAGTCTCAGAAGTGCTAAAAACGTGGTATTTTTCTTATGCATTTTGGTCGACATGCCAGCTCCCCCCCGCTCTCCCTGGCTATGCTACTGGCTGCTACATCCACTACTAAAGGACTAGAATTTTTGATTTGGCAGTTGGTAAGCACTAGTACATAGGGAAACACTAATTTCTTGCACATTGTAGGCAATTTGGTTAACTTTGTAGTCAGTTGCTAAAAGTAACCAAGCAGTAGGCAACTGGTACTACACTGGCTTACACTGTTCAAGCTTGTGAAATCTGAACTATGGGTTCTTTTTATTTGTAGGCTGGTAAACATACAACAACCCAACCAAACTACTGGCTAAAGCGTAAGCTGACTAATCTTTAACGCGTAGGGTGAACAACTGACAAACCGAGATACATACAGTAGGCCTGTATCAGACTAACTGCCGGGATTTGCAGAGCCTACTGCTATTTGCAGTGTTTGTGTTTAAGAAATAGGATACCAGTACAGGTATAGTCTAATGAATATATTCCCACTAGCTCAACTGCTGGAACCGGTATGCTTTGCTACAACGGCTTTTTTTTACAGCTAATCATAGGCCTAAGCGGAGTGCTTACTGCAGGCTAATACTGTTTTGAGCTATTAGCACATTATTAGCACGTAGGCTAGTAAATCTCTCAACTTAACTTAAAAGCCAAACAGGGCCTAGGCAGACAATCTACTGTAGGCTATCAGTGCATTATTAACGTGTAGTAGGTTAATAATCTCTGAACTTCATTAGGATGCAGCAGCTGTTGAAATACCCTTCTTCTGTTTTCTGCTAACCTGTTGCCTGCTGTCTGCGTATGCCACGCTATTCTTCCTTTACTGCTAGTAGGCTATCGGCACTTGAATTCTTCCGTTTGCTTAATTGCCTTTGATGTAATAATACTCTTTAACTACAGCATAATGTTGTATATGAACTTGTATTGTGACGATATAAACCGGCAGGACCACAGTTCCTGAAGCTTTATCACAACACATCCAGGTGTATTATTACTCTTTTTGTGTGCTTAAAAGAGGTATTAGAAAGACAAACGGGATGTTTAAGTTTCATTCGCTCCAATCACGTAAGTTTCTACAAGGTGCAGTGCGCTATTTTTGCCAAACAGTTTTCCATCCTTATTCTATACTAGCACGCACTTTTCCCGACTTTTTCCCGGTCGGGAAATGCCTTTACAAAATTCCCGACTTTTCCCGATCGTGGGAACCCTGTGGAACAATTTCTGATTCAGATCTCTGTTCTCAAATTTTCTGAAGTTCCTGGTCCCCCCTTTTCAAAATCCTGCGTACGCTACTGCCCCTTCACCCTAGTTACGCCACTGATTGTGACCTCAAAATCTTGAGTGCGCTCTAAAAATCAAAACAGCTGTTCTTTGAACAAAAAGTTTTCACGCATTGTTTCATTTTATAATCACTAACAAAGTACTGGTAACGATTCTGCAAGCTTACATGTCTCTTCCGCGACACATCCGTAAAGGCGTGTCAATAAGACGGAATACTGCGCCAGATTAATGTACAGCAGTTGGTTGCCAGCAATTTCACAAAGAATCGAAAACACATCAAAGAAGAATTATGTTTAAATGTAATTATTTCTTTTTCCATTATTGCCTGTTGTCTTGTTGTTGCGTGATGTTACAAAAGCAGTATTTTTAGTAAACCAAACGGGGGTACAAGCGACCATTAGGGGGTACGCCCGCAGCCCCCCTCCCTTAGCGACGGCACAGGTTGGAGTCATTCATTTTGTTTTTAATTTTTAAATTTAAATTCATTGACTTTGAAAAAGCTAAATTCAAATTTATTGACTTTGAGAAAACTAAAATCAAATTCATTGATTTTGCAAAAGTCGAATTCAAATTCATCAATAATTCGTGAGCGGATTCAAATTTAATCCAACCTTACCGGTGACTCGAAACCTTGATATCGCTTGATTTTTTGCGTATCATTTTTTCCAGTTAGTCTGAAGTTCACATGGCTATAATTTAACTAATATCTGAAGAGGCCTGATGAAAAGCGAAAACGTTTGTACTTTTATTGTAAATAAATCCTTTAAATGACTTCAGTCTTGCTGTTTATTGCTATTATTTAGCTAAATGAAGTCATACGAAGTTTTTGTGACGCAACTATTTTGACGTAGGTACTTCATGATTCAGTATCATAAAACAAATGTAGGTACAAAATTTGAACGCCTTAGACATCGCAAAAATGACGTCATTTTTCGAAAATACGGCCGTAACGTCACGATGATAACGTCATCAACACAAAATCAGTTTCCATAAAAAATTAAGCTAACACCAACCCGCCTGCTGAACTTGCTGTGTCCATCACTTTACTTTAGAAGTTAGATGAAGGGGCATTTTTGTCCCCTTTACCCAGTAGCGTTGGTGAACTTTTAAAAGGGTTTACAAAGCCGCACAAATTCTTAACATACAAATTGAAAGATTGACTTGAATCTCGCCATTTGCCATTCTGACGAATTAATAGATAGAAAAAAATTAAACCAACTTAATGTGAAGTTTAGCCACCGCGCGATCCTCTAAAAATAGCTGAGAATGAAAAGGATGCAGTCCGTATATGCGTTGGATATTTAGATGGCACCGCATCACAAAAACATGTGCTACCAGGGCCGTTGAGAGCCAAGCCCGGGCCTAGTACCAAAATTAAATCCGGCCCCCCCCCCCCCCCCCCGCAAACTGACAAAAAGGGTGGTCAGTAAAAATGATAAACAAGATGATTCGCTGGAAGAAGCACTTTGTTATATCGAAATCGATTAACAACCAAACAAGGTCGACAAAACTCTTAACCAGGTGATGCTTATTGTTTAGCTATCATAGTTGCAATTATAAAACATATGTACACCACTTAGCTAACTTTCCGCACAGTGATATATTATACCTTTGGTAGCCACTGTTGGTCCACAAAAACATCGGGTCATCACTGATCAGACCATTAACAAAATGCTCATATCTGTTTTGATATTGGTCAGACAAGCAGAGTTTATTCTACTGCTTGCATAGGCCTAGCCTGCATTATGTTGTAGAGACAATTTTCATTAAACTGACAGGCAACTTTTGCAAACATGAACATCCACAAAACAGCACTTACCTGATGCTTTTAGTGGCTCTCCATGCCTAACGCCTGGAAAAAAATAATAGCTGATGAGTATCTGGTATGGATGGGCAGATTTTAGAACAGTGCAATACCCCAGTTGCCACGCACTGGAATCTGATGGTGCATAGCATTACATCCAGCTTTAACCACCGACATTATATATCTTAGTTTTACACAAACGAACAGCATAATTTTCTCTTAATGTGAAGTTTAGCCACCGCGCGATCCTCTAAAAATAGCTGAGAATGAAAAGGATGCAGTCCGTATATGCGTTGGAGATTTAGATGGCACCGCATCACAAAAACATGTGCTACCAGAGCCCAGTACCAAAATTATATCCGCCCCCCCCCCGCAAACTGACAAAAAGGGTGGTCAGTAAAAATGATAAACAAGATGATTCGCCGGAAGAAACACTTTGTTACATCGAAATCGATTAACAACCAAACAAGGTCGACAAAACTCTTAACCAGGTGATGCTTATTGTTTAGCTATCATAGTTGCAATTATAAAACATATGTACACCACTTAGCTAACTTTCCGCACAGTGATATATTATACCTTTGGTAGCCACTGTTGGTCCACAAAAACATCGGGTCATCACTGATCAGACCATTAACAAAATGCTCATATCTGTTTTGATATTGGTCAGACAAGCAGAGTTTATTCTACTGCTTGCATAGGCCTAGCCTGCATTATGTTGTAGAGACAATTTTCATTAAACTGACAGGCAACTTTTGCAAACATGAACATCCACAAAACAGCACTTACCTGATGCTTTTAGTGGCTGTCCAAGCCTAATGCCTGGAAAAAAATAATAGCTGATAAGTATCTGGTATGGATGGGCAGATTTTAGAACAGTGCAATACCCCAGTTGCCATACACTGGAATCTGATGGTGCATAGCATTACATCCAGCTTTAACCATCGACATTATATATCTTAGTTTTACACAAACGAACAGCATAATTTTCTCTACTTCTATAGGCTAATGTTCACTTCAGTAAGCATCAGCAAATTTAAAAAGAAAACAAATACCAGTACCGGTACTTCTTATTACAATTAATAAAATTGAACACAAAAAGAAAAAGTGAAACATAATGAACATTGAATACTCGAAAAAAGTAAAAATCACTGGCACTACAACAACAACCGTACAACGCTAACTATATATGACTTCATCCATTGCTACTTCAAAAAATTGTAGCTAATAATTTGTGCTTTGTCAAATTTTACAAGCTATTACTTGTCTACAACAGCACATCGCTATGATCAACATTTAACATACATGGAACGTCCGCTTGCATTTGATTGCTTCACATATGTCCGTATCGGTAATGAACATTGAACACTTGAAAAAAGTAAAACACTGGCTCTACTACTAGAACTGTAAAATGCTAACTATTAATCCATTAGGCACAACCATGAGCCCTGCTTCTAAAAAATGCCGATATTGTGGCTAATAAGTTCTGCTCCATCAAATAAATCTAAACATTTTCTATCTGTTTAGTACAACTCTGCAAGGCTCATGAATTAGCTCACATAAAAAACAAACTGCAAAAAACAAAAATTGCCAGTTCTACACAAATAATTACATAACACTATGACTCAAATACCGTTTTGGCACTATTGCCACTTCTATGCATTCTAGGAATTGCAGCTAAATGTTTGTGCATCACCAACTAGGTATGTGCATCACATGTCGACAGTGTGGCCGAATGGGTCAAGGCGTCGTTTTTACGACGACCCTGATCGAATGATCTGGGTTCAACCCGCATTCTGGTCACGTTGTTACGCTCTTGGATGAGACGCTTTACGATGATTATCTCTGCTTGGTCGCTTCGAACAAGCAGCAAATTCAGTGGACAAGAATTCGAAGAAATTCACAGGAACATTGGATCATCGGAAACTCCCAAGCAGGTGCAGATTCCTCCAATCACGAAGTAGTCATGGTAATGAAAAGTGTGTGGATCGTCCAACAAGATAGCGTCTGACGCTGTCCGGTGACAGGAGGATAAATATGCGCTACAACAACAACAACAACAACTAAATACAATTTTTTTCTAACTCATTCAGTTTTACTCAAAACTGTATTTTCAAAAAATTAACAGTTGGCAAAACTCTTGGTACCCGAACATGTAAGCTTTAGGATACTGGTAGTTACTTAACCATCATGAATTAGTGGAACTTTACGAGCTTTTTTTCCCACAAAATTTGTAATATGGTCAGAAAAATCTATTGACCTTGCAATTTCAGATTCCACTGCTAAAACTCCTAGGCTAGTCAAAAGCTTTTGGCCCATTGCATTTCTTAACACATTTTTCACTCGAGCCATTACACTAAATGAGCGTTCTGCACTTGCGAATGTGACAGGTAGTGTGCAGAAAAATCGACATGCTATGCAGATGTACGGAAACGCTGTTACCATATTAGACTCAAAAATTTTGTTCAGCAAACGTAATGGTGACGTTTTATCATCTTTGTCAAAATTGGCAGAAAAAACATGTTTCAAGCAGAAAAATTCAGCAAGCAATAATTCTGCATCTAAGTCTTGAGGATAAGCATCTGCTGATGTCTAACACTTGGCGGTTAAAACATCAACCTCTGACTCATCAAAACTCTGTAACACATCAAATGTTTCTTCAACTTTTGCAACTACTTTATATCGCTCTTTCATTTGAGAATTGACTGTATCTAAAGCCACATTGTACACGTTGATCTGAAACTCTTTTTTATCAGTAAATGTAAGGGATGAGTTAGAACTTTTGTCACCAAAAAAATACCGTAGGCTGTCTTGTTCGCTTTTCCGGAAAGTCTGATGCAATGTCTAAAGCATTTGCAACTAACCGGCATTCTGCAAAAAAACTTTCAAAATCATTACGTAATCTTTGCAAATTTGCAGTGAGATTGTGGAGATTTCTTGTGACAATGTCGATGGTCGCTTTTCTTGCGTGAAGTATAACATTTACTTCGTTGATCATCGTCAAAACTTTCAGCCACATTGATGGCATTAAAACTCATTCAAATTTTCTTATGTACAGCAACAAGCTCTTCACATTCCACACTAACTCAACTGGCATGTACACATTATCTCTTTCTTGCAAAGCTACCAGTGCAGATTGTATTCCTTTCAAATTTTTGGCAAATCCTTGCGGACCATCTTGTTTGTGAGAGGCTATGAATTGAAGTACCACCAAGACACTCTTTCAATATTTCCCATATGCCAGGACTTGAACTGAACAGGTTGTAAGTTTTCTGCAACACTCCAAAATATGTAACAACTGAAGGACAGCAACTAACTGCATTAACTCCACATAAAGTTCAAACTGCGTGTGGCATAAGGTATGTATGTAGCTGTGGGGTTTTCAATCAAAATATGAGCTTGGCAGCCATTATATCTACCACTCATGTTGCTTCCATTATCGTAACCTTGACCACGACAATTAGAAATTGACAACCTAAGTTTAGAAAGAATTTTAAGTATTAGGTTTGCAATATCAATTCCTTTTTTTTTTTTATTGCAGTCAGCAAATAACAAGAAACGTTCTTGAATTTACCAAACACCATCCACATAGTTAACAAATCGAAGCAAAAATGTTGTTTGCTCAATATGAGCAGAATCAGGATTGGTATCTACAATAATGCTACAATATTTAGCTTGTAACACATCAGCAATAACTTTTTGTTGCACCAATTTTCCACAAGCTTCAATAAACTCATGTGCCTTCATGCGAATATCTTTTTCTTGAGAATTCTTGACCTCTGTCAAATGAGAACATAACAGAGAATAAATCTTTGCCAATCACTCTAACAAACCAAGAAAGTTGCTATTTCTGCTGCCTTCTATGTGTTCAACACTTACTCGAAACGGTAAGCCTCGTTCGCCAAGAAAAAGAACCACATGAAGAATGCGTTTCAAAATGCTCCGCCATTTTTCTACATGCTGCCATAACTTTCTTTCAAACTGAAAATCCATGCCACTTTGACAATTTAAGCGCTTCATTGTTGAATTCATTTCAAGCAAGCATTTCACATGGCTAGGACTACTTTCATATGCAGTCACATTTTGAGAAAGTTTTTTGAAACTCTTTTGCATTGAATACTCATCTGGTGAAGCTAGTGAGGATTTATGGGCAGCAGCATTTTTTGTTGAATATGCGACAAGGTAAACAACACAATGCATTTTTGGAGGTGCTCCATACTAAGTAGGTGCGATCATTTTTCTCGCCATTAGCCAATGTTACAGACCGAATATTTTTTGGGAATTTGTAGCCTTTGTGATCAGGAGGCAGTACTGAAGGAAAATGATAAGGTCTTCAAACAAAATTCCATGTCTTTTTCACTGGGAACGGTTTCTTCATATTTGCCCATGTCGTACAACAGTGTATTGCTGAAAATGACATTTCTTTGCTGTTCTGCCGCCAAGTCCTGTGATTTATTGATAGTATTGCTTGGTAACACTACTTCATCAACAGATTCAATTGTAATCTCATTCAAACTGGTTTCTTCTGAGGTCACACTTACTGATTCTAATGGTTCTACGTCAACATCGATTGTTGCAGCAGCAAAAGTACTGGTACTAGCAATAGCATTGTTAGCTTCTGAACTTTCTGATGGGCCAGTGATGGTAGTTGCCGGTGCATTTATGGTTTCTGTATCATGTAAAGATAAAGTGGAGTCAGCAGCGCTACTGGTACCAGCAGTACGACTTCTAATGTTGCTTGAAGTGGCACCGGTGTTCGGTTTGGTCCAATTAAGAATTGACGATTGTTTTGCATAATTTGATAGAAATTCTTTTTCTTTCTGAGATCTTTTTCTTTTCTTAGCCCCACTCTGATATTGATATGACATAGCTTATGCGTTTAACTGTTAAGATAAAATGATTTTTGGCAGGGCCGTGGAACTAAAAATAAAATGGCCGTGGAACTAAAAAAAAAAGTTGTGATTCATATCGATAGGCCTAGCCAAATCCGGTAAAGTGTACAATTGTCCGTTGCTCACATTGTGTGACCGTTAGGAGTCAGGGGTTCAGAAGTGACGGACGATAGTCAAATTTTGTGGTTGCGCAACGGTATAGTGACTGACAATTGCAAACTTTACCCGCCAGATCAATAACAGTGATAACAAATACGATTAAATTTCATAACAAGTGCAAGTCAGTCATAAAAAAACAAAATTAGCCCAAGGGCCCTTAAAATCTTGTTGGATGAGATGGAAACCGAAAATCTCTAATCCGCTGAAGTCAACTTGAAACAGCTGAAAAGCGATACTGAGAGTTGGGCATTGTTAAGACAACACCGTATTTAATATTGCGAGGTGTTTGAATTACAGTAAGGAGTCTGAACATACATGACTTTTTATGGTTGACACCGGTAGGCATAGGCTACTTGCTTCAGCTGTAATGCTGACTGGGAAGGGGGGGGGTAGGTGGTGAGGGGTGACTCTGTCTGCCTTCAAGCAGTCTAAGAGTTGCTCTTTCAAACTTGTATATCAATTGTTTTACGAGTGGCATTTAAAAAATTACGGGCCCCCCTGAAAAATCCGGGCCCGGTACCAAAGGTACCCCCTGGACCCCCTCTCAACGGACCTGTGTGCTACTACTATTTCTTTGAACTACTAATAATGAGCATTTGGTCTGCAGTATATCCCAAAAAAAGTAGTTACGGAAATAAGAACAATTATATTCATTCTGAAAATGTATTCTTTAAGAGAAAAACTAAAAATACATACTCGAAAACCCTGTATTGGTCCAACAAACCTTTAAAAATATTCAGTATACCTTATTATAATGCACATTTACGGTGCATTAAAAGATCGTCATTTTAGTTCCTAACATCAAACTTAACTGACTTGAGGACAATTACAAACTGCAATGGAATTATATCAGTTGTGACTCAATAGTACAAATTTAAAATACATAATACCATCCCACTAATTGATGTCTCCATAAAGCGAAATTATTTTTAACAATGAACAACCAACTACAGTCCTACATTACCTTTACGAGCATACTACTGTACTTAAAAAATAACTAGCCGCGCATATTGTTTATTAAAGGCGTTCCAACTTTTCTGACCGAGATTTAAAAGTCTTTTTGGTACAACAAACCTATTTCAGGAAAATTAAATTCTAACTCCAAATATCAACTAAAATTAATTTATAAACTTCAGACACGATATAAAAAAGTAATGTCTGCCATTTTGAAAATTTTGGAATAAATTCATGTTATGAAAAATTTTGGAATAAACTAAAAACAACATTTTGTTTCGAAACCAGTGAAAATAAAACCAAACAAAATTAATGCAAAATCAGGAAAATAATCGAATTTAAACTATCTCTAAATCAATGATTTTTCGAATCAAACTAACTTGCCCAAAACAGTCGATTGCTGCCAGTAATGCGACGATATCGATTATGCAGAACCATTTTGTTCGTAAATTTGAAAGTTGCTTTTACCTTTGCTTTGAGGTTTGCTACTAGAATGACAATAATAGTCATATCTAAGTTCTTCAAAACTTTTAGATTCAAATTTTCGCATAGCAGCTAATATGCTATGGACTTTATGTCGAAATGATGTTGTAAACCGTTTCTAAATATCGTATTCCTTTCACTAACTGGCGAAAACTTATTACGGTCGGTTCCTGACATTGGAATGAACAAATACAATGCAATTGCAATTAATGCACAAGTTAAGCATAATTTTACAAAAATGTATTTTATACCGGAGCTAAGCACAACTTATACGGAGTCCATAAAAATACTGTAATTAACAAGTTCATTGACAAAAAGATGATTTGATATCAAAGAGAGCTAAAATGGACAAAGAATACAAAGCAAAATGAATGTACAAGTCAATTCTAAGCCTCCACCGCAGAATTTGGTTAAAGCAAAAAAGAACTAACACGGTTGAGGCCATTTTAATCCTCTTCAACTAATCCAATTATTTCCGCGTAAGATCTATGGTTAACAATAAGACGAGCCGCATTGATAGTGCTAGTACACAAAATGACAAACGATACTAACTATTTAGGAGATCTGCTCTAGAATTCGATGCGATTTCGGCAACTTCAAATTCCGTGGAATCTTCAGGCTAAAAATGGAAAGACAAATGATAAAAACGAGTAACTTAAAACTTACCATTTGAAAAACGCTAAGTTTTGGCTCTCTAAAATCAACAAAATGTAAATTAGTCTACTGCCAACTCATAACATTTTATTGTCCTGAGCACTATATTACAAATATACAGCGTATATAATTTTTGGTAAAACAAACGGTTACTATCGAAAGTTTGTAGGCAGTTTCGAGCAGCGCCGTACTCCGCAAAAATCTTATGCAATTATCGGAAGAACCATTGAGACAATGTTTGATCCATGTGAATATGTTAACGGAGTAGGACAGAAAACATATAACGAATTTCGTAATACTTTTGAAGGGAAAACTAAGTTTGCTAAAGAGTTTTTCTGTTTTAAAATCCCGAAGTTGTTTAGAAAATATCGTCATTGTTATTTTAGTAGTAGTAAAAGCATCTTTTTATATGGTCAGGCGAGCTTGAACAGTAATTAAATTTCGATGCAATTATCATTAGATATTACGGACTAATAAAATTATCAGGGGATAGGGAACAATAATACATGAAAAACAGTGCTTAAGTGATATCTCTCTACGTAAAATACCATACAATACAGAGCACAACTGTACATAGGGTAACGAAACTTACCATCATCCTATAGTTAGCTCTGATATCTCCCAAGCAAGGCTTCTCTAAGGTTTGCAATTGGGATGACTTCAGTTTTTCTGTAGGTGCTGCTGCAACAGCATTATTGCTCATTTTAAGAACACCTCCTAGCTTAGCAACTCTAACTCCTCCTCCACGTGGAGCTGAAAATGTCTGAAGCTGTGGAGCTTGTGGGGCTGTACTAGGGAGCGGTGGAGGTGGCGGAAAACCGTAACTTGGAGGCAGTGGAGGAGCAGCTCCACTTGGGGGCGGTGGAGGTGGGAGAGCAGCTCTACTTGGGGGCGGTGGAGGTGGGAGAGCAGCTCTGCTTGGGGGCGGAGCATCGTAACTTGGAGGCTTATGACCAATCGAACAAAATTCTTGTCCTTGAATTAATAAACTCCTTTTAGCAGCTGTAGAAGCAAAAGAACCAAGAGAAGCTGAGAAGTTGGTTTGGCCTTCTGAAGAAAAACCACCGAATAAGCCGGTACCAGTAGAACCAAGCATCGTTTCTTGCTGTTGTTGAGTACCGCTTTCAAGTCGATTTACATTAGCATCAGTAGGCGCACCGAAAATGAAGCCTGTTTTTTGCGGTTTAGACGAAACTGAGGAGTTGGCTTGGCCTTCTGAAGAAAAACCACCGAATAAGCCAGTACCAGTAGAACCAAGCATCGTTTCTTGCTGTTGTTGAGTACCGCTTTCAAGTCGATTTACATTAGCATCAGTAGGCGCACCAAAAGCGAAGCCTGTTTTTTGCAGATCAGACGATACACTACCGAAGGAGAGTGTACTCATAGCAGAAGCACCGTAACCAAAGCCGCTTGTTGCTTGAGAGGTCGATTGAAGAGGCGCACCAAAACTCAAGCCTGCAGCTTGCGCTTTTGGTGGAACGCTTTTAAGTGAGGACTTAACCGATTGTACTTTTGCGGACAAACTTTCTCTAACGACCTCAAGTGGACGAGAACCGAATCCCCATCCAACTGTATGAGGTTTTCCTGGAGTACTGGCTAACAAATTAACATCGGTATTTTTTTGAATGAAAGTAGAGCCGAACGCTGTTGCTTTTACAGGGGAATGATCGCTTCCAAACAAACCACCAGGAGGTCGAACAAAACGGGATTCAGGCTCTTGACGTTTCTCTGGAGGTTTTGCGGAGAGATCAAGAGGAGTTTTAGAAGTGCTGGATATCAAAACTGCACGTGGTGCAGAACAATATTCAATGTCTTGGGGTTCGGGTGAAACGGCACCAAAACCATTAACAACATCAACCCGAGGTGTGTCTTTGTCAAGTTCTTGTGACTGCAATAAAATCACCAATAAAAACCAGTTCGAAATTAGGACACAACAGTGTTGAAACAAGTTTATTATTTTTGGCAATCGAGATAATTTCTGTATCTGCAGTTTGAACAGTACAACCAGTGCCGGCGCCAGAGCAAACGAGTGAAGGGGCACTAAAATAGACTAAACTTTTGCACACTAAAACTGAATTTGCTTCTGGTCGTGTACTCCGAAACAATTAGCATCAGGTTTTCGTCTGCACATAGGCCTACTTACAGATGTTATAGGGCACCGGAGCTAGCAACGAGACAACAAAACTTGCGTATGAATTACTCACCAACCAATTTCTTAAAATCAATGAATATCGAACAAGAAAAACGTGTGCACCGCGTTAATAAGGCGGATTACATTACAATTATGTTACTGCAGTTGGCTACCAGTAATTGCGCAGAGTTGAGAAAATGTCAAGCCAAAATTATGTTTAGACGTTATTATTTCTTTTTGCATCATTGCTTGTTATTTTGCCGTTATGCGATGCCCCCAAAAAGTTTTATTAGACGAGTTAACCGAAATGGCAGGAACAAGCAGCCGTTAGGGGGGACAAGGAGTTTTAGCTCTTCCGTAGCGACGGCACTGTGTGATATTGTGCTGTGTAAGTAAGTGTATATGGTACAAGATGCAACGCCATTCAAGATATATTAGGTCACAAATTTTTCTCAACTTCTAAGGCCTGGTCCACATTGGGCGTAAAATCGTGAGCGTATGAGCGTACTATTAATTTATTTCAAACATAAATTCGGTACGCCAAGCGTACACTCTGCCAGTTGGTTAAAACAAACTAGGATACATTCGAACTCTCTTAATTTTACAAACGGTATCGACAAGGCTAACGCGTGAGCTCTTCAAAACAAAAAAAAAACAAAAACAGTCAAGTGCCGTTCCATACGTGGTTAACTATTTCCAATAACTAATAAAGTTTTCAAATTATGCAAAGGTTCGCTTCACAGGAAACAAAAACAACATGCGCATCTTTTTGTTTTCATCGGCCGATCAATCAGACGGTTCCTCGACCCAACTACAAACATCGAATAACTTACCTTTGAATGAAGAACTATCTTTTGCTTCAATTCCGAACGAGGTATTGCCTCTACAACATTGCATTTATACTTTACAAATCATATTGAACGGTTAAAATCCCCTCCCCTCAGTTTTTTAATTCGACAACTTGACTTGAACCAAATTTATTTACAAATAACGGCCAAAAATTTAACATAGCTGGAATAAGAGAAATTTTTTGAAGTTTTACGTTTGTCGAAGCCACTTCAGTAAAATTTGGGCATTTTCGGCCACTATTTGACGTAAGTAAACACGAATTGACTCAGATTAAAAAATAATTTATGTGTCTAGGACATCATTTTGACGAATATTGGCTTTAATATTGTGATGACATCATTGACTCAAAAATATTTTTTCTCAAAAAGTTGTTGAACACTTATCCAATATGTCAAATTCGGTGTTCCCATGACCTCTGGCGTAGAAGCTAGGACAACCCCCTAGGGTAAAATGCGTAAAGACAAAAATAACCTGCATAGACCGTAGAGTTTTAACCAGGTAAATTTTTTTCAATTGAACCTTTAACATTTTTTCGAATTGCTTGACAGTTGGTTGAAATTAGGGTAGCAGAAACTTGCCCCATGATGCCCAATGCCAAGATAACCCCAGAAGTTTTAACGGATAATCCCAGCGGTTCTACCTATTGCAATTAGGCTGGGTTCACAAATCATGAACATTGAACAAGAACGAAATCTTTATTTTTGCAAAATGAAACTTCAGTTGTTAACGTTTATACTGTTTAAAAACGCATAAATAACGTAAAAAATCTTTATGTAGTGTTTGTTAACGCAAAGTTTGTTCATACTTTTCCAAGAGTTAAAAATTTCTTTCTGGTTCTCAAATCCGTATGGCTAACTTTTAGCCTATGATTACCTTCGCGCGCTCTTCCAAGCACGGGTCCATCCGATCTAAATGTTTGCGATTTCTCTTTTACTTCTGCGTCCTGCAAAGATACCGATCAGTGGTCGAGTGGATAGAGCGTCTGCTACTAAAACGTAAACCTGGGTTCAATTCCTGGTTGGGTCAAATCAAAGGTTACAAAATTGGTATTTACTGTTTGACGTTCAGGATTAAAAGGGACATTGTAAAGCCTCCACCGCATGTGATAGACGAGTGGCTGCTTGACTCGAAGACCGTTCGGTCACATCGAGATTTCCTAGCTTGTGGCTACGGCAGCTAGCTGAATAAAACGTAATCACAATTACATGCAATTCGTTGTGTTTCCTTACCTTGCGGCTCACAGTATTGCCTCTACGTCTCGGTACGGAATGACGAGTCATGAAAACTAAAACAATAAGATTATTCCATTATTCTTGAATTGGATAACGTTACAAAAAACTTCGGGTTTTTGCTTCATTCGGGGCAAAATAGTGAAGCCGACGCACTCGCGGTCCGTTAAAAAACGACCAACGAGTTCATCAGAGTTGGCTGCCAGCGTGTTGTTGGCAAGCCCAGGCTTTTGAGAGGTAGCTTTTCTTTCCTGCGTTCTCCATCCCAGCTGGAATTATGTGGTGTAGCATTTTTGCTGCACCATGATCTCATTCACAGGAAAAAGCCGTAGAGTAGCAACATCCAGCGCCTCACGTGTTTGCTCTTGGCGGCTTTCAAAGAGGCTTTGCAATGGAGCTCAAAAAAACAATCATCGCTATTTCATCCAAAAGCATTTAAAGCTGTTTCTGAAAACGTTTTCATGGTCATACGAGAGAACTTCTATGTTGTGAAACTAGCTTACTGGTTGTGTCCAGGGTTGGATCCATTCATTTTTTTTGTAATTTTTAAATTCAAATTCATTGACTTTAAAAGAACTAAATTCAAATTCGAATTCAAATTCATTGACTTTGAAAAAGCTAAATTCAAATTCATTGATTTTGCAAAAGTCAAATTCAAATTCATCAATAACTCGTGAGCGGATTCAAATTCAAAATTCAAATTCAATCCAACCCCACTTTTAAACCAAAGATTCAAAGAGGATTTTGCAGTTTGCACCTAGCAAGTCGCAGTCTTGTAGTCGCAGATGTGTATTAGCGCATCACAGGTGCGTAATAAAGCAACAACTCAAGTCGCTTGAATCCAGAATTACATACAGTGCCCTTGCCAGAGCAAACGAAGTGAGGGAGCGCCAGCCAAAAGTGGACGGGGCACTAAAATTTGCTAAAAACTGATCTTCGGATCTTTTACGGCTGCAATTATGTGCAATTTTGAAATAAGGCCGGCAGCGTTTCTTAGCTCGTTTCTTCGATGGCCAATAATCGCTTGAAAAATCTATCTACAGCAGTGAATGCTACCAGACGTTCGACCAGGATTTTGCTTAGAGAGATGAACCAAAAGCTTGTTTTTTTACACAAAAACTGCCTGATTTAGCCCCCGTGCTGAGCAAACTGATGCAACTCAAGCATGTCACAGACGGACATTCATACTAAATATTAAGTGAATGTTGATAGAGCCTGCGGGCGGATCCCCCAGCCTCTGGGTGATTTTGAAACAAAAAAAATAGCAATTTTAACGCCATTTTAATCATACTTCGCACTTTTAGAAGCCACGTGAATAACTAAACTACTGAAATTCAAAAGCCATTTCAAAGAATTGAATTGCTTTTCACCTTCAGCCCCCCCCCCTTACTTTTGGTCAAGTCTAAAATACGTTAAACGCTTGTATTTTGAGATTGAATTTTCTAAGTGACTTTGCAAATGCGGCTTAAGCCCCTTCACCCTAGTTACGCCACTGTCTGTGATCTCAAAATCTTGAGCGTGCTCTAAAAATCAAAAAACAGGTGGTATTTGAAAAAAAAGTTTTCACGCATTGCTTCATTTCATAATCACTAACGAAGTACTGGTAACGATTCTGCAAGCTTACATGTCTCCTCCGCGACACATCCGTAAAGGCGTGTCAATAAGACGGAATGTTGCGTCAGATTAATGTACAGCAGTTGGTTGCCAGCAATTTCACAAAGAATCGAAAACACATCGAAGAATTATGTTTAAACGTAATTATTTCTTTTTCTATCATTGTCTGTTGTCTTGTTGTTACGTGATGTTACAAAAGCAGTATTTTTAGTAAACCAAAATGGGGGCACAAGCGGCGTGTAGGGGGGTACGCCCCCCTGACCCCCTCCCTTAGCGACGGCCTTGGTTGGATCCATTGATTTTGTTTTTAATTTTTGAATTCAAATTCATTGGCTTTGAAAAAACTAATTTCAAATTCATTGATTTTGCAAAAGTCGAATTCAAATTCAAATTCATCAATAATTCGAGAGCGGATTCAAATTCAAAATTCAAATTCAATCGAACCCTAGTTGTGACGCAACAGCAAGGCTAATGACGAAATCGTGCTCGATTTTTGCACAAGCAAATTGGCAAATTTTACACAGAAAAGCAAACAGAACCATTGAGCACGCTCCAATAAAATATTAGTCCAAAAGGTCTCGAAATGTACAATAATTCAGTAAATGTTAGCCATACGTGCAGAACTCAGTCTCAAATATCAAAATTGCTCAAAATATTATTTCAAGTTTCGAAAATCACGGTTACGGTAAGATCAATCCCATCAACCACGTAGTACATTGGAAAGCAATCAGAGGGTAGAACCGTCAAACCGGAAGTGACGCGACCAACAACGCGTCACTACACGAAACTGCTCTTGACATTGAAACACTAATAGTTTAATTCAAAATAAAAGGTTTTATTTTTCGTAATTTATTGGAGCAAGTGAATTTCTGCTTCAGTTTTATTGAACGTCATAATCATCACAGTCCACTTGGGAGAAAAATAAGCGTAAAAATCTTACCGTCTGCAGGCGGGCGAGCTTCAATTCCATAAGAAGCCGGGAATGTCTGAAAAATAAATGAGTAGCCAACTATCCTTTGAAGTTAACTGTGAAATCATAGTAATCTGCTAGATGAGGTTTTGAGTAGCTCAGGACTTCGTATATCGAGAAATCGTCGATGTATTGTAAAACTCTTTTTAAAACTTCAAACTGAGGTAAACAACTAAACACCGAGCGTCAGTGTTACAAAAAAAAAAAAGAAAAAACTGCTCCAGTACTCAAAAAAAACTCCGATTCGAGTCTTGGCTAGGCTGGCAAGTTAAGTACAATTTTGCAATTACAAAGTTGTCTTGAATAGAAGACAGCAAAATAGCTCCGTTTTTAACATAAGCTGTGACCTATTAAAAACGTGGTTTTTGATGCTGAACATCATGCAGGAACACCGAAAACACCAATTACAACGATTTTTGTTTGACACAATTGGGAATCGAACCAAAGTATACGATTCAGTAGTACAAGATTCGATCCATTAGGCCGATTTGCGGTTTGCCAACCTGATCAACGCCATTACAATACAAATCATCTCCGGAGTGCGAGACCCACAATGACTGTTGATCATCCATTTCACTCATTCTGGCTCTTTGATTCCTTGCGGTTGCAACCTGCATTATGTTACGCATATCAAATCATTATTCTCACGAAGCGGTCAAAAATGAGATCTTACCCAACATGTAGGCAATGTAATTTATCTTCATTCACCAAGCTGCTATGACCAGGACAGAGTTGTAAACGGGCCAACTAGTTCAGGCCCGAACCCAAAAACTAATTTGAAGCAAAATTATGCCCGAAAAAACCGAAAGTTAAGTTAGGTATAAAAAATTTAGCAACGTTGCCAAGTTATTTTGATTATATTTTTGTGCACCAAAAGCAAAAAGTACGTCTCAGGCCAGAATTAAGCCCGAAATTTTTGTCAACTTTAGGTCCGAACTCGACCCGAAAAGCCCGGCCCGACTTACAACTCTGGGCCAGGAGACAGCGCAGGGACCCCTTGGTCTTTGAGTCAAGCTGCCCACCTGTCTACCACACACGGTGTAGGCTTCACAGTTTCTTTTTATTCCTAAACATCAAACAGGAAAGTTGTGAATGCCCATTTTCATAGCCTTTGGTTTGATGTAAGCGGGAATCGAACCCAAGTTTACTGTTTCAGCAGCAAACGGTCTATCCACTAGACCACTGATCGGTTAATAAACGCAACAGGTTAGCAATCGGCACCAAGGGCCAGTTTCTCCTTTTTCTCGCACTTTTTTCAATTTCACGTCCACTTTCTTGCACTTTTTTCAATTCTTCATCTCGATCCCCGTTTTTCACAGAATTACAAACGTGCTGAAAAAAGGAGCGTAACATGATAGAACAGAAGAGCTACATAAAAAGCGTTACTGGGCTAACTGTGTTATAAAAAACATTAACGCCATTTTGTTATAAAATATTTCATCAAATCCACGGCAAAACATCAGGTGAAAAGTTAGCAAAGGGTTAACTTTAATTCCTTTAAGTGATTTTCGTAAGTTAGTTACACTCTTTGTTTTTTTATAAAAAGCAGTGAATTTTGAGCTGAAGCTGGCTGTTCTTAACTTTTCATAAATTGTTAGTCTCGTTTGCTCTTAAATTTTATTACAGAGTAACTGACACAAAGTTTGGTTAAAAGTTGCATGTTATTGGTCGTGATTATTGAGCCTTTAAAAAAACCTGCAACAGTAATACAGAAAAAGCAAAGAAAGCTTGGTTGATTATTTTCATTTATTCTACTGTACTACGCTTTACTTTGGTCTGTGTTCTTAGTTATTTTGTTCAAGCTGAGGCTGGCATTGCTTTTACTTCATTCTAAAAATCTGAGCAAAAATGAGCCTCGTGTTCTCATAAAATTGTTCTTATAAAAACGAAGAAGAATGTAATTCGCGATCCATTTCTCACCCTGGGTGCACGCGCAGATCGAGGTCGAGCCGACTTGACGTTCAAAGACAATGGTTGTTCCGCTAAACACAAATTCACATTATCTACTAAATAAAACTTTACAATACGCCGTCTCAAAAACACACTATCGTTTAGTTTGAACCTACACACTCCACTTCGTTAGACTCTTTAAGTTAAGCTATAGACAGTATCTATTCCAGAATCTTAGAGGCACAGCCTACGATCTACTGTTTTATAACTTTAAATATTTTCTACAAATAGTACAGTGTACTCCATTTGTTGTTTTGTATTGCATATTTATCCTCCTGTCACCGGACAGCATTAGACGCTAAATATTGGACGATCTGCACACTTTTTATTGCATTGACTACTTCGTGCTTGGAGGAATCCGCACCTGCTCAGTGGTCCAATGTTTCTGTACATTTCTTTCAATTTCTTGTCCACTAGATTTGCTGCTTGTTCGAAGCCACCAAGCAGAGATAATCATCGTAAAGCATCTTATTCAAGGACGCAGCAGCGTGACCAGGGTGGGGGGTTGAACCCAGATCATGCGATCGAGGTCGTCGTAAAAACGACGCCTTTACCCATTTGGCAACGCTGCTCACTTCAGGACTCCATTTGATACATTTGCACAAAAAAAAAAAAAAAAACTAACTGAGATCAATTTTCTTTACTATCCGTGAAAGTGCTATAGGTTGGTCGGTACCAGGAGACGTTGGAGTGTACGTAGGCGAAGTTACAGAAGCTTCTTCCAATTTTCCTGACGCTTGCAGAATTAGCGGTTTACTCTGTAAAAATGCAAACATATCAAACACAATCTAAATTTTATGCTATCGCAGCTTAACATTACACAACTTTAATGGACTAAAGCAACCTTCAGATCAAATTAAGATGACGTCAAAAGGCTGGGCCACGAGACCCTAATCGAGTCCAAATATGACTCGAGTAATAACTTAAAGTGAAAGTTTAAAGTGCAAATAGAATTTCTAAATTTTAATAACGATCCGTAAAACCGGCCAGTTGGTCGAACGGTAACGCGTTCGTCTCTGGAGCGGAAGGTTCGAGGATTAAATCTTGGACAGGTCAAATCGGACACAGTGATGCCAACGGCTCGCCACCGCTGCAACATTTCTTCGAGAGCAATTACGCGGAGATGAACCCCGTCAAAGTTGTTACATGGTTTGCCGCAATACAGCATAATGCAAGATTTGATTTGAAAATAGCAGTTCATTTTCCGAACCTTCAAAAAAGCAATTTTAGCATTACATTTGAATTTTACAAATTTTTTCAGAGCTCAAGTCGGCTCACAAATGACATCTTGAGTTCAAACGATTACAAAACCAAGTCAGTCCAACTGTGTCAGCGATGCAAAATCCAGGCGTTTTAAACCACGTGCAATTTAAAGTACCAGATTCTACTTTAGAAACAGCATTAAATCAGCATCGTGGCTCATGATCACCGCTAGACCATAACTCGGGCAGTAGAGCGTTGAGTCAGTGATCTAAAGGTTGCAAACTTACAGTACAATTCTACAGCTGGCAGTCGGTCGTGCCCTTGGAACAACTTGTTTCTCATTATTGCCAGCAGCAGTTAATCTTTATCAGGGGGTTAAGTTTGACACACTATACTAGCAAATAGAGCTTGACAGGAACGGGCTTGTTTTTTAAAGCAGTAGCGTTGCTCCTTTTTGAAAAAATCAACGTCAGATGGAGCGCGCTCCCTTTCTAGAAGGTCAGTCGCTGCTCGCTCTTTTTTAAGCGGAATTTTCAGACAATTTCGGAAAATTCGTGACGGATAAATTCGCAAACGTTTTCAGATAATGGCGATTGCTTTCGGATAATAGCGAAATAACGGGAAGTGAATAATTTGACAATAGTATAATCGAGTATAAAATATACACTAAAAAATCAAAAGGAATTTTTCGCTACGCAGCGGGAACGATGCCCTATTGAAAGAAGCGATTGATCACCTCAGATTGCAAACAAAGCTTAAAAGATTAAGAGATTTTATAGCTGCAACGAAGCCAGAAGATCTAGTTCATATATATACCGTACGGATCAAGCCGACTGTCTCTTTACCACAAGTTTTTTAGACTTACGGGCAGGTTTAAGCCCAACTAAGACAGTACGAAGGGTAGACGAAGTTACGATAAAAAATGAATAATAATAAAGCTAAAAAAACTTACAAACGCTTTTTCTGGCGCCTTTGCTTCATTTTCTAAAAACAAGAGTAGTTGTTGAAAATATTTACGCTATGATATAACAAAATTTTGAGAGCAAAAACGGATCAGCCCAAAAAAGTTCAACATAATAAGTGATAACGCTATGAATGTAAAATTGAAAGCCAAGTTTAAAAACTGTATCAGCCTGGTACATTTGGTCTGCAAAATATATGTATTTGTTTCGCTTTTAGTTAAAAGTGTGCCAGACAGAAACGGTTTTTAAACTTAGATTTTAACTTATCAATGGCGACTATGTATCCAATCTTGATCGCTAACAGAGTTGAATGGCCCAAGGTGAATTAAGAGTAGAATCCAATTAATCTAAATTACAAAAACAAACACAAAAATGAACAACTTGGCAGTGTTCCACGCTGTGCACAGTGTGCAGGCACACTAGGGTGTTGCAGGCGCCGCGACCTTTACAGATTTTGCTGAACCATTTTTTGGTATTGCAGTTTGATCACTAGATCATGAATACCGAGTTTCAAAATTTTTCACCAATGTTTATCTCCCCCGCCAGGCCGATTTTGAGGCCCACTTTTCCAAAATTTGCCTTTTTTGCCACTAGAGGGCGATATGGATAAGTTGTGTTAGTGGACATGTTTTTAAAAGATACCCCATGTTAGTCTCCACCTATTAAAAATAATGGAATGAAATTGAGTCATTCTGTCCAGAGATATTGCTATTTTATTACCCTTTTAATAAGCGTTGCTGCCACCAATTGGTGAAAATCAAAGTTGATTATATCAAATATTAAGCCGTTTGATGTTGAATTTCGGTATATTATACATTTCAAAACTGCAGAAGTACATTTTAATGTAACATTTGGTGAGTACCAGATACTGACTTATAGCTATTTTAGTAAAATTATGTAGGTAATGCTTGGTTTTAAAAGATGCAATTTGTCTTCACAAAACATTTCGGTTGGGTGGGGTTATTACAGCCTCTTGAAGAAAATTACTACCAACCATTTTAAAAGTTCTTTCGATAGGCAATTTATTTGGTTTTTGAAATGCGCTACAGAATCAATGGTAGTTCATGAACTATGCTTTTTACTAGTCTAAACTAAGATTACTGAATGTTGCAATTGCACAGTATGGGTTTATTAGTTCACATGCAACATGAGTGCCTGAAATACTGATAACAAACTGCAGCTTGCTCAGGTTGAATTCCAAATAAATTAGACCAAACGTTTCCTTACAGCTCAACTATGCTTTAGTACATGCGCTACTATTGTACTGTAATGCGGGGAGCCACGTATCCTGCTTGTATGCAAAAATTAAAATTCTTTACAAAATCAAGGGATAAGAGGCAAGGTTTCATTTCAGCGATTCAGTGAACCCATATTACTCACAATTTTATATTCTGCAAACTCATTGCTGGTTCAATTTTAGTGTGATTGTTCGTAGGAGAGATCCAGAGAATTAAACCCAGACCGAAGAAGTACAAAATGACGATTTTGTGAAGACGGTTCATTAATAAATGAAACATGGAGTGCATTACGGCACTGCGCTTTTGTTTTTAATCTTTTACGCAGTGACTTCACTTTGTGTTGCTAAGTTTAAAGCAGCGTTGTTGCACTTTTTCATCCCTGTTTAATTCCCTAACCTACTTCTTTTTCAAAAACTGTTGACGGTCTTTTGAGACCGAAATCGATTTTATCTTTAAATAAATTTTAGTACTTAATAAGAATTATTGACTGATTTTGGTAATGTACTCCGCTGTTCAAATTTGAAGTTGCTAAATTTGAGTATTATTTTTGATACAACAAAACTAAAAATTCATTTCACAATTGTTTTTGTGAAACTATTGATCATTCTAGTCAAGCTATGAGGCAGTTGGCTGACTGCATCAATTAACACATTCTTTGTTTCTGCACAAAATTAATAACAGAGATGTATTTAGTATCTAGGAGTCAAGATTTTGAACTGCATTCCCACAGGTAATAAAGTATTCTTGTACAAAAGTTCAAATTTTGCTACAAAAACTTTTTCATGCAGTTTACATGTTTCTTTTCATGTTATCGACAGTTCTCTGTGTACATGTAAAGATTCAGTACATGCTCACGACGGGCCGTAGACTTTGAAGTCTTCAAAATATTGCAATTCTAAGACAAAGTAATTAAAAACTTCCATGATACTGGTGTGAATTTCCTCTCCGATAAAGAGAGTGGTTGCTTGACTTAATGACCTTAAGGTTCTTAGCAACTTTTCTGGGGCCTTTTTAAACAAATGCCAAGTAATTTCTACTTTGTGCTGTTATTAAGGGACGAAATAGATTTATCGAGTCTTGCCGGCTCTTGAAGGCCAGACATACCTGGAATTAAGCTGGAGAGCTTGTTTCTTTAGCCCCGTAAGATGAGGAATTTTCGTTATAATAAGGTGACCCCAAATCCTGACAGAAAGTTATTAAAAAGATTTTGTGCAGGATTTCGTCAGCTGGTAATTCTTAAAAGAACTTTTAAAAAAATGTGTTTGGTTATGTCATGGCAAAGGATACTACCTACAGCCTGTGAGTGTGCAATGACTCTACAGTTAGAGGGATCAAGCTGGTTACTAATTTTCTTTACAGGCTACTTAAGGAAAAAATCTACAAAATCGTATATTCGTGGCGAAGACAATCTCAGAAAAATCCCTAACTTAAGAAAACGTCCTTTCCAATTTGTTTAATGTGGTACTTCTGCATTGTTGCTGAATAATTTTTGACTTTTAAAATATAGTGCTTTGCCAGTCAAATCAGTTGAGTTGAAAATCCAAAAAGCTAGCTCAAATTGATGGGTGTTCGAAACTGAGTAACTCATAATGACGAACCATTAAACACTGTAGCAATATTGTTAATTTCAATTTCTTTAGATTACAACAGCGCAATACCTAATATACTCGAATAGTGACTAAATGCCTCAAAACAAACATCAAAATGCAACTTTGCAGGGGACAGTATGCACAAATTCAACATTGAAATGCTTAATATCGTTACATTCAAGTTTAATTTTCACCACTTGGTCGCAGCAACGCTTGTTGAAAGTGTAATAAAATAGCAATATCTCTGGATAGGATGACTCAACTTCATTCAATTTTTTTTTAAAGATGAAGACTAACATGTGGCATCTAACATAACAGTTTATTATTGCTACTAGGCATTCGTAATGCATGTAAACTAATAAAAACCCATACTGTGCAATTGCAACATTCAGTAATCTTAGTTTAGTCTAGTAAAAAGCATAGTTCATGAACTACCATTGATTCTGTAGCGCATTTCAAAAACCAAATAAATTGCCTATCGAAAGAACTTTTAAAATGGTTGGAAGTAATTTTCTTCAAGAGGCTGTAATAACCCCACCCAACCGAAATGTTTTGTGAAGACAAATTGCATCTTTTAAAACCAAGCATTACCTACATAATTTTACTAAAATACCTATAAATCAGTATCTGGTACTCACCAAATGTTACATTAAAATGTACTTCTGCAGTTTTGAAATGAATGATAGACCGAAATTCAACATCAAACGGCTTAATATTTGCTATAATCAACTTTAATTTTCACCAATTGGTGGCAGCAACGCTTATTAAAAGGGTAATAAAATTGCAGGATCTTTGGATAGAATGACTCAATTTCATTCCATTATTTTTAATAGGTGGAGACTAACATGGGGTATCTTTTAAAAACATGTCCACTAACACAACTTATCCATATCGCCCTCTAGTGGCAAAAAAGGCAAATTTTGGAAAAGTGGGCCTCAAAATCGGCCTGGCGGGGGAAGTAAACATTAATGAAAATTTTTGAAACTCGGTATTCATGATCTACTGATCAAACTGCAATACCAAAAAATGGTTCAGCTTAAACAAACAAGTTTTTAATTTTTATGGGGCGCCTGCAACACCCTAAGGTACACATTACACAACAATCTTCAGATAGACTAAAATCATTTCTATTGTAGACCGTTTTCTTTTAGGTGTCATTCCATCGGAGAAAAAATTAAGTAACATAGTTGAGTTACGCAACAATAGCTGGATTCTGGGGTCTTTAAACCGAAGAAGAAATGAAATTCGCCAGTTTAAGAACACAAAGGAAAAAAATACAGCACAACAAAAAACACTATTCTAGAATACCGGGCAGGTGAATTGAATTTCTATTATTTGTAAAGCTATGTGGCAACATAGGCATAGCCAGGATTTTTGATTGGGGGAGGGGGCCAAACCTCAAATCACATGCAATGACGTCATGAAAATTTTCGAGAAAGGAACTTTTCGTCGGACCAAGATATAGTAAAATGGAAGAGCAAAGCCGTGGCTTGTGTTTGGTACTAAACAGGATTTTGCTACAGGGAAAGGGCTTAAACCAAAAGTTAAAGTGAAAACGCCTAAATTGGGAGACGTGTGTGAGTAAACTGGTGTGACTGAAACGTATGAAAGACGGGAGTCAGCCGCCGGAGGCTATGGAGGTCTGGGGGCGAAGACCCCAGCCGCTGCGCGATTGCTTGTAATATTAAAAAAAGAAGCTATTTCAATGCCATAGGATCGCATTTCGTACGTGTTCTGAGCCATTTAAAAGCCAATTGAAAAAATTAAATTGTTCGACCCTCCTTTTACTTACAATTTAAGTCCAAAACACTTTTAAAATCTTGCATTTTATGGTTCAATTATGTAAGTGATTTAGCCCAGGTAGGAAGAAGTAAGGTACACTGCCTCTGCAATATTTTAGCAGTAAATAATAATCCACTCAAAGATTTTCCTTCGAGATTTTTGTATTGCTATGAAAATAACCATTTGTTGGAGTACATGTACGGCCAGGGAGCCCAGGCTCTCTCAATTCAAATTCAATAACTTGTTCAATGAGCATTTTCTAAAGGTATTTCGTTTCGTAAAAACTGGCAAGGTGGAGGTAAATTGTTATTGAAAAATGGTACATTAGAAGGTTACGCCTACTAACAATGATATTGCCCGGGGCCCCCGGCACTTCTTGCAACATCTTTCTGCCAAATATAGAAGACCCAAAAAAAGTCTTAACATAAGAGCGTGGGGCCCCTGACCCTGTGCCATATGGCAATTCTGGCCCGAGTTATTGCATTACGTTCATAAAAAGGTTAGATGAGGGCAGAAGTTGCAAAAAAAAAACAAAACTTAAATTTACCTAGATTATGCATTTAAATGGGTAGGCAAAATATGAATTGAGGGGGCCTCGGGCCCCCTGGTCGTCAGTATTTGTGTTAATTACAATTGAACGCGTGTAGTGTACGCAAAAAATGGTAAAAGGAACTGAAGAAGCAATAGGCTTTTTTGTCACATTTTTCATTGGTGGCATTTCAATTGGGGAGAGGGGCCTCCCTGGCTACACCTATGCGTGGCAACACTTTCTTAGAAAAATAATACGATGAATTTGAATTTTTTTGCGGCTTTGACTTACCCTTTTGCAACTGTACAATTTCTTCATTTGGAATTTTCTTTGCGGCCATCATCGGAGCCGAAGAGGACTTGAGTCCACGCGACCTGGCGGTTGGTCTCTTCTAAAAGCGATTAAATACGAGATATTTACCAGTTTTTAGTGTGTTTAACAACACAGGACGTATTATGCAACGAAAGTAAGCATTTTTTTGAAGGTTACGACCTCTTATTACAATGCTCTACGCAATTACCAAATTTTACTGACTAGTTTGCTTCATTCTCTAAACTGCAGTTAAATACAGATCACCGAGCGCCAACTTAAAAGCATTAGCAACGGTCTGCTGGCGGACAACCAGATTGCTTAACTATTCCGCACTGAATAAAACACGCTCCGTAACCAAACTAACCATAGGCAGTAAATGTTTTGCGAAAAAATACACGTTTGCATTAAAAACGAACGGATGCTACTGCCACTAAAGATTGACAGGCCCTTCAACCCTGACATTTGGCAAGGGAAAAATTTCTTCAAAAGAAGTCAAAAAATGTGATATGTTACTATATTGCTTATCTCAATTACTAAATAAAAATAACAAATTGGAGTGAAACAAAAAACAGAAAATTGCAGTCAAACAATAAAAGCAGCATGCCACAGTGCAAGTAACCGGATCATTAAATTTACAGCTGTACCTACCGCAGAAGAACCGAGATTCTGCGGCTTCGTTGGTTTCGCGTTGTGTATTTCTGCAAATAACAGATTATCGTTTTCCTTCAGTCTACTCTGCATTAAATAAATCTTTGCTATAAAATCTTCATAATAATATGCAGAACTATTACATGTTTGTTGTATCAACTTGGCTTAGCCTGGACACCGAGAATAATTTTTCGGTTTTTGGGTCACATTGCAATGGCGAAATACGCACTGTTTATTTTTAATGTTGAGCGCCAAGTAGGTGAATGCCAAAATTAAAGTCCTGAATTTGACAGAATTTGAAATTGAATCCGAGTTTACGAGAAGGAACTGGTTGATACCGGTTCTAACCTGACACTAACAATTAGGTGCCCTTTAAAATGATAGCAAGCATCTAGCGCAGAGACTTACCACCACTTGTGAAGGGAACTTTTCCACTTTTCCTGTAAAAATATAAAACATAGTTACAATATTCACCTAAAGCTACGGTCTTGTCATGCAACTGCTTATGAGCAAAATTGCGAAAAAATTTTTTCAGTTTTTGTCGCGGAGTAGTGATTAAGTGATAGGACTTAAATCTTATTAAATGCGAAACCGGGTTCGATTCTCACCGGAAACACAACTGGTGTTCGCCAAGAGTAAAAGACAATCAGCGATAACTGAATTAAACTTCGTACGCACAAACGCGGATTAACTTTGATCCGAGGTTTATCAATTTTTTTTCTTCTACACTGTTGCATTTATTACATTAGAATAACCTGAATTTGCAAATTCAGAGGAGCTATTCTTGATGTATTATATAATTACTGTATTGCAATTTGTCGAAACTTTTCCCCTCAAATTTTCTTAATCCTCGAATTAAAATTAATCCATGTTGATGCATACGACAGTAAGAGTGCAACCGTGCTAAAATAGGTCTAGTGGAGGTTTGAGGTCGGGTTGGTTTGCGTCTCTCACCCAAACAACTTGATATATTGAGCCAAATTTGTTCTGTGGTGCACTTCGAAAATCGTATAAAATAGATGATAAAACATGCACAATTGCACAATGATGTCCGATGAACTAATACATTTTTGTGTGAGCACGATTGGCAAAATGGCTTTACTAAAACATATCACATGCCCATGGGCCAAGGCCCCTTTTTTTATCCAGTTTTTGAGAGGATGTTCAGTTCTTTTCGACGACCGTCTAAATTCTTAAAAGATAGGTTTTCGTTTTTTAATACCGAAAGCGTCAAGGGTACCACGCAATTAAAGTCTCAGTTTCGTGGAATGTATTATCTACCACACATGACATATTTTTTCTATGATAAAATCAGCCCAAAGCGCAGAGCATTTAGTCGCTCTTGAAAACACGTTTAGAGCCACAATGACGTAGATGAAATGGCAAAATGAATGAAACCTAAATCACCCATACTTTGACCTGGAGACGGTTGCCATTAAAAACTGCCTTGCATCCATTGGCAGTTCGTCGCATCTGACCTCCAAATCCTCCAATTTTTCATCTCTCTGGACTATCTTGTCAATGTTGGAGCGCATGATCGCAGTAACTTCATCCAGCTGAGCATCTGGGAAGCGGTGCGACAGTCTTTTTGTCCTTCTCCGCCCGAATTTAGGTTTATTTCTAAGATAATAATGCAATGAATTGAGTTGGAATCATGCAAATTAATATTTTAAACTCTTCAATTTTCAATTAGAAACTTCATGATCTATATTTCCGAGCGAAGTTGTTCTCATCTTTTCAAAAAGACATCTTTCGACACGACAAAAAACTATCTTAGTTCGATTAAATGTTTATGAGAGCGTTAAGTGACTATATGAGTAACGAGAGGATGCAATTTTTAGAAGTAGGACAAATAATCAAGAAAAGTTTAATGAAGATAAATTCTAGGATTATATCTTTCTTATTTGGTGTTATTCAGAATACCAAAATGATGGAAGACTGTGAAGCGCAGTGGCTTAATAAATCAATCGGTACATCAAATCCCTCGCAAAAGAGCGTCAAGTGCAGCATGAATCTGAATGGATTGAAAACCAAACCGCAAACAATGCAACGTTCTTCCTACTGAAACGCTCCTAACGTTCTACCTAATACAACGTTCCTTACGATTTTACTAATAAAACGTTCCAAACGTTTTTTCTAATACAACGTTCTTAACGCTTTTCCAAATGAAACGTTAGAAACATTTTTCCTAATGAAACGTTTCTAACGTTCATCCTAATAAAACGTTCCTAACGTTTTTTCTAATAAAACTGTGCTACACAAATACCACGGCAAAAAGATGGGTCATGATTGCTACATGAATCGGTGCAAAACACGGAGATGCTCTATCAGTTCGAAACGCAACATACCTAGCTATTGCTATGAAGGGAAAAACGTAAGCAATCCAATTGTCAACAGCCTTCCATTTAAGATCGGTAGTTGCTATCCCAAAATCCTTTTTTCGGTCATTCAGGACCTTATTCAACTTCTCATAGCTACCCATAGCAGCAAGCTGTTGTTTTTGTTCCCATTGGTTCTTTCCAACTTCGTTTAAGAAGTTAATAAACCAAGTAAATTTCACATAATCGCTTGACATTTTCTCCAAGAAATCGATTCGCTTAGCATCCAAAGCTACAAAAAAATCATTAGGCTTCATTTAAACTCGGCTGCTTGGTCAAACGATTAACGTTTAAGGTGAAACGATTAACGTTTAAGGTGAAACGATTAACGATTAACGTTTAAGGTGAAACGATTAACGAATCTCAAGTGAATCAGCCTCGAAAAAATTTCTCGCGTCAAAAGCTCGCAGACTCGTCAAGAGAGCCATCCTCTGTGTCATTGCGTACGGGTAACGCAACTCCGTACGAATATACACCGACATTGCAAGCTTTTGGCAACACTGAATCCGATTTGACGGCCGGGGAATCGAACCACAGGCAACCCATTTCAGAGGCGTGCGCACAAATCGTTTAACCAACTTAGCCAGGTTTCGAAAAATTTTTACGCGGTTAACTTACGCGATAGGCTGAACCTCGGAACACTCATACCCTTACCCCGATTCCTTAAACGTTTTGACGCTAAACCCTACTCCTAGCACTAAACATAACGCAGCAATGTTGAAACATCTCACGTCAAAACGTCCGATCTGCTGCAAATATCTAACCTGCTTTAGCGCAATACAGTGAATGTAATGAAAATTTGGTTTGAAGTTAGCGTTTTTTGCTTCTATGCATCAAAATTATTTCATATATTCTTCTACTACGAAACTGAGAATGTTTGTACTCACTAAGTAACGGAACCTCCATTTGCATCTTGAACTTCGCTTCGTATAATTTCAGCTTGGCTTCTTCTAGGTCGTCCCCTTGCAACTGGGCAACGAATTGAGTCGTTTCCTCTAACAGTCGCTGCGATTCCAATACGCTCGAAAACGACGCAGTTTCTGCTGCCTTGATCATACTCGTCAAACGCTGCAAATCCGGCTGAAAAGCAACAGTGGTAAGAAAGTAGGTGTGCCCAATATACCGCATAGTAGGGCAGACCCTTTTAGGGTCATTTTTTAATTTCAACTTGCATGGGTGTTAGATTTTTGCCTTGAACCAAAAAAATGGAAAATCCAATTGCTTTTCAGAGAGGAAGACAATGGTGATCTTTAATTTAGCATTAAAGCTACTTTTAATTTTTGAATTTTTCTTAGAACTCAAGTTTTTCACAAGCGCATTAATATTTCAACCTTTTCTTTCAAGTTTTAAAACTACTGTTTGCATAAAATGATATATTACAGAAAAAATACAGTTAATGCAATGCAAATAGCAATGATTTTATTGAATGGCATGAGCAGCTTTTCGTAGGACAAAGTATTTTTTTCAATCCATTGCTCTTTTCTTCCTGCAGTAGTATACTGTGCCTCACCAATCTGCCTTTTTGCGCCAGCAATTTGTTGTTGTCAACTTCACAGCACGTTCCACTGACTGCGTATGATTTGGATAATTTAGGTGAAGTGGTTCTTCAACAAATTGCTTGATATATGTGTAGCTTTTGATTAATGGAGGCTCAAGGGCTCATGCAACACTTAAAATCCTTTTTTGTGAGTTAGATATATAACACCATTCCCACGGCCGCTGTCTTTAAGTATTATTAGATCAGTGTATGATATTACTGCAAAGTTGCACCAGGTAGGTAAAATTCTTTGACTGGGTCTCGTTCTCCTTCCTGATTTCCTACTTTAGCATGTATGATATTCTATATAATACTGACAGCTTTTGATCTTGCAGTCTTTTCCTCATCTCACCATAAACAAAATAGCATTTCTGCAACAATGCTGTCAACTCATTCTCCAGAAAATATATTTGAGCCTAAATTTTCTGTAAAAAGAATTTTTGGTCCGTCTAAAATTGCGCTTGTATATTTTGCTAAAATATGTATTTTCTAATATACACCAACAATATACTTGGCAAGTAATCAAACCTTTTCAAAACTTGATTTCTTGCAAGTTTAGTGTTGGTGTTTATTGGAAAATACATATTTTAGCAAAATATAAAAGCGCAATTTTAGACGGACCAAAAATTCTATTAACAGTAAATTCAAGCTCAAATAAACTTATTTTCTGGCGTAAATAAGTTGACAGCATTGCAGCAAAATTGCTATTTTGTTCATCGCGAAAATTTGCTGTTGGCTATGCTGGGAGAGTGGGGGATGAGAAAAAGACCGCAAGATCAAAAGCTGTCAGTATTATACAGAATATCATACGTGCTAAAGTAGGAAATCAGGAAGGAGAACGAGACCCTGTCAAAGAATTTTACCTACCTGGTGCAACTTTGCAGTAATATCATACACTGATCTAATAATACTTAAAGACAGCGGCCGTGGGAATGGTGTTATATATCTAACTCACAAAAAAGGATTTTAAGTGTTGCATGAGCCCTTGAGCCTCCATTAATCAAAAGCTACACAGATATCAAGCAATTAGTTAAAGAACCACTTCACCTAAATTATCCAAATCATACGCAGTCAGTGGAACGTGCTGTGAAGTTGACAACAACAAATTGCTGGCGCAAAAAAGCAGATTGGTGAGGCACAGTATACTACTGCTGGAAGAAAAAAGCAATGGATCAAAAAAAATACTTTGTCCTACGAAAAGCTGCTCATGCCATTCAATAAAATCATTGCTATTTGCATTGCATTAACTGTATTTTTTCTGTAATATATCATTTTATGCAAACAGTAGTTTTAAAACTTGAAAGAAAAGGTTGAAATATTAATGCGCTTGTGAAAAACTTGAGTTCTAAAATTCAAAAATTAAAAGTAGCTTTAATGCTAAATTAAAGATCACCATTGTCTTCCTCTCTGAAAAGCAACAAAAATGAGTACCAACATAGCATATCTAGCACTAGTAATACCAATTTTATGAGTATTTTAAGATTTGAGGGGTTGCGATTCAAAAAAGCTCCTAGGGCAGTATCTAATTCAGGTCTAATTTCAAAAAAAAATTGAATTTTCCATGTTTTTGGCTCAAGGCAAAAATCCAGCACCCATGCAAGTTGAAATTAAAAAATGACCCTAAAAGGGTCTGCCCTACTGCATAGTAATGTATGTTTTGCTTGCACAAATAATGCATATTAACAAATATAGAAATTGCAACAATAAGGATTAATGACTTCAACTTACCATTTCCTCTTCCAAAACATGTTGATCCCATTCTATCTCTGGTATTGCATCAACATCAACCATCTTCACTAAATCTGAGATCGCCGGCGCGTCTTTCGAAACTGAACTCTCGTCCTAAACGTGAAAATCGTTACGGGGCGGAGGGGAAGCTACCATAGGCGTAGCCAGAATTTTGGATTGGGGACGGGGCCCAAACCAGAACTCACATAGGTGAATCCCAAAAAAAAGTCTTCACAGTTCGATTTAGAATTTGTGATTGGGGGGGGGGGGGGCGAAGTTTAGTTGGAGACCAATTTTGGATTGGGGTGGCCCAAACCTCAACCTAAAATCAACTGAAATAAAGGTTGGTACCGGCTGGAAAGCCGGATTTCTCCCGAAAATTAGGTGAAGACAAAAAAAAGTCTTCGCTGCCTGAGAAGCCTATTTTGTCCAGAAAATTAAGTGAAGACTAAAAAAAAAAAAAAAAAAAAAAGGAAAAAGGTCTTGACGGTCTGCGTGCAAGCCACAAACCAAACTCAGAAAAGGCGATTAGGGGAAGCCCGAGCCTCCTGGCTACGCCTATGGAAGCTACCCTAAACTACCCTAAACTCGTAATAAACTTTTAGAGTTTACACCATTATTTGAGCAAGGAATACAGAGCAAGAACAGCTCATTTGAATATGCTCTTTGGTAAAGTTAAGAACTTTATGAATTTTAATTTTCTATTTTAACATTACAAACCAAAACGGCAAATTTTGCCTAAACTCTTCTGCTGGACTATGGATCTCGAAATCACTTTTAATAGCCTACTAATCCTCAGTTATAGAGAGGTTTTCTTGAGCATAAAGTTTGAAACGACTTCCTCCAAACGAAATAAATAAAGGAATAAAATCGTGATCAGTGGAAGTTAAATTTTAAGTTATTGCTCGGAGAGCTTCAATTATGGGGGGCGTCCCCATACCGAGAATTAACGTCCCTTAATCGAAATTCAGCGTCCACACAAAGAAAGAAAAAATCCTGGACGCTGGTTTTTGTTTGAACTTAATCTAGAGTTGAGACAAAAAATATCTGATTCGAACGTGAAGACCTTTTTTTGGTCATCACCTATTACAAACGTGAATACTTTGTTTTTTTACTTTTTCGCCCTAGAACGTTTTCATTCCAAACATGTGCCCGATTACGACTACGAAAGCGTCCCCCCATCCAATATTTTAGTCTTAAGTGACGACTGTTCCCACAACGTTCACGGAGCAGCCGGAATGAAGATTCTTTGTACTTTTTCTCGTTCTTCCACTGCGACAAAGCTCGTGTAAGGGGACATGACGTCATGCTTGCAACTCATTTCGATGATGAAAGGCTTTCTGTACGTCTTCAGCTCGTCACGCTTCAGTGGACTGACGTCGTGCATGCCATCCTCGAAATCCTTGATGAAGGCTCGCGCTGCCAAACGATGCAAAATCTGAAAGATGCAAAATCAACGATCATCTTTTTTTCGTTTTTAATTGGTCTTGCCCGTGTCAAAGATGCCCTAATACAGTACCATAGGTGGGCACAAGTCCGTTAATCGTTAATCCGTTAATAACGAAGCTAACTTTTTCACTAACTCGTTAATCCATTAAAAAGTTTTTTCATGTTAACGGACTAAATTAACTTCCGTTAAGTGCTGTTAACGGACTAAAGTGACTTCCGTTAAGTTCTGTAAACTTCCGTTACGGTTTTTATCGTTAATATCTTGCAGCTTCGTTGTGCATTAGAACTTTTTTTTTATCTTGAAATTAGATTAGATTGTATAATGTAACTTTCAAAACACAAAAAGACCACCATAGCAATAAATTTTTCCTTACAATCAGCTCAACAGCGTCAATACGAGTTCTAAAAGCGAGTGAATAAAACGAAATGTAAATTACACGCAAAATGTTAACGAATTAACGGACTTTATTAACTTCCGTTAATTAAAGCTGAAAATAACGGATTAATGTTAACGGAGGTGTGAAGTTTGTTAACGGACTAGTGGTTAACGAAGCTAACGTTTTGCATTAACTTGCCCACCTATGCCTAATACCCATTTCGCTCATGATTTGAAGGTCCATTAGGTACTGCACATTTCTCGGTCAACGGCATACTCATCTACCAAATTAATCTTTTTCGTCTTTGCTTAAACAATTCAAGTTTTTAGAGTTCTGGAATCTTTCTTGGGTTTTGTGAAACCATTTCATATTTAAGCGCCTCAAGACGATGCTTTTTTTTTTGTTTATTACATGTGAAAATATACAACCACATTTCCTTGGAGTAGTAGTGTATACAAAATCCATGATATCCGGAACGCATTGTAACGAAGTGTAGCCTTATATTTACGATCTCTCCCTTTTTTTCTCATTAATTCGAGTTAAATGCGAGACTTTGACAAGCCTCGCGCACGAGTTCGATTCGCGCAGCGTTCTTTTATTCTTTTTCTTCATAGCCTAGCATTCGAGATAGGGTTCGGGCGTCGATACCAGAGTGAGAAATGGCAAATCGAAGTGCAAAAAGGGGACACTTCGAAAATATGCATGTGAAACCTATAGCTTGAACTCCATCGTAAAATATTTCGTCGAACATAAAGAACTATCAAAATTTATAGAATATTTTGGAGCATACAGCATATTATAGTGATTGAAGTTGCAACCATCATAAATTTAGACCTAAAGAGGCGGCAATCAAACAAATGAGCATCCATACTGATTGGATTTGATACTAGTGAGCAACGAAAAACAACAGTGCAGTGGTAGAATTGGGGAAAATAAGAAAACTTAAATTAACCGAAACTTACCGTCCCTTGCTTGACACTGAGTTTTGAAGTCGACACAACTGTACTGATCTCCTGGTTCCCAACTTTGGCATGCAAGGTGGCCTGCGATGAGGTAAGTTTTCAATTAAAATTTTAGTTTCAAACACTGTGCAGTTTTAAGTGCTTTTTCATAGTCGAAAAAGGAAGCGACTATTTCACCGGAAAATTTTAGGTTTAAGAAAATAAAACGAGAAAAAGAAATACTTATTCGCGCATTTTTAATTTGCTTTTGAAGGGCAAGATTAGGGTTTGGGTTAGATTTGGGGTTACTTTTAGTGTAAGAGTTTGAGTTAGATTAGAGTTAGAATTAACTGAAAACTAGAAGAAAATTTCCAGTGAAAAATGGTCTTCTAAGCAATTTGGCTTCTAAGAAAAAAACATGAAAATTTTTTCCTTAGACTTTCTTAACCAGATGAGTTGCAAGGATTGCAATGGGGTCATGTTGATAAATTTATTTTTTTATAGGTTTTTTTCTCCGTTTTTCAAAAATAGAGTTGAATGCCCTTTTAAGACATACGATTGAAAAGTTTTTAACAAATAATACTTTTCACTAAAAAAACAACAAACCAACGCTTACCGACGTGCAATGGGGTATGAAGCCATACGCGACCAATCTCGAGCAGTTAAAGAACGTTTTAATCGTCTCTGGTGCTTGGTTAGGGAAGAAAAGTTCTGTCTCAACGTTATCCTCTTTTGATTCGTCATACTGCTGCCACGTTATCCGGATATCTTTCAAAACTGGTTGCTTGGCCTTGTCAAGCTGGTTGAAAACCTACAAAACAGCTAAAACCGCTCAAAATGAACATTTAGAGCCCTGTTTAGACGTTTAAAATTAGAGATTTAAAACCATGCTTCTACTTTTATTCCTAAGTGTTTAAACGATTTTTCTGTAGTTGTCAGCATCGTTTTGGCAACTTTTTGGTTCAGGTTGTTGGTTCTGGTCCTTGTTCATCGCTGAAAAGTGCCAAAAAAAATGCCAAATCACGAAAAAACTGTTCCATTGGAATTCTGATTATGTCACCCACAGAACATCGCTAACACTTAAGGTCTCTATTTGGCATTTTTTTGACATGGATCAGCAGAAAGTTGGCACCAGACCAATGATCTGAACCTGAAAAGTGAACAAACTGAACATGTAAAAACGTCAATACTTTACTTATTTTCCGACTTTGGAGACCTTTGACATTAAAACGGAAAAAAATACTATCAAAAAATAACAAAGCATGCTCTATGCACAATGAATAAAAATTTTTTTCAAACATTAAAGTCACATTTTTGTTTTAACGCAAGCGAGTACATTGATTTAGACCACCTTTTGTTCCCATTTTGATTTCGAGTCGCGGCTGAAGTGCTCGTGGGCGCCACCTGACGAATGCGCAATGCTTCGCAACAAATACCGGTTGGCTGTAGATCTGAACAGATGAAAATAATAATGTAGATAAAAACGAATTTATGCGAAGGAACAACTATACCAAATGACAAAAAATTAGAATACTGTTTTCTAGGAAAAAAAAATCATGTGTAGCTCCTAAAATGTGTACAACCGTACATATAAAACGAATTTCCAAAAACTATTTACGTTAGTGCAAATATTGCAATTTCAAATTTGCAAAAATAACACATCTCTACAAATTCGACCGGATAACAGGGATATAAAATAGACTTTTTCTAACAAAACAAGAGCGATGAAAGTTGTATTGCGGACGAATATATTATTGCCTAGTGACTTTAGGCACTGACAGTGTTTCTGAAAAGGATGAATGGTTCACCCCAGGTTGCATGAAAATTTTGCACGGGTGAACCAACAAAGTGGGGTGAACTAGCTCAGACAGAAATTGCCTGAAAGCAACAATCTCTCACAAAGATTTCACTTTCTAGTTACGCAGGAACACATTGTACGTTCAGGTAACGTTACTATGTGTTCAGGTAACAGACTGTGTGTTCAGTTAACGTTACACTTGAGTAATCTCACGTTTCTTTTTGCAATTGCATTAAAATTCGCAACTTAATTCTTCATCTGGCTTTTAAATCTTAGCAAATTAGTTTTTTCAAATGGCTCCAAACAAATACGAAATTTGATTCGAAGGCCGCTATAATGGCTATTTTTTGCTGAAAAATCAAAAAAATCGCCCGGGGCTCCGCCCCCAGACCACCATCTGAAATATGCGTGAGCTGCACCGGTTTGCTCAGCAGTTAGCACGCTACCCAACTGAGACGTTTTTCAGGCAAAAAAGATTTACCTTGGGGTTCAAGCTCCCCCTTAACAAATCTTGGTTACATGTACGTGAAATATTATTTTTATATCGACGGTGAATGATATGCAGAAATCTGTGATAAGAGTGAACAAAATCAAAAAAGTTTAAGAAGCACTGCACTAACATATTCGTCTGCGTGTCAAACTTGTTTTTAACAAAAAAGTCAAAAACGATAGTTTACCAAATATCTTACCCCACACTGAACGAAAATATTCTAGTGAGTTTAACGTTGTTACGATCACGGCATTCGCCAAGGGAACGAGATATCTGAAGGACTCTGAGTTCCTCGTTCAAATGACCATCAGATACCAGGAAGACGTTGCGTATCTGACTGTGGCTCATTGACTTCTGCAGAGCGTCGAGTGATTCCAAAGGTCTCCACAACTCCGACGCACCGTAATCGGCAACACAAGACTGTAACAGAACAACAAATATTGAAACTAGAAGCGCTGATTGGCCACACAGGCAGCCTCAGCTGATGGATGGCCCACTCTATGAGTGCTACTAAAATGGCTACTTTTCTTTCGAGGGTTCTCAAGTCCAGGTGGGGTTCTGGGGTGTGGTAATTCCAATGAGCCAAGCTCTTATTTACTGGAAAGACCAAAGCAACTCCAACTAACATAATTGTGCTGCAAACTCCAATAAGCCCAGCCAAAAGCATAGCTGCAATGATTGTACAAGGTACAGAAAGCAAAAGATTCAGAAATGCATAAAATATTGAAATAGCTATTTGCATGGTACGAGCAATAGCTTTCCAACTAGTTGATATCGGTCCTTTTGCACCAACTAGTTCATTGCGTACCTGAACAAAGCCTTCGACTTTAGCAATCGTGCCATCGTCTCCCAGCAGCTTTTCTTGAACGAACAACTCCTCATACGAAGAACCAAATTTAATGATGTTGACTTTGCATGAAGGTGGAAGATTTTTCAAAATCATTAGCGCCAACTAAACAGAAATTCTCGTTAATAATATTTCTAATCCGTTGAATCAAAAACAGCTAAGTCTAGAAAGAGACAAATGCAAACGAGGATCAACGACAAACTGACCGCCAACTAACCCTAACCCTATGTTGACGGCCAGTTTGACTTGGTAAACGAAACGTGTCTTTCCCCCGTGCTTCACCGGGGCAGAATAGTGAAGCCGCCCACCCAGCGAACCGTAAGAGGCGGTTATTGGGTACTCGGCATGGTCGACTATCGGTGCTGAGCTGCTTGACTTTTGGGTCTTGCAGAATTGGCCTCCCGCTAGCAGCGCCTTCTGGAATCATGCCTGTTGGGATTTCTTTCTTCTTGCATTTCTTGTGCCAGAAGACTTTCTCAATTGGCTAGAGTAACTTGATGCGAGTCGACTCTTACTATTGCTATTAGTAGTAATGAGAAGCTTTTTTTCGATGTTGTTTCAACCCCTTTTGTGCATCTGGCTGCACTCTTTAAGACCCACCAACGGTGGTCGCCGTCGAGTGGTGGGAGTGCCCTGCTTTGTGCAGGGATCGAAATGGCCACCAACCTCCGGGATTATCCTATGCCAGTAGCACTTCTGTGTTAAGGATGATTCCCTTGTGTCCTCTTTGGACATAGGAGGCTGCCATCCCTCGGAAGCAGCCCGGTAAAACAACAACAACAAACGTGTCTTTTCTTATGACGAAAATTTTATTTAGTAGTCTACTAAAAATAAACTTAAGAAAAAGCTTGCTTGAACTATGGTTGCAAGGGCAGGATTTGGTTTCATTCTCTTTAGTGCACGTACTTGCAGTGGATGCTCTGCTCCTTCACACCTACCTTTTTCGCGTCCTGTTCCAGGTCTTCAGAACCTCTTGTTTTCATAGACTGCGACATGTCCAACATGATAATAGCGCGGTAATCAAGCAGCGGCTTGCTTTCAAACTCAGGGTAAAAAGCAAGCATGCACGCCTGTAATTATAAGTTTGTATAGAATCGCGTTAAAACCAAGCTATCTTTTATTCTACAACAACTTGCTGGTAACAATTGCACACAAATTATAGGGATTTAAGGTCGCACCTGTGGCTCTGATGGGCAGCGCCGTTAAAAGAGAAGATGACGGAATACCCAGGCTCGGGACTTTTGGGGGGCTCGCACGCTGATTTAAGGGGCCCCAGCTGGTTGAAGCTTGATCGGAAACAAAAATCGTGAAATTTTGAGACTTACATCACACCTCAAGTTTGATGAAAGTTTCGGTTCAGTTTTGTTTTTGGCGAACAAAAATATAAAATAATTACAAAAAAACGGTAATTTACAATTCGCCACAGGTTTCACGAGAAGTCCATGTGATGACTTATGATCACCTCTAAGGGTAGAGGTAAAAGACAAAATACAGGCTAGATTGGAGAGTATAGACCTTTTTTTTGTGGTCTGCAACTTAATTTCGGGAGACAAACTGGACCGACTGGAGCGAAGTTCTTTTTTTGTTTTCTCCTCAAGTCATAACGATACCCTAGCTATTGGTTAAAAAGGTACTCCTAATCGTTTGGATCAGTGCCCGGGCACGGAATTTCTCTCAACGGTCCTGTTGGTGGGGCCAATGCAAGCTTGCAAAGTCCAGCTTCGACGCTTGAGCCCCGGAAAAACAGCTGCTTTCTTTATGGGCAGAGTAAAATGTATCAAACGGAATGTGGCAATAGTTTCACTTTGATGATAGTTTCCCTCTTGCCAAGTTTCACTTCGAGCGTATACGCGGCATTTCAATCAACATTACCCGCCAATTAAGAAAGTAATAAATCGCCAAACAAAACCATTCATTGCCGTCGGTACAAAATTCATTTTCTAGTTTCTAATCACTTCTCAACTTCTAATTAAACATTTCCAATAATCGAAACTTACGCAATCGTCAGCATCATCCGGGAGTTCTTCGACCCACATGCGAGGCACGTGAATTTCAGCCATGGAGACCGAAAGTTTAAATCCGATGTCGCCCAGTACCTCGCCCTTTGCCATTCGCACACAAGCCTTCGTTGCTGTTCGCTGTAAAAAGAAGTTTTGGTGAAATGGATACGTAAGCATAAGTGAAACAAGCATCTGATACTGAAACAGTAGAGCTGGGTTCAATTCCGTCACGAGTCAAATCTGAAACTTTACAGTTGGTATTTACAGCTTATCTGCTTGACAGTCAGCATGGAAAGAAACATTATGAAGGCCCTATCATGTGTGGTAGACAGGTGGAAATACCGCATTTTTCAAATATTTCACCTCATTGCAAGAGGAAATGTCAAAATAATGTTGAGCAATAAGCATGCACGTACAGTCAAAATTTCTCACCTTAACATGAATTTTATGTGTGGGTGAGGTTATTTGTCTTATGTCGTAGGGCATCTCCACCGATGCGAACAGGGTGAAACGGCTGAAATACGACAGAAAAATGTTTAACTTCGATTAAATGGGCGCTCAAAAGGCTTAAGTAAATAAAAACAGAAACAAAAAATTATAATAATGAATTTCTTACTGAGCAATCCAACTCCAAAGTAACTTAAACAATCACTTTCTGCAAATATTAAAACTAATACTTTTTTTTAATTTATTGTAATGATCCTAATCTAACCATTCGCAGAAACAAGATTTCTTAGTTGGTGTTTTCAATAGAGAAGTGAACAATTCCACCAATCACAAACATCTACCTTGAACAACAGCTACACTGCCAAGATCTTTCACTCTCACCTTACGTTCCCAGAGTCCATAGTCACTGTGTCGACTTTGGTCTGAGTAACCGCGCCAGTTACGAGAGCACCTTTCTTCACTGAAGGTGTTACGTTGCTGGGAATGTGGAAAACAATACTGTCCGAAGAGCCGTCGTCTGCCGCCACCACCGAAAGCTCGCACACATACGTGATCTTTATGAGGACCTTAGCTCCGGGAGGTAGGTTCCCAACATTCACGGTGAACACATCCTACGTAAGTAGAAAACAGTTGGGTTGTATTGAACACTTGATGGATCAAAGGTAGAAACACCGAAAAAGAGGTGGGAAAAAGTGCTGAAATGGGAGTTGATTACCAGAGACTTGCAAAGGTTGTATGCACAAGATCGAGCAAGATGGAGATTAGGTAGCAAAAACAATCTGACCCCTGAATGCGCAAAAAATCTGCTGAACTTCAGGAATAGAAGGAAGATACACACTCCGTAGCAAAATGATGATGATGCTGTATTGAGTACTAGACGGTGGGTTCTATGACTTTTTGACGAGAGATGTTTTCACGGGGCCGGTTCCAAAACTAACCCTTACCCAATCGCAAAGACGCTTTGACACGAACCCTACCCTAAATGATGTCCCATCAAAACCTCTCGTATCAAAACGTCTTGATCTATTAAGAGCGGACAATTGTAACGGTTTTTCGGAAATCAGGAAAAATCAATTAACAAATTAATTTTGTTACAACCAGTTCTTGAGTTCCTAGAAAACAGGTTTTTCATTCCAAAACGTCTTTTAGTTAAAACGGCTTTGAACTCAATGATATGCCGACTTGGTGCAATTGAAAAAATCGCCCCGAAACAAAAGAATAGAAAACTGATTTCTTTCGCTTTTTTAAAAATTTTGTAAGTGTCTGGATGTCACTCACGGCTTTTTCTTGATCCATCAAATACGCTCCATGACCGGCTTCAACAGCAGCCTTATATTCCTTGTGAGCAACTTCTTTCTTTTTCACCTAAACAACGCATACAAGCTTTTTTCATAGTTTAGCTGGCATTAACTCTAAATGTAAATCAGAACCGGAAGGGTGGGCCAGGCCGTCCCACGTCCCTTCGCTGTCTCCTGGTCAAGGCAACTCGGTGGACAAAGATGTAACAATCATCTTGCAAAGTTTTATTCATAATCGAGTAGTAGGCCTATTCAGTACTATGCCTAGTCTATAGTATGAGAATAGTGTGTGCTACTGTTTTGGGTTCTACCCCAACTATTGAAAACTGATTCCTTACTTTTCTTGCTAAACGTCTTTTTGGAAACTGAGCGCAGAACCAAGAGCGACAGGCAGTTTGCTTCAAAAATGGTTGGGTCATTTTGCTGTTTTCTAGTCATGATAACCTGGCAAATAACGCAGTTTACATTACATACCTTCCCAACTACATGCTTGTTATTGATGAAAGCTTCAAATCCACAGACAGCTGCTGACTCATCCAAAGGAAAAACATACTTAGCTTCGATCGCCTTTTCAGAATGATTCGCATACGCTTGCATTATGACAACCTATACAAAATAAAACCAGTGATGGAAACACCTGCGTAACAACTTTAGACCCACAAATTCTAAATAGTTTTTCAGGGCTCAAATGATTTTGAATTACGTACAAGAGATACACTATTGCATGTGCTCCTACGTTTCTAGCATTGGTCTGGATGTAGAGTTTAAAGTGCAACGTATGGACTTAATCTCCCCTTTCACCTACAACTACAGAATAGAGGTGTGGTAAAACCACACTATACACTGCAATTCTAAACTAAAGGATGAAAATCTATATTACAAAACACCGAATGAAATGTATAAGACTGCGTTGACTGGCACGTTGGTCGAGCAGTCACGCGTTCGTCTCTGGAGCGGGAGGTCTGAGATTCAAAACTCGGATCAGTCTACTTGGACAGTGTTGCCAAAGGCTCACCACTGCTGCGACATTCTTCCAGAAGATCTGGGTTGCCAACGGCTGCATTGACGCCGAAAAGAGCCTCGCAAACTCGTTACACACTTCGGCGTACTTCAGATAGAGTAATCAAAGATTTAATTCTGATTTGAAGACAGCGTTGAATGTTCTATTTACCTCAGCGGCCATATCCATAAGCTTGGCTCGGATGTGAACCTCTTGGAGTGTGACTTTGAAACTAGAATCCGATGCGTTGGAAGGCAACAGACCAAGTTTCTCCTTCTCAATTGGGTTCGTGACGTTTTCAACATCATTCAAATCGACCTGGAGACAGCAATATTCTGGATTTACTTTTTTAGTCATCGACCAAAATTCGTCGCCTATGACCATAGAAAGTTTAGTTATTTACCATGGTGCATCAACATAAATTCTGATATATAAATTTTATCAAGGTGAAGCTAACAAAATGCCAAATTAAACAAACCCGCTCTCATGCTAAGACAGAACGTGAACAAATAAGCAATTCAACTACATTGATTTTGGGCTTCGCAAGCAAAGAACTGGTTGAAATCTTGTTATAGCACCGTAGTTTTGTGCTTGATCATATGCAATGGTTAAAACTAATCATTTCACCTCCTCCGATTTTCTTGCTGGGACTTGGAGCACTAATTTTTCGGGGTTTGGATATTGCACGTCATGAGTTGGGTCGTCTTTCAAAGCATACTCAACAACGTATCTGTAAAAACAATTTAACACCTTTCAAATCAAACTTTTTTTCGCATTCTCTGCAGACTAGCACTGCAAAGATTATGTACTTGTACAGAGCTTCGTGTTTTGTCGTCGATATTATAACAAGAGCACTTTTTGCAGTATTGGTCGATTAAACCGATTAACTTAACAGTAGTTTAACTAGTAAATACTCGTGGATAGTATTGCCTCAAGTTTTTTCAAATAAAATTATTTAATTGAATGGAAAATGCTCGTAATATAAGTTTGTTTTTTTGACTGAAATTCGTCTATTTTAATCTGTACTCTCATGAGAAAATTACGTTACAAGTTATACTTTGGTCTCTTGGTAGAGTACAAACTAAATGGCATTTTGGATGGATTTTTTAGGAACTTAAGTAATAAAAACCAACTATCGCTTATTAACAAACAACAGTCTTTATCTTGCTTAGATTAGACAAAATAATGTTGAAAAGCAGCTAAAGTGGGTGATACCTCAAGACAATTCCGGTAGTTTACAATACTTAAAATTGAAAAATAATTTTTGAAGTTTTTTGTTCTCATTTTGGTGCTGCAGTTACAAACACCGGCGCAGCCTGAAATAAAAAAAGGGGGGGACTGAATTTTTTTTTGTTATGATTAAAGCATATGCAAATCGAAAAGTTTTCATTTAGGCAAATGGTAACAAATTACTACGATTTCGCGATAACAGTCAGTAGTCCTGCTGTCGTTCATGTAGCAGACGCCTAAAAAATAAATAAATGAAAGAAAACAAAGTAGGTTTCACTTGGTTTTACAACTTTATTTGATAATGCGACAGCGGGCGCAAAAAACGCGTTTTCTTAATGTTTAGACCATATGAGAAAGTCAAGGATTGCCGTTATTATTTAGGCACGCTGACATAACATTTTAACTTTCAAGTATAGTATATTGTAACAAATTAAGAACAAATGTGATCTACAATTCGCAAAAACACATGAACAACCCCCACCTACACCCAAAACTGATTGGTTTTTGAAAAAATAAGTGCTCTCTATTGTTATTTATGTTAATTGACACTACGTACAGCTTGCTATCTTCAAACAGAAAAAATTGCGATGTATTGTGGTTTGCCGATACAAAGTTTTATTAATTGATAACTGTACTGTACTATTATCGCTGGTAGGAAATAGGGATCTTACCATTAAGCAAGAATAATGCTCTACATTGTGTGTAGCATCGTGAACGTGCGGGCGTATCGATGGATTGTTTGAAATAACTGGCTGCACGTACGCTGGTGAGGCGATACGCTGGGCATACCAAATTTCGGTTTAAAATAAACTTTGCGCTCACGATTTTACGCAGAGTGTAGATCGGAAATAGGTGGATGGCGTCTGCGCGACTTTTTGCTAGCAACCAGCATACTCAGTTTAGACTTTGACACAATTTGAACAATGTCGCCCGACTAGCTGCTCTGCAACAAGAACGCTGTTACAAGTCAACACAGCTATAGGGTGTAATATGCGGACATCGAAATTGATCGAAAAAGGTTTTCTAAAAATAAATTAGCGTACTATTTACTGTAATAAACATTTGGCATTGTGCAGTTTGAAGTTATAAGATTAATTTAAACCAGCCGATCCCCCGTTACCCCATCCCCAGCTGAAAGTAAAGCTAAAGGATCAAAAGGACATCGTAGCCACGCTTTTGGTAAACTGCAAAAACTTTTTTTAACATATTATGTTGACTGCGCCGTTTTTTTAGGCAAAACGGGTTTTCTAGGCTGTTGGACCTGTTAGTCTTCTCTTAGAAGAGATTACCTTTCCTTCAGCAATTAGTTTTTGCTTTCCAAATGTTTTCAATCGAAATAGTCTCGAAATTTATTAGGGTCCAAATACGATTTGAATAGGGTGACTTTTAAATTGCGAACTGATACACCTCAGTTCTCGGCCACCACAAATTCTTGCCGGTACCTGATTCTACTTTTTGGAGAATGATGAGTTTTGATACAAAATTGATTGCATTTTTTGGTGCGAAATCGCGTTGCGTTCTGCCTCTTTCGCGTTCTCCTGCAAAAGCAATGCGGTGTGCTGACGCGACATTATCGTTCCAAGACAGCGCGGTAAGGGCTGCGCAATGATCGAACATTTTCAATAAATATATCAGCACTGACAATATAAGCATTCCGACTCTACCTACGAGTTTTGTTTCCACCTCGTGTTGCAACAAGACAACGGGGCTAAATATTCTAGTTTCAACTAAATTAAGTTTTTATGCTCGATTGTTACGTAAATGTGACGTAATATTAACTTTTTCATTCATATTTACCAAATTTTTTTGATTGCAACTCATTTCCATTGTTGCGTTTCAATGATTCACTTTGCCGTTTTTGCTGCAAACGTTTTTTCAATCCGAATATCTCAGAAACAAAACAAGCTAGACTGCTGAAATTTTTTAAAGATAGAGAAGCTAATGACCTAGAAAAAAATTTTCCAAAAAATGCAAAAGTTTTGACGTTGCTTATTTGCAACTCAGGGTAGGATTACACTCGAGTTGGGCGTTTTTCGAATACTTTTTTAAATCTTAGTTTTTTAAAATAATTTTTGTAAAATTGTGCACTTTTAAAAGGGGGGGACTGGTCCCCCCAATCCCCCTTGGCTGCGCCGGTGGTTACAAAGATATTCATTCAAAAAATAGAAAAAGATATACCCCTTAAAAATTTTTTGCAAACCCTGAGTATGTTCTCCCAGCCTGAATTTCCACAAAAAGGGAGAGTTTTACCAAAAAAAGGATAGGTCATGTGATGTTACTGGAAGGGTAAATATTATTTAGTCTCTCTTTTTCCTTGAAAGTTTCGGCTGAGAAAACAGATTCAAGGTTTCCAAAAACTGTTTGCGGGGATATCTTTTTGTATCTGTTGAATGAATTTTTGTATCTCTTGAATGGATATTAACCTGATACGTTGCTGTTCCACTTTATATATGACGTATTCGTTCGCGTCAAATTCAGAAGGCAATTCGTCGGTTCTAGCCACTCCACGAATGCTATCAAAACCTTGCGGTGGCTCGGTTAACGATGCGTTTTGCTCGCGCACATCGAAGCAATTACCAATCGCCACCTCGTTTATCAGCAAATGACGGGTACCGGTGCTGTGGTTTATCGAGGTATAAGCGGTCGCTTTCCTGAATATGAAAATAAATACACTTTTAACTCCTATAACAATCAGAAGCCAACTTATATTTCACTACAGAAGTTGTTTTTTTCTACGATTAATGAACTATCGGTACCTGAATAAGGTAAAGACCAACAAAAAGGTTTTTAACATTACCTAATCCAATTTCAAACCGAAAATATGGTGGAGACTAGGACGTACCAAATTTTGGTGACTTTCTTCAATTTCGTAGGAACTCTCTCAAAAGTTGTGGTTCAACTACCAATTCAATTTACCACCAAAATTTTTTGATTAAATTTTTGTTTCACGCCTCCTCAAACCGCGTTGCCATGGCAACACGACAAAAATTGAAAAAATGGCCATAATTCCGCAACTGCTCACCCTAGATGCATAATTTTTTTATTAAGATGCAGAATACCCAAGTTCCTATCTGCTCTCCGTACATTATATCAGTCTAACTGTTCAATTTTTTAAGTAGAATCAAGAAAACATGTTTTTTTACTAATTTAATTGAATTTTGTATGATATATCTCATTGCATAGAAGCGTTATGGAAATTTTCTGGTAATATATGGTAACTTTCGATTAGGTATACTGTCATTATAGAGTAATTGTTGTATTAGGGCATGGTAATTGATTCTCACAGTGTTCACTGATGGGATAGCTAGTACTGTAAGAGTCGAAAAGCGAAAAATCATTATGTCAGAATTTAATGTATCAACTTATTTATAATCACTGACTGTAGCCTTGTTATTTTCAGATCTCAATTCGTTCCAGTTGTTCTAAACAGGCATAGTATTTTGGCTCTGGACAATACCATGCGTATTATACCTACGTTTAGTAATTACTAAATAGGTATAGAATAGTATGCTCCCGAGTTAACATGCTATTGGTAGGCATCATACCACTATTTACGAAAACAACCTAATTCTCTTTGCTTAAAAATACTCAAAAATTTAATGAGATTTGGCTGCTTTGTGCCCACGAAAAAAAAACAAAATACTGCAGCATATGCTGCTGAGAAGTCTGCTTTCAAAATGAAGGATTAATCGATAAAAATTGATGTTGACTTAGCATCACATGATACAAACCATGCTTTACTAAGATCTTTGGAAAACCAGGCTAACTCGAGAGTCAAAACAACTGTTTCTAGAAAGCTGTAAAGAAGTATACTGTGCTGCATCTGGAAAGTTTAAATTAAAAGTAATCTCTATCAAGTAACTTGACATTAGTAGAAGACTTTTAATGCTTACAACAAAAGCCTAAAAAGACATCATCACGAAAAAGAATGAGAAAACTAGAAAAAATTTTGAAAGATTAGTGCAGGAGTAGAGTAGAAGAATGTTTAAGAGCAAAAAAATCTAAAGCCAAAAGTATAAATACTAGGAATAAAACTAATATGGTAATATCAGTAGTTAAAAAGATGAAGAAAAGTTTAAATTGACATATCCAAGTCAGCCAGCATCCAAGAGCAGACCATAGAGCTTCAGCAGAATTAGTGGTTGCCAAAAGCGTAACAATAAAATAGCCCGAAACAGATTGCTCCTAGATTTGCTTCTGGATACAGCATTGAGACTTTTTTGTTTTACTGCATTGGAATGGTAAAATGCTTCAAGATATGCAACACATCATCAAGAGTGTTTAACATGAGTCAGTTATCCTTTATTCCAGTAATACCTCAATCATATATACGATAAGCTGACTTCGTTTTCATCACAAAGCAAATACTAAAACCCTTAATGATTTTAGATTAATTGCAAGCTGTTTATCAAGCTTATTTAAAAGATTTTCAGATATATCACAATGCATAGGGTGGGTCATAAATTGTGCAGTGAGCACAAAAAGTGTGGGCAGTGATGTGAAACACTGTAAAATCAACAGGGTAAGATATCCATTCCTTTTCTAGTGCATAAGATACAGGTTCTTTTATAGAGTAATGAAACACTGTTTGGATTTATCAGTTCAATTAATTTAACAGGATTGCTTGAAATACGTTGGAGCAGGACTTAGGGCCCACCATGTATTTGTCTGCAGTAATCCAGAGTTCTGATTTACTAGTGTTTCTGAAAAACAATCCAGTGCGAGGTATGCACCAGGCGATGCAAAATTTTTTGATCAAACCCTGATATAGTATGTCAAAACCATAGTTTAAACACCATCCCTTTACTTTAAAAGCAGTCTTTTAAGCAGCACCTAATGCTTTTGATTAGTATTTTTTTTTCTTATTGAAGTTTAGCATGCTAACTTTTAAAATTCATGAGCAGTTGAGCGCATCTTTTACTGCAAAGGAAATTTGTACGGAGAAATGCAGTTCTGTCAAAGCCATTTTCTTTTGTGGGCAGAGAGCAGCCAAATTTTTATTGACATTTCAATATTTTTCAAAGCCCACAGAAATAAGTTGTAAAAATAACAGAATACAGCAGTGATTAATATTAGGTTAAACATTACATTTCTATCATGATTTTACTGCTTTTTAACACTTACAATACAAGCTATCTCATCAGTGAACACTTTAAGAAGCAATGAACATTTGCTCTAATACAACAATTACTCTAATAACAGTATAACCAATAAAAAGTAATCACATATTACCAGAAAAATTCCATAACGCTTCTATGCAATGAAATATGTCACAGAAAATTAAATTAAATTAGTAAAAAAACATGTTTTCTTGATTCTACTTAAAAAATTGATCAGTTAGACTGATATAATAATGTACGGAGAGCAGATAGGAACTTGGGTATTCTGCATCTTTATACATAAAAATTATGCATCTAGCATGAGCGGTTGCAGAGTTACGGCCATTTTTTCGATTTTTGTCGTGTTGCCATGAAAACGCGTTTCGAGGAGGTGTGAAACAAAAATTTAATCAAAAAATTTTGGTGGTGAATTGAATTGGTAGTTGAACCACAACTTTTGGGAGAGTTCCTACGAAATTGAAGAAAGTCACCAAAATTTGGTTCGGCCTAGTGGAGACCCAAGTCTGTCTACGCCCCATTTCAACCCGTTTCAAAAAAAAAAATGAGACAATGAGGGCAATTATTTCAGTTCGGTCTGTGTTTCTGGAAATGTTAAAAATCCCGAAAAAATTTAAAGGTTTTTTTAATGCTAAAAACTCGTGAAAATCCCAATTTGGGATCAAACCCCAGATCTTACAATTGGGCTTTCAAATTTAAACAAGAAGAAAACTTAACAGTCAAAAACCAAAAACGAATGTTCTCAAACTCAAGCCAACATATAAATCCATCAGCAGAATTTGACTTCTAATCATCGTCCCAGTTTTTTGAAATTTTGTGTAACTGACTTAGATTGTTCATCAACCACGTTTCACCTGATGCTGTCAGTAAAGTAGATTCCGTTGCCCAGCAAACCAACGTCACTACGTTCGCCACCGTGGTCACTGACAACCGCTAGTGGAAGCAGCAAGCCTCGAGCCAAAATACCCATGAAATTCTGCAAAAAATACGCCCTACAATAACAGCACAAATAGTACAGGATTTCCAATTTCAAGAGTATTATCTTGACAGCTTCTTGAGAGCAAAATTTCAAGAGTTCAAAAATGGGTGATTTGCATTCGCTGTATTTTTTTTTTTTTTTAACTTTTTATTCACCAAGTCACCTAGTCCAGGAGACCGCGAAGAGATCTTTCGATTTTCGAACCAAGCTGCCCACCTGTCTACCACACACGGTGGAGGCTTCACACTGTCAGTCAAGCAGGGAAGCTGTAAAAATCCCAATTTTTATAGAATTTCGTCTGACCCAACCGGGAATCGAAACCAAGTCTTCCGTTTCAGTAACAGACGCTCTATTCACTCGAACGCTGACCGGACGACTATTTTGCAGTTTTTGCGTTAAAATCTGAAAAGCTAGAACTGTTACTAACCGGCTAACTTTGCCTAAATTATCAAAACCGAAATAATTCCGTTAATTCGATTAAAATTTGATTCTTTAGTTGAACAGAAATAAGCTACAAGCCATATCTAATCATGCAATATGCAATACTTCTACTCTAAGAGTAAGTTACCGTCAAGCTAGAAGCGTGTATCAGCATTTTAGTGGGCTGAATCGAATGAGCAAATTGCGCATCTTCCACGTCCCGGTGCACAGAATACACGTTCACAACATTAAAGTCAAGAGATTCACTGAAAAATTAATTTTGCTGATAAAATGCGACCAAAGATTTCAACTGAAACCAAATGGCACAATTATGATGTATAGAATTTTAGGTGCATTGACGTATATGCGCAGTCAGAGCCATTTTTTACATTTTTAAAACCTTGGTTCCAGCGAAGTTAGAAAACACGGTATACTGTAGGAAAGTCACATGAATGAGCTACAATGCAAATTGGCGCTCAAATTCGAGCAAAATTCACACAACTTGATGATAATTGAGCATTTGAGATTATACTGAAAGGCATAAGACAGTCGGCTTCACACATATTCGACTTACGTTGGTTCTCCAAACCCAATATGCTATTACAGTAATGTAAATTAACCATTATATCAAATCAAATCTTTCATTTATACTCGCTGTAGTACGCCGAAGCGTGTAACGAGTTTGCGGGGCCCATCTCCGCGTCATTGCGCCCTGGGCAACACAGCTCCTTTCGAAGAAATGTTGCAACGGTGGCGAGCCGTTGGCAACACTGTGTCCGATTTGACCGGCCCGAGATTTGAACCTCTGACCTCCCGCTCCAGAGACGAACGCGTTACTTGAAACCGGGTTTCAGCTTTATCGGCTCATTCTAGTTATGACAAACAAAGCTAGTTTTAACGGCACTTATCAGCTTTATTCTGCGTTTGCACACACAACACAATAGCTCTGATTACAGAGACTATTCATTTGGAAATGAAAGCGGAACCAAATTGCATTTCCGCAATAAAATCAAAACGAATTGAAGAAAGGGAAAAACCATGCGAGATTTTGTGAGAAAATAAGTAAAAACTTTGAAACCGCCAAGAATTAAGTTTTTAACACAAAATTAGCAAAAATTGATAATTCGCAACTGCTATTCAGTTTTCATTTACAAAAAAATCACTTTTTTAACACGCAACAATACAAAAGTTTACTGCTTTGCCTATACGTAACGAGAACTGTTTATCTATAGTTATTGCAATGACTAGACAAAGACATTTTTAACCAATTTTTTCCGTGGAAAAGGTCATGTGCTACGAAACTACATGGATATCCGCTCGGTACTTACTTTAAACCTTCAGAGTTGGTTAAAATGTCAACAACAGACTGGAATTCGGTATCGTTTTTATCAACTACGCCAATGTTGCATTTGAGCATCTTGTAAAAATATGAAATATCGCTTCCACATGGGCAGGCCAACGACCACAAGTACTTCATGCCAAACGCACTTTCCGACATCAGAAAAATGTCCTTCAGCAACTGTAGAAATAAACGCAAGCCTGAGGAATCGCAATTATGATGTTATACAGAATATTTAACTCTCAAACGTTTGTAATTATCCTTTATACACCCCTGAGAGTTGCCAAATCGAAATAAACCAAATCCAGATTTAAAGCTAATAAATCCCCTGAAATAGAATTTTTTTGGAGAAAAATTCCAAGAAGTTTGACTGAAAACTACATTGCCTGAAACCAAGTGAAGACCAAAAGAAAAAGGTTTTCGTCGTTTCTGAATTCATTTTTCTTGTCAAAATTAGCTGAAGACAAAAAAAGGGACATGGGACATATCAATCCGTTTTTCTCGTTTAGCTAATAAAATGAGGTTAGTAGGGCAATTTATCCCAGTTCCGATTCTGTTTCTGGAAATCCCAACAATCCCGAAAGAAATCTCAAGGTTTTTTCAACAATCCGGACAAAATCCCAAATTTGGGGTAAAACAGAGAGCAACTGTGGGATGTGGCACCATTAGAACTTCTGCAAAACTGGAGTAAAAGTCAATGATAAACATACAGTTCATGTTATCTTAAATTGTTATCTTAAAAGAGGACTAAAGGCAAAATCAAAGAGAGTATCTAAAGTAAGTGCAATTGAATTAGATTAGATAGGCGTTGACTCCATCCTTCTTGGCCCAGCCGCTCCAGAGATTTTCTATTTCAAACATGACGTAGGGGCCTCTCTAATCATAATTTCTATCGGCAACTCTGACGTTGATAACATCGGCGACGCTATCTAAGTTCTATCCTAAGGCAACGCCGCAATTAGACAAGGCCACAGAGGCCTTTTAACCTATATATATGCATAGGCGTCAATCTTTTGTTGATTAAGCAAATTCCAAGGGGGCAAAATGTTTTTGCGAAGTTTGGTTAAACTCAATAATTCTATTTCACTCCGGAATTTTGCCCCAAATTCAGGTGAAGACAAAAAAAAAAGGATATTCGCCGCATTTGGCTCTATCTCAGTCCGGAATTTCGGATTTCCTGTTGCCAAGTGGGTATTACTGTACTTGCCAAAAAACCGAGGGGGGCAGACATATTTCGCTCCCTTCAGTGTCAGGCCCGAGGGGGCGCCTACCTCCGCCCCTCAAAATCGACGCCTACGTATATAGGTAATATAGGCTTCTGTGGGCCAAACTATTGCATTGAACCGTCAAGGTCGCCAATAAAAATCATGATTAGGAAGGCCCCTACATGGTGTTTGAAGTAAAAAGTCTCTGTACGCTGGGCCAAGGATGGAGTTAACGCCAATCTAATCTAATACGATTGATCTTACTTTAAATACCCCCACTGATTTTGCTTTTAGACCTCTTTTAAACAAAAAAGACAGCACTCGGAAATACGAACCTGAAGAACATCTTGCTGATGGGACAACAATTTCATATTCGAAATATTTTTGTGTGGGCGCAAAGACAACGAATTGAAAAAATCATGCGATAAGTTACGAGTTGGCTTGCTGTTCTGAATGGCATCCTTCAATTTTAAAAGTAGCCCTGATGCTTTGATGATCTAAACAGCAAGCAATAGCAAGGTAACAATATTGAATAAAACGGGAGAAATCGAAAAAATACATTGCTAAAATGTGATAAGTATACGAAACGAGGAAGATAAAAGCAAATGAAATAAACTCTGCATTCATGCTGAGTTTTAGACTAAGACACAACCAGAGCTTCTACTTTAAATGCCAAATAGCAGAAGTTTTTTGTTTTCATTACATATTTGATAACTTGTCTTTTACACCATTTTATGTTCAAGTAACAAATCACAAACACGCACTTTATACATAGGTTATAATGTATTTTTTGTAATGTATTTTTTTTTTTTGTTAATTACGGTTTTAGCTTATTCGGGATAATGTGGAGAACTGATTAAGTGCCGTATGATCCAATCATTTAGATCCATACCTTTTCAGCAGTAATATTTGAAACATCAAAATTCCTCAATTCAGAATCTCGCATTATGCTGTCTTGATAAATATGCCGCATTAGTCCGCTCACACTAGGATGAAGCTTGCCGGCTGCAGCCCCCATTTCATCCAACATCTAAAATAAACAAAATGCCGAAATGAGAAATGGCGGTAAGGTATTCGAAAGTTTTGTCCAGTGTTGTTCTTAGAAAGCGGACGAATCCTAAATAGTCGCTCTATTTAATTTCAGCAATTTCTAAAATGAATCAAATTCAAAATTTATTCTGTCAATGTGCAAATTAAAGTTGTTGTTTATTTGTGATATTTCGCAAATAAGCCAAAACCATTATTTACTGTAAAGAAGACAAAAAATAAATGAACCGCCCTATGATGCATTAAACCACAATCACCACATGTCTGTCATGATAACCTACCCACAAGCCCAGCACAGTTGCTGTTTCGTGGAATTTCACTTCTCATCAGCTAGGCTAGCTAGGTAAACTTATCAACCCTCAAATGATCTCTGTGCTAACGGTACATTGAGCAGTTTGCAACAATCACTGGAGTGGGTCATGGAGCCCACTTAACATCCGAAAATAGAAAAGATGGCTACCGTGAGGGTCCCACCTGGAGATAATTAATAGGTAGGCTAAAAAATCGACACGCCAGCATATCTGCTAGATTATCTTACCAACATAGCCATTGAATTACAACACATGTAGTTTTCATTCATAGGGCCCATTCGGTAAAGGGTGTCATTGAACAATTTCTTAATATAACACGCCCTTCAAGCTTTCAAGTTTCAATATTTCAAAGAATATCACTTCTTGTCAGCTTTATTTATTAGGTACTGTAATCAAATTCATCAATAGAGAGCAATCTAAAGCTACGCAATCAAACATACCTACTAAACCAACTAAACCGCGACCAACACCTAAAAATATTTCTGATTTGCGGATATGTATTGATACTTACCCTTCTTAGTTTAAAAGATCCAATATCAGCAGCTGGAAGGTAATTAAGTATCTTTGTGTAGTCGTGAGAAAGCAATTGATCCACTAATTTATCCATTCCAGCAAGTGCATTCTCGCAACTGAAATATGAATTAAAAAGCTTTAATTCAATCAAAATAATCAACTAGACTAGGTTCGTTTGTGCTTTATGATAACTTGTTGATTGGGTAAAATGTTGAAACATTCAGTTCCACTACCATTTTCTTATTTCCATTGCCAGAGCAGTAACACACTAAAGCCAAACACTAAAAGAGCCCCAAAACTAACCATTCACAAAATCACATTTATACTCATGCAAACAAGGTGAGATTAAATAATGTTGAACTGATGATGGAGAGTTTTAAAATGTTTTTATCGAATTTTTACTGAGCATTAAATCACTACATGTACAGCAACTAAAGAGTAAAAAAAAATGAAACAGCAAAATGTCTATTTAGGATAGCTCAGCTACTACCTTGCTTGGTACATTTTTGGGCAGTCCGACAAAGTCATCTTGGTCCTAATCACAAATAAATTACTGAATAACATATCCTATTTACTGAATTACTGAATAACATATCCTATTAAGTATCTAAAAAACTTGGCAAAAGCATTCTTTACCAGTTGAAAAAATACTCAGATGATTTAAAGTCAATGGCATCATCGATGGACAAGCGGAGCCATGAATACTCTTGCACCAAAACTCGATAACCATCACAACTGCTCTCAGATGAAATATGAAGTTCCACGGTATAGACAGTTGTTGCTGCAACATTGTCTCTAGCTGTGTTTCTCTGCATTAAAATACAAAAAGTTGTTTAAGATCATCAAGTATATACAAAACGAAACAACTGCATACAATGCACATTGATGCAATATTGTAGCCAGAGATGATAGAAGCTTTGTATTGCAAATACTAAAACAAATTATCAATCATATAGCATCTTAGCTTTTATTTTTAATTGCTTGCTTAAATCAAACCGCTATCAAAGATTTTCGAAAAGTAACACTTTTAAGCGCATCTTACAGTATTGTATCATTTCCGCAGTTTCCATATCTCGCTAATCACCAAACCTTTGCATCTACCACTGTCAGTGTTTAGGACATAGTTGAAAAAAACAATTAAACTTTTTTTTATATTAATGCTAAAAGCTTAGCCAAAAGAAATTAAGACTGACTAAAGATGGAGCAATTTTGAGACAGTGCAGTGATAAGAGTTGTACACATATTGTACAATGGTAAGGTAGATTGACAACAGAGATTGTTTTGGTTAATAATGCCTCATTATTCTGAAACAATAAAAACACTTTATTTAAAACTAACCTGTATAATGACAAACTTCGCAACACGAAAATTGTTGGTGAATTTGGGACAGTTGTTATTTCCACTAATAAATTTGGTAAGGTTTATTTTGCTTATAGAAACAGCAGGCTTTTTTGCTTTGGTTGATTCATTCTTGTGCCATCCTACAACTACAACAAACAAGTCATCACAAATTTCATTGTTTAAAAGCTTTGCTGGTATTAAAACACCACTTAAAACAAACTTTAAAAATAAAGAGTCAGGAGACAACAAACAACAGTTGGGAAAAAATATCAAACTATCACCATTTCTTGCATCTTAAAAAAATTTCATGTAATAAATAACCAATGAATTATGTGAGCCAATAAACAATTTAACCTCTTTTTTGAAAAATGCAATTCATAATCTGTCTTTGTAAAATTATCTTATCATGCAGAGAATAGTTTAAAAACGAAAATTTTTCATTCATTTTCTAACGCAAACATGATTTTATTATCTGGATTCAACACTCATCTTGATGGTCACAGTGTTGGATTCTAAAATCTAAAAGTTCTAAAATTCTAAAAAACCCAAAAAAATTTTGAGAGTGTGGCTTGCATTTAAGTAATTTAGCTTAAGATAGAATAGAAGTTAGAACGCATTACAGTATGTGTATCATCTAATAAACTTGGAAAAAAATTTTGCGTGATGACCAAGATCCACCCAGCCAAACTCAAAAAACAATTGCAGTATCACACTAAAAGATGAAATAGAACAAAATATTGTGCTGAAAATTCAGCAATAAAAAGGATGAGCTGAAAATGTTTTACCTTCAACTTTTCCTTTAGTAAACTTGTCATTTTGTTCCAAGTTGCCATACCCATACTGCGCAGTATCTAAGAAACGATTTGCAGTTATGGAATCAAAAATGAAAGCATCTTTCACCACCACAACTTTCAAATCACGTGCTTTACGAATTCGATAACTGTCAAAATTTTCCTTTTCACCATTTGGTGCGATTACAAAGTCAATCTAAAAAAACATATATTTTAATAAATTAGATCATCGATATCATAATTCCGAATTAATATTATCACAGGCCATTAAATAGGATTTCGCAGATTGAGTTACTACTCAAGCTAAATAAAGCTAAAACTAAATCAAATTTTCTACTGAAATACAAAAGGTTTCACTGGCAGATTGGTATCATTAAGCACACCCAGAGTAACAGAGCATTTTCAAAACCAGAAATGACAGATGTAACTTGTACGGTACAATATGTAAGTAACTAAGACTGCAGGTATGAAAAAATAACCAACTGCAATGTAATACATATGAGAAGCTCAAACTTGTAGATACTGCAATGTACCGGAATATGAAAAGCCCAAACATAAAAACCTCTTAAGTAGTTTAAACAATACAGCCAGTGCCAGTAGCCTAGGGTACAGAAATGATTCAACCAATCGCTAAGCAGTGGTGGAGTACCATAGATGGAGCACCAGTTGTTGAAGCAATACGCTAGACGCGGGTTTGATTACCATTTTATACTAATGACTGCAAAAGTCAGCTCTCACAGAGCTTTTTTCTGCTTGACATTCACTGATTCAGCAATATTATACACTGATACATGTAACACAACGCAGTGACTGGGCACGAATCGTGAGTGGTTAGATAAACAAATATTCCCGTGACGTCACTCGTTTTCAGAAATTTTTGTGTTGATTAGCCTATTACATTGATAGGTTTGGGTTAGAGTTAGGGTTAGGCTTTGTTACAAAGTATCTGCAGGCATGGAATGTGCGCCAAGCCTTTTCCACAAAACAAACAGTCAGTCCATCAGTGTTAAATCTACACCTTGTTGAATACTGTACCAGTAGGCTACACCATGCAGTACAGAGTATGTCTGATGTGGTCAGGCAGTACACAATAATCTGCAAAATTGCAAGCAATTTTAACTTACTGTTTTGTTTAATATATACGATATTGTTCCGCCATGTTGAATAATAGCCTTTTGCAGATTCTTCTTGTTTTTGAAAGACAGTCCAGAATCCAACACAAAAGTACAATTTTGAAAAATAGGGTTTATGATAAGCATACCGGTAATTAAACTGCCAGACTGCAAATCTTCAGAAAAAAATGGCTTAAACACTGAGCAGTTTAATAGCCTAGTTAAGCCTATCTTGCCAGTAACCTACCTCCAGCTTCCTAACTAGGCTACTGTCTGACTGTCTCAGGTCTAGTTCGACTGACTACCAGAATCTGACTGTCTGAGAAAATTTATCAGTATCATTTCATTCGGACAGCCACTGCAGTTTAACCACTTTAACATTGCAAATTAATGAAATGGGCAATACCGGTAGGCCTACTGTAAACGTAACTGCAAAAGACGGAAATATGACACGGATGAAAATGCAGAAATCGTGCTAAAAAGCAGGTTAGGGTTAGGTTAGAATTTACCCTAACCGCCACTTCCTGCTTTCGCGCCTTTTAGCACGATTTCCGCCTTTTCTTACTTTTCCTATTTCCGCCTTTTAGTAGGCCTATTGTCCATTTCATTCATTTGCAATGTTAAAGTGGCAAAGCTACGGTCAACAGTGGTTGCAATAACGTTTGGAGCTCAACTTGAATTTGAATGTTCAATGTAATTATCATAGGGCTTTCAGCTCTTTAGCGCGGTAACGGCTGTGGCGAGTCAAAAGGAGCGCGCTCCGATTGCGGTTAACCGGCTCGGTTGTACAACCTTGAGCGAATGTTGATTTGTTGAGTTAAGAGGCTATCGGCTCCAATTATCTTTTGTTTGTGGTTATTTTGCTGCAAGCTTCCACAACGCCACTGGCTGAAGCAGGAACTGCGACACACTTCCCCCTTTCTGAAAGCAGTGGTAGGAAGTGGCCTGCTGATGTCGGCTATACGGCGCTTCTATCAATTGAGATAAATCGTAGCGAGCGCTAACATCAATTAAACAGGTAAACATTTCAAGTACAAACGGGAGCTTAGAAAATGCTTTATTTATTCATTTTCTTAACAGAACGACCATAAATTTCTAAAGAACAAATACAATTCAATAAATACAGGTATTTACTCGCAGTTGCGAAATTAAGAATTGCATTGATCTGATGGTTTCAATTTTTGACTTCTTCCCACGTAGCTTTGCTACTTCGCTCAAGGCCACAAAACAACGATAATTAACAGAGATGGAGTCCTTGAGGACGTCCTTGGCCTCGAGGACACATTTTAAAGTCCTTGGCATTGGCCTCGAAGCTCAAGTCCTTGGCCTTGGCCATGACCAGAGATATCAAAAGTCCATTCCTCCACCCCACAAGTCCACGAAAATTTCCTTTCCTCGGTTCGAGGACAGCATTGTTTTTTGATCGGTTGAAAAGGAAAATAACTAAACATAAAAATTTCTTAAATTCTGGCATAAGCGTATCCAGGATTTTTGATTGGGGGGCCTCAATCTGTCAATCACATGCAATTTAAAGTAGCAAAAGTAATTCCATATACAAATCGGGTAAAAAGACAGATTCCTCTAATTAGGCCAATATCTGTTCTAAGTCATTTGAACAAAATTGTCGAGCAAGTGGTTCACAAAAGATTAATTGATATTTTTGATAAGTACAATATTCTCAATGAGAATCAATTCGGTTTCAGGAAAAAGTTTTCAACAAATTTAGCACTACTAGATCTGTATGAACAATTACTCCAAAATAAAGAAAATGGACTAAGGACTGTCTTTGTGTTTCCAGACCTCAAAAAGGCCTTTGATTCAGTTAATCATTCAATTCTTATTAAAAAAATAAACCATAGTGGAATTAGAGGGAAAGCATTACAGCTTTTAAAGGCGGTGAATTATCCAGCCAATTCCATTGGTTTTTAATAGCTAAAATTGAATTAAAATTTTTGATATTTTTTGTTTTAATTTTGGAGCTGCGGTTGCGAAGATATTCAAGAAATGCAAAAAGATATCCCCCCGAAAAAGTTTTTGGAAACCCTTAGTTTTGTTCTTCCCGCCAAAACCACAGTGACAATGAGAGCTAAAAAGGACCAAGATATACAAGTACTTGGGAGTGTGGATAGATGAAGGCCTAAATTGGAAAGCTCATATAGCCAAAGTAAGCTCGACTTTATCAAAAACTGTTGGTGTGCTATTCAAAATCAGAAATTATGTAAGTATGCCCTGTTTGAAAATCTTCTATTATAGCTTTATACAATCTAAACTTATCTATGGCACATTAACATGGGAAGGAACAACAAAGGAGAATCTCAGTCATTTATCCACAACGCAACACAAAACTTTGCGTTCAATTACCTGTAGTCCTCGAAGATTAAACTTAACCAAGCTTTACAAAAAGTGCGAAATATTACAGCAAGATAAACTTTATACGCTTGAAGTGGCTAAATTTGTGTTTCGCTTTCACAATGATGCTATGCCGAGTCAATTTACTTCTATGTATAATAATATCAACAAAATCCATTCCTATAACACAAGGTCATCAAAAGACCAAAATTTGTTCCTACCAAAAAGGGAATCGTCCTTAGCCATTAAGCGTAGCATTAAATTTATTTATTTATTTTATTTATTAATTTTATTGACGGACTCAAAAAAGATCGGTCCAGCTGTACAAAGGCGTAAACACAACTACACACTAATCACACCCAAACACACACAAAGCTTTAAACAAGATAGATTCCAATCGTTTGTTCTTGCATCATCAGTATATCGTCCAAGCTAGGTATTCTGGTGCAAGTTTGCAAAATGATTATTGTATGGACCGGACCTAAAGTCACATGATCTTACTAGCGCAGATAACCTCACGTTGCACGAGTTGATACATTGAAGCATAAAATCTGCTGTGTGCTTTCTGATCAAAGCATGGAAAGTAGGCACGTTATTTTGGACCAACGTGGTAGATATACTTGTGCGTCGAGGAAGATTAAACAATATCCTGTAAGTATTGTTATAACCTACTCTTAAACGAATAAATGTCGATTTTCGATACATACACCAAACAGTACTTTCATAAAGACAAGACACAAAAGTACGAAATAATCAGTTTTTTACAGCTTTAGAGCAACAAAAAAAGTTGTCGGAGTTAAGATTTGGAATGAAATTCCTCCGTAAATATCTAATTTAAAAACCACAAAAGCTTTTACAAAAAAACAAAAAACAAACCTCTTTTCTGCTGCAAAAGATAGTTAAGTGGAGAACTGTAATCTTTTTCTAAATATTTTGCATTAACTTAAGACCGTACACTACAGATGATGAAATTTTCCGTAAGAACTGTAATTTTCTGTAATAGCTGAAATCTTCCTTAAAGGCGGTAAATCATCCAACCAATTCTAGTGGTTTACAATAGCTAAAATTTAACTATAATTTTTGATATTTTTTGCAGGGTGTCGAACCGTTTCAAATAACGGTTCGGGTTCAGGTTTAGCTCCGGCTCAAAATATTTTAGCGGTTCAGATTTGGTTCGGGTTCACTTGAGCACCATTTTCGAGGTTCAGGTTTGGTTCAGGTTCACTCAAGTAAAATATTACTGGTTCAGGTTCGGTTCGGTTCGGGTTCATTGACTTAAAATTTAACTGTCGTTACTCGTTTCGTCCAGAAAAAAAAGGAGAAATTGCTGATCCTGTTGATGATCACCACTGCTCTTATTGTGCGTGTACCAGCGTCAGCGGCATCCGGATAAGGAAAAATATATTCTTACTTTTGTTAGGGGTTCAGGTTCGGTTCGGGTTCACTTGAGCACAATTTTGAGGGTTCAGGTTTGGTTCAGGTTCAATGAAGTAAAATTTTGCTGGTACAGGTTCGGTTCGGGTTCACCAAAATGAAACGGTTCATTCGGGTTTACGGTTCGGGTTCAGGTTCGGTTCGACACCCTGATTTTTTGTTTTAATTTTGGGACTGCGGTTGCAAAGATATTCAACAAATACGAAAAGATGTCCCCCCGAAAAAAGTGTTTGAAAACTCTGAGTTTTGTTCTTCCCGCCAAAACCACAGTAGGCCTAATGGTTTAGAGAACTGTGGTAGGCATAATAGTTTAAAGATAGTTTATTTTTAAATAGTTTAGGCCTAACCATAGATGGGCAAGTTAATGCAAAACATTAGCTTCGTTAACCACTAGTCCGTTAACAAACTTCACACCTCCGTTAACGTTAATCCGTTATTTTCAGCTTTAATTAACGGAAGTTAATAAAGTACGTTAATCCGTTAACATTTTGCGTGTAATTTACATTTCGTTTTATTCACTCGCTTCTAGAACACGCATTGACGCTGTTGAGCTGATTTTAAGGAAATATTTATTGCTGTAGTGGTCTTTTTGTGTTTTGAAAGTTAAATTTTACAGTCTAATCTAATTTCAAGATTAAAACAAGTTCAAATGCACAACGAAGCTGCAAGAAATTAACGATAAAAACCTTAACGGAAGTTAACAGAACTTAACGGAAGTTACTTTAGTCCGTTAACAGTACTTAACGGAAGTTAATTTAGTCCGTTAACATGAAAAAACTTTTTAACGGATTAACGAATTAGTAAAAAAGTTAGCTTCGTTATTAACGGATTAACGATTAACGGACTTGTGCCCATCTATGGGCCTAACTATCCCTAATAGTTTAGAGATAGTTAGGCCTAATAGTTTAATAAGATTACAGTAGGCCTAGTAGTTTAGAGAACTGTGGTTTAGGCGGGAAGATCAAAACTCAGAGTTTCCAAACACTTTTTTCGGGGGGACATTTTTTTGTATTTGTTGAATATCTTTGCAAACGCACCCCCGAAATCAAAACAAAAAATATCAAAAATTACAGTTAAATTTTAGCAATTGTAAACCACTGAAATTGGCTGGATGATTCACCGCCTTTAATATTTTGCATTAGATTTGGATATTTATTACTTTCACAGATAATCTTGTTTTCTTGCGTGTATTACCATAAATTTTTGCATCCCAAGAAGTGTTAAAATAAAAATTGCAATTATTTTAAGCGCAGTACACTACTGATGATGAAATTTGATGTAAAGCCGGGCAAATCTAAAGATCTGTGTTGGTATTGCAACAAACAACAAGCAATGGTTGCCTAATTTAGGCTGCTGTAGGCTGCTTGAATACTAGCTGTGTATATAAGTGTTTTTTTTCTCTCGTGTGCTTTATGTTGGGAGTTGTAGAGTAGACGACTGACATGGTCTTTCGCGTGCTTCCACCAGTGCCATTGGCGTTTGAGAATAAAGTGATTGATTGATTTAACGTCATCAAAAATTTTGAAAAGAAGGAGTTTTTATGGGACAGAAATACCTTGAAATGGAAGATCAGAAGCCTTGGGCTTGCGTTGGTGCGTAAACAGGATATTGCTAAAGGGAAACGACTTGAACCAAAAGTTAATATTTTCAAAATATGAGTTAAATTAAGTTGGCGCAGTGAAGAAACTAATGTAACTAAATCGTATCACGGACGGGGCCTGAGGGCGGTTCCCCCAGCCGCCGGAGGCTATGGGCGATTTTTAAGAAAATTTTGTAATTTTTTGGAAAAAATAGCTTTTTTAATGCCAGTTGGATCACATTTTGCACATTTTTGGAACCATTTGAACGAACTGAATTTTTAAGATTTGACAGCCGATTGAAAAAAAACTAAATTGTTCAGTCCTCCCTTTGCTTGCAATTCACGCTTAATACCTAGCATTTTTTCGATAAATTTTGTAATTGACTTGGTCAGGTGAAGGTGCACTGCCTTCTGCAATATTTTTAGCAAGGTGCACTGCTTTCTGCAATATTTTTAGCAGCAAGTAACTATTCACTCGAAGATTTTTCTTGGAGATCTTTGTTTTGTCACAAAAACAACCAGTTTTAGGCAGGGTGTCGAACCGAACCTGAACCCGAACCGTAAACCCGAATGAACCGTTTCATTTTGGTGAACCCGAACCGAACCTGAACCAGCAAAATTTTACTTCAGTGAACCTAAACCAAACTTGAACCCTCAAAATTGTGCTCAAGTGAACCCAAACCTAACCTGAACCCCTAACAAAAGTAAGAATATATTTTTCCATACCCGGATGCCGCTGGCGCTGGTACACGCACAATAAGAGCAGTGGTGATCATCAACAGGATAAGCAATTTCTCCTTTTTTTTTCTGGACGAAACGAGTAACGACAGTTAAATTTTAAGTCAATGAACCCGAACCGAACCTGAGCCAGTAATATTTTACTTGAGTAAACCTGAACCCCGAAAATGGTGCTCAAGTGAACCCGAAACAAATCTGAACCGCTAAAATATTTTGAGCCGGAGCTAAACCTGAACCCGAACCGTTATTTGAAACGGTTCGACACCCTGGTTTTAGGATTACATGTACGACTAAGGAGCCGGGGGCCCTTCAATTCAATTTCAATAATTTGTTCAATAAACTTTTCCCCTGTTTTTTTTTTTTAATATTTTGTCTCATAAACACTGCCGAGGTGGAGGTGGATTGTTATTGATATAAAGTTGATATAATAGAAGGTTGCTAATCATGCTACTGCATTAAGTTGAAAAAAGGTTAGATGAAGGCCAGAGGTTGCAAGTTTTAGGACAAAAACCTGGAATTTCTTCCGGGTTATGTATTTAAATTGATTGACAAAATTTGAATTGAGAGGAAATGGGCCGCCTGGGAATCAACATTATTATTATTGTTAATTACTGCAATTGTACGCGAAAATGCTAATAGAAACTGAAATTGAATAAACAATAAGCTTTGTTGTCATCCTTTTAGGTGGCATTTCAATTGAGGGGAGTCGGGTCCACTGCCCTCCTCCCCTCTTCCCCCCATTGGCTACGCCTCTGACTTCTGGCCTGTAGATTCGTTTCCTTTCCTTGTTTGAAAATAATATAATGTTGTAGCCAAGACATTTAAGTAAACCTTATTTGCAGTGGCATTGTGTGAAAGCTCAAATCAGACGATGAGAGGGCAAAAAACAGTGTAAATAGTTATTTTTATTTCTGCTAATACTTCTGGTGTGGGTGGTACAGACAGCAAAAGACTAAAACCATTTAGGGCAATAGCAAGGGATTCGTGTGTCCGGACACAAAAATTTTCGAATCGCTAATACTAAAATGTGACCGTCCCTATGTGAATGTAGAATCAGAAGAAAGCAGGCGCGTAGCCAGGATTTGAAAAAGGGGGGGGCTATTTTGAAAGAGTGAGAAGTGTGCATACGACGTTGACTCGAATTTTCATTGACCTTGAATCAGTTTCAGACGGTTTGTCAATGTCTCGGAAATGTCTCGGAAAGCTCGGAAATTCAAAGGTTTTTTCCGCCCAAAATTAGGTGATCTCCAAAAAAAAAAAAAAAAAAAAAAAAAAAAAGGTCTTCGCCAAAATTCAGAGTGATTTTTCTCCCAAGTTTCGCAAGTTCAAACGTCTGAGGGGGGGCTCCTTTCCTATGGGGGGGGCTATTTTCCATTTTTCACAGAAAATCGGCCTCAAAAGCACAAAATACATGCGTTTTTGCATACTTCACAAGCCAATGGGGGGGGCTCGAGCCCCCCCCGCCCCCCCCCTGGCTACGCTACTGGAAGAAAGTATGTACCTGATAATGAAACGCAATACAGTTCCAGGGATGGCCTATGATATACTGTGCTAAATGTTACATGTAGTGTAGCCCGGATACAACTTACAAAACGTTACTTGAGAACGACAGGTATTGTTCTGAAAATATTATTCTGTACTCGAGCGAATATTGCGAAGAATTTGTTTTGAGAAAAAAATAAACAACTTTAATTTTTACGTTTCTACGATTTGTGAGCCATTTAAAGGAGGGCACCGCGGCTTTCCTCCAATGCTTTCCTCCTTAGCACGACCCTGCTGGGATTTTAAGGTTACTTTTTGCACTTAAATAACTTATGTTAAATCTTACAATATGTCTTTTGGCGGCCGAAACGCATGCGCTCATTCATTGATAGGTATTACATGCAAGACTATGGAGAAACATAACATACACTGAAACGTAAAGAAAAGATTGGCTTAAAATTAGTGTTGGAAAAATGTGGGAAAACTGAAGTTTTTCTAACTTTCTACCGTATTTTTTATTTTTAAATATTGCTTTTAAACTCTAATTGCGTAATCTCCTTTAAAAGTCACAAAAATTGCTATTTTTCTAAAAAAATCACGAAAATTGTTCAACGGAGGTACGGGGATTTTGCCCTTGCCCCCAGAACTCAGTTTTTTCAAAGACTTGAGCTTGCAAGTACGGTATCTCAATTCATTTCAAAAATATAAATTTACCCTATTTTGCTATACTGTACTTTCAAATATTCATAGTCGTTATGCAATATTTAAAAACTATGATAACTTTTAAAAATTTCTGTGAAAAAAAAGGTTTAACCAAACAATAAAGTTGTGTTTGAGAAACTGCGCAAAAAGTAGGGATCCATGATCAGTGGACGTTTGCACCGGGGTCTTAACTGATGAAATTAACATTAAGACCTTAAAATTGATCATTTTCACGCAAAGAATTTAGTTTTTAGTTATTCTCATTTCCAATTCACGAGTTACGGCCTTAATTGTTTCATTGCCACAATACCGCTGCGGAACGTAATCAACATTGCTGCTGACGTGTAAAACTTTAAGATGATATTCAGTATTTTTAGAAACTACTATTTTCGAATTATCATCAAAAAATTAAAGAAATACATTACTTAAAGATTTCGCGCTCGAAAATTATGGAAAATTTGCCGATCATAATTTAGAAAAATTGTGTCCTTGGTCCTTGGCCTCGACCATTCCTCTCCTTGGCCCCGCGAGGGTCTGTCCTCGAAAAGTCAATCCTTGGTCTTAGCCTCGGATTTTTTTCGAGTCCGTAGCCTTGGCCTCGAAGGTTGTGTCCCCGACTCCACGTCTGATAATTAATCATCGTAAAGCACCAGATTTTGGAACCCAACAACGTGACCATCAAGGTGAGTGTTGAATCCAGATAATAAAATTATGGTTGCGTAAAAAGCGAATTTTATCTTTTCGGACATGCTGCTGACTAACCTTTGGCAGGAAAAAAGCTCTCAAAACAAAAACCGAGCAAAAGAGGGCAAGATCTATGATATAGAAAAGGTCAGCAGAAAAAGGATGAAGGTCTTCCTTCAGCAGAAAAGAGAGAATATTATTCGCATAATAATGAACTATGGAAAATTTTGAGCTATTTTTTATGTTTGTTTCCTGTATTTCAAGGTACAGTATGTATAAACGCCTACGGTAATTAAACTTTTTGTGATAAATTTCTTTGTAAAAACGACAGTAATTACAAAATCAGCTACTTTTTAGTAATATAATTTAGATCTCTGCATAAAGAATTAAGACCGAAAAAAAGTGTTTTTCATTTAAAATTTTTAGAGTTATGATGAGTAACAGCTGTTTCGTGCCATTCTGCGCACAAATATCAATCGAATGCAATGCCAAGCAAATATGTTGTTGTTTTTTTCAGAGCACCTACATATTTCACCACAGTGAAATGCGTGATCACGCAAAATCGATTTGAGTGGCAAAGCATAGACGAAGAAGCAAGGCCAATGACCGTATTACATGAAGTGTGTAATCACAATGTGATTTTACAACATATGCAAAGCGTCAACAATATCAAAAACAAACAAAATCTGACTTATTGATTTAAAAAAAATAATCTGACGCATTTGATAAAAAAAAAAGTTCTACAACATTTCATCAGGGAAAAATGCTTATATTTTCTTGCTATGTCAAAAACAAGAGCATAAAGCAGCCGTCATTCCAAAAATGGAACAACTTATGGTATACAGTAACTTACAGTACTATCAATTTAGCTCCGCACTTTATAGTACAGGGTGGGCCGTAAATAACGCACCAAACTGGAACTAAATAACACTGGAATTGTGCATCAACGCAAATGGCGAGCATTTTGAGCATTTGTGATTGTACCAGCGTGTGCGTGTTTCTCTGTTCATTTGTTAAGTCTTTCTTTAATAAAAACGTGTGTTATTATTATCAATATTGTTTAATATGCTTTGGTGCGTTATTTACGGCCCACCCTGTACAATGCGCTACCAGTGTAGCCAATATTCAAAATTATTACGAAGTGTGTAAAATCTGATCGAATTGGATATCATTAAATCAACAATATAGGCTAGTTATGTTTCGAATGAAAAAAAAATTTTTTTTTTTGCATTGTGTTCGAACCAGTTTATACAGTAGCATCTACAATGTGTTTAAGAGCGATTACTTTATTTGGTATAGCAATATTATAATGAAATACAGTACACTAAAATACTGTTCTAAACAGCAAAGATAAGTAATCGCCGTAAATAGACAAGAAAAAATATGAAAGTTCGCTCTGTAATCATACTAATAGTTTGCTATGGTATCTATCTTATAATTGGAGCTAGTGTATTTCAAGCTCTGGAATACGCCAGGGAAAACCGAATGTGCGAGAAAACTCTTGAAGATCTCAAAAAGTATAACATCTCGGGATCGAATAGGTTTTTTGGCAATATAAAAGAACTAATTAAGGTATGATATCTAATGAACATCCAACGATATTATTCACAAAACTTAATCAATGCAGCGTTACTATAATTGGAGTAGTCTCACTTGCGGTATTTCGAACAAGAACAAGGTTCAACAAAATTAAAATATTTGCTTTAGACAAAAACTGATGAGCTACAGTATTGTAGACAAAGCTAGAAGAGTTAGAAAAGCTTTTGTTGCCAATTTGGGCAATTACTATTATTTAGAGTAGTGTTTTTGCTAACAGCAAAAAGTTTAGTTTTATCGAACCTTTTCGTGCTGTAGATTAACCTAAATTGTCGCAAACGAGACAACACCGTGATGGTCAGGTGTGATAACTTTTTTTGCATTTTTCGGGAAAAATTCTCTAAATCAAAGTTGCTCAAAGTTGCGCCCGTAAAAAATTTAATACGACCTACGTCGAGAATGCAATTTTGGCCTCCCACCAAAGTTATCACTCGTGAACAAAAGATACTGGCGTAATTATCAGAGGTGGAATCGAGGACACAACTTTCGAGACCAAGGACTTGAAAAAAATCTGAGTCCAAGGCCAAGGACCGACTTTTCGAGAGCAGACCTCTCAAGGCCAAGGACAGGAATGCTCGAGGTCAAGGACCAAGGACACAATTGTCCTAAATTATGGTCGACAAATTTTCCATTACTTTTGAGCGCGAAATCTTTTTATTTCGTTAAGTTTTTGATGATAATTTGAAAATAGTACTTTCTAAAAAATAAATGAATATCATTTTGAAGTTTTACACGTTAGCAGCAATGTTGATTGCGTTCCGTAGTCGTATCGTGGTAATGAAACAATTAAGGCCGTAACTCGTGAAATGGAAATGAGAATAACTAATAACTATAAATTCTTAACGTGGAAATGGTAAATTTTAAGGTCTTGATTTCAACAGTTAAGGCCGTACGTAAATGTCCACTGATAATAGATCCCCACTTTTTCAGTAGTTTCTCAAATACAAATCTTATTGTTTGGTTAAACGTTTTCTTTCACAGAAGTTTTAAAAATTATCCTAATTTTTAAATATTGCATAACGACTATGATACCATTATCTAAAAGTATAACGAAATACGATAAATTTATATTTTTGAAATGAAATGAGGTACCGTACTTGCAAGCTCAAGTCCTTGAAAAAAACTGGGGCGAGGAAAAAGTTCCCATTGCTCCGTTGAACAATTTTAGTAATTTTTTTTTCAGGAAAATAGTAATTTTTGTAAGATTACACAATTTGATTTTCAAAGCAATTTGAAAAAAGAAAATACTGCTAAAGTTAATTTAGAAAAAGTTTAGTTTCCTCTCAGTTTCCCAACATCAATTTTAAGCCAATCTTTTCTATACGTTTATTCAGTGCATGTTATGTTTCTCCATAGTCTTGCATGTAATGCCTATCAATGAATAAGCGCATATACGTTTTGGCCGTCAAAAGATACTTTGTAAGATTACACGTTTAACTGCAAAAAGTAACCTGAGAATCACAGCAGGGCCATATTAAGGAGGAAAGCATTGGAGGAAAGCCTCGAAGCCCTCCATTAAAAGACCCACAAATTGTAGAACCACAAAAATTAGAGTGGTTCTTTCTTATCTCAAAACAAATTCTTTGCAATATTCGCTCGCGTATTTTCAGAACAATAGCTGTGGCCCTCAAGTAACGTTTTGTTACTTGTATCTGGGCTATACTATATGTACTATATGTAACATATTTAGTATATCACAGGCCATCCCTGGTGACTGTATTGCGTTTCAATATCAGGCACATATTTTCATCTGATTCCACATTCACATAAGCACGGTCATGTTTTAGTATACTGGATTGGCACCTCGAAAATGTTTATGTCCCGACACTCGAATCTCTTGCTATTGCCCTGAATGGTTTTAGTCTTTTGTTGTTTGTACCACCCGCACCGGAAGTATTAGCAGAAACAAAAATAACTATCTACATTGTTTTTTACCCCCTCATTGTCCGATTAGAGCTTTCAGACAATGCTATTGAAAATAAGGTTTACTATGACTTGTCTACCACATTATATTAGTTTTCAAATAAGGAAAAGTATTGACTGGTCAGAATTAAGCATAGGCGTAGCCAGGGGGGGGGGCAAGGGGTCCGCCCCCAATTAAAATGCCGTCAATGATGAAAAGGATGACAAAAAAGCTTATTGTTTATTCAATTTTAGTTTCTCCTAGGATTGTCGCGTACAAGAGTAATTAACAATAATATTAATGTTGACGACCAGGAGCCGGTCCCCCTCATCTCAAATTTTGGTCATCTCAAATATTAATGTTGAAGACCAGGAGCCGGTCCCCCTCATCTCAAATTTTTGTTCATCAATTTAAATGACTAACCCGGGAGAAATTTAAGGTTTTTGTTTTCAAATTTGCAACCTCTGGCCTTCATCTAACTTTTTATAAACTTTTTGCAACAACATGATTAGTAAACACCTATTATATCAATTTCAAATAACAATCCACCTTCACCTCACCAGTTTTTACGAGACAAAATATTAAAAAAAAATTGCTAGAGGAGATGTTTATTGAACAAATTAGAGAATTGAATTTAAATTGAGGGGCCTTGGGCCCCATAGTCGTACACGTAATCCTAAACTGGTTATTTTTGTGACAAAACAAAGATCTCCAAGGTAAATCTTCGAGTGAATTGTTACTTGCTGCTAAAAATATTGCAGAAGGCAATGTATCTTGCTTCCCTTCACCTGGACCAAGTCGGTTACAAAATTTATCCAAAAAATGCTAGGTATTAAGCGTGAATTGTCAGCAAAGGGAAGACTGAACAATTTAATTTTTTCAATTGGCTGTCAAATCTTAAAAATTCAGTTCGTTCAAATGGTCCTAAAAGCGTGCAAAGTGTGATCCAAATGGCATTGAAATAGCTTTTTTTTTTCAAAAAAATTACAAAAATTTTCAAACAATCACCCATATCACAAACGAAGGCCCCCTGACCCTCGTCTGTGATATGTTTAAGTTACATTAGTTTCATCATCGCGCCTCCACAATTTAACACATTTTTTAAAAATATTAACTTTTTGTTTAAGCCCTCCCTCTGTAGCAACATCCTTTTTTGCGCACCAATCTAGGCCTTATGCTTTTGATCTTCCATTTTAAAGTATTTTTGTCCCATAAAAAGTCCCTTCTTTTGAAAACTTCTGATGGCGGCATATGGCATGTGATTTGCGGATTGACCCCCCTCCAAAAAAAAACAATGCTGTCCTTGAGCCAAGGACAGGACATTTTCGAGTTTGTGTAGATTTCGAGGCCAAGGATTTGAGCTTCGAGGCCAAGGTCAACGACTTCAAAATGTGTCCTCGACGACGTCCTCAAGGCCAAGGACGTCGTCGAGGACTCTACCTCTGGTAATTATAGCTCTCACGCATATACCTGACGAGGAATAGATGAAGACTAATTTTTTAGCCAGTTTCTTGTACTTTACCTCATTTTTATCCCGAGAATTGCCACTGTTTGGCCAAAAAGCTGCTGTTACCATTTCGGTTTTTGTGGACTGGATTAACCATACTTTGCAGAGGGGGGATATTCGCCCCCTCTCGATTTGTTTGTGATAAATCCTTTCTGAAAAAAGATTTTTATTTCGAATCAACTTGACTTTGAGTCATATTTATTCATAAATAACTTTTGAAAATTTCAAGTTGCTAAGCTTTCGGAAAGTTTCGAAATTTTGAGGTTTTGCCGAAGTCTTTCTCCAAAACCTGATTATTTTTAGGCCAATATTTAACTAAAATGACGTCATAAGACGCTTTTGTGACGTAACCAACTTGACTTAGGCATTTTATGCATCAGTATCAAAAAACAAATACATGTACAAAATTTTAACTGCCTGCACGTCATTGTAAAAATGATGTCATTTTTCAAAAATACGGCCGTGACGTCACAATGATGACGCCATCAACTTAAAATTCAAATTTCTAAAAACATTGGTGAACGCCAACCCGTGTGCCAAATTTGGCGTTCCCATGACTTTTGGTTTAGGAGGTAGCTGGGAGGAGCATTTTTGCCCCCCCCCTGTGCAAAATCTCGTTGGTCAAATACCCTGATTAATACAGGGTTAACCTGCACGCACCCTTGCTGGCTCTAATATGGCCCTTCATCGAAAAAGTTTGGGCAAACCTGCTCCAAACGCATAAAACTGAATGTTTCTCAAATGTAGTGTACTCTCCAAGTACAATTTTTAGTGCATCTTTGTTGCAGAGTGTTCGGCAAAAAAGTTTTTGGGAGGTAAAAAAATAATAGGCTTTTCAACTTTTCATTTATTTGACCCTTTTCCATAAGGTTAGGCTTGATACAGCACTTAGCCTACAAAAAGTAGAAAAAGATTAGTAGGAGTATTTAATTCTTCTTTCCGGCAGCTTTCGAATTGTGTTTACCAACTCTTTCCTTCTGCATGACATCAATCAACAAAAAAAACGTAAAATGTGTGAATTCTTACATTTCAAATATTATTTGCAGCTCCTTTTGACTGCCTCCAGTAATGGAGTACAATTCGACTCGACATTTAGCCCAAGTTGTGCACATAACTGGAACTTTGAAAATTCCTTCTTCTTCGCCGGAACAGTTATCACTACCATTGGTAAATTTATTTTATTAGCAATTTATGCAGAGTTGTAAGTCGGGCCGGGCTTTTCGGGTCGGGTTCGGGTTCGGGCCGGGTTCGAGCCTAAAGTTGACAGAAATTTCGGGCTTAATTCGGGCCTGAAACGTACTTTTTGTCTTAAGTGCACAAAAATCAAATCAAAACAACTTGGCAACATTGCTAAATTTTCCAGACCTAACTTAACTTTTAGGTTTTTGGGGCATGATTTGGGTTTCAAATTAGTTTTCGGGTTCGGGCCGGGTTCGGGCTTATATTTTCGGGTTCGGGCCTGAACTAGTCGGCCCGTTTACAATTTTGAACTTATGTACAGCACGAGGTTGACCGTAATGATATTTTGTAATGTGTTTTTCCAAAGAATTTTTGATAATCAAAAAAAAGATTCTCTGTTTCAGTATTTGCATCTTGAAAATGGCTAAAAGTAGAAAGTAAAAATTGTAGGTACAATGTTGTGATAACATATTGAAATCTTTCCCTATCTATATGAAACTATACTTAACACGAGCCAATATGCGACCATTGGTTTCATGTTAACATAATCACCGGGCATAATCATTAAATCATTGTATTTGAATAAAATGTTCTATTGAATAAAGAGGTTTAATTTGCCTGATGATTGTACTGATATGAAACCAATGGTCGCACATTGGCTCGTGTTAAGTATAGTTTCATGTAGACAATTTAGCTCTTCTCTTGCATCGAGCACTTACTATTTATAGGTGCTGTAGAAATAACGCTTACTCTTGAAAGTTATCCTTAGATAGACTTTTAAGGCGCTGTTTAGCTATCTTGTGATTAGGAGTATTATAGGACTTTACTCTTCGCAGGTCTAAAGTCAAAAAATATCAACTGGCCAGACGATATCATCTATTTTCCACCTGACCAACTAAACCAATAAATCAACTAAAGAAAAGTTACAAATTGAGTACAGAGGATAATATCTTAATCACAAAATGGTTTGTTAACAGAGTGTTGCTTAGGTTACGGAAACATCGCCCCAGGAACCTGGGAAGGTCGTGTGTTTTGCATATTTTACGCTGCTGTCGGTTTGCCGTTGTTTGGAATTATGTTCAGCGAAATTGGATCAATATTTGCAGGATATTTCAGAAAATTGGAACGCAAACTAAGAAAAAAAGTAAGGCCTACGCTCAAAAATGTATTTTGCGTAACGTTACTTTATTTGATTTAATTTTTTTTTTTTTGCTTTAAATTTTTTGTTTAGTTTCTAAGTCAATAATTTTGGAAAAATAGAAATATACAAAATTAAAGTTTTTACATAAACATAACTTAACATCAAAACACAGTAGGCTATACGTCAAAATTTTAAAATCAAAAATTTTAAATCCCATAGTCTGTTTTACCCGTTGTAGGAATTATCAGGGGTGTCTTATTCAAATAGAGTCAGACTGTAGGGTTTTAAATTTTTAATTTTTGACGTGTACTGTGTTATGATTTTTGCTATAGCCTAAGCTGTCGAGCACTTTTTTAAGTCGGTTGATTTTAAACTCTACTCATCATAAACATACTGTAACTTAGAATAGTTTTTTTTTCAAGAATAAAAGACATTATAATCCCAACATTTCATATTTCGGAGTATGAATTGCAAAGGATGCGATTATTATTGGAAAACTTACATTTTGAAAAATGTTATTTACCAAATTTGGTTTCTGAATGTGCTTTCTTACATTTGAGCTATACCGGTCAGTTGCTGATCAATCGGTAAAGCGTTCGTCACTGGAACGGGAGGTCTGTGGTTCAAATCTCGCGTACGTCAAATCGGACACAGTAATGCCAGCGGCTCGCCACCGCCGCGACATTTCTTCTAATGGAGCTGTGTTGCCCAGACGCAATTACGCGGACTCGCGGAGATTGGCCCTGCAAAGTCGTTGCTTCGGCGTAAATATAAAGATTTGATTTGAATATTGCGTTTTGATAGATACCCAGGTCGAGTATTCGTCACGGTTGTGTTTTATTGGCTTTGTTATCCTACGTCACGATATTTTTTGTTGCAATTCCTGCTTGGATTTTTGTGGTGGTCGAGGAATGGAATTATCACGAAGCTTTTTATTTTGCCTTCATCTCTCTAACAACTATTGGTTTTGGAGACTATGTAGCAGGTAAAAGAAGAAATGATAAAAGATAGGTCTATTCATGAAAATATCAGTGATATTTTACATTTTACGTCTATGCTTATTGCATAATCGATTAATCGTATCGTAAAACAGTTAAAATTTTGTTTAAAAAAATGTTAAAATTTTGTAACAATCGCAAGGTAAGCAATAATGATAAAAAGCTATGGATTTGCACCAGAGTTGTAAACGGGCCGACTAGTTCAGGCCCGAACCCGGGCCGAACCGGAAAATATAAGCCCGAACCCGAAAACTAATTTCAAGCCCAAATCATGCCCGAAAAAACCCGAAAGTTAAATTATGTTTGAAAAATTCAGCAATATTGCCAAGTTATTTTGATAATATATTTTTGTGCACCTAAGACAAAAAGTACGTCTCAGGCCCGAACTAAGCCCGAAGTTTTTGTCAACTTCAGGCCCGAACCCCAACCGAAAAGCCCGGCCCGACTTACAACTCTGATTTGCACACTGTTTTAGTTCAGTCATAAAAAAAAACATTTACCGTACATTGTGTATGTGGAATTAGCAGCAAAATCACTAATTTTTGTGGAATTCTTTGAAAAAATTATGCTTTTGTTTTTTGTTCCTAAAACCATGAAGAAATGTGCAGCATTTTGTAGGTTTTTGCTTACAAGTTTGCTATTTTTTAGGTGTCAATCCAGATTTTACTTACAACAGTGTGTATCGTGTGTGCGTGTATTTTTGGGTTCTTTTCGGTTTGGCTTTCATGGCTACAGTTATAAAGGTTGTGAGTGACGTCATACAAGCATCAGGTAAACATCAACATTTACGAAAGCACATTTTTATCCAATACTTGTATAAGCAAAACATGGTTTGTTAAACATGAATAAACAAACGGCACAGCAACGCAGAAGAAGATCAAATTTGTAGGAACGATCATTTGCGTCAGATTTTATCTTTCCAGTACAGCATCATGACAAACGATTCTTCTTGAATCATTATGGTATCTTAATGCAAGAAAGTACGTAAATCCTTTGGTTTTGTAATGCTGAAAAAGTGCATAGGCCTACTGTTGTACCTTGTGTTTAGCATTAAATGAAGAGAAAGTACAAAGATGAATCGGGTGATCATGATCATAATTTGGCAAAGTTTATTTTATCTATAAGTCCATGTAATAACCTTACTTTTCCAACATGCTCCTTTTCTGGCAATATTTTTTTGGTTATTTTTCGAAAAAGCATTTATATGGGAGCCAGTATAGGATGCTGAAAAATGGTGGTAGAAATAACTACATAAAAAAAGGGCGATCATTCTTGCAAAAACAAAAAAAAAATATTATAAATAACCAACCTAAAGTCCCCACGTACTCAAAAATAGAAGACATTCAGTTTAATCTGGATCAGTCTCTGGTTGTCAGAAAAAATGACTGCTGATGGGAAAGTGACACTGCGCGAGCGACAAGCACGAGAGCTTGTTTACCTAGTTTCTTCTCCCTACGTACTCGTTGCATTTTTACATCGACAGATTAAGCATTTTATTTAGTATTGTTGCTGCGCCGTCCCTTACTATAGTTCAACCTCAAAATAGATCCATATTATCGCAAAAATTTTGTGCTAAGTGGACGGATTTCTCAGATCCCTTATCTTCTCAAATCCCTGGATTAGGCCCCGACTCAAACACATAACGTTAGTGATCAATGAAAGTTTAAACCAGGTTACACATTCAATAAAATCACTACCGCACAAACGTAATTACAACGGCGCCTTGTTTTGTCCAAAACTGCTTTTCTTGAGGTTGAATTCTTACTCAAATAACAAATTCTTTTTTTTTTTTCTTTCTGTGCAGCAACTACTTGTATTTTTTCTGTTTGAATAAGAAATAAACGTCTTGAAGAGCGGTTTTCAACAAAAGAAGTGCTTGCATAATTTCAGGCTTTTACTGATTTTACTTACTAATAACCAAAGACTAACCATATAATATTATGAATAGCTAAGATGGAAGAAGGTGGCAGAGAAAATAGTGATTCGGACGCGATCGAACTCAAAAGAAGAAAATCAAAAACCGAAATGAATATTGTTCAATCTTGCATCAACACCACAAATGATCCAAGTCAAATATGACAAGATCTTATAATATGATTACGCATGTTTGCATTAAACATCGACGAAAATCAGGAGCCTATTTTTAATAATTTTTAAAAGTACAAACTTGACTTTATCTTGCATTGTGTAAGATTGTTTAAAACATTTTCTTGATTATCGTTTTCCCGCTGTAAAAGTACCGTTAGTCTCCGCCAACACAACACGAATGCATAATGCTTCAACTGCATTAACCCCGCAGTTCAACAATAAATAAATTTTGGTACCCCGCGGGACTGGTAAAGATTGTCTCATTGTGCAGCTACTATATAACACCACCGTTTACGTTTTTGCATATTTGTTTTCTTTACACTTTACGTTCTGGGTATACAACAATACATGTACTGTACAACTTAGGAAGAGACTACTGTATATTATGTTCATTAGAAATTTCTGTCTATACTTTTTTATTAATTCTGACCTAACTCTAACCCAAACTCAAAATCTTTCCTCTAAAACTAACCCGAAACTTAATCTCGGAAACCAAACCCTAATGTTAATGTTTGAAAAAGTACTTCGAACAAAAATTCGCAGAAGAATATTTCTAATTTTCGTTTTATTCTCTTTAACTTAAAAATTTTCAGTGAAATAGTCACTCCCTACATTTTATGCTTTGTTCAGTTATTTCTATGCTGTGCACTTGACTAAATGACAAAAGATGCTATTCCGATATGGCGCAATGTGGAATGTGCATCTTTCACAAATAAACACCGATATTATTGCTGTACTGTTTGTTCGTTTCTCCAAAGAAGTTTGCAAAGTTGTGGTTTGAATTTTAAATTACATTTAGGCTGTTAAAAACCTGGTCGATTAGGCCTATTTACTAAACGAAAATTGCGAATCAGTGAAAGAGCGTATTGTTTGTATATTTTAAACAGAAATTCGGTACGCCTGGCGTGATGCATTACTAGCGTTCAAGCTGCCATAAGGTTAAAATGAACCACTCATATATACATGAGTACGCTCACGATTTTCACACCCCTTGCAGAACGGACCTAAAGCTTGTGGATGAAACTATAACACCGTTGTCCGATATTCGTTTCGAAACCAGCATAGACGCATCCAAATTGCGATTGATCGGCTCGGGTAAACAATAAGATAGGTCTGGATTGCTTCGTACGCGAAAGGCGGATTTACACAGTATCAGTTTTTCGTTCGCTTTTGCCCATTTTGTGCGTTTTTTCTTCTACGTAAAAAAAGTATGCTCTTTTTCCTCCAAAGTTTCATATTTCCATATCCGCACTAACCAGATTGTCACGTAACCTACTAGACAAAAGTTTTTTAGAAAAATTTTTTGCAAAGGAGTGCAGCCCTATTTTGAAATATCGCTCTCATTGTTCACAATATATTAAACTTTTCAACAAAATTTTTATCAATATGTAACAGTCTATAGTCTTAATTTAGTGCGGATACGGACTTAAGAAAATCGGGAGAAAAAGCGCAACCTTTTTCACAGAGAACCAAAAACGTAAAATACGAACAAAAACGGAGAAAAACGGATAGATTACTGCAGGGCCTCAGAGAGAAATTTTTTCAGGTAATACGAAGACTGATATCGGGACCCTTTGCCAAGACCAAAGCCCCCAAAAAAGGCGAAAACCAAAAAAAGGTCTTTGTTGGAAATCCGGCCAGTATTTTGCCTAATATTGGGTGAGAAGCAAAAAAAAAAAGGTCTTTACCATGCTTTGCCTGAACATCGACGGGTACTACTGTAGTGAATATTGTATTGTTTCATAGTTTGTGCCGTTATTATGTAGTTTCACTTTGGGTTTTGCAGTTAGCATTTACGAGAGTCAGTAGGGAAGTGGTTGGTTTTATAAAGACAGTAAATTGATTGAAAGTAAAAAGTTGGTTTGATGAATAACTGATAATTTACCAACCTTTATTGTTATCAAATTACTGATCAATTTACCAACCTTTGTTGCTTTAAAAAATGTTAAAAAGCCATCATCAAATTCTGTGAAATTTTATCGATGTATGAAACAATTCGATTCAACAAAATTCTGCCAAGATCTGCAAATATCTTTGGAAAAAAATTTTAATGACATGTCTGAACTTAACTTGTTGAATTTTAATGGTGCTTTTCAACTTTTCTTAAATAGGCTGCACAACGTATTATTGCACATGTACCTTTAAAGCGATGTACAAGAAGACAAAAAAGGCTACAATGTGAACCTTAAATATCTAATCAAAGTCAAATCTTTCATTATACTCGCTGTAATACGCCGAAGCATGTAACGAGTTGGCGGGGCCCATCTCCGCGTCATTACGCCCAGGTAACACAGCTCCTTTAGAAGAAATGTCGCAGCGGTGGCGAGCCGTTGGCAACACTGTGTTCGATTTGACCGGCCCGAGATTTGAACCTCAGACCTTCCGCTCCAGAGACGAACGCGTTACCGCTCGACTAACTGGCCGGTACCTTGGATATCTAAAGGCTTAAATGTCTTCATATGAAACAAACAAAAACTTTACAGAAGTCACTATTTGAAAGGGTCGATTGATGATAAAAAATTTTATAAAAGATATTCAAACTTATTGACTAAATTAAAAATAGCTGCAAAAAAATATTACTTTGAAAACCAACTAAAAGCTGCATCTTCGAAACCCAAAGAAACTTAACGAATTTCGTGAGAGCTTCTACCCCATAAACAACACACTTCAGCATCATCTACCTTAGAAATTAATTCTATTATTGTTTCTGATAAAGAAAAAATTGCTGACAACTTCAATGAATTTTTTGCAAATATTGGGTACAAACTTTCTCAAGACACACAGTCATCTGTATCTCACACTTTTTACCTAAAAAAACAGCGTCGCATCCTCAATGGCTTTATCTCCGCCTACTTCTAGTGAAGTGGAATCTGAATTAAAGAGATTAAATGTGAATAAATTAACTAGTGATGACCAAATACCAACAAAATGTATTGTCATTGCTGCTGATTTTATATATCACCTTATTTCACATGTTTTGTAGGCTTCATGTTTTCTAATGGTATTTTCCCAAATGCGCTTAAAATTGCAAAAGTAATTCCAATACATAAATCTGGTTCAAAACAGGCAGTTGATAATTATAGACCAATCTCATTACTTTCGCCCTTTTCAAAAATTGTCGAAAAAATAATAAAAACAAAATTACTTAGTTTTTTGAATAAAAATAAAATATTATACGAAAGACAAAGCGGTTTTCGTAAAAAACATACTACCATGTTTCCTTTAATTGACGTTGTTACGGAATGTTTTGAAAATATTAATAATAGGTTGTACAGTTGTGCCATTGCATTAGACATTAAAAAAGCATTTGACTCAGTCAATCACACAATTCTATTAAAAAAGCTATCTCATTATGGTATACAAGGAGTTTATTACAAATGATTTGAAAGTTATTTGGCAAATCGAAAGCAATATATTTATGTGAATAACAAGATCTCCTCATTGCAAGAAACCAAGCAGGCGTTCCACAACGATCTGTACTGGGACCTATACTTTTTCTTTTGTATATTAACGATTTGCACAATGTATTATCATGTGAACCCCGTTTGTTCGCTGATGATACTTTATAATTGTATTCTTCAAAAGATATGAATCAACTTACTAGAAACTCTTTGAAATAATGAGCTGTTGCTAGTTAAACAATGGATAGATGCTAACAAACTAAAAATAAACCCTAATAAATCACAAGCAATCGTTATTAATCACAAACTACGATCCTCAAAAAGTGATATTTCATTAAAATTTAATTCTGACCGTATTCGAACTGCTGAAGAATTGAGATACCTAGGAGTTTTAATTGATAAAAACTTAGTTTTTTATCACGTATAAAAATGTTAGAAACTAAAGTTTCTCGAAATATCGGAATTTTGTTTAAACTAAATAAATATTTACCAACTTCTGCTTTAAAAACTTTATATTGTGCACTGATACATCCTTTTTTCTCCTATGGAATAATTGGGGATCCAGCAACAAATCCTTTTCTGCCAAACTAAAATCGTTACAAAACAAAACCTTGAAAGCAAATGGACGTCTTAATTGGCGCACTTCGCCCATACATCTACGAGGATAAATCAAAAATTATCCGGAATTGCTCTATAGCGCACTCTTGCTTTAGCTTTTTCAAAATTTTTTTTGCACGTGTTGTCTACTGTGTCACGTGATCACGATCTGCTAATCTAATTGTTCGTTCAGTTTTAACACGTGTTATTTTCTGTTGATAAAAATAGACGCTCCACTTGCACAATGCACCAGAGAAGAACAATGTGCTGTGGTCCGATTTTTGTGGTCAGAAGGTTCATCGGGAACAAAAATTCATCAAAGACTCTTAGCACAATATGGAGACAATGCACTATCGAAAACAACGGTATATGAGTGGATTGAGAAGTTTAAAACGGGCCGGACCAGTGTAAAACATGCAGAAGGAGCACGACGTCCATCAACCTCCGCCAGTGAAGAGAAGATTGAGCAAGCTCAACAAATGATTTTGGCTAACCGGCGCATTACCATTGATGAGGTAGCACAATCTTTGCAGATCAGTTTTGGCTCTGCTCAAGAAATCATTCATGAAATCCTTGGGTACAATAAAGTTTCTGCAAGGTGGGAGCCAAGACAGCTTACAGAAGAGCACTAGCGTAGACGTATGGAGATCTGCCAAACGTTACTGAACCGCTACAGCAATGAAGGTGATGCATTTTTGAGTCGAATAGTCACTGGAGATGAATCATGGGTGCATCACTACAGTCCTGAAACCAAGAGGCAAAGCTTGGAGTGGAAACATCCGTCCTCCCCAGTAAAGAAAAAATTCAAGAGTCAACTTTCTGCAGGAAAGGTTATGCTAACCATTTTTTGGGATTCAAAAGGGCCTATTTTGGAGGATTTTCTGGAAAAAGGGAGTACAATCAACAGTGCAAGGGATTGTGATTTGCTAGCCAACCGCCTGAAGCCTGCAATTCGCACCAAACGCCGAGGATTACTGTCAAAGAAGGTTTTGCTGCAGCATGACAATGCACGCCCACATGTTGCCAAAGCAAGCATTGAAACCATTAACAAACTAGGTTTTGAAGTGCTGGAGCATCCTGCATACAGTCCAGATCTTGCTCCTTCCGACTATCATCTTTTTGCCCCACTCAAAGATGCATTACGGGGTCGTAAATTTTCTTCTGATGAATCAGTGCAAAAAGCGGTGCATCAATGGTTGTGTGACCAGCCAAAAACTTTCTTCTCAGATGGCATTTATAAGCTTGTAGACCGCTGGAACAAGTGCATCGAAATGGGTGGAGATTATGTAGAAAAATGATAAATCGTTTTCGTGTTTTGTGTTTTTAAAATAATCCATAAAAATAAAAGTCCGGATAATTTTTGATTTACCCTCGTATATCACCGATTTGAAATTCTCAAGATAGATGATTTATATCAATTGGAATTAAGCAAATTCATGCACAGGTTTTTCAAAAACAACCTTCCAAAATATTTTGAAACTTTCTACACAGAATTCAAATTTTCTAACACACATAATACAAGATCATCATCTCAACGCTTAATGTTGCCCTACTATTCAACAAATAGAGCACAAAAATCGATCAAATTTCAAAGGGCAAAATTATGGAATTCATTGCCTTTTTCTTTGAAACAACTATCATATCGTAAATTTATTAAAGAACGCAAACGATGGACATTTCGAAATTACAATAAACTACAGTAGTCTACTACATTACTAGAACTTACTGATTTTTGCATTGTAGTCTCTACTAAGAGGAATAAGTCTCTTATTTATTTCAACTAAATTCGTACCAATAACTAGAAAAATGCCATTGACTTAGAGCGTTTTTTTCTCGTCTAATTTTATTTCAGAAATCGTTTGACTTGAAGAGTTCGCGTCCCTTCACGATTCCTTGTCGCATCGTAATATTTTTTGCTTGTGCTCTTGGATAATGATGAATTTTGTTTCACTTCGTGTATTGTTTGTGATGTTGACTAAACAAATAAATTCTGTTCTGTTCTAAATGATGTGGCGGATAACAAGAGAAAACGTTACACTACCGGTACTAATTACTGCCGGAGCAACAGCTGTACTTGAGTGTGCGTAAACTTATTAGGTCCCGCCTGAGCCCAGGCCCTTAACTTTAGTATGATTTGTTGTTCGGCCCGTGGCGTCGGATGTGCCTGCGGGTGGGGAGATTGTGTTGTTTAAGTGCTTACCTACGCCGGTTACTGTCAAGTATTGCTTTTAGGGGCAGTTGACTTAGATGACCGCATGGCCTATTCACTTATTCCTCCCTGCGTACTTTTAACGTTTGGTGAAATAAACTTGACTTGACTGGCTCCATAGCCGAGGGTTCGAGCACGATGTACCCCCAGAACTCACATCTCGCAGGCCCTGGCCTACTGTGTAAATTCACCTTGAAAGAGCATTCAAGTCAAGTTTTTCACTGCAGCAGTTGACCAAAATTCTGGAATTAGTGCCGTCGCTACGGGGGGGGGGGGGGGGAGGGGGGCGTTCCCCCTAACAACTGCTCCCCATTTTGGTTTACTCAGAATACGTTTTTGAAACATCACGGAAAAACAAAACAACAGACGATAATAGAAAAGTGAATAATAACGTTTGAAGTTTTCTCATTTCTTTGCGAAGTTGTTGGCAACCAACTGCTGTGCGTAAGTGTGACGCAATAATCCGTCTCATTATAGGGTTAACATGTTTTCATCACCAAAAAGGAGGATACCTTTTTAATGAAATTCAGTAACCGCTAGTTGTTCTGCATCGCCTATACGGCAAAAGACAAACGAAAGCAACAATTATTTTAGCTATAGATCAAAGTGTTATTACGTTTAATTTTTCGACTTAGTCCGCGAGTATTTGGCTGCTTCCTTAACTTTTTTAAAGGGGGTGAAGCATCCAGCTGGGATTATGAGCAAAAATTAAAGAAACATCTAAAACACTTCTTCGCTAAATTTCAGCTTTCTACGACGTATGGTTTCTGAGATATTTCATTTCAAAGTTGGGAGATCTCCCCGACGGTGTTGCCAGCTGAAATCCAAGTTTCAAGGAATCGGGATATATTATTTAAATTTTAGAAGTATTTCGGTTGTAACACCAATTCATGTATAAGTCTGGCATTCAGGAGCTTTCAAACCAATGTGAAAGATTACAATAAATATTATTTTAAGAAAGATGAAATTTTAACTGGCAATACTGTTGAGGAGATCTCCTTACTTTGAAATCAAATATCTCAGAAACACTAAGACGTAAACTGGTGAAATTTGGTGAAGATATGTTTTAGATTATTCTTTATTTTTTGCACATAATCCCAGCTGGATGCTTCACCCCCTTTAAGTAGTGTAGAATCAGTTTTAACAATGCCGTAAAACTGGTTGCACGTAACATCATTGAAATTGTACGCCAACTTCATGATGCTTGCAGCTGAATCTAAAAGAAATCACTCTCCTTTTTTTTACCATCACGGCTGCATCAAGGAAAAAATACGTTCAATATTAGCGTTATGAGCTACATATAATGCTGAAGTAAAACCAGGCGCGTAGCAGGAATTTGCAGTGGGGGTGAAGGGGGGGCTATTTTGGAGGCTTGAAACAACATCAAACCATCTTGACCCAGATTTTGATCGGTATTCAATCAGATTGAGTCGGTTTTTGTGCCCAAATATTGGTGATCTCAAAAAAAAAAAAAAAAAGGTCTTCATCAAGATTGAGATAGTTTTTTTGTCCACATTTAGGTGATCTCCAAAAAAAAGAAAAGGTCATCAGTCAGGCTGCAACCCAGTTTTTTTGGTCGAAATCACGTTAGTGTTTTATCTGTTCAAAATGCCGAAAAGGAGAACATTAGGGCATTTTTAACGTCCTCGTAGGACAAATTATTTTTCATTAAAAAGGAGGACATGTCCTCCCAAAAGAGGACGTATGGTAACCCTATCTCATTAACACGCCTTTATGGATGCGTCGCGGAATAGGGATGTAAGCCTGTAGAATCGTAACCGGTACTTCATTAGCGATTACGAAACAATACCTGATAACATGGTTTTGAAAGACCAGCTGTTTTTGTTTTTTTAGAGCACACTCAAAATTTTTTTAGGTCGCAGTTAGAGGCGCAGCCAGAGAGAAGGGGCTAAGTGGGGTCTCCTTAAGCAAAATTATTTAGAAGATTGAACCCTAAAATACACAAGCGTTTAAACATGTTTTGAACTTGACCTGAAATATAAGGGGAGTAAAGAGGGCTAATCAATTTAATTCTTTCAATGAATTCCGAATTGTAGCAATGGACTGTAGTTATTCATTTGGCTTCAAAAGCGTGCGAAATGTGATTGAAATGGCGTTAAAATTATTATTTTTGCCGAAAAATTACAAAAACCACTCAGCGGCTGGAGGCTCTCTTCCCCACGCCCCCTCTGTGATATGCTTGAGTTGCATCAGTTTGTTCAGCACGGGGCCTAAATTAGACAGTTTTAGTATGGGGCGTCAAATGTACTGTAAAGTAATAAAAATGCGTGTTTTTACGCTTTTTTGGGTGCCAAATTGCATATTTAGCTAATTACGCAAAATGCCAAATTGCATATTTAGCTAAATACGCAAAATGCCAAATTGCATATTTAACTAAATAAGCAAAATGACGCAAAATCTGCAAATTGACCACTATGCAAAAATGATGAACTTTTAATTCTAGCGGTTCAAGTCCATTATTACAACTTGAGTACTAGTCTGGTATAGAAATACGACAAAATACATGCAAACTCGGAAAAAATTTATAATAAGCTGAAATTTGGCACTATGACTCAGAACCATGTCCTAAGTCACCAAAAAAAATCTCCATGTTTTGGATATGGGACTCCCCCCTTTTTCGGCCTTTAAAGTTTGCCATCCAGTGTCAAGGAGTCTTTACTGTCCAACAGCCGGTCCAAAAGTTATGGAAGAGCCAAATTCTAAATCTTAATTGATTTTCAGGTGCAAGTAAAAACAAAATCATTTAAAAATTGATGACGTCATTGTTGGTGACGTCATTGCCAAATTTTAAGTTTTGGAAAAATGACGTAATCTGTATTGATGGCTCGAATTGTGAATGAGAGTTAGCGTTTTGGTTTCAAACCAAAAATTGCTTAAACCAAAGTGATGACGTCACAAATGTTTTGATGACGTCATCTGAAAGAGCTTTGATCGTAAATTTGAAAATGAGTGTTTGACCAAGCGTGTTTAATCAAAAAAAAAAAAAGAAAAAAAAGGTTATCGCGCAAGAAACCAAAAATTTTCCGCGAAATTTCATGCGTTCTCCAAAAAAAAAAGGTTTTTACAAATTTTCCGCGAGGTTTCTGGCATTCTCCGAGATAAAGTAAAAAAAAAAGGTCATGGCCATGGCCCATTTTTAACGATTCAAAAAATAGTGCTGTTCTCGGCTGAGGACAAGGCATTTTCGAAAATTTGTAGGCTTCGTGGCCAAGGACTTCACCATCGAAGCCAAGGCCAAGGACTTCAAAATGTGTCCTCGAGGACTCCAACTCCGCTGAATGTCCTTTTAACATCATGTTTCTGAAGTTGAGTTTCGTTCGTGGATTAGTCAGATGACTTGTCAGTTGTGTTTATGCCTTTGAACTGTTGGACCGATGTTTTTTGAGTCTGTCAATAAATAAATAAATACAGTCATGCAGCGGTCATACGTGACTGCAACACACACCGGACTAACCACTGTAGGTAACAGTTAGTGGATGGGCAGGTGAGTCAGTGAGCGGTAGTCCATTTTGAAAAGTTGAAAAATGTTGAGTCAGATATTTGCGCCTACTTAGCGTTCTTTTAGCTTTTGCTTCACGCCGATTAAAACTGATAGAATTTGCTGCCAAAATTTCTAATGACGTCATCTTTTATGACGTCGGTAGAAATAGCGACAAACAAGTGAATTATGTTTTCCACAAACTAATTTTGTGTGTTGCAGAGTATTTATTTACACCATTTTTACGCTAACATTTGGTTTTGCATTGGATCATTTTTATTGATAAAAAGCATTTGAATCACATTTACGATTTTTGTTCCGGTGAATCACAGTACGTTGTTAATCTATCCATTGACTGATGACACTGCGCAACGGAGAAATATGATCAGTTGGTTATGACTATATCTAACAGCAAAACGAATAAGCAAAAATAGCCTACACAGCACATTCGCTAATACACTTTCTCACAGGCGTAGCCAGGATTTTTGATTGGGGGGGGGGGGGGGGGGCAAACCAAAAATCACATGCAATGACTTTTTTTTTATAAATTTTCGAAAGAGGAACTTTTTATGGGGAAAAATATTGTAGAATGGAAGATCAGAAGCCGAGGCCCGCTTTAAAACGTAACCAAGCATTGCTAAAGGGAGAGGACTGGAACCAAAAGTTAAAAAGTGAAAATGTCTAAATCGAGAGACGTGGGGAGTAAACTATAGTACCACTCAAACTGATCACAGACGGGCGGAGGTTATTGGGGTCTGGGGACAAGGCCCCCAGCCGCTTGGCGATTGTTAGTAATTTTTTGAAAAAAATAGCTAATTTTAACGTCTTTGGATCGCATTTCACACGTTTTAGAGCAATTTGAAAAGGCTAGATTTTTAGGCCCTATCCTCCGCAATTCAAATTCAATAATTTGTTCAATGAGCGATTCCCTTAGCTAATTTTTTTTCAAAAGTACTTTGTCGCCTTAAAACTGGCCGGTTGTAGGCAGTACTTAAATTGTAAAATTTTGCATGGGGGGACGCTTTTGCAGCCTTGACCAAATTTCAGCGGAAATTATGTAATTCCGTCCCCGCAATTGAATGAAGACCAAACAAACAAAAGGTCTTCGCCAAAAATTGGTGTTTTTTCGCCGAAATCAGGTGAAGACCAAAAAAAAAGGTCTTCACCGCAATTTGGGACTATATTCGGCCGGAATTTGTAGGATTTATTCGTGCTGGCTGGCTCTTGATCGTTTCATCCTCCAGCGCTCAAATCTTGATGGGCGGAGTCTAAATCTCGATGGGGGACGCTAAATCTCGATGGGGGGACGCTAAATCTCGATGGGGGGCGCGTCCCCCCTACAATTTAAGTACTGGTTGTAGGTGAATATTGTTATTTAAAAATGGTACAATAGATGATTAGGTCAACTAGTAATTGTGTTATTGCCCGGGCCAGATTTACATTGCGTGGGGCCCCTGGTACTTGGGGAATTTTTACTACGTCTTCCTGCATAATGTATAGGTGAAGGCAGGGCTGCCATCGACATGAACCAAAAAATAAGGAGAATTTTCGGCAACCTTGTCGTCCCGTGGGCCATGCCGGGCCCATCAAGGTTCCAGCGGGCCACCACCATTCCAGCGGACTAAAAACAAAGGTCTCCGCCTGAAAATTTGGCATTTTACAGCCGATTGAATGGCGAAAATAAAAGGACTCAAAAATAAAAGGTCTTCGGCTGATAATTACGCGTTTTCTCTGCCGTTGTTGCGTGTGGTGATGACTGATGACCAAAAAAAAAAAAGTCTTCGCCAGAGACATTACTTCTTCTGTAAGTGCCAGGTATGAGAACCTCTACTCCTAAGATAATACAAAACTTAAGGACACAAGTCAAAATAAAGAAATTTCTTGAAAAACTAAGACTAAAATATTATCGAAGACAAAAACCTTCAAAATAAGGACAAATCTTACAAATAAAGACCAAGGACGTTATGGCAGCCCTGAGGTGAAGGCCAAAAAAAAAGTCTTACCATGTGAATGTGGGGCCCCTGGCATTGTGCCATATAGTAAATCCGGATCTGGTTATTGAAATACGTTCATAAAAAGGTTAGATGAGGACCTTAAGTTGCAACTTTTACGACAAAAAACCCTTAATTTCTTCCGGGTCATACATTTAAATTGATTAGCAAAAATTTGACTTAGGGGTGGGGGGCGGGGTCCCTTGGTTGTGTATATTAATATTATTGTTAACAAATGTTGTCCACGAGTACTGTTGTACGCGAAAATGCCAAAAGAAACTAAAACTGAAGAAACAATAAGCTTTGTCACATGCTTATCGTTGGTGGCATTTCCATTGGGAGGCGCGGGCCCCCTAGGTCTCCCCCTGGCTACGCCTGTGCACTTTCTGTAGCGCTAAAGCTCAACGAGCTGCAGCAGAGTAGCAGACGTGTTGTTTACCCATAATCAACTGAAATACAAACCGCTGGAGGCGCATGACATAAATTGCACTAATTTACATAATTTGTAATGGAGAGTGGTCAACGTGAATTAATGAGCTAAAAGAGTTAACAAAAATAAAAATATATCTATAATACAATCGAGAAAGTAATACCACACAAAGATCCTTCGATCGATCAAAATACCAAAACCACATTCAAACATTTTAAGTGATGACGTTACCCCCTACACCCTGGAAAAAAACTCTGCGGTTCTAGGCGAATAGGAAAACTGCCAAAATTGCATTGGGGGGCGACTCGCCCCTTTCGCCCCCCCCCCTTCATAGCGGCGCCCCTGCTCGGTGCGAGAACCCTTGAAAAAATTGGTACCTAAATTCACTCCATGAGTGCTCGAAAATCTGAGGTTACCGCTAAAATTTACGCAGTGGTGTAAGCGGTCTAAGCTTGACTTCTGCGCCGCATCATCCCCACAATATGACATGTGTTTTCTGCTCCACTTGCCGCAAAATTTTCGTGATTTTCAGCGTCCGACAATGCAAAGGATAGTATAATCAGATTTTAGAGTGAGTAGGCTTTCAGATTAGCACACAAGCGCAAGTATTCTGTTTCAGTGCTCTGTTTTACTTTCTCTAGCTATTGGCTGACCAACTAGCAAGTAAAGCGGTTATAGGTTACCGTATTACCTAGTAGGTCTACCAAACCCAGTACTTAAAACTGTGAAATTTTGCATGGGGGAGGCTTTCGCAGCTTTGACCAAACGCATTCGGAACGCGGATGAAATTTACAGGAAATTATGCTTCAAGTTCAGATGCTGTCCCCAAATTCGATTGAAAACCAAACAAAAAAAGGTCTTCTCCGAAAATTGAAGGGATTAAAAAGAAAGTCTTCTCCGCAATTTGGTACTATATTCTGCCGGAATTTAGAATTTATTCGTGCTGACGGCTGACAGCAGTAGCGTACGCAGGATTTTGAAAAAGGGGGGCAGAAACTTCAGAAAATTTGAGAGGAACATAGATCAGAATTTGAAATTGTCACACTCAAATTTCGTCCCATTTTTCGCCCAAAATCAGGTGAAGAGCAAAAAAAAAAAAAGGTCTTCACTCAAATTTCGTCCCATTTTTCGCCCAGAATCAGGTGAAGAGCAAAAAAAAAGGTCTTCACTCAAATTTCGTCCCATTTTTCGCCCAATATCAGGTGATTTCGAGCCCAAAGCCTGATGCCCAACTTGCAAAGGGGGTGGCATGCCTCAATTTTGCTCACTTTTCTATGCAATTTTGCATTGCCCAATGGCCCCCCGTAAATACGCCCCTGGCTGACAACCACTTTTTCGTCTAATCATCCGTACGCTTACTCTCAATGGAGAGAGCGCGGAAATCTCGTTGGGGGGGGACGCTGAAATATCGATGGGGGACGCTAAATCTCAATGGGGGGCGCTAACTCTAGATAGGGGGACGCATCCCCCCTACAATTTACAGCAAGAACTGCCTACACCTACACCTGCTGCCTGCTAACGGTATCAATCATTATCAAGTGCCAGTACCAATTTAGTAACTAACGATATCTAATTTGAAACGAGCTAGGCTAACGAAAAGTTCACAAGAGCATCCTATCAAAACAATTATTTTATTCCTCTTTTGAATAAGCTACGTTAAAGGAAAAGGCTTGGCGCACATTGCGTGCGCGTGGACATTTCATACCGGTAATAAAGCCAAAAACACCTAACCCCAAACCTTAACCCTAACCCTAATTCTAAGCCTAACCCTAACCTAAACCCTAACCCAGACCTATAACTGTAATCATGCTATGGATGCTAATCAAAATAAAAATTTCCGAAAGCGAGTGACGTCCCGGAAATCTTTGTTTATTTAACCCGTTCCGTGCGCCAGGTCACTTCGTACGTCAAAAGCTCATACCCAGAGATCTATAAAATACTAAGTTCCTTTTCTTTGGAATGCGTTGGATGCCGATTTGAATAACTGAAAACATGCAATACATTACAACCTTTTTTTTAAATTAAAGCAAAACTTAAAAATTCACTCTTGCCAAAATATGATTATGAAAAATATAAAGTTGTATTTTTATTTATTACTTTATTTATTTAATTTTTATTTTTATTACCTATTTTGTTAAATTTTTTGTTTGAACAATATGTGATCCCTGCTTCTTCTTTTTCCCTCTCTGCTGCTATTGTAGTATTGCAATTATTTGTCACAGTGTGTTCTCCAAAATTATACATTTGATATTACACAAAAAATCTTTTTAGTAGGCCTAAAGCTTTAAAAGGTGGCTGCAGACACGACGACAAAATCAGTCCCTTCACGGTCTTCTTGTGCATGTTTGGTTAAAATTTTTAACTTGAATTAATTACTGCTACTTTATGCCGAATGTGCTAAATGTATTTTTATTTTGCATTACTGTGTGTTGTTTATCTGTAACAGGTAGCAAAATAAAGTTCAGTTCAGTAGCGGTATCGGTATCAAACTACTGGACTGTGGAATAGGCTAGGGTAACTGCAGGTTATTCCGGACAGACGAGAGTAATTCCGGAAGGCCTTTTTATCGTTCAAACGTTACTAAATTGACATCTATTATTACTTATTAACTCTTTTATACTGATTTTCAGAAAGTTGAATCGCAAAATCTAATCTCAAAAATGATAATTTGGGGCATCAAAAATTGATGGTTATGGTTAAATAAACGGATTTTTCTTACTCCCGCTATCTGCGAGAAAGCACTCCGGTAATCTGTTAGGGTGCTTACTTATTTTTTCTGCATCTTCGAAAATTCAAATAGGCTAAATATAAAATTGCGTATTTGTACGCTAGCGTGGAAATCAAATGTTTTAACTCCTTTTACACAAAGTATTTGACCAACGTATTTTCATGGGGGAGGGAAAAAATCCCTCCTATCTAACTCCTCCTATAACCAAAGATTATGGCAACACAAATTGGCCCCGCGAGCTTGGTGCTCACCACAAGTTTTTGAGACAATTTGATTTTGAGTTAATGACGTCGTCATAGTGACGTCACGTCATTTTTCAATGACGTCATAAGCGGTTTAAATTTTGTACATAGGTTTGTTTTTTTATGATATTGGAAGAATTGATTGATCCGATCGCTTATCATCCTGGGACGTCGCAATGTCTACTTTTTTTGGAAAAGTTATATATTCATTTTATCCTAATTTTTCGCATACCGGACTTTTGCTTTTCAGCTGCTAAACAGATTTCATATCAGTTATGGTTGTGTGAAGTTTAAATTTCGCTGAATGAAAAAATAAAGATATGCAATCAAACAACAGTTGTGGTCGATATTGAGGTTGTTGCATGGCCGAGACAGTAAAGGCGTCGTTTTTACGACGTTCTCTGTTGATAGCGTGATGTGGATTGAACCCACACCATGATGTTGTAGATAAAACGCGTTATGACTTATGAGTATAATCTTTACGGGTGTTTTGAATAAATAGCAAATTTATTGGACAAGAATTTGAAGAAATCCACAAAAACACTCAAGCGCGTAGCCAGAAATTTGCAATGGGGGGCTGTTTTGGGGGTCTGGACCGGAGCCCTCATCCACCAGAGACTAATGGGGGTCTAGAGGCGGAGCCCCCAGCGCTCGAAAATTTTGCATTTTTTTCCAAAAAAAAGTTAACTTAATTTTAGGGCCAGTTTGATAAAAAAATAATGCTTTTTAAACGTGGCATTGAAATTGGTAGTGCAAACATGATTAAACTGTTTGCATAAACGGGCAATTTGGGAGGTGGCTAATGGCAAAATTTTAATTCTGGTATTTAGATGCTGGTAAATTATAAAATCGTATAGTTCAATAAAACTCACATGAAGTAATCAATTTCGTCCACAGCTTATAGAGAAAAATAATTAGGTAGGGGGGCTAATGAAAAGAGGTTTGAGAGGAATGATTGGTCATTTAACTAATACTGAATGCCCCCCCATTCCTAATTATAAGTTTATCGTATAGGCCTATTTGTTGATGACATCTATGTTTAGCATTTTTACACTAGCGATCAAATTTGATTGCTTACTTTTGGCCATTTTTCAAAGTTTTCATGTATTTGTGAGCTTTATTTTTGACAAATTAGCCCCCCCCGAATATTTGTTTCAAAAGATGTTTTAAATCACTATTTAATCCATTCCAGCGCATAAAACAGTCTCAAAAGAGCTAAAAGCGTGGTATTTTTCTTATTCTGCATTTTGGTCGACATGCCAATGGGTGGGCTATAGCCCCCCTTGCTCCCCCTGGCTACGCTACTGGAAACATTGAATCCCCGAAATAACTGTAATGTAATACAGAGGTGTAGTCGAGGACACAAGGCTCGAGTCGAGGCCAAGGCCACGGACACAAAAAAATCCTAGGCGAAGGCCAAGGACAGCCATTCCGAGGACAGACACTCTCGAGGCCAAGGACAGGAATACTCGAAGCCAAGGACCAAGGACACAAACGCAAGTGTTCTCCAAAAAAAAAGGTCTCCAAAAAAAAGGTCTCCAAAATTTTTTTTTAGGCGATCCCCCCAAAAAAGGTTTTCAAACATTTTTTCAGGCGATCTCCAAAAAAACGGTCTAGAAAAAAATTTTGCAGCCGATCTACAAAACTTTAACCATTCAAAAAATAGTGCTGTCCTCGATCCGAGGACAGGGCAGTTTTCGAGGACTTGAGGCTTCGAGGCCAAGGACTTGACCTTCGAGGCCAAGGACTTCAAAATGTGTCCTCGAGGCCAAGGACGTCCTCGAGGACTCCACCTCTGATGTAATAATTGGAAATAGTCGATAAAAATTTCTTCCAACTCAAAGCAGACGTAGCCTACTGAATGCATCTTTGACATTGACAGTTTCTTAAAAAAACAATGAAACTCAAATTCTGAAAATTAAGACCTCTGCAACTATCACCCTTATCTTTTAAAGAACAATATTCGACTTGCGTTGCAAACTGATAGATTGGAAGAAAATTTATTTGCACATCTTGCCAAGCCTACGTTGTAGAAGGAAGATACCTGAAAATATAACAAAATATTTGCAAAAACGTTATTGATAAAATTCATAGGTGGGCACAAGTCCGTTAATCCGTTAATAACGAAGCTAACTTTTTCATTAAATCGTTAATCCGTTAAAAAGTTTTTTCATGTTAACGGACTGAATTAACTTCGGTTAAGTTCTGTTAACGGACTAAATTAACTTCCGTTAAGTTCTGTTAACTTCCGTTAAGGTTTTTATGGTTAATATCTAGCACCATTCATTCATCGTACCGGTACAAACCAGTTTGCACTGGTAACACTTGTTGCATATTAGCACGAGTTTTATAGAAGAAAGCGAAGAAAGGAGCTTTTTTTGTGGCAAATAATAAGCTGCAGCCTCATAGGTCAGTTAATTATCGCTGTTAACAATTTCCAAAGATTTTCCGATCGCAGCTTCGTTAATGCATTTCAAATTATTTTTATCATAAAATGAGATTAGACTGTAAAATGTAACTTCCAAAACACAAAAAGACCACCATAGCAATAAACATTTCCTTACAATCAGTTCAGCAGCGTCAATACGTGTTCTAGAAGCGAGTGAATATGAAGGAATGTAAATAACACTTAAAATGTTAACGAATTAACGGACTTCATTAACTTCCGTTAATTCAAACTGAAAATAACGCATTAACGTTAACGGAGGTGTGAAGTTTGTTAACGGACTAGTGGTTAACGAAGCTAACGTTTTGCATTAACTTGCCCACATATGGATAAAATTCATTTTGGTGTTGGCGAGTTTACGAAATTTTTTATTGGCAAATTAAAAAATTTAGAAAAAAATTTATTATCATAGCTAAACCTAAAACCTATTCTTAACTGAGTTAATTTTTTGAATTTGATCTGAGTTAATTTTTTGAATTTGACTACTTTCCAGGGGCGTATTTAGGGGGGGGGCATTGGGCCATAGCCCCCCACTTTGGGTTGCCAGGATTGCAAAATTGCATAGAAAAGTGAGCAAAATAGAAGCATGCCCCCTTTGCAAGCTGGGCATCAGGCTTTGGGCTCGAAATCATCTGATTTTGGGCGAAAAATGGGACGAAATTTGAGTGAAGACCTTTTTTTTTGCTCTTCACCTGATTCTGGGCGAAAAATGGGACGAAGTTTGAGTGTGACAATTTCAAATTCTGATCTATGTTCCTCTCAAATTTTTTGAAGTTTCTGGCCCCTCCCTTTTCAAAATCCAGCGTACGCTACTGCTACTTTCATATCCTTTTCGTTCATTTTCGATATTGTACTTGACACTAAAGAATATATGCAATTAACTGTAGGACCAGACTGTTTTACTTCTCGTCCGCAATTGCTTCCGCTGCATGTAATTCCGGACAACAAAATTGCCTTCCCTTAATATCTTGAATTTCCCTTTCCAAAAAAATTTAAAAATATGCACGATTGCTATCTAGAGGATGAATGTGTGAATGCGCAAAATAACCGGTTAACGTCAACGTTGGCTTATGTTACTGCAAGCGCGAACTTAAAAACTGAAAAGTATTATGGAATTACCTGCACTTACCATTCTTGCTGACAGGTGGACTAGGCCTAATATTTAAAACCTAAAATGCTTGGTGGTAGTTTTGGTATGCTCAAGAATTTTTTGAAATTGCAGTCCTTTCAAAAGCTCCGGCTTGCTGGAAATGGTACTGGTAAGTCTGGAAACAGTGTGGTAGATTCTGCGTTACTGGTACTGCTTTATCCCTGGGTGCCATTAGCTGTTAGGTAGGTAGGCATGTCTGCCCACGGTACCATAGTGGTATGATTTAATATAAATAATCTAAAACCACATCAGAAAAAGCTCTGATTAAAATGGCAGGTTAGCGGTAATTAGTGGTAGCCTATAGACTAGGCCTACCGTAGTTCTTGCCTACTCCTATTGATCATAAATATCAATGATCCCATTACTGGTACATCTCATGTGCCATATGGTAGATCACTATGTTTTCAGCAAAGCTTAAATCTCAGTCTGTAAGTTACTTAGTGTACCGTAAGTCGTCTAGCAGTTGGCAAATTTATGCATTGATACAAAATGTGCAAGTTCATTGTTAACACAATTTCAAACCAAGTTTGAAGGCAAAACTTCTCAAGGCCAGTGTGTTTTTTGTAAATACTGTCTGTCACACCCAGCAGAGGTGGAGTCAAGCGCACAAGGATCTAGGCCACAACACAAAAAATCCAAGATCAAGGCCAAGGACACAATGCACTAGTGTTTTCAAAAAAAAAGGTCTTCGCACAAAAAAATTCCCCCAAAATAGGAAGTGACTAGTGTTACATTACTACCATCAACCGGGGCGACTTTGAACGTTTTTGAATCATTTTTGCTTGTCAATTCTCCCAGGTTTAAGCAAGAAAAGTGCTTATAGGCTGAACGTAACACTTACCGGTAGGGCCTCAGCAACTAGAACTGTCATAACTAAAAAATATTTCGCTCTCATAAGCCATATAGTCTATCTCAAAAAGCGTTCAAAATCACCCCGCTCTCTGGGGCAACTTTGAACTACCTACCAACATCCACTTAAACCTTCACTTACAAGTGCAAAGTTGCCTTTGCCTGGAATGTCTTTGATTTAGAGCGTTGCAGAGTGGCTAATTTTTCCACTTTGAGATTTTTTAACTGACTCCGGCTCTAATCCGGCTCCGAAATTTTACAACAACACTCATCTCTGAAATACTCCGATACAAAAATAAGCTTCGACAAAAAATTCGACCCAATTTTTATATTGCTCAATAACCTGGATAAGCATAGCCTAATCACATATTTTGATATTCCATTTCCAGAGAGCAAAAATAGTTGCCCATTCTACTACCAACTATCACTATGGCTTAGAAGATTAATTAAAGTCACACTCCGCACCCAGCTTGCATTGTGAACTTGCGTTAATTTAAAAGTCTAAATTGCTTCAGGGATATCTAGCGGGCGCGTGGCCGAGTGGTGAGGGCGGTAGACTGCCGATCACATCGTCGTGGGTTCAAGCTTGCAATCGTCTATCGCTAATAGACCTGACTCGAGTATCTACATGTCAATAGTAATGGTAAATGAATTGCCCTAATTTTGAGAATTATTTTGTTGAAATGATGACGTCATTGTCATGTGACATTGTGCTAGTCGTGCAAAAAAGAAAAAAATCTATCGAAGTTCAAACACTGACCTAGTAAGAGACCGCTCTTGGTCTTGAAAAGTATTTAACTGAAAACAAAGTTTGTTGTAGTGAAGTGTTCAAAGTCACCCCGGCGTTCAAAGTCGCCCCGGTTGATGGTATGTAATGCCCATAAAGGGAATAAGATAGCAAAGAGTGAGCGCTCATGTGCTCATTTACTCTTTTATATTTTCAAATTATTGTCAGGGTGTGGGTTAGACTTTGAGTTTAGGTTAGGATTAACGTTATGGTTAGAGCTATGATTAGGGTTAGGGTTAAGTTTAGGGTTGGGGTGGGGCTAGAAGAGGGATTTTCTTATTCTTACATAATGTAACAGCAGCCTCTGCCAAAAAAAAGGTTTTCATGAAGTTTTTGAGAGGTCTCTGGTGTTCTCTCAGACGAAAAACAAAAATGGTCATGACCTTGGGCCATTTTCAACAAATCAAAAAATAGTGCTGTCCTAGGCCAAGAACTTGACCTTTGAGGCCAAGGCCAAGGAATTTAAATTGTGTCCTTGAGGACTTCACCTCTGACACCTAGAATGAAACATCTGTCATTTAAAGTTCAGGGTTATTTTTTTATCATGCACATAATGTAAGTCATGTTTTTTTAATTAGCAGTTATATGGTTAAACTTGAAAGTGACTGCATTCAATACTAATAGAGTAATGGATCTAGTGATATAGTCAAGATGACTTATTGAATGGAAGATTTTGCATTTCATTCCTAACAAACCCTACTATTCAAAATATTTAAGTGATCAAAAAACATTTTCAAAATTAAATTCACATTTTCCTGAAACCTCTCAACAAAAAAATCTGCTTTCAATCAATTTGTTAGTTAAACGTGAAAACGCTTTTTAGGTTTTTTCTTTTCCACTTCTCATTATGCCCGATGTTACAGCAATCATGGTAAATACAACAAACCAATAAGTGGGATGGACCTAGCCAGACCAGCAGGTGAACAAAACTTCTTAGCAGACTGGTTGAGTAATAGAGCACTTCTGACTTGTGTCTGCCATGTCAGATGTATTTCTTGACAAGCTAAATTTGTTACTTTCAACTTTTAATTGCTTTAATTTTATATCATTATAATCATTTACTTTATATTCAGTGTCCAGTACAATACACTTGATATCTGAAACATCATCAATACAAATTCTGTTGTTAAATTAAATGACTTTGCTATGTATATCCATCTGTTTAGTATTTATCTTAGCTAGAAAAAGAAGACTAAAGCTTAAATTTTATATTTCAAAAGAAAAAATAACCTAAGTGTATGAGATAGATAATTGTATTGAGAATGCAGTTTAAGTGTGATATTGATTGTTTTTCAACTATAAGAACTAATATCTGATACAACATGCTTGTTTTGCATGGGTGTCTACTATCTAGGCTGAAAATTTTTGTCATAAATGTTTATTGTTTTATGTTCTCCTTACACTCAGAGCTTAGCAATACATATGCTTTTCCAAAGAATGTGCAACTCTAGTTTTTAAGGAACCCTTTCATTTAGTTTTTGATTATTCACAACAAAATTCCAAATGTTTTACGGTTTTGCTTTTATCTACTTATTTACAAATTCTGACTCGAATCTAGTCCAAACTTAAATCCTGACTAAGAAACTAAACTCAAATTTACCCTAATCTTGACCCTTAAGAAAGCAAATGAAAAATGTGTGAATGAATACTCTTGGTTATATAGTTTACTCTTTTAAATGTTTCATTGAAATATGTACTCACTTTCTTTGTTTTTTCTGTATATAGAAAAAAAATCATTCATCAAAAAGTTGGAAATCTTTATTGTTCCCAAGTTTTTTTATGTAACTTTTTTGCTTTGTACATTTTGCAGGAATACCCAGCATGATGCGGCTGCCGATTGCATCGTCAAGTGTTGGCCTTGATGCTTGCTTTGTTGGAATTCCTATTGACCATGGAACCAGCAACAGAGCAGGGACTAGGTAACTTTGGTAAATGGAATCAAATTCAAATGTAAAAAAAGTGAAATGCAAAGCCTGTTCAAACAATTTGCACTTACGTTATTTCAGATAGTGCCCCGCTGGGCCATCTATTTGGGTGATTTTTAAGCATCAAAATTGATTTTCACACAAACGATTGAAAGAAATGTACTCATATATGCAAAAAGCAGCAAATTTAGGTTCTTCATTTAAAGTGATTTAAGACAGAAAAACTAGATCTGGTGTGGATCATTTTGTTTTTCATGAAAACGATTTATAAATTTCTTCAATCACAGTTAATGACACCACTTTTTAGATTTGGACCACGACAAATTCGTACAGAATCTGCTTTGGTTCGTGAGGTTAATGTTTCAACAGGTGCAATGCCGTTTGACTCCTTATTGGTACTTTACAAGTTATATCATTGCAAATTGATTATGACAAAATCTCATTGCAGCCTCCTTTATGTTATGCTATGGAAAACCAGCTCTTTAATTATGCATTGGAAACCAACGCAGTTTTGATCATAAATGGTTTTGGACACCAAATGCTTTTAATTATGATGCTAGAAGCTAGATGCCTTTGATTTTACCGTTGGAGCCGAGATTTTCAATTATTATGGTAACCTAAATGCTAGTGGTTGTGCTATGGTCACCCATATGATTTTAATTGCGGTATGGAATGCAAAATCTCAGATAGTTTTGATTTAGGAACCCAGCTATAGCTTAATCAGATGAGCAGACAATGGGCACCTGTAAAGTGCTACCGCTACTTTTGCATTTATGCAATATCTTGCACTCTTTGCATGTGGTTGAAAAATACGATCTAACTCAAGTTAATGAACAATTTTTGAGAAGCAAGAAAATGTATTTGATTCAGTTATCGTAACCTTGAAGAAATTTGTTGTAATCTGTTGGAGACAATTTTTGCCCAACTGGCAGCCATTTAGTGCCAGATCAATGTGTTAGTCGTGAACCTAAATGAATTCAAAGGCGTTTTGCGTTTTCATTGCCAATTTTTTTAGTGCTAGATCAATGTGTTAGTCGTGAACCTAAATGAATTCAAAGGCGTTTTGCGTTTTTTTTCATTGCCAATTTTTTTTTTATTGCATTTGAAAATGCAATGAAAAAAAAATTGGCATAGATTTTCAAATTAGTCAAAAAAATTTTTCTTGAAAAGTTTTGCAAGATTTCGCAGTTTGGTGATTCCTCCACTTTTTAGATTTGGACCACGACAAATTCGCACTGATTCTTCATTGATACATGAAGTTAATGTTGCAACGGGTGCAATGCCATATGATTCATTGATGGTACTCTGACAACATCATTACTTTATTATATTTTTTGACAATACTTAGTTGTGTCGTAGGGGTGGCTTTCTTTCTCACCCACAGGTTCCACACCACCAATTTGTCATTCTCTTTTTGGCAGTAATTATCGCATTTTTATTCTACACTCTAAAATTTTGTTTGGTTTGTACTTAAGACCATGATGTACATCACCATATTACTAAGTCAGTTTGAATATAATATAGTGGCGTTTTGGGCCATATAAGAGTTTTCCCACGTTATAGAATCTTGCATATATTTTGAGTGGTTCTGCCTTTTTTATAATGCTGCTTGGTCACAGCTTTGACTTTTTAGGTGGCAGACATTGGGGACGTGTCTGTGAATTTGTACAACCTTGTAGATTGTTGTCGCATAATCAAAGAAAGCTATTTGAAAATAATGGAAAATAGTTGCATACCATTGACCGCAGGTTGGTTGCAAATATGTAGGACTGCTGTTTTTTTTTGGTATTTTTTTTTTATTTTGCTAGCAGAAAACCTGGTAGAATTGCTGGCAGAAAACGTAAAATCATCCAATTTTTTTTGTAAATTCATAAGCCTAGTTCTGTGGTATTCAACTTTTGCGAGAAAACTCTTAAGACTGCCGTTTAATATTGCGTTTAAGTCTGTACCGTATTGAATTTTCGAATTCTCTGCCATTGCTGTGGATCCGAGTGGTCGTGGAGGCTTTTTGATTGAAGTTACCGTACGTCAATCTCGTTGAATAGAGAATAGCAATCATTACTGCCAAATTTAATTCTGAATGTTATGCTGTATTGCAGAAGCTTAAAATATAATATTCAAATATTTGGTGCAACTTAACTTGAAATTGGACGCTAGTAATCTTCGCTTTCAACCTTCAGTATTGGGCCTACTTTTGACATTGTTTTTTTTGGCAGGTGGCGACCATACTATCACATATCCAATACTTCAAGCAATAGCAAAAAAGTATTTTGATCTGTTTATGTAGTGGATGGCTGGTCAAAGTTGTGTAGGATTAATTTTGCTAATAAAGTAGTGTACAACTTGTTTTGTAGTGAGAGAATGATCTTGCTTCGTTGCATTTTTTATTTTATTTTATTGAAATATTGTAATATTCAGGTTTTCGGCTGGAGTTTTGCAGCAAAAGCCAAGTTATATGCTCATATTTTGAAGCTACTCCGATTTGCTACTCACAATATGCTAGGGTTAACTAGTACCCTTGTTTTCAATTTCTTTTTTAATCTTTTTAGAACAGTGTTTCTCAACTTCTTGTGGTTCAGGACCCCTTTTAAGAGTTCCATACAGCCAGCGACCCCCCTTTCTGCTATATTTTTAGTGCAAATGAAAGTTATCACAAAAAACACTTTCAAAGATAATTAATTTCAAATAACTGCTCAATTTTACGTCTGTTACTTTGCAACGGTTGACTTTGCAACCGCAAAGCCAATTTTAGGAATTCGTGGTTTAGTGTTCAATAAAGCAATCTCATATCAGCTTGAATTTTTCAATAAATTTGAATCGTGCTTTCATTTTAATATATACAAGAGCTGAAAAGTCGCTCACGCAGAGGTATGTTGTGGCAAATGGAAGAAATATTCGAAAAGCCAGTTCTGATACTTGTGGGTTAGGGTGTACTTATTTTGACATTCTGAAAAGTTTTACTATGAACCTTTCAAATAATTTCATTTAATGCAAAATATAATGCATGAAACTTCAAACTTTTAAAATAAAGTTTAGGAGTGGCGCAAAGTCTTTCAAGTTAGGATGGGTATTTTTTGATTCCTATGTAGGAATTCTATCACCACTATGAACTGCAGAGTGTTATTGTTGCATTGTGACCTTAACACGCATAACAATTAACATTAGTGTCAATTAAAATTTTCTGAAAGTTAACTTAAGAACTACAGTGACGTATCGGTTACGATATACAGTAGTTATGTGTAGATTTCAATGTTTACATCATCAACCAGTTTTTCAAAAAAAAGCAGCTTTTTTACCCAAACAGCTTTTTTTACTCAAGATGGCTAGTCTTTGTGGTGTCTGACAGAGGATTTAAATTTGTTTGGCCTGTGTGATCGTAGCGTAGGTTTTAATACAAAATGTGCCTTGGTGAAAGTTTCAAAGCATGTCGAAGAAGATGAAACATTATCACAAACTCGATTGGATGTGAGCAACACAAAAATCAAAACAATTGTTTAGTGTGTCACCAAAAATAGAAGAAGGTTGGTATGTCTGATCAACCAGTTAAAATTCTCCTTAGAGCTGCCAGCAAGGTCCTTAGTAGATGCCTCTCTTCCACCCCTATCCCATTGCTTCTTTTTGAGACCCAACTTCCCCTGTTGAAAATTACTTTTGAAACACCAAGCTCTTTCATGCTTTGGACGTGTGCTGTGCCTCCTCCCACAATCACTTAATCTCAGCGCCCTTGGCTGAAAATCAATGATCAGTCGATTAAAAGAAGAAACCGTCCTGGTGATCATATTGTTTATTCGAAAAAAAAAAACTTTTATCCTTGCGCGAATCATTAATTACATGTCCACCAATCCCTTTTGGACTCCAATCAACTTTATTGTATTATCTTCCATATCTAACTGCAGTGGCCCTAGCTCTTCCCACCTTGAATATCCCAAGTATTGATTACTCTCGACGCGTATGTATGGGCCAATAGATCTCTCGCTTCCCTCGTTAGACAGGTCGCACTGGAGTGTATGCCATATAGTCCAAATGCAATACCTTCGATACTTTTTCTCTGCGAGACCAATTGCCTCCAGTTTCACACCTGAAACCCATTCCCTGGAGCACAAACTTGTCTGGAGGAACAACACAAGACGACTTGGCCATTTTCAGTTAGTCGTTTTAAGGACTCTGAATCGGCTCTTATCCTACTTTCCAAGGCTCCCTTATATCTCTGGCCAAGACCCCTCTAAAATGTCTGGTTTCATGCTTCCTCACTTTCCAACAGTGCCATTTTAAACTTCCAATGGGTCCCCGGTCATGCTGGTATCCCTGGAAATAAGCATCTGGAGCCTCCCTGCCTACTGCAATGCAATAGAAACTTTTTAGAGGGTCAGACACACAAAAATGTGTATTTTAAAATTTGACCCCAACTAACGGGACACCTTATTGTGGGTAGGATTCGCGCATGGCACACCAGAACTGAGAGAGAGCCATTTCCTGAAAAACATCACGTTCGGACGAATCATTTTTAAAATTATTAAATTGGTCTTGTAATTCATCGAGAATATCATTAACGTCCAAAGCAGTCGAAAACTGATTTCGTACGAATGCGGCTTCTTTTTCTTTAAGCTCAGGAAAATATTCGTTTGAACACAGTTTCAAGAGATTGAAGGTGCTGTGTAATCGATGTCTTCAAACGTTCATCGAGCTCTTCATCTTCTTTTGATAGGTTTGGACAAATTTTCAAACGTAGCAATATTTCTTTGTATCGCTTAGCAAATTTGGCTTTCCAACTAAGCTGCACATAGCATTCTAATATTTGCAATAATAGGCCTACAACCAGTTGACAACTTGCTACGGCATAACTGAAAAGCGATTGCTGCGAAAATTTTGACAATTTCAGAATTCTTTGCGATTAAGAAAATATTTTACAAATAGCCTTACGACCCCCCTGAAAAGACCTTTCCGACCCCCAGGTTGAGAAACGCTGTTTTAGAAGAACCAAAAAGATGTTAAAGTCAGTTGTTCATTCAGGCGTATAAACCAGGTTCGCTTCTTACCATTTACCAACCATCTGTCTAACCTTTCCAAACTAGAGCATTCCTTTTGGATTTCGCTTTGAAGTATTTTGTCAGGCTGTACCACAGCGCCTGGGTTATTGCTTTACACTGATAAGCGATATTTGTCTTTCACAACGACAAAACAGCGCATGGCCTGTTCAGTATTAAGCCAGTAGCTAAGGGTCCGCGACAACTGACCGCAAACCAACTGTCCGCCAACTAACTCTAATGTTTGTGGTCAGTTGGCTCTTGGTCAGTTAATGGCTGGTCAGTTGACTTGGTTCAATGGCTGGCTATCTTTCAAATCAAATTTTTCGTTATACTGGCAGTATTACGCTGAAGCCTGTAACAAGTTTGTGGGGCCCATTTCTGCGCCGTTGCGCCCAGGCGACACAGCTCTTACAAGAAATGTCGCAGCGGTGACGAGCCGTTGGCAACACTCTGTCTGATCTGACGGACCCGATATTTGAACCTCAGACCTCCCGCTCCAGAGACAAACGCGTTACCACTCAACCAACTGGACGGTGCTAGCAACCCAACCTTTGACTCACTAATGCGACTTCCTTCTTTCGATTGAGCTAAGTCAATTGTTGATTTTCAGACACGGACCTGTCGGTTTGGTGCACGTTGACGCCCATGGAGACTGCTCTGACCTTATGCTGGGCGAAAAAGTGGCACACGGAACACCATTTCGGCGAGCGGTTGAGGAGGGTTTGCTGGATTGCAAAAGAGTCATTCAGATTGGATTAAGAGGATCTGGCTATGCGGTCGATGATTACAAGTTTCAACTAGATCAGGTGGATCATTTTATCGTAAGATTTAGTATTGGATCTTAATGTGGTGATTCCGTTTAAACCGTTTATCATTCTTAAGTATCCTTCAGAATGCAAGAAATTTGATTTTAAACAAGGCTAAATAACGGCTCTGGGTTATGTCAACTGCTGCTCTAATAAACAGTATATCAGTTTTGTTCATTTACGAATTTTTTTAGGGCTTTCGAGTTATTCCTGCGAATGAGTGCTGGCACAAATCCCTTGATGGTCTGATGAAAGAAGTTCGAGAACAAATGGGAAACAAACCAGTTTATCTAAGGTATCAGTACCGTAGTTGAAGTTGTGTTTTGCTTGGCCTTTTTTTGGGTTACCAAAACGGTCACTTTAAAGATTCACATTTTCTGCAAAACAGAAAATTTAGCTTTACGATGTCTGCATTGGATAGCTTACGTTTGTCCAGAAATAGTTGAAGGGTCTCCTATTTTCTTCATGAGTCTTGATTTGAAACGAGTTCTGATTTGTATCTCGCATCCACTATTGTGCACGTAGTCTACTTTTTGTGTGAAATCTGTTTTGTTTGCATCTCGCAAATATTACAACCAATTTCGCATTGAGCTGGTCCCATTTAAAGTTACAGCTTCTAATACTATATATTTTTTTCATACGGTATTTTTCTAGTTTTGATATCGACGCTCTTGATCCTTCTTTTGCTCCGGGTACTGGCACTCCCGAAATTGGAGGACTTACTTCCATTCAGGGATTGGAAATAATCCGGGGATGCAAAGGCTTGAATCTGGTTGGCGGAGATTTAGTTGAAGTGTCACCGCCCTACGATACGACCGGTAAGATTTAGTTTGAACCATTAATACACTAATAGGTTCGATACTGCAGCTCTTGTAGTTGTGGCAAATTACTGCTGTAATACCAGTGGACTACCAAAAAGAAAAAAGTAAGGGCAAAAAAGATAACAATTTAACAGGATTTTTCGATGACTTTACAATTAATTTTTTCATGAAAAATATTTGTTACTGGAACAAAAAAAGCTTAAAATCTGGGACACATCAAGAATAGAAGCGATTAGATTTTCGCGCTTCCAGCTTTTGTAAGGAAAGTTTCGTTTCCGCACCCCTCCACTCTACATTGAAAGTGGAGTTATATCAGTGCGCGCCAGTGATATCAAATTACAGTAGAATTCGTTTAATTCATCAGTTCGCTTAATTCGTCACATTTTTGTGTCCCCGAGAAACTTATTGTTCGGCTTATTCGTCATTTGCAGATTCGATTCAATGTTTCAAGCGACATTCACAGCTCTGTTTGTCGCTGCATGATGGATTGATTCACGCAGTCAGTGCTTAGTTCAATACGTGTGAGATTTCAAACAAAGAGTCCTAATCGGATTAATAGTCTACAGGAAAATCTCGCTGCAGCAACACAAAAGGACGAAATGCGAGGCGTGTTTTAACTATATAACATTAACTATCAGCTGAGAGTCTAGAAGAGTTTAAACGGAGTACAATAATTATAGAGATTAATTGCAAAAAAAAGGGCAACTACAGTTTGAACAGCTAAGATTAAGAGTTGACGGTATAATTGCGCTTTCTGCGTTTCATTTCAGGACTGTTGTCAGAGCGAAGTTACAGAAAATAAATGTCAAATAAAAGATCTAATTACGTAAGCTTATATCGCTTTATATTCAGCATTAAACGTACATTATATTCAACAATATACGTAATAAACTTCGTTAACAGCAAAATAAGGGCCAAGTAAACAAGCTGTTATAGTTTCTGCCTGTTCGCCTAATTTGTCCATTTTTTCTTATCCCCTTGAAATGACGAATTAGGCGAATTCTACTGTATAATAAAACAAACGTGGCGTCCAACTACGTTTGCTGCAAAACCCTAACTTACTAATCTAATCCTGACTTTTCTCTTTTGACTAGCTTATTAAGCGCTTTTACAATCCATTTTTGCTTTTTAGGAACCACTGCTTTAACTGGAGCGAATTATATGTTCGAAATGCTTTGCGTTTTGCCCGGTGTAAAATATGCCTGATTCGATATTGTGTACTTTATTGTGCTGTGTCTGCTTTCTTTCATTTTCCATTGTGGTTTAGCGTTTCAATCATCATACTTCTTGAATAAAATCGGTGCAATCTTATTGATTTAAATATAAGTATTTCTTCCCCTGTTCTTGAGTTTGTGCAGTTCATCAAGGACCTAGTAGCGATGCTTTTTTTGTGTAAGCCCCAAGTTAACCACTTCCATTTTAGTCGTATCAGACCGCTGTTGTTCGATGAGAATTCAATGCCTTAACTTTAAAATTTCGTTCACAATATTCACTAAGTTTTTTTGTTTTTTTTTAAACAATTCATCGAGAGCCATTGCAACATCAGCATTTGACTATTGATACATTTTGATTTACTTCGTTTTACGTCCCATACCTGGGTGCATCCGTAAATGCTCTCATAAAAACACCCCCCCCCCCAAAAAAAAATGTGACAGCAGTGTATACAAATATAAACACTGGACTAGAGAGCAATTAATCAGTCGTCTCCGGCTATGATTTTTTTTCCGACTCTACTACAGTAGTAACAGTTTTAAAAAATATACGGTACCCACACTCAAACTTCTAACTCCTGCGCAATTGGGTAGGCTTGTTATTTGAAGTTTGATTTCCGCCTTGGTAACAATCCAACTCTGACCGAATGAGAAAAATAAAAACAGCGCTGCCAAGCCCTTACCTTCTCTATGAATCCTAGCAACAAAATAAGCAGTGTTTTGAAAATCTATTGCCTTAATGTTGAATGTTCGAAACGAAAATACGATAAAACAGTGCACGAGCAAAAGCAAGCAAGCAACTAATCACAAACTTGCTAGTAAAAACAGCAGAAAAGCAAGTTCGCAAAACGTCAGTAAAAAAACATTGAAGACATCGGCTGGATACAAACACTCTTTAGTCAGGTCTAATACAAATTTATAAAAAGCAGAAATTTGTAACCGTTAGACCAAGCACTATCAACTGCAACCCGTGGCGAAGTTTGTAGCAGTCGTTCGCGAGATTTAAAACGTCAGACTGCTGAAGCGTGGGGATACATGGTATGTTTTCCTCCATACATATCAGCCAAGCGTTGAAATCTTGGTCCCCAGCTGTTCAAATAATCATAATTTTGGTCGGAGTCTGTAGCAGACGAACAAATACTGCTTAAACTTCCAGCAGCTGATCCTTCGCCTTCGTAGCCATAAACCTGAAAAATAAACTCATTTTAAACTTACGAAAATTTGAGCTAAATCAACCAAAAAAAAAAAAAAAAAACCGATTTTAAAACAAAAAATTTTCGCTATATAGCTACAGTAAAATGCAACATGTTTTATTATTGACTCTTGCTGCAAACAAGACTCACTAGTCCACCAAAAATTGTTTAAAAAAAAAACAATCTCACCAAAGTGGTTGGCGAAAAACTGGTAAACTTAAGTTTGATTTTACTCAAGTCATCCAACGTTTCGCGAAATGGTATCAGCCACATAGCTATTGCTTCAAAACTATTACTTAGCGCTCGATAAAACGAGTACCGGCGACGTGTAGGATATTCCAGTTACGGTTACTCTTGAGCTACGTCAATATAAGCAATATCAGTTCTGGCAAAGCAAAGCAATCATGTAAGTGAGCCCCTGTACTTTAGTTTCGCGGCTGCAAGTAGTACAAAAACTAGACTAAAACCACTTCATGAAAAACTGCAAGTCCAAAATATCGATGGAATTTACAGATTAGAAGTAGCCAAATTTACGGCCAAAGTCAATTTAAATAAATTGCCTGTATTTTGTGGCAATCAATTAACGATTTTTGGAACATTGTCCTCCATCCATATGTACTCGACCCGAAGTGCTTCTTCCAAAAATTTTCAAGTGCAAAGAACATCGTTGGTAAAAACTAATCAATCGCTTAATATTTCTGGTGTTAAAATTTGGAATAGTTTACCAAGACATACAAGACATAAAGTTTTAACTTCCAGTGACAAAACATCATCAAAGATACTAAAGTTATATTTTTTGCAGTCGCCTACCCGTTTATAAGCGAATCCAATTACTTGTGTGGATATTACAATGCAGGCCTATCTGTGAGTGTGTTTTTTTCCGTTTCTTTTTTTTAACCAATTGTTTTCTTTTTCTAATTACAAAATCAAAACAAAACTTTCCGCTCAGGGTTGAAATCCTACGGCTGAATTATGTGCTATTTCTAAAAGGAGGAGCAGACTCGGCGACCGTGTCGCTTGATTAAGCGACGTTATTTTGGTCTTTCGCTCCTTCTCGTCGTGCTAAATCGAGTCTCTAAAAGTTTGCTGAATTTGCAATTTAAGCAGGATAGTTGGTTTTGCTCGGCAATAAAAGACTACTACTGCTTGCCTGCAATGAGTCGTAGGCTAATTTGCGATCATCTACGTCTTCAATGGCCTTCCGTTCTGCGATAAATTCTCTCACATCTTGACTGGGGATAAAAGGTCGACGGCGAGGATTGGACACGTAGCTGGTTGTAGTTGAAGGCGGATTCGCGAGTCCAGATCCACTTCTAGGATGAGATCTAAAATCAGTGAGCAAAAACCTTAACCGTGAAAAAACAGATTATTTCATTTTTTAACTCTTAAATTTTGATAAAATTTTTTATCTGTAGAGCGCAGTCACTCACCCATTTAAGATCATCTATAGATTTTCATATCAACACAACATACGAGTCTCACAAAAAAAAAAACATTTCTTCTAAACTACTATACCGTAGTTCGAAACAATTTGGAAGCACTTCGTAAATACGTTTCTTAGATCTTATCGCTTCATATCCGCAGTGATCCAGTGGACGAATTGTTTACATTTTAAAAAGCTACTACAGAGGATACCAACGGATAAGCGGGAAAGTTCATACCCAAAGCAGATAAATACATTTTGTTCTCGTAAAAGCACTTAAAAAAAAGTAGCAACTTTGTGAAGTAATTTAGTATGAGCAAAAGTGAGGATCGTACCCGGAAGTGCTGCTGGGACAATCTCTTTGTAAAGCAGACAGATCAAAGGCAGCAGTGTCCTCTTCTCCTCCTCCTTCCTCCGTGTAACTGATAAAGTTTTGCACTTCGGTATCGCACGACGACAAACTTCCTTTGATCAGCATCGCTAAATCGGTTTTTCTTCTGCGTCGATGACGGACCACGATTATCATAATCACCACAACTGAAACATAAACTTACAGTTTAATATAGTAACAAGTTGTACATTTCCGTGCTATGCAATTTTTTCATAAGAACACTAGGCCTATTTTTGCTCAAAAATTAAGAACAATGCAATCGTCGTCATGAAAAAAAAAAGGTTGAATATTTGTAAAAATTAAAAAACTGCCAATAAATTTCGCTACGTATATACTTGATCTAAACACCAGTCTAGTGTGTGCTAAATCAATGGCTAAAATAGACTGTGAGCAGAAAGCTATTTCGTGATTAAAAACACATTCTCAGCCTGCAAAATAAAGATGTTTAAAAGACTCGCGAACATACATACCTTACCGAAACGTAAAGCACACCGCAAACTTAGCCAAATAAAACTTTAAAAAAATTTACACTTACCCAGAAGCAATAGAAAGAAGACAGTAATTGCCACCAAAATCACGGGGTGAAAACCTCCAGCGCGAGACACAGCATCGCAAATAGGAGGTTGAGTGTAATCACAGTAGCAAACTTGCACTGTAAAAGTAATTGTTGAAGATTTTTGTTCAACTATTGTCAGAACGTATGGATAAAACCTTATTCCGCAGATCTTTTTTATAATTTGAGTAATCTTATACGAACATGAGGCTCATTTTTGCTCAAAACAAATTAAGAACAATACCTGCCTCAGCATGAACAAAATAATTAAGAACACAACTAGAACAACTTAGTCGTAAGTAATCACAAAGCAGCAGAGTTTTCTTGACTTTTCTATAGTGGAGTTGTTGATTGCCAGACAGTATAATCAAGATTCATAATAAACGAAAACTTTTAACCAAGCAAGAATAAATTCTCCTATAAAGTTAAGAACAAATTGAAGCTGAATATTTGTGAAAATTTAGGAACAGCCTGTCTCAACCGAAAATTTACTGGTTCTTCAAAAAAGTGTTTGTACTGTTATCATGGTTAGCCTTAAGGAACAAAGAAGTTTTCCGATAAGAATCGTCGAGTGCAATTTACCTCTTACAAAGAACTTTATATTAAGATTTACCAGTAACTTGATAAGTAGCGTTCATATTCGGTTTTCCACTGTCTTGAACTAAAATCGGAATTCGATATTCCCGGTTGTCGGTAACGTAGAAATCGTTATGGAGGCTGTGAAGACTGGCAGTACTGTCTGCAAATAGTTAAAAAAGATCAATGAAATTAATAAAAAACATACTGTACAAGAAAAAAAGTTCATGCAAGCCAATGATACACACGACTTAATAATGAATACAGAGTTGTTGAAAGAAATTTCGGGCCTGGAGGCAAGAAATACGAACGGGCCCCATTAAGAGAAATTCAGGGGCTGAAGGCCAAAGTAAAAAAATTCTTCTCACGAATCTTAGGCGTAGACTAAAAAAAGATCTTAACCGGTTTGGCGTTTTTCTAACCAAAAAAAAAAAAATACAGTAGCTTTTAATTGACTTTAAATAAAATCGTTCGGGCCCTATATTTCGGCGCCCCTCTAAAAAAACTTGCCGTGCCAGAGTATAGTTTTATCCCCCTTCCACCTCCTCTCAAGGAGTCAAGCACTATGACTGAATGTATTCATACTTTTTAGATTGAACAATAGAACACAATAACTAATTTTAATGTAAGGAATTTAAAAAGTGCACCTACAACACTCAGCTAAGAAGAAAGCAAGCAAAATGAACTAAAACAAACATTCTCTATTCCTCGTAAAACTTACCATTGTTATCTACAAGCTTAAAATGTCTGTAGTTTGCATTTTTCATAGGAAAATAATGGAACGGAGCTCCATTTGAACCAGTATCTGCATCCTTCATTACAATATTTGGAATCAAAACCTAAAAAATTTTAGTATAACAGTAATTAATTGGCTTTGCTCGAGTGAAAAAGTTACCGTTGGCTTCAAGAGACAATATTAAAGAAAAAGATACTTGTAGTTACTATAGAATTCTCTTTAGTTTCTCTTGGGATCAAGCACTCAGAGAATCTTTAATGTAGGTCATATACGGTAAATGTGCCATAAAAATAGGCTCAACGAGTTTGTCTGGTGCAGTGCAGAAGTCTTAAGTTGTGCATTTTCTTTTGTTATGCTGGTGCAATAATTGAAAAAAGTTTTTGCTAATCGTTACTTTCAAGCTTTCTCTGCCGAAGCGTTATATTTTCTATCGAATAACCCCCGTACCTTGAGTTGATGAAAGAGGAAGGCAGAGAAATAAGCTACCAATTTTACTAAAAGTCGACAAAAACAAGCATTTTGAAAAAACACACGTACAGTACTTGTAAAAATCTTCCCGTACGTTTTACGCCTCAGAGTTTTTCTTAAGACATCTTACTCATATAGAACACGTCTTTGATTAGCTTTTCTAGAGATTTTACGTACTTGCGTCTCTGTGTCCGATCCTTCACACACGAAGAGTTCCAAGCCTCTATCGTGTACCGGGGTAGGCGGGTTGTCGTTAACATCCAGTACAGAGACCTTGACTAATGCGGTACTATACAGCTCTGAAATTTATGCAAAAATTACTGTTAAGGTGAATCTAGAAAATTTGCCTCAAAGTTGTGAATACAAAAGAAAACGAAACTGAATGTGCGTCTTGTTGTTTTGGATTTTGGTTAGAAGTTTTAGGGTCGATGGTCGCCCCAGATCTGACAAAATCTGGTTTCAAGGTCTAGTTGCACCTCTCACCGGTAAAACATTTGTTTCTTGATATTTAGTTTAAAATTAAATCAAATGTTTTATTAAACTCGCTGTATTACGCCAAAAAGTGTTACGAGTTCGCTGGGTCAACTTCGCATCACTTTGCTCAGACAACAAAGCTCCTTTCGAAGAAATGTCGCAGCAGTGGCGAGCCGTTGGCAACACTGTATCCAATTTGACTAGCCCGAGATTTGAACCTCAGGTCTTCTATACCAATAACGAACGCGTTAACGCTCGACCAACCTACCGGTCATATATTAGTGATTTCACCGAACTTATGAAATATCTAACCATGTGAATTATGTGAATTATCTTTTTTTTTTGTGAAGACAGTCCTGTTCTAATTTTCTGCCGACCACTCTATTACCTGCAATACCAGCGGCAACCTTGAATTGGTACTGAGCAGTTTTTTCACGGTCGAGTTTTCGCTTTAACGAAATCATCCCTGATCTCGAATCAACAAAGAAAATATGATCTAAATCATCATCTTCTATCCAGTAGCTGCAAAAAGTGAGAAATTCCAGCTTTTTATTTACAAACAACAGCCATGTAGGGCTAATAATTGTCAGTCAGTATCCTGGACCCCTGATGGTTTCGCAATATTTTAAATATTAATGATGCAATCTTGCGAAGTTTGTAGATTAAGTTCTTATTCATTAAATGGGAGTTAGTAATTCAATTCTAAATTTACTATTTTAGCATTCAAATGCAAAGATGTATATTTAACAGCAGGTCAATTGCGTCTGTAAACCAGATAAAAGTCTTCGATGACGAATCAGAGCAAAAATATCAACTACTTGCGGGCCACCAATCCATCGCGCCCCATAACTTATCATCATGAAATGTAGTGGTCAGTAGGTTAATTGTACTAAAGATTTAAATTATTAAGCAGTAAAAATTTCACCCAAACACAAAAAGTTATGATTAGACCGACTCACATAAACCTGTCGCCTTCGGGGTCTTTGGCTGATACACTGTACAATGGCATGTTTATCGACTCGTTTTCGACAACTAAAGAAATGAAAAGTATTACAGTGAGTGATGAAAGATCAATACTAATGCAGTATAGTTCGAGTTACACCAATTGGTCAAAACCACTGAAGTAACTGACCGTTTGTCACCTTAGCGATAAGACCCCGGGCAAAATCCAAATTCGACGAAAAAACTCAACAAATTTTTGGTGAAGACTTTTTTCTGGTCTTCGCCTAAAAACCGTCGAATATTCGGCCCGTAAAAGCTTACTCCCATGAATAAATCTTTATTTACGCCACTGGTAAGAACGTAGCGAAACTATAGAGATTGCTGCAAAATATAAACGATCGCCTTTACTGACGTCGCTTCCACAAAGAGATTCGAAGCTACTACCTAGTAAAGAATACGGAACCAAGCAGAAAGTTTGCGAATATCAAGTTATAGCTTTTGGCTTTGACCAGGCCCGGAACTAAAGCCGAATAAAGTGTTATAGCAGAGGATGCTTTATTTTAAAGGTAATCCATAATAGCAAAATTCTTCAGTTTTTGTTCATCGTTTGTCCGGTTGCTTTGAGTATTTCGTTAAATGTCCGGGCAGGCTTCTTACAGCCAGTGGGTTATCACCCAAACGGACCAATTCATCTGTTTTTTCGAGGTGGAGAGTACAGCGGGCAGTCTGCTGCTATGTATTCTGCCATTTGGTTCTCAGCGTCGCTCTCACTTTTTGTGCATGAAAACTACTTATGTAGACTTTGTACGGCAAAAAAAACAGCTACAAATCATTCAAAATTACCTGCAAAAGAATAGTCAGTTTTTGTAAATTCAGGTGGCTCGTTGATGTTACCAACTGTAACAATGACGTCAGTCTCGTCTTCCATTGTTCTGTGAAAATAGGCGGGTTTCGGTGGCGCAACGTTAACCGCCTTAACTTTAAAGCGATATTCGTGGTTCTCAGCGGTTTCGTAATCCAGTTTCTGGAAAAAAAATGTACATCCAAGTTTTGCAACCCGTAAATTAACAACACAAACAAACAAAACTCTGGGAAAAGAGCTTACAAATGGTTGAAGCAGAAAAAGCTTAATTACAGTGAATGTTGGTGACGCAACCAGAGTTTTGGTTCAAGCCCCTACCTTAGCTGTGTAGATACTCTATACGAGTACAAAGCTATACAAACTGTAATACAGTATAACAGAGTATACTATTGACTATAGCTATTCAGGTTTGAAATTCAGTAACGCACCTTTTTGATTTTTATTTCTCCTACATTGTTCACGCTTTCAATTTCAAACATTTCGGAATCACCACCGGGAAGAATCTCGAAAACCGTGTTGGTATTTTGGCCAAGATCGGCGTCCGTGACTCCAAGGTGCAAAATCCCGTGGCCAATAGCTGGAATTGGTACATCATTGCGATTGAGTTGCATTATGTTAGAAGAAATGTTTCAAGATTAAAATTAACTAGCAAAAGCATTACACAAAATAAACCTCTACACAGCAGCACAAACATTTTGTAAAAAGATCCTGGACCTTCAGGTTGTGATATTTTACCGGTTGCCGAACAAATTTTAAGAAACATTTTTTATGTTGAATTTACTCGATATTAAATTTAGCCAGCTATTTTTTTCGCAATCACTAATTTGGAGTTGAGAAAATACAGTACTGTGCAGCTCGCACCTTAACGTTGCAGCTACGTGCTGTGTTAATATGGGACCAAACCTAAAGCTGATAAGAATATAATGACCGATTACGGACGATCGCTTGTCGAAATGGCAATTTTCCTGGTACAGATGTACCAGGAAGAAATATTCTGCCAATTAGCTTCATGATAAATAGCGACTGGTAATTATTCATTTTCAACGGGAAATATTATTAGCTAAGATCTATATTTTAGAAGATAGTCGGCACTAATTGTATTTTTCACCTATAAAAATGGTCAACTTACGAGCCACTTCGGGCACAAGAGCAGTGTATGGGCGCCTCATAAATACAGGGGGGTTGTCATTGACGTCTCCAACTGTAACAGTGAGTGTTGTATTAGTAACTCGACTAACTCGCATATCCGCACCAGGGTCGTCTTTGGCCTAAAGCAAAAATTAAGCTATTCGCAATACCTCGTTTAGCCGTAAAATTCTATTACTGTCATACTAGACCACTAATTAACTGATGCGATAGTGCGAAACTCTCTGGGTTGTGGGAAAACGTTTTCTTCGAGAATTGAAACCCCCAAAATCTGTTCTTTGGGGCTTGTGTCAAAGTAATATTTTTCCTTTCTTTGAATGCCAATAACCCAGTATAATCCGGAAATACTTTTCTTGCTATTGATAGACAAATATTCAAATTAATCTATTTTGTGCAACACTCTCTTTCGCAACCAAAGCCTCAGATTCAAGATGATATACCGCAAATAACATCATTTTTCACTGTCGCAGCTAGAAGTTTAAACACACCTGTATTATAAGTTTAAATGTATCTTCTTTTTCTCGATCTAGCATCGTGGCTGTTTTGATTTCCCCCGTGCGTGGCACGATTACAAAATTGTCTCTACCGTTTGATGGCAGCAATGAGTATTCCAGTTGGCCATACGAGCTTTTTGGATCATCGGCGTCAGTAGCTGTGATGGTTTTGACTAGTGTTCCTAAATTTTGGAATGCGGCCAGTTGGTAGAGCAGTAATGCGTTCGTCTGTGGAGCGGGAGGTCTGAGTTTTAAATCTCGGGCCGGTCAAATCGAACACAGCGTTGCCAACGGCTCGCCACCGCTGAGACATTTCTTCGTAAGGAGCAGTGTTGCCCACAGGCGCAATGACGTGGAGATGGGCCCCGCAAACTCGTTACAGCGGGTATACTGAAAGATTTGATTTGAAAACTTGACTACATAGTCCAAAGCGAGATACATCAATAGGTCGTCTATAGAGTGTAGACCACATAAAAATTAATTTTTACATTAAAATCGCATGCCTGTATGGTCTTTTTATGGCCTCCTAAAAGTCACAAAACTTATTTATTAACTACAGTGGGCGCAGGCTGTGATCCAAACGGCGAGACAGCGACTACTAACAAGTAACAACTAGTCATTACATCTTTCCTCCAAGAAGAAAAAAAATAATACAAACTCCAAAAGGACCCTAACAAGAAAAACAAATCAAATCTTTCTTTATACTCGCTGTATTACGCCGAAGCGTGTTACGAGTTGGCGGGGCCCATCTCCACGTCATTGCACCCGGGCAGCACAGCTCCTTTCGAAAAAAATGTCGCAGCGGTAGCGAGCCGTTGGCAAAACTGTGTCTGATTTGATCGGACGAGATTTGAACTTCAGATCTCCCGCTCCTGAAACGAAGAACACAGAGATATTGAACACCAATCAGGTCGGACTTTGACCTGAGACCAAGACTTCGAAGGTCTCTTCCAAAGAAAACTTCGTAATGAAAGCGATACAGTAAATGCATTTAATACACCTTCTAAGCTTCTATTATGTAACAGCTACAGTAGCTATTACAGTACAAATACATTTTGCTCACCTGGGGCTGATTTCTCCTCCACAGTTGCGAAATAATGCGGAGAAGAAAAATGAGGATCGTTATCATTTTTATCGGTGACCGCAATAGTAATGTGGTTCGGAGATTCGATTTCATTTCCTTGAAAATCTCGAGCAAATACCTGAAAAATTCTTCAAATTTATAATTATGATGTTTTATGTACAGCAGTAAAGATACTGGTGAAAGATATGCACGAAAGCAGGACCTCAAACAAGTCAGAAATTGAAATTGGTACGGCACAATTTATTGCCCCACTTACGCGCGGATTCGAGCTAATTACTTGCAAACAACTGAAAACTGTTTGCTTAAGGCTCAAGGAGGGGATATCCAATTATTCTACACAGTAAGCAGAGGCCAGAGTCTATTTCTTGGCTCACCAAAACCATGCTTTACCAGAAAATCAAGTTCTCACATTCGCACCGGCGACACTATAATACGTGTTTAGTTTCACAACCATTTGAATAAATAAGTGACACAGTTGTACATCGAGACTGAACGCTTGCCACCAAAATATCTCCCGCAAGGCTTGCACTTTTGGCCATGTGGTCAACTACTCTGAAATGCACTGTTTACAGGCTTTTTCTAAGCACAAAACGACGAAATAGGAGAGCGATGGCGCGGCCAATGTGTCTTTGTTAAGTTACACAGCGTGTCCTAGAAAGAAATATTGCAGCGGTAGCGAGCTTTACGCCAATGGCAATCACGTTTAGAATAGCTGGTTCGATTAAATAAACTCACATTACTACAGTTTTTAAACCCCACTAGGAGTGAGTACGCTAACCATTAGAATAAATGCAACAATAGGCACTCACACTGAGACTGTACTCGCTTTTGCTTTCGCGATCCAATGGAACTTCAGCGAAAAGCTCTCCAGTTTTTCTGTTAATTCGAAAGAGAGAGCCAGCTCCTTCACCCTCAATGCTGTAGAAGGTAGTGCCGTCTCTCTTATCGAATGAAGATAAGATCTGAAAAAATATACCGGTAAATACCGTATCTCAAAAACTTGCATTCGTTTATCGAATCAAATCTGTCATTATACTCGTTGTATTACGCTGAAACGAATGGGCAGGGCCCATCTCCGCGACATTGCGGCAACGGGTAACACAGCTTCTTTCAAAGAAACGTCGCAGCGGTGGCGAGCTGTTGCCAACACTATGCCTAATTTGACGGGCCGGAAATCTGCACCTCAGACCTCTCGCTCCAGAGACGAAGGCGCTGTTGCTCGACCGATTGCATTCGTTTATTTCGAATATATTGGTTCGTAATCAGGGTTGGGCCCAGCTTACAATAGATCATTGGGCATGGTCCACACTTGGCTAAAAATTAGGATCTTATACGAGCATATCTTCAATTGTTTACCCATTACCCTCTTACCAATTGGCCAGCTTAAAATTTGTTAAAATAAACAAGAATACGTTTGTGTGTTCTCGATTAATGCCCCATCGAAATCCTGGAAAATCTTGCAACTTCTATCAAGACAAGTTATATCTTCAAGTAGAATAACACGGACATGTTTTATCACCTCTGTTTAAGTTAAACACAAACTAAAGAACATCGGTATTTTCGATGGTTTTACATCAGTTGTGTATCTCATAAGTTACTCGTCAAAAACAAAACAGCAGAAAGAGAGTACTTAGTACTTACCCCTGTAATCTTTTGTGTTCCACGTTGGTTCTCTTGAACTTGAAAAGTACTGTGGTCCCATCGTTTACTCCGTTTCAGGGGTAAATTCAAAGTGTTACGATCCACTCCATCAATTTCTTCAGTAATAGCACTTGTTATTACGACGTAAAGCAGTAAACTTTTCCAAACTATCAAACTCGTAAAAAGTTTTCTCATCTTTCAAAATTGTCAGTATTTCAAATTTTTGTCCTATTTCCTGCCGACTCTAGCCTAAAAATAGTCAACTTCCCTTTGGAAACCGCTGTGCAATATCAACAAACATACAGTTTCGATCCAAATTCAAAATATTGACTGAAAAAAGTAAATATTTAGCTGAAAGGCAATAAACAAACTTTTACTTTTCTAATTGCTACACTTACGAATGTTACGATGCTACACAGACCCGCAATAAGGTACTGTTTTGATTGTCATAAAGGATAAAGAAAAAATACCGCTAAAACATCAAAGTACAAAACAACAGATCATACACCATTGTTACGTCCGTTTCATTTTCATTTAATCTCCTTCACAAACACGTGGCATCCTTTCAGTAATTAATTCATTACCGGATTAGCGCATAGAGATCTGAGTTTGGTTCAGATTCGATACTTGTAAAAATTGAAATCAAGCAAAAATTTTTTTTAAGTATTTGAAAAACGAGGTACTGTATAGGCAAATATAGAGTTTTAATATTTTTATAATCAAATCCAGTTTGCGCATGATTGAGAACAGCGTTGTGGTTCTAGAATCCGTAGTTGTATGATTTGGGGTTAATACTCAACAACTGTGGTTACCAAACGAATTCTGGACGGCCAAAGCGAAAAAGACGGTTTCTGCCGTCTTCGATAGAGACACTATTGTATCAAAGAGAGCAGTGTGAGGGTGGAGAAGAGACTGATTATCGTTTTCACACCATTTGCGCCGATACAAATGTCATTTTTTGGCTATAACATGTTTAATTTTGTGCTCCAGAAATTTGGTTATTGCTCAATGAAATGCTTTCAAATACGGAAACAAAATTGATCGTTTTGTCTCCAAAAACGCGAAGATTTTCGCTTTTTTGTGACCAGTAACGAGAAGCCTTGTGTAGAATTGCACGGGACACAAAACAATGTACTGTATATTGTCAAACGTTCACAAATAAAAACGAAATCTAAAATATTCGGCTACCCAAAAGAATTGCTTTCACTTGATTTTAAGTATCCAAGATAAGCTTTGGCACTCTGCATGCTTCGATACCAATTCTGCACGAGCGTTTTACAGCTCTCAGAGCGCAATGCTACATCCAACTTAATTAAGGTCAACGATTTCGCAGCTGCGACACAATGGCGACTCAACATGTGTTCTCATTTTCATTTCATCCTTTCAAAGCTTCTCAATCTCCATCAATCTACGATTATCGATTTGCAAAAATGAAATTCTGTATTGCTCGCTATTCGTTGAAAATGGAATGCAAAAGCGTATAAATAATGCTGTTACTTCGTTTTGTTAATATATTATTTTCTTATTCAATTAAACGCAATCAATATCTTTTACGCAGTGCGGTGTCACCGTATCTGTACCAATACTGCTACTTGGCATTACTTGAGCTATCACTATATCAGCAGTAGTAAATGCAGTGACTTTTTTACGAGCTGAATTGGCTCTGCTTCATTTCAGGATTCGTGAACCAAATTTTTCTGAAGATCATATTGTAGAGTATTTTTTTGACAGACGCTGTTCAGTGGCGGATTTAGGGGGGGGGATGGGGGGATGCATCCCCCCCACCAGCCTAAAAGTAACGATTTTGGCCGAAAAATCAGCCTCTGTTTCGAATAATTCGGCTCCATTTCGGGATGCATCCCCCCCACCGACCTAAACGTAACGAATCCGGCGAAAAATCAGTCTCAATTTTGGTGAAGACCTTTTTTTTTTTTTTTTTTTTTTTTTGGAGATTGGGCGAAAAAAACGTTTGAATTTCCGATTTCGGCCGAAAAATCACTCTCAATTTTGGTGAAGACATCCGAATTTTTGAGGTTTTGTGCTTCAAATCCCCCCCCCACCAAAATTTTCTGGATCCGCCACTGACGCTGTTATGAATGAACTCATAGATCTGCCAACAAACTGATCACAAAAGGTTTCGAAAATCTGGTCATGTACTGTAAAATAACAGAAAAAAAACGCCTTTTTGTGCTACACTTTTTGACTAGTGAGCGGCTATCACATGCCTTTGCAAAATCGCCTATTCTCTGCAATGATAAACAAGTCAAAGGCATCAAACTCCTGGGTCTGATGACGTCATGTCATTTTTTAAAAACGCGAAAGGTAATAATGGCTGCTCATTTTCTTGAAACTGAGAACGTGTATCTAAACCGGGTTTGCAGCATTCGATTAGTAATAATTTTCTATTTCATTTTAAGGGCATTGCTTTGCAGACATTAGGTGGCCTTTAAATAACGCTTCTTTTCATCTTTTGCAGATCATTAATCTTCATTAGCACTCTACTTTTACTTAGTTACATAGACAAAGGATGACATTAGTCTTCAACACGTTAAAGCGCTACTTTTTTCAAATCTTTCGTTCATAGCAACAAACCTTGTTCAGCAATCGGAAAAGGCTTACCCAATCTATCTATTGCCATTTAGCTTTCAATCATATTCAAATTTTGGGCTGAGATAATTTTTCGTAAAACTAAAGCGCTCTCTTGTTTCTCGCTTGCTAGATAGCATACGTTGTGGATTGTCGAATAGAGACATTTGAGTACGGCTAATTTAATGAATTATTTTGACAGTTTTGTGAAAGTAACCAGACGCCTATACATCACATTAAAAGAAACCGAGATAAAACAATTTCTTTTTTTCATTTTTTAGCAAGGCACTCCAATAATACCAATAACGCGTGTAAACTCAGAAACTCATTCTTTTTCTAATTTTTTTTTGGAAGGGGCTATTTCACCGGAATTTTTTTATTAATTTTGACCCAAACTCAAATTCTTACTCTAAGTAACCCCAAACCTAACCCTAAACCAGCCATGACTCTTAAAAACAAGCAAATGAAAAAAGCGCGCATGAATATTTCTCATTTTCGTTTTATTCTCTATAACTTGAAATTTTTCAGTGAAATAGCCTCTATAGTCATACCTTTTTTTCATTTTAGCTCGACTGCCAAAATTGCTATAACTAACATTGGTACGAAATACAGGCGGACAGAGGAAAGTTTTTCTCTAAAAAAGTCCTTTTTGGAAAACCTACTTATAAAACAGTGCCATTGTACAACTTAAAACCGGCCTCTAAAACAACTTGGCGGAGTTAAATGTTACTTAAGCTAATTAAATCGTCTGATGTCATGCAGTACTGCTAAAACAAATCATCCTTTCACTTTATAGATATCGATCTTAAACATTCTGTCGCTCGACAGTTATTTTTGTTAATAAATCTTCAAAAAAATTTGCCAGGCTTAACTGTGACTAACTAAAAACCGAAATTATTTAAAATGTCCCACTTTCAAATCACTTTTCACCATACTAACAGGATAAATACCGTTCACTAATGCGCAGAGACAGTCAAATGAAACATCTGACTCATTCTTTTTCGTTGCTTTACAGCCTAATCCCCGCGGAGAAGACACAGCAGGAACGATAGCGAACAGCGCGGCTGGAGACTTTTGAGTGGGTCGAAACCTTTTTTTCTGCGAAATTGATGTTCCCGCATAGTGCAGATAGCGAAGCTGTAAAACTTCCTTTTTTTGATTTGAAGATTGATTGATATGCTCAACTCACGACTATGGCTCAGGTTTCACTGCGCCATACGGCAATTTTGAAACCTTTTAATAGTTTATAACATTTTCTCAACTGATTTTTTCGATATGCCATTATAATTGAAAACAATAGAGATTGTGAAAATAACCAAGCGTTCGCCCCGCTAAATCAAGAATCGAAATTTTATCCAGCGAACATACTTCACAGAAAATTTTTCTTTTTGCTTGAACATTAAGACATTTGCGTCATTTAATCTTTTGATATTTATGTTTTGTTCATAGAATCATGAAACATGAAAAAGATTAGTTTTAAGCGTTGAGTCATTTTTCCATTTCCAAACAGTTTGATTTTACTATATCCCTGTTTGATCATCTTATTCTATTATTCTAAGAAAATATTTTATAACCATAACACTTTTGAATTGTTAGCATTTATGTAAGACTTTGTGGTTCTCAGGATTTAGCTTTTCTCTCAGGCGTTTTTACAAAAATCCAGACAAAGAAGGCGTTACAAAATTCACAAAAATACTGTTATGAGAATGCTCTCAAGTCCATACATTCACTTTCGAATTATACTATGCAACTCAAAACCTTACTTTAAACTCAAAAACTCAAAGGCTTACTTCAAACTTAAATACATAAACGCAAAATGCCTGAATTAATGTTGTTCATATCTCTTTTTCACTCAAGCTTTTAATTCAAACCTTTTTGTTAAAATTAACCGTCACCTTGTTAGAGCTTTATTTTTTATGAAAACTAACTACAGTATACAATATTATACAATAATTTCAAAAGGTCTAATGGCAAAATGCTTATTACGCGTTCATTACAGGTTTAGTTTACTTCACTTACATTGCGCCCGTTTTGGTGAGCAGAGAACTCATTCATTAAAAGAGCTTTATTTTAAATCATCGATCAAAATATCTTTATTAAAATCAATTGTTATTGCAAGGATTTTCAATAATAAACAACAACATCATTAAAGAAAATTGCAATTGTTAATACTCAAGTTCTCCGCTGCATAATGAAAACGGCTTTTACGAAATTGCAATTTTGGCGTCTAATAGATAACTCCTGCCTCGACGTCCTCCAGAGTTGTAAGTCGGGCCGGGCTTTTCGGGTCGAGTTGGGGCTTGAGATTGACAAAATGTCGGGCTTGACATACGTATTTGGTTTTAGACTTTCAGGTGAAACAAAAACGTAACTTGGCAGTTCAATGACGACTTAGTTTAAGCAGCAAACTATTATTCTAAGAACAAAAACAAGTGCCAAAATTGAACTAAGCATAACAATTGCTTAGTTCTATTTTGGCACTTGTTTTTGTTCTTAGATTAAGCAGAAACTCCGACCGTTATGCTCCAAAAAAGCTATTATTATTATTATTGCACAATTATTATTATTGCGTCACATTTATGAGCAGTAAGAGTAAGATAGTGACTATTTTACCGAAAATTTTCAAGTTAAAGAGAATAAAACGAAAATGAGAAATATTCATTCTCGCTTTTTTCATTTGCTTTTTTAGCGGTTAAGATTAGGGTTAAGTTATAGGGTTTGGATTAGGGTTCGATTTGGAGATAGTTTTAGAGTAGGCATTTGAGTTTGAATTAGATTTGAGTCAGAATTAATAAAAATCTAGATAAAAATTTCCGGTGAAATAAAGCCTTCCATAACTAGTTTTATTTTAACCGCATTCGAGCTACAACGGTACGCATTTTTTAGACATAACTTAACTTGCGGGCTTTTTATGTCCCGGTTTTGGCTTCAAATCACGTTTCGGGTTCGCGTCGGGTTCAGACTTATGCTTTCGGATTCGGGTCTCTACTTGTCCGCTCGTTTACAAATCTGACTTCCTCTATGTATTAATTGCAAATGGCATGGTGTAATCCAAGAAAAGGGTTTGTCATCTCGCTAGTTGCTAGTGTGAACTGACTGAACTGCAAGGGTTTTGAATAAGTCGACTTATGTTAATTAAAGCAAATAACTGTGAAATACTCAAGAGAGATTGGCCGCGTATCGTTCTCCTTCTTTTAATTGCATTGTAGTGATTGTACACAATTGTGTGCTTGGCGTATAGAAGACTTTCCACATTATTATAAGATCTACTACTACAGCAGTACTTCACTTTAACTCAATTCGCTTTTTCTGAGAATTAATCTGAAAATTTTCTTATTTAGTGTAAAATAGAAAAAAAAAATCTATTTCAATCAGCATCAGGTTTTACTTCCCTTCTTCCCTTTTCGGATTGGTTCATTTTTACAAAGCAACGTGGTTCAGAAGTTTCTTTTTTTAAATGTAGTCCTGATGAAGACGGCATTCAACAAATAAACAAATCAAGAAACAAACAAAAAAGAATGGAACATGCCAAATACAAATTTGAAAACATACGAGAAAATGGGAGTGCAGATTTTTTTGACGTTGTTACAATTGATCGCTAGTCATGTTTTATGATTCAACTCAACTCGGACTAACTGCGGCTAACTTGGAAACAACGTAATTATCTTTGTTGGAAAGAAGATATAAAGCGACTCAGATTGACTGAACAAGCGCGATGAAAGAACAGTGGGAGGCGCAATAAAATTTGCTATTCGCCTCGGTCTTGTTTTATGAACTCCTTTCTCCTAAGAGAGGGTTATTGCAGGGCTGAGTACTCGATCGGGTAAGCTTTTTCTTTTGGCGCCTTGCTGTTTTGTTAAACAGCTGCGGTTGTTGTTTACCTGATGATTCTTGAGTGCTATGACACAAGTCTTTTGGGTTATACGCACGAGTACAAGTCTTCATGTTATAGACTTATGCGCACTTGTATATTGAGCGTACTTTTCCAAACTTGTTTGAGGAAATACAAAGCATTTCGTTAATCCAATAGCTCAGTGGATAAAGCGTCTGGTTAGTGATTGAAAAGTTGCTTACTCTGGGATCGATTCTTGAGCTGGGAAACCGTTGTTGTGTCCTTGGTAAAATCACTTCAGCTTATTTTCCATTGGGATTTAGTTGCCTACCAGATGTGGGGGCCCCCGCCTATTAAAAGGCTAGCAAGCAGAATTCAAAAAGAGTGCTCTGCGTTGGTGTGGTTAGACAAATGCAGCAAGTACGCAATGATTAACGCAATAGCTGAAGTTTTTGCAGAAATCTTAAATTGGTTGTTATTCGTACGAAATACTGCAATTAGGATAATTGAATTTGACAACTCTTATTTCATGCGATCATTGTCATGGTTGGAAAATGTTTTTGATAAGCTTTTTTGTTTTATTTAACTATACCGAGTAGTATTCTGGGAAGCTCAATTTCAACTTGCGATAAAATCCCGTCCAGTTTAAAATCAATACGGTTGTCATTATTCGCCTCGACTTTGCCATCTAGCGACACTGCCATGGTATATGATACTCATACTTGGTGTGCGTAGTTTTCTGCAAAATAATCATTAGTTGCCCGATGTAGTAAGAGGCATTTTGCGGATGGCCCAGCCTTAAAGAATTGAACTTAACCTAGTGGAGCTGAAGGTATGATTTCCTGTCGTTGCAAAATCCGCAAAGTTGCAAATACCTGTGTTGAATTGTCCGAGGTTGTTTCTAAATTTATGTTCGCCCTGCTTTTGTATGTTTTTCAACAAAGAAAAGATTTTGCGGTTTTGAAACCGGCCTAAATATGAGGCAATTATTTCAATAATTTCAGTAATTACTATTGACTAAACGCGTAAAAATTGAAGAAATTGAATCTCGATTCCGCTGCAAATTTTGCATTTGCTGTCATTGTATACATATTTAGCCTATTTTGTTTACGGGAGGTGGCTTTTTGTCCCTCTCCCATATAAAATAGAATAAATATGTTGACAATGACTGCAAAAACGCCTCTCTTCTCGTTTTTTTTGTGATAGATTCAATAAAAACTAGTCTTTTTTTTCAAACATTGAGTCAAATTTATTCCCAAAAATTAGAGCCCTCGAAAAAGTTGCTGGAGAGGGGGCTGGAGGAAAGTTCTTCAATTTTGAAGTTTGTCGAAGCCATTCTACCAAAATTGGTGAATCAATCAGCGTTTCACAAAGTCAGTTAAATGTTTTAAAATCAATAAATCAAAAACTAATAAATGCTAATGATTTTGGTCTCAAAGGACCCTCATCAGTACAGTATCTTGTTCAAATAGATTCTATTTGAATAGATTCTATTTGAATGAAATACTGACAATGGTCCTGTGAGACCGTAATTGAATTTAGCATTAGTTTTTAATACACTGATTTTAACATATTTGATTTTGTGAAAACTTGATCGTTTCACCTTCTATGAATTGTATCCCTCCAATCGTCATCTGGTGCCTTTTCGGTTTGGGCTTGATTTTCCGTTCTCCCCCATTGACAATCACTTCACCACAATTGGCCATCTTTTGGCCAATATTTAACTTAAATGCCATCATAATATACAGTTGTTCACGTAATCACTTTGACTTAGACACTTTATGATTTAGATTAAAAAATAAGTCCAAGGGCAAAATTTGAACTACCTATGACATCAGACACGAAGCCAGGAATATGCAATGTGGGCCGAGCCCCCAGCGCTCGAAAATTTTGATCTTTTTTTGAAAAAAAAGCTTAGTGCTAGGCCTGTTTTGACAAAATTATTGCGTTTAAAACGTGGCATAGAAATTATCAGTGCGAAAACATGATTAAACTGGTTGCGTAAATGGGCTATAAGGTAGATAGCTAATGACAAAACTTTAGTCGTCTTATTTACGAGGTGGTAAATTATAAATCCTAAAGTTAAATAAAAACTCTCAAGGAGTAATCTAGTGCTTACTTTTTTCTATTTTTTAGAGAAAGGTGATTGAGGAGGAGGTTAATATGGAACGAGATTTGAGAGAAGTGATTAGTAATTAACTTATTCTGAATGGTCCCCCTCCCAATTTCTGATCTAATATTTTTTTATGAAACCTATGTTCAGCATTTTTCAACAAGCGATCAAATTTGATTGCTTATTTTTTTTCATTTTTCAAGATTTTTGCTGATTTGTGGGTGAGATTTTTAACAAATTAGCCCTCCTCCCCGATAAAGAAATATCTTGAAATATACTTTAACTATGTTCTAGTTCATTCCAGTCCAAAAGACTGTCTCAGAAGTGCTAAAAACGTGGTATTTTCCTTAGTGCGACTTTTTTTAAAATTATGGCAAACTTTGTCATATTTTATCTAAATCAGCACTGGGCGTGCGTAACTCATACTCTCAATAATTCATCTTCATTTGCTCTATGGATTATGGAATCACGGTTTGAGGAAATACTTTCGACAAACACTTGCAGTAAAAAGATTAGCAACGCTTCAAAATAAAGCTGTTAAACCAATTACTGGGGCTCATAGCGTAGTCAGATAACACCTTTCTATTTAAAGCTACAAATTCTAAAATTGAATGATTTATTTTTATACGAAGTTGCAAATCTAATACAAAAGCATACGATTAAAAAATTATTACTCATGAACCTTTTCGCATTTTGTGCCCCTGTCAAAGCGACAAACACACGAAGTACTCGCTTAGCATCATCCGAATTAAATCTCTACTTACTCAGATATCAATCTCAAAAATTACAAAAAAGATTTAAATATCATAAAGTTAAGACTTGAAACTCGGTATAAATCGATTCAAGATAAACTACAAAAAATATTTACTCTCAAAATATAAATGAACATTTTAACCACGAAGAACGAGTTAGTAATTAAAGTATATCACAGCCATTGATAATGTTTTCAAAGATAACAAATTTTAACTATAGTGCAGTAAATTAAAATAGCAAACCTCAGCAATTGATTTAAAATTTAAGGTGGTTGCTCGACTTGATGACGGTCCTTTGCAGCTTATCCTGGTGCATTTCATATATTACAAATGTTTGTGTTTGTCTGAAGTGATTTTGAAGTGCAAAATAAACGTCTATCTATTCTGCATTTTGGTCGACAGGCCAATTGGGGGCTATAGCCCCCGCCCCTTGGTTAGGCTATACTGCTTGACATCATCAAAAATGACGACATTTTTGCCAAAACCGGCATGTGAGGACGTCATCAACTCACAACCAATTTTTCAGAAAAACCTGTACAACAACGCACATAGCAAATACAGTGTTTCCATGACCTCCGATTTCCATAAGTGCTCATTATTGAGTTATTAGTATTCGAAAGAGAAATAACAGTCAGACTTTATGCACTTGCTGATTACGCCGCAGCGTGTTACGGCTTATACTTGGTCCAATTTTCGAGTCTTTGTGCTACTGTAGCTAGAACAAGACGTAAATTTACATAATAAGCTTCATGTACAGGTTACACGCAACTGGGAATAAGTTACTGCGACCAATTTGGTCGACTTAGAAAAGAGATCGCTGTCGATCGAAATTGTAGACAAGCCTGTGATAGACCAGGCTTCAGGCCTGGTGTACCGGTACACTTGATGGCGTACAATTTCAAACTTACAAGTGTATGCTTTGTTTTGCTTCAACTAATTTTACCGTGTTTAGTCGGGACGCTGGGAGTATCAAATTTTTTAAAACAAACAAAAAATACGTTCGTACTCTAACGATTTTTCGCCAAGTTTATAGACCGTGCCGGAGTGGTTGCCAGTAATGCTTTTTCAACATCTTGCAGTTGCAAAGAATCCTCGAATGAGTCTTCAAAACACACAGCTCAATGAAGTTGGAAGCCTGCTTGCGGTAAGGTCAAAGAGCAGTTCTACTACCTTCTTCCAAATATAGATCGAACAGTAGATTACTTCCAGTAGCACTTTGAATGAGTTCAGGAATAATAATGCTACTCATAATCAATGAAATCAATCGATCAAATCAGCTGGCATGTGCGGGAATTGGCGACTGGTACCTGCGTTATTTACGGAAAGGTTGTTTTGGATACAGGCGCCGATCTAATGCAAGGCAATGCCTGGTCCAATGTGTGGACTGAGGAAAAACAATTGTTTTTGATGATGCTGAAAACGTAGTAAGCTCAAGCTTGCGAGTGATTGAGGAAATATTGGGCTAGTTATTGCTTCCACTTTTGAAATAATCCGTGTTCAAGAACTCGAGATTAGGAGGAAATTCAAAAAACATTGCGCACATGTGTGCGAGAATCCGTGGAGACTCAGTTTCTCAAAAGCAACAAACAAAAAGAAAGGGTAAAATAAGCAGCAAAATTTCAGTTGCCAAACAACTACACATCATAACAAGAAAAAGTAGAGGCCAAGCAGCTTCCCAATCACGTTTATATAAAAGCCTGCTTGAAAATAAGCTTTACTGAAACGGGAGATTCAAAAATAGAATCAATGGTCGCTCATCAGTATTCAGTTAGGTCGAAAAGTATGAGCATACTAAAAGGACAACGTAATGCAAAGCAACCACATTAAATAAAGGGAGTAACAATTTCGCAAGAAAATAAACATTTAAGTTAAAGAGAGTAAAACAAAAATGAGAAAATTCATCTATGTATTTTTCATTTGCTTTTTTAGGGTCAAGGCTAAGGTTTGAATGAGGGTTTGGGTTAGGGTTAAATTTGAGATTAGTTTTAAAGCAAAGATTTGAGTTTGGGTGATACTTGGAGTCAGAATTAATAAAACAGTAAATAAAGGTTTTATGGTGAAATAAAGTCTTCCTTAAATAAAAGAAATAAAACATTCACCTAAATTAAAACTGTTAATGCCATTACACAGTTTTGCTCCACATGTAATATAATTAACAACATTCGAAGAGAAAGCATGTTTCAAATTTGAGTTGGTTTGCAGCAAGGCTATTGTTGGCAGACGAGGTAGTATATACAGCTGCAGTGGTCGGTGAATCGAGATGAACAAAATGCAAATCAGGGATATCTAGAACAACAACAATGTCCTAAATATCCTGCTTTGCGTACTGTAACGTAATGCTAAATATCTTCAACCTTATTTTGGTATGAATGAAAGAAGCAATGCAAAAATTTGTTCTTTCGCCGGATTCAAACCTGCAACCTATGGATTCCAATCCATCTCCCTACCAATCGAGCTTGAAGAAAGTGCTTGATTGCTCGTTCATTGCTCAAACCAAACTGGAACGTTTCTATGGATGTCATAATTGAATATTGATTACAGCTTCAGTAAAATACTGTAATTGTTATAAAAAATTTATAGCAACAAGCTTAAATCCTTGGACATGAAACTAAGATTTATTACCTTCATTAACATCCTTTATTACGTTTTAATTTGGAATGCATTGATGCGGTGCCATGTCAAAGGTGAGATTTTTACCACTGAGGTGGTATCATTAGAAAGTGAGAAAGATTTGTTGTTTGAAGATTTTTTCAAAAAGGAGAAATTCAGATATAATTCAGAATTTATCGGACACAGTGTTGCCAACGGCTCGCCACCGCTGCGACATTACTTCGAAAGGAGCTGTGTTGCCCGGGCGCTATGACGCGGAGATGGGCCCCGCCAACTCGTTACACGCTTTGGCGTAATACAGCGAGTATAATGAAAGATTTGATTTGATTTGAAGTTGCATTAAACCAAATAAAGTACTTAAAAATATGTTGCAATACTCTCTCCCAATATTTTGCTTGCAATTGCTGGACCACTGTAATAAAACGCGCGAACAAATCAAAAAATCAATCAATTTATATCGTATTCGTTTTATCAAGCTGCCCAATTATTTACTTCTGCGCTCAAGCAACGTGACCCAGCTTATTACGAAAAATTGTCACAGCGGCGACAAGCACTGCTGCCGTCCTAAACAAATAAGTGGATAGGCTCTATCCAACAATATCGACAAGAATGGTTATGTTGCGTCCAAAGAGAAACGAATTCGTCACATTTTTTTCTCAATTTTAGATGAAGACTAAAAAAGTGTCTTCGTCAGAATTTCGTTGCATTTTTTCGACAATCTGAGTTTGGAACTAACAAAAATGTAGGATGATAGCGAGGCAACACGATTCAGAATTGAGCGTCCTACCGAAGCCTACTCTGGCAAAAAAAGCAGTTAGGCCGAGCCTACCCTCGACGGCAGCACTGATGACGAGCCAATGAAAATAGAAGCCAGCCTTGTCGCTCTAGAGACGGGTGTGCTCGTCTATAGATTACCTGATAAGAAAGTTTGGTAATATTTAGGACAAGGAGACGGCTCTGCAACAAATGCTTTGGTTACTACAACCCAATCTACAGCGTCAACCGATACCACAACATTCACATCGGCAAATGAAGACAACAGTACAAGTAAAAACATTTTAATGCAGTTTTTGTTATGCATTGGTGGGCACAAAATTGGTAATTCGTTAATAACGAAGCTAACTGTTTCATTAACTAGTTAATTCGTTAAAAAGTTTTGTATGTTAACGGACCAAATCAATTTAAGTTAAGTTTCATTAACTTGCGTTATGGTTTTCATCGTTAATTTCTTGCATCATTTATTCATCGTACCAGCACCAACTAGTTTTCACTGGTAACGCTGACTGCGTATTAGCAAGATTTTCATAGAAAAAAAGCGAAGAAAGGAGCTCTTTTTTCAGGAAAATAATAATTAAAGCTGCAGCCTCATAGGTAGAGATGGACATTTCAGAATGCCGAATCCAGAAGGATCCAAATCTCAAGCTATCCGGAATACAAATTGAAATATAAACCGGATAATCGGAACCGGTTTTAAATCAACGAAATTACGTTAGAAAAATTATTTGCAGTTAATTCTCACACAAAAGTGTAGTGAGCCATTTGCTCCAGAGTTGTAAGTCGGGCCGGGCTTTTCGGGTCGGGTTCGGGCCTAAAGTTGACAAAAACTTCGGGCTTAATTCGGGCCTGAGACATACTTTTTGTCTTAGGTGCACAAAAGTATAATCAAAATAACTTGGCAACATTGCTAAATTTTTCAGACCCAACTTAACTTTTGGGTTTTTTCGGGCATGATTTGGGCTTCAAATTAGTTTTCGGGTTCGGGCCGGGTTCGGGCTTAAATTTTCGGGTTCGGGCCTGAACTAGTCGGCCCGTTTACAACTCTGATTTGCTCCGTAATCGGGACTTCGCGTGGGTGGGCAGAACCTTTGTTTTTGTTGGCGAGCTTTGGCACACAAGGATTGATTTGCTTATAACTAGCAAATGGTAAAACCCAGAAAGTTGAAATTTGGATTCAACATTAAAATTAATGAAAGCGTCATGTGTGGCAATTTTGAGGATTCTAGGTCCCGTGATTGTAAATTGAGACACAAAAAATAATAAAAAGACGGCGATTTTTGCCTTGAAAATTTATTAATTCGCCTATAACTCAAAAACCACTTGACGTTCAAAGCTGAAATTTGAACACAATTCATAAAGCTTATAAATACTTCATGCAAACCGAGTTTGGGGGCGCCCGATCACGTGACCAAAATTTTTCAGGCCGAAAATGGGCAAAATGTTGACAAATTTGAACCGATATATCTCGATAGTTACCGATATAGATGAAAAATCTTTTGTGGTTTTTGAGCACACTATCAACAATCTTTCTTTTGGTTATGTTCGTTTTTCCCAACTTGAATACTATTTTTCTTGTTTTGCATCTTTTTGCTTACTAATTTTTCTTTTTCTTCTCCGGCTATCTACTTTTAAACCACTAAACTCACTGTATTCAAAGTTTGGGCGATTGAAGATATCAGGGAGGACTTTTGTGCGAGAGAAATTGGGGGTGCCAGGCGTGGGGATCCCCCTCAAACGGGTCCTCCAAAATTTTGAATTTTTAAACCCTTAGAGCTAGATCGATCAAATTTTTGGAATGGGTAGGTATTAGAAATAAACTATACCTTGCAAAAATTGGAAGTGCCACGATGAGGGTTTCTTCCAAAACGGGCCCTCCAAAAATCAAACTTTTTAACCTTTAAAGTTAGTCACATGAAATTTTTAAGGTAAATAAATATAGAGGAAAAATAAAATTTGACAAAATTTGGGGGATCAAACTTGGAGGGTCCCACAAATGGGGCCGCCAAAATTCAAACTTTAACAACTCACGCTAGACACATGAAATTTTTAGGGTAAGCAAATATGAAGAAAAGTTCTCTCCAAACGGGGCCCTCCAAAATTCAAACTTTTCTAATATTTGAAGCTGGACACATGAAATGGTGGTCCACAAATTATCAACTTCCTCATTTGAAACAACTTGCTTCAAAATACCATTGCATTTCTGCACCATCAGCTTCTTCCAAAAGGTGCTTCTCCAGTGCAGGCTTGACTGTGTGCAAATTAAGAACGCAACTAAGTTGTGAACATTTAGAAGCACTCAATGTCATGCACTGCAATAAGTGCTGCTTTAATTAAGCAAATCGTTTAATAAATTTTTTCTACATATCGGTGTTGGTTGACTGGTGGTTCACGTTTTCAGCAAAGTAAGTCAATTGAAACCTGAATAGGATTCGGTATTCTGGATTTGGTTTTAGCTATTCGGAATAATTCTGGAACAGCCAACTATTCTGAAATTCCCATCCCTACTCATAGGTCCATTAGTTATTGCTGTATACGCAACTTCCACAGATTTTCCGATCATAACTTCGTTATTGCGTATTAACCTATTTTTATCTTGAAATTAAATTAGACTGTAAAATGTAACTTCCAAAACACAAAAAGGCCACCATAGCAATAAATTTTTCCTTACAATCAGCTCAACTGGGTGATTAGGTGTTCTAGAAGTGAGTCAATGGAAAGAAATAAAATTAAACTACACTCAAAATGTTAACAAATTAACGGACCTCATTAACTTCCGTTACTTAAAGCTGAAAATAACGAATTAACTTTAACGGACGAATGAAGTTTGCTAACGGATTAGTGGTTAATGAAGCTAACGTTTTGCATTCACTTGCCCATCTATGAGTTTATGGCCTCCTAAAATACGGTTCTGCTTTTCTCTAGTAGCAATCAGTGCGAACGATCGGCCAAAAATTCATTTAACCTTGCTTTTGTGCTCAGTTTTTGTGATTTGGCGGCAGCACATTTTGTTGCATCAGCTTACAGGCACTGTAACACCACCAACCACTGCCTATCTGTCCACAAAATTCAACTGCTGCAGCAACATAATTATCGGTCAAAGATACATGAGTAGACAAGAATAATGTTGATGCTGAGGAATCATTTTTTGTTAGCTTGAAATCATTTTAATGTAAACAAATTAAAGCGTATATCTGAATAGCATTTGAATCGTCCAAACAAAACCTAATAACATAATAGTTGCAGTGGTCTAGAACTTCATTCATTGTCAGCCATTACAATACATATTTGCGATATTGCCAAAACGTCAAATATAGCAACTACAAATCCATTACTAAATAAAGCAATTATTTTCTTGATCGCGTTAAATAAATTCTTCTGGTGGACTTTGCTGACGGTAATAATTTTCTTTCAGTTTTTTAGTTGGCTCTTTTTTGTTGAACCTATCCGACCTAAAAGAGTGTAAATTAAAATCACCTTAAAATTAGGTGGCATTAGCTCAATAGGTAGAATCAGGGCTGCCGAAACCCGTTGGTATAGGGGGATATATCCCCTCCAATAATTTGACTGCACCCCCCCCAATAATTTGACTCTGGTCTGCATCTGAGCGCTGGCCTTCCCTTGAATGCGGGGAAAAAAGTCTTCCATGTTTGGCGAAGCCCCCCATTTTTTTCTTTTTTTTTTGGTCTTCACTTAATTTGCTTACCTGAAAAAAATCGTGGTCGAAGTTCATCCCGCCAATGTTGAAAATAGGACAAAATTGGGGTAAAATTGCCAATTATCCCCCCAATGCTCAAAAAAGATCGGCACCCCTGAGTAGAACATCGGGTTAGTGGTTGAAAGGTTTCTGGCTGGTAGTGCGATTCACGATCTGGAAATACGTTGCTTTGTTCTCGGGAAAAACAATTTATGTAACGTATATCTCCCATTGGGTCAAGCATTCTGACTGATGCACTGTGGCGGCCCAGCTTGACAAAATACTTACAAACAAAACCCCCAGAAAATACACTTAGCGTTGGTGTAGTCGAATGAGGACTGAAGGCAAGAATCAATGTGGTATTCAAAGTTTAGGAAATCGCATTGGATTAGATTGGCGTTGACTCCGTCTTTTTTGACCTAGCTGTTCCCGAGATATTCTACTTAAAACACGACGTAGGGCCTCTCTAATCAAAATTTATATTGGCAACCCTGACGTTGATAACATCGCCGACGCCATCTTAGTTCTATCATGAAACAACGCTGCTATTAAGTTAAACCACACAGGCCTTTTAACTATATGTGTAGGTTAATATAGACCCTCTGTGTGCTGGGCAATCGCATTGAAACGTCAGGAATGCTGATAAAAATTATAATTATTCAGGCCCCTGCATGGTGTTTGAAGTAGAATATCTCTGGAACGGCCGGGTCAAGAAGGACGAAGTCAACGCCAATACAATCCAATACGATTTTCGTAACTTTATAAATGCCCATTGATTTTGTCTTCAGTCCTCCATTAAATAAACGCAGAGCGCTTGGTTCAATTTTTCTTTCTTTTATTTCACACGTTTTATTTTCGCGTTTTCTTCATGCAATGTATACGAAAGTAAAAAAAAGCACGCAGTGACTAGGAGATGCGAAAGACCAGAGATGAAACCATTGGGGTTGCGTGGTCACCGTTCCTGCATTTCCTAAAAACGAACCAAAAAATTAGATAAATCCGCGCAATCAATTCCGATTTTCATGTAAAAATCAATTCCAATAATTTATATTGATTTTTTTAGCCGCTTATTTTCGACAACAAACAAATGTTTTTAACTGTTTATTTTTCACAGCAATTTTTACGATTGGAGGAAACGCCGGCGGAGATCCTTGTTTGTTTCCATTTACATTTATGGGGGTCAGCTACAGCTCTTGTACAACGGCCGGGAGATCAGATAATTTGAAATGGTGCGCTACAACCTCGAATTATGCTAAGGATTTTATTTGGGGCATCTGTCCTGAACCAGGTACGTTCGTTCATTTAACCCTGTTTTATACGATGTTGTAGTAGAACTCATGGCGACTTACTCGTCCCACAACCTAATTAACAGGAGAAGGTAAGTCGTTAAACCATTTAAGTTGTGGAGTTATAGCTCCACACTTTTACTCATGATGGGTTTAGAGGTAATATTTTTGTCAGAAACTTTTTAAGTTAACAAAGTAACCGGAACCTGCGATGTATATTAGATTTTAGGAAAATTTACGTTGATGTTTGGGATCTCCAACTAGAAATACTAACGTGTTTCGACACAGTCTTACGTCATCTTCATGGTGTTACATTCAAAAACATAAGTAATACACTGAAAACAATGCAATATGCGCTGAGCTATTGCAACGCGCTTCGACCTTGCTCAAAGGTCTCATCAGGCGACAATAACACAAAAAAACATACTTAAACAGAATATACGCATTGTGCGATTGAGTTAAAATTCAGGTAGAAAATTATTACAGTATACGCATCTCTTCAGGCTATGTACAATTCCGTGACGAAAAACACTTATAACAGTACATGGAAAAGTACACGGAGAGCTTTAGTTGAATGTAAATGGGTATTTTAGAAATTTGGGATTTTAGATTTTGGTTTAGACTTAGATAAAAAACATTTTAGAAAGGTTTGCTTCGATGTTTGGGATCTCAAACAGGCACTATATTAGATTCTTCACAAATTTCTACATTGCATGGCATTAAATTAGTTTGCTATGGTACTAAAAGAGGGTGAAGCATCCAGCTAATAAATACGACCGAAAGATAAAGTAACTTTTGAAACATCATCGAATTTTAGCATTCTTCAACCTATCGTTTTCGAGATATTTCATTTTAAAGTTAAAAAGATCTCTTCTGCAGTGTTGCCACTAAAATTTAATTTTTATGCTTTGGACTTTAACCCTTAACTTTTCTAAGTATTTATTCTGCAAACACTGACCCCGTATGCAATTCTGAAACATTGCAATCATGCTTTTTCAAACTACTTGTAAAAAGTTCAGATTCAAATTGGCACCACTACGTAACATGGAAGATCTCCCTAATTTTAAATAAGATATCATGGAAATGACAGTTTGTAAAAAGCTGAAATTAAATGAAGATATGCTTTAGGTGCTTTTTAATCTTTTGCTCATAAATTTTGCTGGATGCTTCATCCCCTATAATGTCCTTTATTAAGAAAAAAAATATTTTTGACAGTGGTTGGTTGCGGTGAATACTGGGTGGAAGGCCAATTCGAAAAGTACTGCTATCAATTTAATTTCCAGTCGTCTCTAACGTGGCTCCAAGCAAGAGATGCGTGTCGGCAACAAAACGCCGACTTGTTGAGTATTGTTACACCCAAAGAACAAGCTTGGATTGCAGGTAGGAAAAACATAACACCTTGTGTTGTTAAACAAAACAAAACCAGTATCGTTTTCACCTCTGGAGCGGAAGGCCTGAGGTTCACATTTTGGAGAGGTCAAATTGCTCACAATAATGTCAACGGCTCGCCACCGCTGCAACATTCCTTCGAAAGAAGCTGGGTTGCCCGCAGTCGCAATAATTACACCGAGATGGCCCCACAAGCTCGTTACACGCTTTGGTGTTGTTCTCGTAGTCGTACAGCGTGTATAGTATGAAGATTTGATGTTTTGATTTAGATTTTGAATTATTTATTTGTTGAAATTGGTTTGGTTGTTGTCCACAACTTTTTGGTTGAATAAAAGTTTAGAACAGTGCTTCGAAACATAGGATTCAGACTGTCTTTCAATAGGTAGCATGTTGTCTTTTTTGTTGTGTTGTCAGATGCGCTTTTTGGTTGTGTTTGGCGTGTTGTAGCGAACTTGTTTTTTGCTATATTGGTTTCTTTGCAGAAAGTTGTTGAATTACGAAGGATGCGACAACGCGAGCACTAACAACCCAGTAGAAATGTTAGATCATGCATATAAGATCAGAATTGGCATAAAAACTTACCGTTTTACAAGATTTAGTAGCATAGAGAACTACACAAACCGTGGTAGTAGTGAAAAACTGCAATAATTGCTTCAAGGGAACTAAACTCAGTCTCTTTTGTGGTGGTCTTTAGGCTAGGGCACTGAGACTTGAAAAGATAACAAAGAGGAAAATGTATCATCATTTTGGTCTCTTTTAACAGGTCGAGTGAACGTGGTTACAACGGTAATGTGGCTGGGTCTGAGCGATATTTCGATTGAAGGAAACTGGGGATGGAGCGATGAATCCCCACTCACTTATCTTAATTGGAGAGAAGGTACAACGTAGCCACTTTTCACATAAAAGAAATAAAGAAGTCCACTTTTTGGAATGTGTTTGATAAAAAAAGAACTAGAGATTACTGAAAACTTTATATGGGCTATAATTGCGTAACAGTATAAAAAAACTGTTTGTCTTTTAAAATGTTTCCCACGTTCAAATATTTACGCGCATTAGTTTTGTTATTGTTAAGTGCATCATGCTTTAAGTTCAAAAATTCTTTTGATCTTCAATTAGTGTAGAACTCTTCTAACTGTAAAAAGTTGGTGGCTGGTGGTACAGAACTAGAAAATTGCTTTAATTAGCATGTCAATTTTTTACGAGCTTTTCGTCTTCCTGACAAGTGTCAGACGAAAAGCTTTGAATAAATGCACATCCTGATTAAAGCAATTCTTTTAACCTTAATAAAAGTAGTCATGAAAAATAAAGTACGTCCTTGTGCAAATTAATTGAATCACTTTAATCTTTTTCGTATTTTGTTTTTAATAAGTGCAGAAGTCAACGATATATGATGTAAGTGCATGGATAAAAGCATTGACTTGTAATAAGCAATTGTTCTAGATTTTCCCGCGAGATTACATATGGCATTATGACATCATAGTTGCATAAATATAACAATGTTGCATCAATATGGGAATGAATGAGGGTTTTTTGTGTAATTTTTTATGGTGTAAACGATGTAGCTAGTTGGTGCAATTGCAGGTATAGCGGAGGAAAGTGTTGATTTATCATCGTCATTTGTCAAAATAACCAAAAACTTGAAAGAATCGCTATATTTATGTGTCGCAGGCCTTTGTATGAATAATTGGGGAGGAATCGCAAAACAACGGGTTAGTGATCTCAAGTCAAAAAAAATTTGGATTCTAAAAAGAAAACGACCCAAAATAACCTTCATTGCATTACCAAAACGTTTAAACAAGTCCTGTGAAGAAAAAGTGTGGAGATTAACAATGATTTGGCAAGAGCAGAAGTCCAAATTGATGCATTCGTATTATACAAACAATGAATTTTTGTGAAAGACCAGCAAAAAAACCTGCTAAAAGCAATTTTTAATAATGAAACAAAAGATTAAACGAGAAATATTGGCAAAATTAAAAAAACTCAAGCAAATTTAAACAAAAAAATTGACTAATTATTTGATGAGAGTCGTTTTATGCAACAGGGCAAAAAGAAGGAGGATCCACGGAAAATGGTTTCTTAACAACACATGATCTGGACCAAAATGCAGTCTTGAACGAATATGATTTGTCGGTCTGTTATCTCTAACATTTTTTAGCATCTTCTTCTCAGGTCATACCAGTCTGCTGAAACTAAATAACTAGTAAAACATCCACTTCAAGACTGCATTTTGGTCCAGATCATGTGTTGTTAAGAAACCATTTTTCCTTGAATCCTCCTTCTTTTTGCCCTTGTGGCATAAAATTGCTAATCAAATAATTAGTCAATTTTTTGTTTAAATTTGCTTGAGTTTTTTTAATTTTGCCAATATTTCTCGTTTAATCTTTTGTTTCATTATTAAAAATTGCTTTTAGCAGGTATTTTGCTGGTCTTCCACAAAAATTCATTGTTTGTATAATACGAATGCATCAATTTGAACTTCTGCTCTTGCCAAATCATTGTTAATCTCCACACTTTTTCTTCACAGGACTTGTTTAAACGTTTTGATAATGCAATGAAGGTTATTTCGAGTCGTTTTCCTTTTAGAATCCAAATTTTTTTTGACTTGAGATCACTAACCCGTTGTTTTGCGATTCCTCCCCAATTATTCATACAAAGGCCCGCGACACATAAATATAGCGATTCTTTCAAGTTTTTGGTTATTTTGACAAATGACGATGATAAATCAACACTTTCCTCCGCTATACCTGCAATTGCACCAACTAGTTACATCGTTTACACCATAAAAAATTACACAAAAAACCCTCATTCATTCCCATATTGATGCAACATTGTTATATTCAGGGCGTACGAGAGGGGGATGGGGCAGGGGGGACAATGACCCCGGGGCCCATGGACTTTAGGGGGCCCATCATGGGACCCGTTGGCTTCAGGGGATCAGCAGAGGGCGCATCGAAATGACACTCAGAAATCAGTATGTGGAAGACCGAAGGCCTTTTTTTTTTGATGGAAATCACATCAAAATCCGGACAAAACTGTGACATTTTTCCTTGAAGACCTTTTTTTTTTATTTTTGAAGACCACGTCGAAATCCGGACAAAACTGTGGCATTTTCCCCGTCTGTTTTGGAGTTCACAAAACCGGAGATGCGTAATATTTGAGCTGACCCCTGGCCCACGTTTGGCTCTCGGCGCCCCTGGTTATATTTATGCAATTATGACGTCATAATGACATATGTAAAATCGCGGGAAAATCTAGAACAATTTAAATTATTCCTGAAGTGAAATGGGCAGAACTAAGTTAATAGTTCACAGAGACATCATGTCTTACAATCCTACTTCATTTGACGACACCTTAATGCTGTCTCCGCGTCGAAATGGGTAATCATTTCAACCCCTAGTGACGCAGGTGAGGCGGAGCCCCCTATCGCGGGAGCATTCCCGTGTTTCGAAGTCAACTGACTTCATCATCAGTGTGAAGAGGAGTCGACACAATGCAAAGAATATTGATCCCTGAACTAAGCTAACTCAACCGCTAAATTTGAATAACCAAGCTATCGGTATAGGCTATCGTCTTCATCTCGTAACTTCAGCTGCTAAAAAGGCTGACCTATTTTTTTCCCCACGTACTGCTCTGGACTCGAGTTTCGCGTAATACCAACGCTCATCGGCAGAGCTGACGTTCAAACCGAAATTCAAAAGCTAAAATAAGCTGGCCTGCAAACTGAAATTCAAAATCTGAGTAAACTAGCCCATAAAGTTAAAATCAAAATATGATTGTGAAACGTAATCGCAATTGTGACCATGGTAACCCGAAAAAAAATCTGGACAGGGGACCAAGTGGGCTAATAGACAGGGATGAAAAAATAATTAAATAAAATGGGCAAGGGGACCAAGTGGATAAAAGGGTCGGTGAATTGCTTATTACAAGTCAGTGTTTTTATGTATGCATTTACACCATATATCGCTGACTCCTGCACTTATTAAAAACAAAATACTAAAAAGGTTGAAGTGATTCAAATAATTTGCACAAGGATGTACATTGTTGATCTAATATATTTTTTTTTCAGGCCAGCCAAATAGTTACGGAGGCAACGAAGACTGTGGAGCTATCATCACAAGAAATGGGTTATGGGGAGACACCCCCTGCTCTAGACACCTCAGCTTCGTATGCAAAAAGCTGGGTAGCTTTGCAATTTTTGATATTTTGTTTGCATAGGCCTATTTTTGTTTACAATATTTGATGTGATGTTACTGACAGACATGGTGTAACTGACAGCGTGGTTCATTTATTTTTGCCTTCTTTTCAAGAATTTGTCACTTTTTACCAATTGGCAGAGTTTAGGGCCTGTCATTTAGAAAAATACAGGATGAGTTTTTTTTACCCGATGCTAAGAAACTTTTGATCTGATAGATAAAATTTATGTAGGACTGGTTTTGTTTTTGTGAAATGCGATAAGTATGCCACAGAACCCAAAACTTTTATGATTTTTAACTTATTTTTTTGTGTTTTTTTTGTAACTTGCCCTATGTACGATTTGCACAGTGATTTTTTTCATACATTTGATAAAAAAAAGTATGTTTAAACTTGCGGCCATTGTACTGATCTTTAAGTATTTTTGACGTTTTTTTTCTCAGATGAAACAAAAATATCAAACTTTGGCACGACACCTCAGCCAACGTTGAACATAACCGCGCAACCAAACGTGGACTGTTACACTGGGTATGGATCTGACTACAGGGGTAAAATTTCTGTCACAGCTGATGGGACCCCTTGCGTTGACTGGTCAAAAATGAAGTATTCATATGGTAAGTCAATTACATTATATTTTATTTGTGCTTAGCATGCAGTTTACAATGAGTTTACGGCTTGAAGACAGAGGAATTCAATTTTCAATTTCAGTTCTTTGATTTATTCATCTCAAACGTACTTAAAAAAAAAAATTGTTGATAAAAAATCGCAGTTGACTGAGATGATAAAGCGTCTGCAATTAAAGTTGTCGGCTTTGGTTCGAATCTGTGTTAGGTTAAATCAAGAACTTAAGTTGCATTTGCTATATAGTTTCCCTCCAGTGCGTAACATTCAATAAAAGGATATTTAGTTAATTAGTTCTATGGAACTCCTACATTTAAGTGATATGTGACATATTGACTCGTGGATCTCAAAATCTCGTCGCTGTTACTGAGCTCGAGACGCTGTAAATAAATAGCAATAGCTACAGAGCGCATTTACAATCTGTATTCCCAGGTTTGGTGGGAGGATTTTGCCGGAACCCAGACCAATCCCAAATGCCATGGTGCTACACTGGAAATTCAACGTTATCGTGGGGATACTGCGATGTACCTACTTGTATTGGTAAGTATGCTACTGAAGTATGTGCCTTTTGCCTTATTGGCTTGATTGGTTTTTCCAGTTGGAGCTTTTTACTCCCAATGAAGTGGTTATTTTTAGAAAATTATATTCTTGGAACTCGAAAAATTACTACTGTCTATGATTAGATTGTAATTGGTGTACTGCTGTCTAAAGTACTTCTATCTGAAGTGTAGGCCCAGTGTTTTTTTAAGGCGATTTGAGGAACCGAAACGGTCTCTCAAAATTGTCCAGCGGTCTGTCAAAATCTGCTTCTACAATAGTGTAAACAAAGCTAAGTACACCCTGGAAAATAGAAAAAAAATACTCATAAACTAACTGTCAAAGTTGTGTTTTACATTATAAAATCCCAGCGTGCCAGTGCGCAGTATTGGCAAAATGAAAGGAAATCATCACAGTTCGACTTTTGAAATCGTCACAAACGACTTTTGTAAAAGCCAATTGTTACTATTTCACTTCTGCTATTTTCACTAAATCACTGTCTACTCTAGACTAATGCTAGAAACTAATGTGGAACTTGGTATGACTTCCCATCAAGCCAAGTAGGACATTCGTTTCTCAACTTGACTAAAAGTGATAATGTTAGCTAGTGGCTAGACTACTTCGCTTTAGTCCAATTAATTAATAAACTCTGTTAGGAAGCTGATGGAGAATAGTATACTGATATTTTAGTCATTTGCTATTTGAGTGAGTGTTTGGAGAATGTTACTTTTTACGCAGAAGGTTTAGTAGATTTATTACATTTGTACAAAATTGGGTTTAATAAACTTTTTTAAAAGTTATTGGAGACGAGGCCGTGGAGTTTCGGGGTTAGTCTACAGAGCAGAATAGCCTAGTAAGCTACATTGCTAAAAGTTATTTTTGATATTTTAATTTTTAGGAAAATGTCTCAACGCAAATGCATATGTTCTGATAATACAGGCAATTTATTGACCGCATGTTTCAATTATAAGTTTTGGTAAAAAATTTGCGGTCTTTCAAAATTGTTTAGAGGTTCCTCAATCCTAACCTTGAGAAAAAACACTGTGTAGGCCTATATTATCCGGGCACGAGACTGGAAAGTGCATATCAAAAAATTCAATAATAGTTGTTATTTGGAACAGCATTATGCGTTTTATTTAGATTATGTTTAATTCAGGTAAAAAGTACTGCAAAAAAGGATGGAAAATGATTGGGGACAGATGTTATCAATTCGGTTGCACAATTCCATCAAGTTGGAAAACTGCTGAGCAAGTCTGCAGGCAGAAAGGGGCTTTTCTTGCTCGTATCGCTTCTCAAACTGAATTGAATGCGATGCTCAGTTGGGTGCAGACTGTAAAAGTCGCCGCATCAGTTACTGCTTCTCGTAAGTTTCAGATATTTTCATTTGTGACCAAATTGTTATGTCGGAGCTCTGCAGGATAAGAACACGACACAAAACTATGTCACGTCTCAAGAATTTTAGAGATTCCTTGAAAAACCCTGCTAACGTGCTAAGGTATGGTCTTTTCCATGGTACTTCATTACCACACGGATGGCCACTGTTTATAAATTACGAAGCAATCCCAAATGGATAATAATCTTTTCAACATTTACAGCTAGAGTGTTAATGTGGAGAACAGAAGTCATAAAGAGTTGAGACTGCGAACGAAACTACAATACGTTTTTTGAATTATATCACACAATTTCGAAGTTATTGATCATCTCAAGACTAAAATCCAGGATTGACACTTGTTACAAACGTAATAAATCCTTAGTGTTGCTGGTCAATGATCAGACGACAGTTTGAGCAGTAACGTTTTGATTATAAAACAAATCAAGGAAATCTGACCACCTTAGTTTGAGGAGAACCTCAAACGAAATAAAACGAAACAAAATAGGTTGATGTAATTGAAAACAGAGCTTGATATTTCTTAGCTTTGGACGCGTTTTGGATTGGCCTCAATGATATTCTGCACGAGATGAGTTTTGTTTGGGACGACAAAGTTCCTCCTACTTTCACATACTGGGGAAAAGAGCAACCAAACGATGTGTTAGGTCAGTCATTTAAACGAGTTTTGTATGCAACGTTTTACGGATTTTACATGCACCTACGTAGTACAGTACATCTAATGCAAAACAAACTTTTTTAATTCTAGAGTTTGATTGCGGATATGCAGTGAGTAAAAGCAAGTTTTTCATTCATTTTTAACGAATTTATAAATTGCTGGCTAGGAAATTCCGACTGTGTGCGAATGAACACAACTGATGGACGTTGGAACGATATTGACTGTTCAACGAAGCTACAGTATCTTTGCATGCTGAGCCCCACCGAATCGACTAAACCTTCCGAAAGCACAAGCAATGGGATTTGTAGTGGAAGACAGCCTAATACAGGAAACACAAGTAAGAAACGGATAAATTTAGCATCAGCAAATTGCTCATGTTGCTTGTGCTGTGGTGTTGTATCACGTGCGCCTTACTTCAGCAAGTTTCAAAATAGTTTTATAATGTCAAGTTAACATTTAAATTCAAACAAATTCTAAAATTGCTCCAAGTTCTTTCCTTAATGCAGTGTTTCAAGAAATATAACGCAACAAAAATACTTTTGTAATCTATTTTTCTAGTTATTGCTCTTTTATACCTGTAAACAATTGAAGAACATTAACATTTGACAAAATCTTGTTAAAAGTGGCAAAGCACTGAAGAACTACAATAACCTGCACAAAGGACATGAATTATCTGTCTAGCAATAACAAGTTCATATTCTTATGGCTAGTCTTAGGGTTTAAAAATTACTCAATAACGACTGTTCCTCCGTGCACATTAACCAGGCACACTGCGTCTGTCCATAACGGCACCAACGCAGAGCACTTTTTTTGGGTTGTGTTTGCAGGTTTTTTGTTGAGCTGGGTCACCACAGCGGGTAAGCTGCTTTGCTCCACCGAGAAATATGCGGAGTTTTTCCACGAACGAACCTGGATTTAGCAGCCTTTCCCCAAAATCTTACGCTCTTGTCGCCAGCACAATAACGTTTAGTTCAGTAGCGTAGCCAGGGGAAGCCGGGGGGGGGGGGGGGGGGGGGGCTACAAACCTCCCCATTGGCCTGTCAACCAAAACGCAGAATAAGAAATATAACACGTTTTTAGCTCTTCTGAGACTGTTTTTTGCGCTGGAATTGACTAAAAAGTGATTTAAAGCATCTTTTGAAACATATATTCATGGGGGGAGGGGCTAATTTGTTAAAAATTAAAGTCACATGTCAATAAAAACTTTAAAAAATGCCCTAGAAGAAACAATCAAATCTGATCACTAGAATAAAAACGCCAAACATAGATTTTATCAACAAATATATCATAAACTCAGGAATAGGCGGGGGTGGGGGGGCTATTCAGTGTTAGTTAATAATCACTTCTCTCAAATATCTTTCCATTAGCCCCCCCCCCCAAATATTTTTCTTTATAAAATACGGACGAAATAGATTACTCAGTGTGAGTTTTATTGAATAATAAGGTATTATGATTTACCAGCATGTAAACAAGAGAACTGCAATGTTATTATCAGCCACTTCCCACATAGCCCATTAATGCAACCAGTTGAATCATATTGCGCTGCCAATTTCTATGTCACGTTTTAAACGCATTATTATTTTTTTAAATAGCTCTAAAATTAAGGTTGCAAAAAAATGAAAAATTTTCGAGCGATGGGGGCTCCGCCCCCAGACCCCCGTGCCTCCGGAAGCTGGGGGCTTTGCTCCCACACCCCCAGCCTCCAGCAGCTGGGGGTTCGCCCCCAGACCCCCATTGACCTCTGGCGGCTGGGGGCTCCGCCCCCAGATCCCCAAAACAGCCTTCCATTGCGAATTTCTGCCTGCGCGTTTGGTTTAGTTAGAGCGAATACGGCAGTGGATTACCACAGTACTAAAACAAAACAAAAAAATAGCTGCTGTAGCTGAATGCATGACTGAATAACGTTGCCAAATGGTTAACAATTATTAGACAAGGATTACGGATAGTTGTGTTGTAGATGGAAGTCAACCAGAAGTGCCGACAACTACTGCTGCTCCAGGTACACTTACTATATTCTCAAGACTGTTTTCAATTTCCAGTTAACGCGAAAGCGATGATTGTGGAGCATAGATGACGATGCAATTTGAAAAGTTTTATAGAAAATTCAACTTTATTCCTTTTAAAAGAAATTAATGACTGCGAAATATATTTTTATACTTGGAAACATTAATTGGTTTAAACCCATTCACTTACTACCAGCATTCACAGTTTATGTTGCAATGCTGCATAATCTTATGTCCGTCATAGCAGGCGCAAAGACACCAGTAGCAATTTAGGGTCGAAATTAAACAAAGAGGATACGTTTTAAAAATCGTTAATCTTTAGTGGCTTGTATTACACTCAGTTTTATGGGTATAAATTTTCTTCAGCTCCCCAATTCCCCGAAAAACATAACCTTTTTCTTTAATTCTGGTAGTTATCGGGATAATCCACAAACATTATAGATATATGTTAAAATTCTCAAAAAAGTTCGCTTTTGCTATCCTCATAAATCAATCAATAAATTACAGGTTGCCCAAATGGCTGGACAGCCTACGGCGCGTCTTGTTACCGCTTCGAACACGAGAGTACTGACTGGACAACCGCATCGCAGACTTGTCGACAAAGATACGGAAACACTAGCAGATTAATAATGCCCCATGACAGGTTCATTTTGTTTTGTATGCTGATACGTTACAACTTTTCGATTCTATCGATCGGCTTCTAATTTGTAATTGTGCCTGACAGAGATGAATGTATATTCCATATTCTTTAAAATTTCATCTGATAGTGGAATCATTCATTTTCACTCATCACAAAATATGAGACAATATTGATGAAAAAGGTGGTGATAATGTAATTATCGCAAACCGTCTTTTTAAGCTATCTGTAGTCACCAGGCTTGTCCATGGAAATGAGATTTCCATGGGAATCCCATCGGAAATGTTCCATGGGATGGGATGGATGGGACAGCAGGCATTGCATTTCCTATAGGACCTATGGGACAGAAATTGATGAGCAGGAAATTGAAGTTTTGCTGAATAAGCACAGTGGCTGGGAATATGAGTGCCAGAATGATAATGAATTGTGAACTCTTCTGAACTTTAAAGTTAACAAAGTCAATTAATTTTGTCGTTTTGTATCTCTCTTGGTACGTGTAGTCCTATTTAGTACACATTATACTTAAATTTTCATAAATTTAGTAACTTTTATTGAATTGTATTTTGATGAGAATCCCATGGAATTGGATGCGATGAGACAGGAATGAACTGGTATCTGCTATGGAATGGGATGGGACAGAAAAATATGTCCCATGGACAAGCCTATCATCAAAGCGTGGAGTTCATCCTTTAGAGTTAGACTGTCTTTTAGTGGCTTTTGAATTTGAGCTAAGTAAGGACGCCCTTAACTATGCAATTATTCTAGCCATACTCTTTGTGTTTTTTAGCGACACCTTACTCAATCAAGTATTTTTTTTGTTTGGTTACGGCTAATTCCCCAGCTAATGAGCTATCCGAATTATTTTAGATACGAGCAAACATTTCTGTCGAGCTTTGTGTCAAATTTTGATGCCAGTGTGACTTTTTACCTGAACATTCGAACCAAATATAAAAATGGAGGATTGTGGTTTTACGAACCAAACTCGTACAACGATTCGGTGTTAAACCCGTTGTTTTTTACAAACTGGGACAGACTGCAGCCAAAAACAAAAGGTTTTGCGCTTACAGACGGTAAGTTACAAGAAACACAAAATACTAAATGGTTTGAGTTTATCCAAAACTGTTGTTGATGTAAGATTTGTAATATTGACCCAATTATTATTATATAACAAGAAAAGGTAAACATTGAATGCGAAACTAAGCGAAGCAACGGAGAGCAACAAAGTTTTTGGTACCACCGACAGCAGCAATTGCTCTCGTTGCAATATTTGGCTTTGCTTTATATGCAAGCAGGTTTTAAAATTTATTTTGATTTTTCGTGTGTATTCGTAGTTATACATGTACAGAATTGCGTTCTTTTTTGTTTACTTGCTTATACTTACCGTATAGTCGTAGATAAACAAATAGAGTAGTTGTTGTCGCTTTGCTTTGGTCAGGTGCAAACCAGTTTAAATTTTAAAAACCAAAACAATATTGCTGAGAGACTTAAATTTAACGCATTTTTTTTTCGATCGCGAAAAAATACTCAGTTTTTCGAGCCACGTACTAATCAAAAAGCAATACACAGCTGATATATAATCATATTTGAACTGATATAATGTTACTTAATCAGTTTGGTCAAAGGCTTAGTTAGATGGCTCAAAAAGTAGTAAGTTGTAGTTAAATCCTGCTCGTAATTTCCTTGCACTACATTGAAATGCTCAAATAAAGATCTATCAATATTCCACCAAAATCGTAAAATTTTTTTATAGAAACCAGCACTAACAGTAGCTTACTAAGAATTGCGATTGGTTTAAGGAATGTTTTGCTCCCGATCTATTTCCTGTAATTTGATGCCAAGAGAGTGCAACAATGTAGCAATATTAATTTGGAGAAAGGATTTACGCATTTTAAGTGGGCTTTCCTCTGAACTGAAATTCGGATGCCACTTAATCGAGAAAAGAAAGCCTGAACCTAAACACAGTTTAACAATCAGTTATATTGTTGCACTATATGCATGTAATGTTGCAACATTTCTAGAAAAAAATTTGAACCTATTTTTCACGATTATTCACAGACTTTGTGAAACACATTGGTGCCACGCCTGATAATTTTTCACTAGATTTGGGTATTTTTACTCTGGTCTAGTGATACAATGATTTTTGGGAGCAATCTAGCGATTTTTTGCCAAAGCAATGTTTGAATAGTGTTTGTTATTTTCTAGTAATTAGTCATCTTAATTATTCAAAACCAATTCATAAACAAGGTTTGGAGTGATACAGCAAAGCAACTTGCGACGAGAATGCCAAAAGTTTTGCTGCAGGGAATTGTACGCATGAGTGATTTTAGCTTATTCAGTTTTTGTGTTAAAAAAAGAAGTCGGATATGATCCGTTCTGACTGGGAAGTCGAAATCGTGAAGAGGATTGGACTTTGGAGACTGGAACTAAAGTTAATTAACTAAACTATGCTAGGGTTCAGTAGCGCAACCATGGGGGCTTGAGTTTCTCCCTTAGCCAAGTCATTTAGAAAACTTAACCCTAAAATACAAGCGGTTAAACGTGTTAAACGCCTTGAAAAGGGGTTAAACGCAAGCGGTTAATCGCCTAGTAAAGGCGGGCTGCAGCATGGCTGAAGAGGCTGGGTAGTTTAATTCTTTAACTCGCTTTCAAATCTTAGCATTGATTTTTGTTCAAATTGCTCTAAAAACGTTTGAACTGTGTTCCAAATGGAGTTACCATAGCATTTTTTTCCGAAAAATTACAAAATTCGTCAAATGGTTGGGGTCTTTTGCCTCCTAATCAAGGCTCTGTCCCCAGTTTGCGATACGTTTGAGTTGCACAATAGCTTGCTCGCCTACCGCCCATTGGTGACATTTTTCGAACAACAAAATTTTTGTCTCGGTTCAACCCCCTCCCCCCTAAGCAAAATCCTGGTTGCGCACCTGTTAGAATCTAAGCAACCTCGCAGGAAGGAGAAAATTACTGAATGTGATTCAGGCCCCATTTTAATTGGGGGGGATTCCGGCTCCCCCCCCAATTAAAATGCCATCAATGATAAAAAATTATGTCAACATATCCTAACGACGTTTAGTTGCAGTTTTTTTTCGGTAATTACGCACATAACAGTAATTAACAATAATATTAATGACAACAAGGGAAGCCCGGGGCCCCTAAATAGCAACCAGGGGGCCTCAGGGCCCTTAAATAACAACCAGGGAGCCCGGGGCCCCTAACTGACAACCAGTTGCCCCGGAGCCCCCAACCGACAACCAGGGGCCCTAGCTGATGACCAGGGGTCCCCAGGGTCCCTAACCGACAACCAGGAGACCCCGGGACCCCTACCCGACAACCAAGGGGCCCATAACTGACCACCAGGTGACCTCGGAGCCCCTAACTGACAACCAGGGGGCCCCAGGGTCCCTAGCTAACGACCAGGGTGCTTCGTGGCTCCTAAATAACGACCAGGGGGCCCCGGATTCCGTAACTAACAACCAGTGGCCCCGAGGCCCCTAACTTACAACCAGGGGGCCCAGGGCCCCTAACTAACAACCCGAGGCCCCTAGATAACTACCTTACAACCTAATCGACAACCAGGGGGCCCCGGAATCTTTAACTGATAACCAGATGCCTCGGAGCTCCTAGCTGATGACCAGGGGCTCTCAGGGTCTCTAACAACAACCAGGGGCCCGGAAACCCCTAACCGACAACCAGAGGGCCCATAACTGACAACCAGGAAGCCCCGAGGCCCCTAAGTGACAACCAGTGGTCCCCGAGGCTTCCAAGCAACAACCAAGGGGCCCCTAACTGACAACCACGGGGCCCCTAACTGACAATCACGGGCCCCAGGGCCTCTAACTAACAACCAAAGGGCCTCAGGGCCCCTAACCGATAACCAGGGGGCCCCCAGGGCTCCTAGCTGACAACCAGGGGGCCCCGGGGCTCCTAACTAACAACCAGGGGGATTCAGAAACCCTAACCAACAACCAGGGGCCCCGGGGTTCCTAACTGACAACCAGGGGGCCCCAGGGCTCCTGATTGACGACCAAGAGTCCCGTGCCAGGGGCCCCTTAATTCAAATTTTCTGCAATTTATATGAAAACCTGTGAGTATTTCCAAGAGTTTTGTCCTAAAGGTTGCAACCCCAGGCCCTTGTTTAACGTTATTATGAACTTAATGCTATAACACAGGCGTTAATGCAAACCTCCCATTGAAATACGAGTACAACCCGTGGTACAACCATTGATAAATATAATCAGAGCATAGCCAATATGTTAACTTTATCCTTGTTTGGAATTGCAGTTTCTTTAATTTAGGATTTACTCGTGTAAAAGTTAGTAATAATTATGACGACCACGTGTCCACGTCATAACAATGTCATGCAATTCTTGGAGGTTTCAAAAAATTGTGAAGTGACTTGACTCGAGTCCTCCACGTTTCGGAAAAAAGATTATGTTAATTTTGATTCAAATTTTTTTTTTTTTATGAAAGAACTTAAGGGCGCGATCTTATCTCAAAATCATAGGCGTAGCCAGGGGGGTAGCCTGGGTCCCCGCAATCAAAATGCCACAAATGACAAAAGTTTGAAAAAAAAGCCTTGTTTTCTCATTTTCAGTTTCTTTTAGCATCTTTGCGTAAAACAGTACACGCGTAAAACAGTAATTAACAATAAATAGTACTGACGACCAGGGGGCCCGGCGCACCCCCTTAATTCAATTTTTTCCAACCAATTTAAACGTATAACCAAGGTAAAATCAAGGTTTTTTGTTCTAAAAGTTGCTACCTCAGGCCCTCATCTGAACTTTTTATGAACGTAATGCAATAACCAGCGCCGTATTTGCCATATGTCACAGTGTCAGAGCCACGCGCTCAGGTAGTAGGACTTTTATTGGTCTTCACTTATATTTGGCAGGAAGATGTTGCAAAAATCCCCCGAGTGCCAGAAGCCTCGCGCAATGAAATCAGGCCTGGAAATAGCATTTTTAGTAAGCGTAACCATCTTTTGTACCATTCTTCAATAACGATTCACCTCCACCTCGCCAGTTTTTACGCATAAAATACTCAAAAAAAAAAAAAGCTAGGAAAAATGCTTATTGAACAAATTATTGAATTTCCATTGAGGGGACATGAGCCCCTGGCCGTACATGTACGCCTATAACTAGTTAACTTCATGACAAAACAAAAATCTCGTTAAGGAAAATCTTCGAATGGATTATTCTTTACTGCTAAAATATTGCAGGAGGCAATGTGCCTTACTTCCCCCTACGTGGACCAAATCACTTACAATTAAATTTTTACACCATTATGCAAGATTTTAAATGTGTTTTGGACTTTAAGTGAAAGTTAAAAGAGGATTGAACATTTAATTTTTTCGATTGGCTGGCTTTTAAATGTTAAAAGTCTGCTTCTTTCAAATGGCTGCAAACACGTGCGAAATGTGATCCAATGGGATTAAAATAGCTTTTTTTTCCAAAAACTTACAAAAATGGCCCAGCGGCTGGGGGCTTCGCCCCCAGACCCCCGTCTACGATGCGTTTGAGTACACTAGCTTACTAAACACGTCTCCTAAGTTAGACATTTGCACTTTCTAACCTCTACTTTTCACCCTATCCCTTCACCAAAATCCTGGTTTAGTGCCAACAGGCTACGGCTTCAAATATTCTATTCTACGATATCGTTGCCCTATAAAAAGTTCCTTTTTTGAAAATTACTGATGACGTCATTACATGTGATTTGTGGTTTGGGCCCCCCTAATCAAAAATCCTGGCTACGCCTATGATTCAGGGTACAAATAAAACAGATCTTTTGCTGTTTTAGTGATCGTTATCGAAAGATTGATTTTGCTGCAGTTGTTCTTAAAAGAAATCACACATAAGTTGGAAAAAAATGTGAAAGCCTCAAAATGACTTATTCTAAGGAAATGGGCAAATGGTATGGAAAATCATTTTCAAAATTTTTAGCACAGATACATTTTAACCCAGAAAGAGACGTACTTGCAAACTTTTTCAATCTAGTGATTTGTTTTCTTATCTAGTGATTTTTTTGTGAAATCTAGTGATTATTTAAAAGAGCCTGTTGCGGCATTGGTGAAGGAACTGTTTTTTGTTTTTGCGACTTCTCCATGTACTAACTGTTTCGCTGTATCAGTTAGAACTTAGAGGTAACACTATAATTCGGTTGAAAATTACTGTGCGGCAGAGTAGCGTATTGTGTGTTGTGTTTGGTTGTTTGAAACAAATTCTGCTCTTTCTTTTACAATCAGTCAAAATTACTAAATGCCAGCAAGTTGACTTAAAAACAGGTCACTCATCCTTTTTTCAAGTTGAGTTGTTTGGTACCTTTATTAAGGCGAACTTTTGTTTGCCCTTTTTTTGGTCTTATTTATGGGACGACAAACCAGAAAAATGAGCCGAAGATGGTAGAAAAATGATAATTCTGGTTCTACTTTTTTAGGCGGTATTTGTGTGTCCATGTCTGCTGGAGTAAAAGCTGGTCTTTGGACTGTATCAAATTGTAGCGATCAACGTAGAATAATTTGTTCTCTGTCACGAGAAGGGGCCACACCGCCTCCCCCACCTCCCACAACATCTGCACCATTGTCGTGTCCTTCAGACGGTTGGAAGGTATGAACAAATTTTGCTAACTTCTTAACTTCTCTCTCATTTTTCTACCACGCCATACTTAAAAAAATACTTATAAAACCACAAATAGGACAACAGTCAATAAATGATTTTGCTAATGCAAAAATATGATCAAAAGAATACCTACCTCCAGGGGTGTTGAAACCCGGGAGGGATGGGGGGATATATCTCCCCCAATAATTTGACTGTATCCCCCCCAATAGTTTGAGTATGGCTACATCTGCACCCCCCCCAATAATTTGACGCTGGTATGCATCTGAGCGTAGGTGTTCACTTGAATTCGGGGAAAAAAATGTTCCGTTTTTGGGGAAGACCTTTTTTCAATTTTTTTTGGTCTGCACCTGAATTTGGGAAGAAAAGTGTTCCAGTTTTGGAGAAGACCCTTTTTTATGGTCGTCACTTAATTTGCTCACCTGAACAAAATCGTGGTCGAGGTTTATCCCCCCCAACGTCAAAAAATAGGGCAAAGTTGGGGTGAAATTGCAAATTATCCCCCTCAATGCTTTAACAAAGATCGGCACCCCTGCCTACCTCATTTATTTTGGTCGAAAAATTTTACTTGCTTGTCTAGCGTAGCGTAAAAATGAGTACAGCAGAAGTCGAAATTAATAATTATGTAAGAACATCAATTTAAACGTCGGACTCTAATAGTGATTTGTCAGAAATGGGTGCAGGTTTTAAGTTCTGCAATGCTCTTCTAGAATACTAGTCGTAATATGCGTTTTGGTGGTTAGATAATTAGATCTACAGTAATTTGGTTTTAATTTTCAAGTTACCTTTGCCAACAGATAGTTAAGTGATCTTTCGGTTTTCAAGTCAAACTGCCACCTGCCTACGACTTTTAAATGCTTTACGTCAAGCAGGAAAGCTGTAAATACCAATTTTTATAATGTTTAGTTTGACCCGACCGGAAATCGAACCCGTTTCTGCCTTTTCAGTAGCAGACGCTCTATCCACTCGACCAATGATCAGTATTTATCTTGTATGTGCTCATAGCAAGATGCATTTCTTAATTCTATTTAAAATAAGCAACGAGATGTCCCTGTAGGAAAAAAAAACGGTTGAATCTACAATTCTCACACTGATTTTGCTTTTTAGCGCATAGGGGATAAATGCTACAAGGGAATCGTTAATTCGTATCGGAAATATCGTATGACTTGGAAGCAGGCGCGTGACTACTGCGTCAAGCTCGGTGGGCCGGGCAACCCTTGGCAAGCTGATCTTATCTCGATTCACAGCGAAGTCCAAATGACGCAAATTCGAACAACTGTCCTACCTTACTGGGTGCCTGGAACAATATGGTTGGGATTAAACGACAGAAATAATGAAGCAAAGTAAGACTTTTTAAGTTTGTAGGTTTAATTAATGTGATAATGGCTTCTCTTTTTTTTTTTAACCAGGTTCTCACTAACTGATAAACAAGTTTTTGAAGAGAAGAAAAGTTAACAATCTAAACTAAACGTTGTATTTAACATGTTTTCAAAATATCCACACAAAACGCTGTTTCTTTTGTGCGCGGTTGTTAATATATTCTCGAATTTAGCCCAGATATAATTGAAACACGGCCACAATAAGCGGATATGCGTGCCTAAACGTTAGTTGAATTGGCTTTCAATCTATCAGATCATTCTAATTTTAGTCAAGTCATTTTACCTGCATTCGTGTTGTCTGATGGCTCTAAAAACCCAAAACATCAATAATTTCCTTTGTATTCCTGTCCATTGATTTTGATTTATTCATTACTTTGAAATGTTAATGTATACCGGTGTTTTGAATTGAGTGGAATATCCTTAGCCGTTCTTGCGGCAAACTGATTAGATTGGTATCACAAAACATTAATAGCAAGATGAAAATATACTTATACCGTTCAATGTTTTGAATTTTTTTTGCAAACTGCTGAACGTTATTATACGGTAGTAATTGATAAATATGTCACCTTATTGTGAAAAGTTTACCACAAAATTTTTTTTTTGACTTGAGGACTCAATTAGTCAACTCTGATTCAAGACATAAAAATCCGGGAAAAATCTTTTTATATTATCATTTACACGTTACGTTTTTGCTCAAGCTGGTGTTGGACTTGCTCTGTAGGTTCAAGTTCATGCTCATGATATGGGTTTTAACTCGTCAACTGTTTGTTAGATGGGCGTGGACTGACGGTTCAGTTGTTGATTATCTTTCGTGGGACGATGACGAACCAAACAACGAAGCTGGAAACGAAAATTGTGTCGACTTCAACACTAGGACAAAAAAGTGGAACGATGTGAACTGCAATCGCCTGAAAAACTTCATCTGCCAGATCAAGTACAGTGATTTATATAGTGAAAGATTAACTATGAAAATCAACCTGAACGTATAATCGAGAACTTTGGATAATTATCTCCCATTAAAATAATAAATTACAAAATTTAGTTTACCATATTCACCATTTAATAATTAAAATTTACCTGCTAGCCAAGGGCGTCGGCATTTTCAGGGGGAAGGATAATAAGAATAGAGCCAGTATTAACTACTACAAAAAAAGAAGTTATGAAATTTGGAAGGTTTAAGAGAGAGTGTGTGAAAATCTAGGGGGGTCCATGGCCACCCTCTGCCCCTTTGCCGACGCCTATGCTGCTTGCAACAACATCATGTTTTAACGTTACATTTTTTCCAAATTAGAATAGAATTGAATTACTTTAAAATTACGGTAACATCAATGGAGCAAACTACTTCAGCGTGCTTAAAAGATAGGCTTATTACATCTTGTGTTATTCGGGGCTGTATAAAACAACCAGTGAAAAAACAAAGTGATAATTTTGCTAAGCAAAACTAATATAAAAGTTTAGAGATGGTTTTGGTTTCTGTATCAGCCCCAATGAAATGCTATTTATTTAAAATGACGAAGTATATTTTTCTCTGCAGCCCAGGTGCCACTATTCAAGATCTTTCCAATGCAACGACTCCAGCCCCTATCACGTGCGGTGATCCTTCCTGGTTGTATTTTAACGGCAGTTGTTATTACTTCAGGTAATTCTATTTTTTTTTTGCGTAGGCTATTTATCAGATGGCAAAAACAAAAAAAAAAAGAGATATCGTTTATAGATTTCGCTAAAACACAGTTTCACTGGATTTAGTGTTCTAAAGTAGCTCAATGACTCTTGGTTGGGATGAAGATCACGAAAGACTAACAAGACCAAAAAAAGATAAAATTTAATATTAACTGTACTGTAGAAAACTAAAAAGCTTGAATTTAAACGTATCTCATTGAAAACCATAGTAATCATTAAAGCTTAACAATTTACAGTAGAAACCAGTTTGGTGTTAGAAACCACGAAATTTAAACTTAATTACAGTACAGTTGTAACAAAATGAAAAAGAGTCCAATAAATCTGATTGTTGTTTCGATGACAAATACTTTGCAGTTACCGCACTAGAAAATCCTACCCAGAAGCGAGAGAAGATTGTATGTCAAAAGGCGGAGATCTGACTTCAATTAACAGCTTACAGGAACAAGATTTCATCCACATTGAAGTGCAGAAGTTGTCATACACAGATTGGTGAATAGAACGTGATGTTTTCATTGATGTTTGCGTCTTTCCTCATGTGGTTGTTTATTCATGTTGTTATCAAACTATACTTTAGTTATAGTAAAATCTTCTACCATTTCACTGTTTTTCTTTTTCTTTTTTAAGTTAGTTAGCTCTACAGTACTTTCGCGTCGAGTGTTAGCTCTACAGTACTTTCGCATCGAGTGTAGAATGTACGTCAACCAGCTCACGTGGCTGTTGCTCGCATAACGAGCGCCGCAACCCAAGTGTGAGTGTTCATAGTTCTCTGAGCTCACTGCTCTGGTATCCTTACATCTCACAGAGATCCAAATGTTCTCAGAGCTCACTGTTCAATTCTCGGAGCAGCCAGTCAAACGAGCAGCTATACAATGAGGCAATCTCAGCTTCCATTATTCATTTAAGAAAATAAAAGATATAAAGTTGCTAGTTGAATCAGCTTCCGGTTCTTCTGATAACCCGAAGCTCATCCAGCCTGCTACTCTATATTTTCTATTTTCAACGGTACATTATCGAATAAAATATTGAGAATTAAACTCGTCTTTTCTTTTGCGATTCTTAACGAAGTCAATAATGTTGCGTAAATCAAACACAAAAACAAAGTCTAAAGTAACGTAAAACTGCTTTATAGCCTGTATTACAATAATAATAAAAGCAAGCAATGGCGTAAAATTTTTGCAGGTGGATTGGATTAAACATGAACAACAGGGATCAGACATTCCAGTGGACAGATGGATCTCCACTTGGTTTCACATCCTGGTCAAAAAGTACGCTCGTTTTTCATGCCCTTTGAAAACAATTCAATTCGGTATGAAGTCATTCAAGATGAAGCAGAAGTTAGCATATTCCGTAAAATCTTTACAGGAGAAAAAGTCGGAGCAAAAAAGGATTAGACTCCTAGGTGGTTGGATTTGTTTCAGCAACTCCTGCAATTCTTGCTTTTTTCTAGTTACGTCAGTAGATGTAGGGCTCGATCGGTACGGTATGCGAAGTAGAGGTTTCGGCAAATTGCGGTTACACCATACCCTGGAGCTTATGCTGGCTCAAGCATGCGTTTTGAAGAATCCACTGTGACTTTACTCTCACTAACTCTTTAAACTGTTGCCATTTTTCTTGTAGATGAGCCGAATTACGTGAACAAGCAAGAAACTTGCGTGTACTTGTACATGGATCCGGGATTCTGGAACGACGGTAACTGTGGCCGAGTATACAGGTGGGTCTTGTATATGTAAGATGCAACTTGCTTGGGAATTATTTTTTTAGAACTTGTTTGAGAATCTTTTTGATTTACTACTTTCTTTTTAGTTATGTTTTTCTAAAAAAGCTTTACTTTGCGTTACTTCATTCAGCGTCGGAAAAGATTTGTAACTTTTTCTGAGACTGTAAGTAATCACTTTATTAAAAGAAGCTTATAGCTGAGTGAGTTTGCAGCAACTATTTATACATGTAACATAATTAATTTCAATACCGAACGACATTTGTTTCCATGGCAATTCCCTAGTCGCAACTCGAAAGTCTGTCTTGAATTTAGCCCCTTTTGTAATCTTGTTTCTTTCAGTTACATCTGCAAAAGATCAAATAGTACTGATGCGATTCCAACAACGCCGGTTCCAGATTATCACCCGAAAGGATTTTGTCCCGCAGATTGGTGGGAATATCGGAATTATTGCTTCAAGATTATGGGAAGCAATGAGACAGAAAGGTGGGAAATCAGACTATACAAGTTTCTTAGTTTTTCACAATAGGATTAATTCAAGTGATAATTAAAATATCTTAGTAGATCATTCTGCACGTTGGCTTTGTTCAGGTTTTTGAAAAATGAAATCAGTTCTTTATAATATTTATCGTGTTACGTATACGCCAAAAAGTGTAATGAGTCGGAGGGGTTCATCATTGTACCATTGCTCTAATCGGCTACACAGTACACACCTACTGTACAGTTAAGTTGGAAGGAATGATTGCAGTGGCAATTTCTTACAGACTACTGTATGCCAGTCCAGCCATGGCATAACGGATTGTTACGGACTTTTGTGGATTGTTGCGGACGAATTAAGTAGCGAATAGTTGGGCTTCCAACAACTTGAACTAAAAGTGTGTTTTGAACCGCAGACTCAACTGGACAGATGCACGAGACGACTGCATGAGCAGAGGTGGAAACCTCCTTTCAGTTTCAAACTCACAACAGCAAGCATTTCTTACGGTAACATCGAAAATTATTTGTATGCATTTTTTCTACAAGTTTTTTCAAAGCTTTGTGATAGGTTATATCGCTTATAGTCAGCTTAGCCAGTCAAGTGCGAAATTAGTACAAGGCAAACGTTGTTACTGAGCGATGTTGAATTGGCCACTTGCTTCTTTTTCTCTTTTATTTTTTAACAGTCTGAAAGTGTTGGCCAAAATCTTAATTGTTTGAGATAAAACAATACGCGATTCTCAGCAGGATAGATATTAAATGCACAAGTTTTTGTTTTTCTAATGTCATCTAAATCAAGTTTTGTACAGCATGTAATTATAAACAAAGCGCACCATAATTCAGAGAAATTAAGTAGCGATGTTTTTGACGTTTTCTGGCCGGAGCTTTCAATATTTAATCGTTTGCGTGCTATCTGGCCTAAAGGCTACCAGCGCGAAAGCCTAGAGAAGAGTCACCAGAACGGCGACTACTTAAAACAAGCAATGCGAAAAGGTCATCCTCCCACAGGATGTTAATCCTGTATTTATCTTGCGGAAGGATAACCTTTAGGCAAGGTAGCACGCAAACGATCAATAATTCAGAGTTATAAACAGATCGACTATAGTATACGCCCGAATCCGAAAACATAAGCTCAAACCCGTTTCCAACCCGAAAATTGATTTGAAGCCAAAACCAGGGTCCAAAAAAGGTGCACGTGGTTATTACTCGTATATGCGGTTAAGATAATACAGTTTACTGCTGGTAACTCTATAATAACAATTGTGTTGTAATAATTTTGTTGATGCTTATACAAAGTTGTCATTGAGCGTTGCAAAGTTGTTTTGGAACCGCTTTTATAACTCCTGAAAAGCTAAAACACAAGCAAGTACGCATATCAAGCCCGAATTAAGCCCGACATTTTGTAAATCTTCAGTCCGAACCCGACCCTAAATCCCCATGCAGCCCGACTAAAAACTCTGGGCTCTGGCATAATTAGGATGAAATGAAACAGCTGCGTAATTCAAACATCTAACAGTCGTGGAAAGAATAAGCTGTAGCTTGGTGAGATTGTAAAAACGAGCATTGTTCTTTTCTGCACTGGGAAAGCAATTGGCTTGAACTACAATATTCGTTTTACGGACTGAACTGGTTAAACCACGTTAAGTTTATTACTTGGCAAGCTTTGCATCTAAAGAATCCGGCTAGAGTGACAATACATTGCAGAGTCGCTTGACTAAGGTAGATGTCGGACCTATGTGGATTGGACTAAACGACATGTACGGAGAAGGACGGTTTTTGTGGAGAGACGGAACTCCGTTCAAATATGCAAACTGGAAAGCGGGAGAACCAAACAGTCCGGGTTATAGAAGCAGAGGAGCAAATGTAAGTTGAACTTAACCTGTGACGTAATAATGGAGGGTCACCATTACGCCAGAGATAAACATCACGCAACTGTGTATCATCTCCACTACACAATATAGATAGATACATACAGCGTTTACTAGCTTTTAGGTTGGATTTGCTTGTGCTATTTCATCAATGTGGAATTAACTGCACATTTTGCGGTCAGTAGTGTAGACAGCAGAGGTGGCCGGATCCACATTTTAAAAGATACGGAACCGCTTTGGATCCAACAAGATGAGATCCGATCCGGATCCGCATGTTCTAATGAAACTGGATTCGGATCCGATGCGGATCCGCCAGTATGCAACTACACCTTAATACGTACCTGCAGGTAATAAGGCTTACCTAACACACTTTTTGATGCATGCAAAAACCTACTTGCCCGTTTTGGATAAAAGTTTGCATGGTAGTAGCTAAAGTCCGTATTGACCTTGTATCAAAATTAGACGAAGCCATGAATTACAGTTTAGCGTGATCTCACTTTCAAAAAAATTTGTTTTGGTCCTTATTATCAGATTACCTACATATCCTGGTAATAAGGTCTACCACTGCAAAGCTATAATAAAGCAATTAGTTAATGCATGTAACTTGTATTGTGTCAAGTATAAGTTGAAAAACTAATAAACAAGCCCAAAAAGTTCTATATAAATCTTCGAAAAATTGTTTAACCTAACTTTGAAACGAGTATTTTGTCGCTAAATTAAAAAGTGGCAATAAAGACCCCTTAAAAATCAGTAAAGCTGAAGTCACTAAAATAAGATCAAGTTTTTGTAGCCGGATGATGTCAACTACACAGTTTGATTTATATATATAACAAATTTATATACCCAAATTTATAACAATTTATAACAAACACTCGAGTGTTAATGAAGCAAACAATTTTTGTTTACCATAGTGTGACAAAACGGGTAAAAAGTCTTGCTTTGGTCTCATTTGCTGCAAAGCCTACCATTACGTTACCCAAATCATAAAACTAACATTAAATTTTTCACTAGCATCTCATCATCACATGTTGGATTCGGTGTTGTCCCCGTCGACGGAGTTGGCCGGATTTCGTAGGGTCATTGTCTTTACTACGCCTCGCCATTTTGTTCGATCACATGCATCCTCTTTCACCAGTCCATTTTTCTTCATCTCATTCTCTACATGCTTTTTCCAACTTTGTTTCGCTTTTCCTCTTCCTCTACTACCGCTCACTTCAAAACTCAAAGCCTTCACTATCATATTTTTATCTTCTTTCCTCAAAACATGACCTTACCACCGCATACTACTTGCTTTAGCCATCCTATCTTAAAACTCCTTAGTACCCAACATGCCCAACAACTCCTCGCTGTTTCTTCGATCTAATAGCTTCACACCACACATCTCTCGAATCATAGCTCTTTCTGTTCTTCTCAAAATTGCAATCTCTTTTTTTCGCAAGCACCATGCTTCACTTCCATACAACATAGCTGATCTTGCTCAACTTTTGTAAACCTTTCCTTTCATTTTTAATGAAAACCTTCTGCCTTGAAGTATTTCGTTGTATTCTCCGAACTTCATCCAACCAATTCTTGTTCTAGCTGTTACCGCTGTTTCGCACCCACCAGTTGCATTCAATCTGTCACCTGATAAGAGAACTTGCTTACAGTTTTCACACCATTAGACAGTATTTCATCTGGTCCCTTGAAGTTCTTTACCACGCTTCTACATTTTTTACAAACAAAATTTTTATTCGAATAAACTGGGACTTTCTTCTTATCCGTGCAACTTGCGTGGACCCACTTACCACAAGCTGTACACAACACCGAGAAAGACATAACTCTTCTACCACACAAGCCACAAAGATCAATCTTACTGTTGAACGTTTCTTCGTCCATCCCACAAACCATCAACTTTATCTTTCCAAGATTGACTCTCATCCCTTTGGTTTCAAACGCCTCTCTGCATTCATCAAAGTTCACTCTCAATTCTTCCATAGTGTTCCCCATTAAGACCAAATCGTCTGCATGAAGAATTTGCTTCATCAACCCTCTTCTTGCATTTTCCGTTACTTCATCCATCACCATTGCAAACAATAAAGGCGACAGCACAGATCCTTGGTGTACTCCAACTTTCACAGAAAATTCTTCCGACAGCCCCGATCCAACTCTAACTTTCGTTTCTGCTCTTTCATAAAGACTCATTACCGCCTTGACTAGGGTTTCAGGCAAACCTTTTTTTCTCATAGCCCATTCCATCACTCTTCTTGGTACTCTGTCAAATGCCTTTTCCAAATCAACAAAACACATGTACATTCTTTTGTCTTTCGCTCGATGTTTTTCTTGCAACCTTCATACTAAGAATAAGGCACCCGTTGTTTCCTTTCCAGGTGTAAAACCAAACTGTGCTTCATCAAAATCAACTAATGCTCGCATTTTTCTCTCCAACACTCTTTCAATAATCTTCATGCCATGTTCCGGCAACTTCACTCCTGTATACGAACCACAGTTCATTAAATCTCCTTTTTCCTTAAAAAATGGTACCACAACGCTGGTTTTCTATTTATCCGGGATTACTTTTCCATCCAAAACTCTTTGGCAAAGCTGTAACATCCCTTCTTCTGCAATTCTGCCACTTGCAACAATCATCTCCGTGGTTATTTCAGAGAGTCCCTCAGCATTTCCTAGTTTCATCTGCCTGATCGCTTCTCTCACTTTCTTGCGAGAAACTTTCTCTACTAGCCCCACCACCATGGCAGTGTCCACTTGTGGTCCCAAGCATTTTTCTCATTCATAATCCTCTCCATATGTTCCTTCCATATTTTACATCCAACTTCTTGACTGAAACCAGTTTTTCCATCTCTATTTTTTATTCATTTTCCTCCTTCGAGATCTTTTCCATCTCTTTTCATAAATTTTACGAATTTGAAAATCTGGTTTGGTTTCTCTTGTAATTCTTCCATTTTCTTTTCAGCTTCCGTCTTCATTGCTTTAGCAATCACTTTCTTACTTTGATTTTTCATTTTCATGCAGGATATTTTGTGTTCTTCCAATCCAGTTTTGCAAAACGTTTTGAATTTTTTACGCATCTAAATTTGTTTAAACGAAATATAAAGAAATATTTTACTGTCTTATCCAAAAAAATTGTCAACTGAAAAGCTTTTTTCCTCAATTTTTGAACATGGGTAAGTCGCAGTTTTTACATCAGCATGTCAAAAATTGACTTGGAAATTTCAATTCGCTCTAGCGATCTCGTTTTTGCACGGATTAATCTCAATTTTTGCAGATCGGATTTATTTTAGACATGTTTTACCTTAAAAAAAGAAAAAAGTTCGGTTGACTTTGGAGATCTGGGTTGTGGGCCCAATTACCTGCTGTGCTTTATTACCTTCAGGTACCATACATTTTGAAGAATATTTTGACAAACATCAACAATGAGTTTGAAAGTAATCAGCAAAATCAGATCCGGATCCGATCCGAATCCGCATCTTCTAATGAAACTGGATCCAGATCCGATCCGGATCGGTGAAAAAACAGTAAGATACGAATCCGATCCTGTCCGCTCCAAATCTGTTGCCACCTCTGGTAGAGAGGGGGGCATTGTGCCATGGCTCCCCCCTCCCCTTTGGCATTGTGCCATGGCACATTGGAAAAAAGTGTAAAAAAATTAAAATAACATTTTTAGAGTAAACTGAAGCATCCTTGGAAAACGCTTTTGCTATCTGGCATTTTAGCATCATTTCAATCACCTTGAGGATAGGGATGGTGCATATTTCAGATTTTTTACCCTTTGACAGTATTTTGCTGCCTTAAAATGTTTTTCATAGCCAATAACGTTTTAAGTGGGAAGAGAACTGAGCGACACCATTTTAATTAAGATGGCTGTTCGTTATCAAAGTTGCAAGCACGCTTGAGAGATATCGCGGGAGCTCGACTTTTGGTATGACGCATGTTGTATCAAAACAACGCCAATATAGGAAGGTTGTAATAATAAGTCAATTAAGATGTTTTTTTTTTTTTTTTGACGTTTGCAGGCCAGAGTTTTAATATTACCCTTTGAAAGTAGTCGCCGTTCTGGTGGCTCTTCCCTAGGCTACCGAGCTGGAGCCTTTAGGCCAGAAGCACGCAAAACGATTAAAATAGGAAGGTTCTTACAAAAAAAGGTTGAAAGTAATTACTTTCGCATTGTATTTCGCGTTTATCAGTGGCACAGCCAGGGTGGGCTAAGAAAGCTTCAGCTCTTTCTTAGCCCACTTACTTAAAAAATTTAACCCAAATAAGAAAGCTTTTAAACTTATTTTGGAAATGACTAGAGAGTGAAGAGGATTTAAAGGGGCTGAGTAACTCTGTCAAAGAGCGTCCAAAGCTTTGCAGTTAGATACTCCAAACGCCCTGCAAACGTGCGAAATGTCATCCAAACGGCGTTAAAATGGCAAATTTTTTCGGAAAAGTTTCTTCCCCAAACCCCGTCTGTGACCCGCAAACAAATTTTAGTTGTGGGTTCAAGCCCCCCTTCCATAAACTCCAGTCCAGGTTGCATGCATGGACTGCACACAGTTTTGTGTTCAGTATTTAATAAAGTACTTCCACTTGAGAGTGTCATTATGACAGTTTTGATGAAAAACTGTTTTTTTATTTGCATCAGGATGATTGCGTCACAATGGTAACGGAGAAATTCAGTGTCGGGAAATGGGCTGATGACGTCTGTTCTGAGCAACGAGCTTACATTTGCGAGATACACAAGTCCAAATCAATTGACTTACTTTGCTCTGATCATCCTAACCCCAACTGGAAAAACCAATGCCAGGTATATGTTTTCACGATTGAACTTGCGTTGATTTCTGACTGAAAAGATTCGACTAGAATGACTAATGCGGGCATTATGCTGACATGATTAATTTACAAATTGACTGACTCGATTACTGACTGGTCTACTTAGTACTCACTAACTGACCGATTAACTATTGACAACTTTATGATGACATTAATCAAATTTAGATACAGTAAATTTCTGTAATTGTATCGACGATTATACAACCAGAGCTTCCTGCAAAGGGTTGCGAAACTCTTTGTCTTGTACGAGCACTGATGCACAATGTCATAATTACATCAACGATTTTAAAAGTACTTTCATTGGCCAACTCTATCACATAACTGCTCCGTCACGCATGAGCACTAATGCAAATTCAATAAAGAAACAAAAAAAGAGAGAAATAACAAAGAATGAAACAAGTATAAAAAGAGAGAGAGAACGAGTTTACCATCCCTTAACAAAGAGAACTTTGATACAACTGTAAGAAGCTTTTAATTTATACGAATGCTAATGAACACGATTCCACTGTCTCTTAGAGTATTGTGAGCGATAAGTCGTGTCAAAAAGTTCGTCGACGAGTGAAGAAAATGTGCATGAAAAGTTGCGGCTTTTGCGAAAGATTTGTGAAAAAGCCGTCTGGGGTGTCACCCGACAAAGGAAAGTGTCCAAACGGATGGGTATTCTGGAATGATGAGTGTTGGATTCTCACTAAAGATTTCATGACCTGGGACGCGTATGTTTTATGTATTTGAGACGTTATATTAACCAACAATATGCTGTGTTAGTGAATCTTGAGTTTAGATTGACTCGTTTTCTATTATTCTGTGTACTCGATCAACTTTCTTTTGTGCAGAGACGGAAAAAAATTGTCAACAAAAAAAGTTGTCAATACACAGAAAAGTTGTCAGCAAATTTGCTACGCCACATTGCAAAGAGTTTTATGCAGTGCATACCCTGGCAGATGACATAATCTGCCCAGATTTCCGATGGTGTTATTTGAACATACTGTTAAAGTATAATTTCCAAGGATGGCAGTGCGGTACGGTACATTCAAAATTTGCGTACTGCGTACTCGCACCTTGAACCGTACCAGCGTACCGTACTTCAGTTCAATTTTTGAAACGTACCGTACCAACGTACCGTACCCGTACCATTATAAAAAAGGCGTACCGTACCAGCGTATCGTACATCTTAGCAAAAGCTGAGTCGCACCGTACCGTACTTATGTACCGTACCGTACTGCAATCCTTGCTTTTAACTACTCGCAACTTTAACTGCCTTTGAAATCACTAGCCTATAAATCAGCGATCTCAATTCACACATTTAGTGTTGGCTTCAGCAGTCTTTTGCCTCTGCATAATAAAAGCCGGCGCAATGTGCGAAAACACTCAGATTTTTAAACCATTGAGTATTCAGCTAAAGTGTTGCAGATGTTTCCGTTCAAATTTTTCTTCAATATATGACGTGCCACGATAGTCCGGTTGTGGTGGTCAAGAATAAAAAAAAAGGAATGAAAAAAAATTCCTAGCATCTATAGGCAATAATTATGACAACATAATTGGCAATTTTTGTGACTGTGACTTGTGACATCATAATACCATAGGTGGGCAAGTTAATGCAAAACGTTAGCTTCGTTAACCACTAATCCGTTAACAAACTTCACTCCTCCGTTAACGTTAATCCGTTATTTTCAGCTTTAATTAACGGAAGTTAATGAAGACCGTTAATTCGTTAATATTTTGCGTGTAATTCACCTTTCTTTTTGTTTACTCGCTTCTAGAACACGTAATGACGTTGTTGAGCTTATTGTAAGGAAATATATATTGCTATGGTGATCGTTTTGTGTTTTGGAAGTTACGTTTTTCGGTCTAATCTAATTTCAGGATAAAAATAAGTTCAAATGCACTAACGAAGCTGCGATCGGAAAATCTTTGGAAATTGTGATCAGCGATAATTAATAGACGTATGAGGCTGCAGCTTATTATTTGCTGCAAAAAAAAGCTTCTTGATTCGCTTTCTTCTATACAACTCGTGCTGATACACAGCAAGTGTTACCAGTGCAAACTGGTTTGTACCGGTGCGATAAATGAATGGTGCGAGATATTAACGATAAAAACCTTAACGGAAGTTAACAGCACTTAACGGAAGTTAATTTAGTCCGTTAACATGAAAAAACTGTTTAACGGATTAACGAGTTAATGAAAAAGTTAGCTTCGTTATTAACGGATTAACGATTAACGGACTTGTGCCCACCTATGCATAATACAATTGTAACGACAAATTAAGTGATTACTTGATAATAGCCTAAACTATGTGCTCGCCGGGCACGGTCTCACGAATCTTCATAGACGGCCGCACGTTGCACATAAAACGTTAGTAGGCAAATTCAAACAGTGTACCAACGTACCGTACCCTGACCATCACAAAAAAAGCGTATCGTACCAGCATACCGTACTTCCTAGCAAAAATTGAGTCGTACCTACGTACCATACCGTACTACCATCCTTGATGATTTCAACCCTTAACTTTAACCATAACTCGAATCTAAATCCTATTTCTAGCCCAAACTCAAATCTAACGCGAAACTTCGGTGCGCGACGAACACTGAGAGCTCAACCAAATATTAAATCATTTGCAATAGGCACTTTTATTGGTGTTTTAGTATTTTAATTGATTTTAATTACATCTTTGTTTATCAAGTTGTCTTGGCCTGTACTATAGACTGTAAACTCATGTTGGTGTCTGTAAGTCAAGCTGCGACTTGTCTTTTCCTCTCGCGGTAGTGATGTGAAGTTTTTCAACTTGAAAAAATTTTAATCAATTTATTTCTCATAACTTTTCTTTTCTCACAGAGCAAACTCGTTTTGTGCTTCAAAGCAATCCACACTAGCCACAATATATGACGAGTTTTCGCAAGCCTGGGCGTTTAGCATGCTCTCAGATCCGACTGAAAATCCACTCTCAGCTTTGCCCAAAGGTTTGGTCGCTTGGGTCGGATTGAGAAAGTCTCAAGCAAAGAACGGAGCCCAAGTTTATTCTTGGGTTAGTAAGTGGTGAGTTGATGGACGTTTATACTACATATTTGACCAATGTGCGTTGCTTTTGTAGTGTCATCAAATCTACTTTACATGGTGACCACGTCACCACTGGCCATTAAAGCCAATTTTTACTTTTCAGCCACACTAATCTTATCTTATGAAATAGCTTAAGCAGTATTTTTAGTTTTAACTAAGTCTTGTAAACACGAACCACTATTTATTACATCCTTATTCAAAAGAATTGTGTCGCTTAATTGAGCACTAATTAAGGATTCGTTTCTCGCTGTGGAGTAAGATTTTAGTTTCTGATTTCCACGACACTACTGTAACTAATTACATCACTGTACGTTGAAGTAATAAATATTAGCACTGTTTGGGAATCTTGTAATATCAATGGTCGTATAATATTTAGTTATGATACACATGTGCACTTTGCAGGCCGACGTTGTACACCAATTGGGGCTACAAGCAACCAGTTAGCAATGGCACTAGCTCAGGCTGCGTTGTGATTGACGGCAAAACACTTATGTCAAACGGTCGCAAAGGTGGATACTGGTATGATCAGCAATGCAATCGAACGCTGCCGGCTCTCTGCCAACAGACGAAAAAACAACCTCCTAAAAACGTTACGATATACCCTGGAGTTTGTCCGGTAATTTTAATTTACCAATTTATTGGTTAAATTTTTTGGTTTTCAAATTAAGCCGAAAGTTTAGATTACGAAATCTTGCGTTTTGATTCATACTCAAATTGGACTGGATTACCTACATGAAAAAACTTCGAAAAATGCCTTCAATAGACTACTATCACAATTGTTAAATTCAAATTTTCTCTACTGCTGCATGACCTTTTTAGCATCACTTGGTCTTAGTTGCTTTTAAACTCTGTTTTACATGGGAGGGGCATTTTTGCTCCCCTCTCGGTTTCTTTGTGATAAATCTCTTCCGAAAAAAACACTTTATTTTAAATTAACTTGACTATGTGTTAAAAGTCATGACATCGTATAACTCCTAAAAATTTGAAGTTGCTATGATAAGGAAAAGTTTCCCGGTTTTTGAGTTTTTTCGGAGTCACTTTTCAAAATCTGTGCATTTTTTCGCCAATACTTAACTTAAATGACGTCATAAGACGTTTTTGTGACGTAACTAACTTGACTTACCGCAGGCATTTTATGAATCAGTATCAAAAACCAAACTTATGAAAAAGATTTGAACCACCTGCGATGTCATTGCAAAAATGACGTAATTTTTCGAAAATATGGCCGTGACGTCACAACGATGACGTCATCAACTCATAACCAATTTTTCCAAAAAATTGGTGAACACCTACCCGCATGCCAAATATGGTGTTCACATGACTTTTGGCTTAAAAGTTAGATAGGGGGCATTTTTCTCCTCCCTCCTCCCGTGTAACATGCGTTAATCAAATACCCCGTGTAAAATAGGATTAAATGTTTCAGAAGAATTTTTTGTAATGTAATGTCTTGAAATCGTGTTTTTAAATTGCTTTTCTTTGCAAGCATCGGCTTATTGTACAAAATTGATTGGCCTTGGAAAAACTGGGTACGAACTGTGAAGCTTGTAATTTTTAATCACCTTTAAATCGAAAAATCCTTTGGTCGTGTAAGAAATTATGCGCATCTACATCTTGCCAACGCTTTGCTCAAAAACTGACCATTGATATTTAGCAGCTACTTTGGTTCGTATTTCAGGGATCATGGGTGGCTTTCAAAGACAACTGCTACTACTTCATGCCGCGAACCTCGATGACCAGTTGGTACGGAGCTGATTTTCAGTGCCGAAAAATGAGCGGGAATCTAGCGAGCATTCATTCCCAAGAGGAAAGCGACTTTATCATGCGCAAGACCCGGGGTCAAAGAACAGGATTTCTTACTCTAAATGTGTAAGCGTTTGATATACTTAAACAAAGCTTAGTTTTTTTGGCCTGTACGCGTATAAGTTTGCAAAAAGTTACCACAGTAAGAAATCATCAATACCTAAAAGACTTTTGTTGCATTCGGCGTCGCAGCTCCTTTGAAAAAATGTTGCCAGCTGTGGCGAATCACAGCGTCCGATTAAATCGGTCCGAGATATGAACTTCAGACCTCTCGTTCCGTAGACATACGCGTTACTTTTTGACCAACGTGACCGGTGTAAAATTTTAGTCGAAACAAACAGATCGATAAAAAATAAGTGAAAACTTTCCAATAAATTGGAGTTGCAAAAAGTCCGACTTTTTCTCTGATGCTGACGCAGCTCCCTCAAGACTTGACGCATTCAAGCAAGCTCAAACGATGATTTTGTCAGTGCTACAATGTAGGCTTTAGTTTAATTTAGACTTTAGGGTAACATATCGACTACACAGAACAGAATACTGCAATGCATGTTTTCAAGAAATCGTGTGCAAATTACATTTTCTGCGGTTACTTTGCAGATGGATTGGATTATATCGCGACGTTAATGATGACTCTTATAGTTGGATGGATAAATCTGCTTTTGACTTCATCAATTGGGCGACGGGTGAGCCATCAAAAACTGACACGTATAGAAATGTAAGAAAGACATTCTTACTTTATCAATCCAAGAAAAAAAGATTTAAGGTTATGCGACCAGGCAACTGGCAACTTTTTTCTGTCACTGAATCAGGATTAATTGCAGATTAAAGCGGAAATTACAAACAAAGCGTGTTTTTGTATTTATTTACGAGTATCGGTAATTGTTTATTTTGAGGATCGACTACAAATTATTTGTTTAAAATGTAATTTTTGTGAAAGATTACCGTTTTAATAGTTTTTTTGCACCATGTTTTTCAAAAGAAGTAATTACTTTGTTCCATTTGGCATATTTTGGTTCGTAATTTTACGCAATGAATCATTGCTATTGTATTGTATCACAATTGCGTATATGTTAATGTGTTTCGTAAGACTATTGAATAAGGCAGTAGTTCTCTACCTTTTTTTAAAGCGACCCAAACTTATTGAAAAGATTAAATGTACAAAATTTTGCGACCCATGTATATGTTGATTAGGCTTGCCATATTTTTGAGACCGAAAAACTGCACAGCCGTAAACAATCAGAATGTATCTCAAAACAATCTGCGGATTGTGGAATGTGAGGTGAAGACCAAAAAAAAAGGAGCCCACAAATTTCCGCGGGTTCGATCAGACTCGTTATTACAATAGTTAGTATATCGCGAGTTTGGTCTGTCATATTTTATTATTGCTTTCTGCAAATTTTTCTCTTTGTAGATGTCAACAAAAAGAAAACAGCGACCTAAAAGAGTTTTTAGGCCACCCAAGTTTGGGTCGCGACCCATAGGTTGAGAACCACGGGTTTAAGGTATATGGGTACAAAGGGAATTTTCGAATAGAGCTAGGGTTGAAGAATCAATTTCTACAGTAGTGAAAAAAAAGGTAAAAATCCAGTTTCTCAATAACATATAATCCAACATATCTAGCGGAATCCCCGACCAACAAGTCCCCGGACGTGGCAAATTTTAATCCGGCAGGTCAAATGATAAGTATAGATCTAAATTGACAGATCACCTTCAGTTTGAGAGTTTGCTTGAGTTTTTTACAGCATACAACGTATTTTTGAAAATAATTTAAAAAACGAGTTCTTTTGTTTTTGCAGGAGCTCTGCACAGATTTTAGCGTTTCAAATGGGAAATGGGGAGACAATTATTGCAATAGGCCTGGTATGGCTGTGTGCAAAAAGCCTAAACTTGTTACCACAATAAACGGCCCTGATAATCCTACTCCAGGAAAGGCTGTTGCAGCGCAAGGTAGGTGCTGGCCATTATTGCCTCTTTTCAAAATAGGGCAAAGTAAGAAAATCCTACTAATGAATTAGCTACAAACTATGCGAATGAGGATTCAAAAACCTAAATTAAACCATTGAAAAGTGGAAAGTACACTGACATTCAAAGACAAATGATGCAAAATAACTTCCAAAAACAACTTTGAAGTTAGTGTCCTGTTTTAGTTGTTTGTGATGATTTTTTATATTTAAATTGAAATTTTAAAGTGAAAAAACGCGCACGATCATAAGCAATTGTTTGAGGTGCATGAATATTTGAGTCGTTGTTAAAACAAACTAACCTATTCTAGGAACAAAAGTGAGATGCCTCCAGCGTGTGTGGTAGACAGGTGGGCACGCGAGAGCTTGACTCGAAGTTCGAAAGGTCCCTTCGCTGTCTCTTGGCCAAGGAAATTGGTGAATAAATTGTAATTACAATTACTGAACATTCCTGCTGAGGATATCAATCTTAAGGTACCTGGTTATAAAGTGGTATCGATCCCACATCTCAATCCTTATTATTTATCGAATATCTTGCAGTTATTCGTATGCCCTTGAACGATGCAGTTTTTTGATAATAGTTTCTACTGTTTTGTGCAGATTGAAATCTAATTTGACAGTGATATATTTCTTTCAGGTGGCAGCTCTAACGTTGGTATTGCAGTAGGTCTTTCCGTCGTCATTTTGATACTGGTAGTTGTCATCGCTGTGATGTATTTTCAAAGATCTCGCAAGAACAAAGATTATTCCATATCCTTACCAAACGTGTCCTTCAAAGATTTCTTTTCATTCAGTTCTAAGTCGTATTCAAGTTCACTCGGCGACGATCGAAGAGGTCTAGTCCAAGACAATGAGGATGATAGCACAGTGGTTAGCTATCACCACTGAATTGGGCCAAAAAATTGCAGAACAAAGTTTTCTTTTTAATTCGATTTAGGCGTTTTTTTAGACTTTTCATTTGCAACCTCCAGTTATTTAAGGATTACTGTTTATATGTTATGAAACCCCATAATTCGACCAGTTGGATAAAGTTAACACTCCGTTTAACTTTTTTCGCTTTTGGCATACTTTTTCTGATACAACATTACTACTTAGCCTTATTTCAAAATTCCTGATCTTGTATGCATAAAAATTTTGCGGATTGACTGTTGCAACCCAACAATGTTATAACTTGGAACATTATACTATACAGTTGCTGCTTAACAAACGTTTGGAAAGAATTTGAACGTCGAGACGTTAATTATCTTCTGTTTGTGGATGGAGTGGTACAGCCTTGTAAATTTGCAATACGTTATTGAAGTGCATTTTTCTGTAACTGTATGTCGTTGAGTGCTGAATTTACATGTCTGTGATTCAAAAAAAAACATCAATTTCTCATAGACTATTTTTCAGTAAACATGTTCTTATACAAATATATGTTCATGTAATGTTTTTGTAATGCAATAATTGCTTGACTATATTCAAGCCTGAAACTTCATATTGAAGTGTTTTTCTTTTTCTATTATTCTAGAACAAAGACAAACCCAACTATTTAGTGACTGTGTATGACTTTTATTGTAATTTAACAAGAAATGACCAATAAGACCATTTATGTAACTAGTTTGGGAAGTCTTTCGTGAGACATTATGCTTACATGGTCAAATGCTTAAGTTATACAATCATTGTTAAAGGTTTTTGAAACTCAAGAGATAAGCTGCATTTCGTCAAATAATCCTACTCTTCGATTTAACTTAATTTTGAATTTTAAGCAAAAATTTCAAAACTTGCGGTCAAAAAACTTACACTGCAAAAACGTCTTATGACGTTCTTTAAGATGCACAGAGCTGGACACTTGGACAGCGCTGTTTCAAGCTTTCAGCCCTCATCTGCAGCCCTCAGCTTCTCTAACAAAGTTATTCCCCAGCTGGAAAAGACTCTTGGCCGAACTGGACAAACCTTATGGGCTTGCACAGCGGCTGAGTCTTTGTAGGGAATAAACGATTTTTCACTTGTGGTACTTAAAAAAAGCAAGTGAAAAAATCGCTGAACCCTTGTAGCAAGGACAGCCATAGGCTATCCCTACTACAAGGGTTCCCCTTATGTGACCACGGAAATCATAACCGACAAGTTTGACGTCCTTCGTGGTCGACTCCTGGGAAATCATAACGACTTCCACTGGCAGTTAGATGGCCAGATCAACCACCAACCCTGCAGCTACAAAGCAGCTCGAGTCATAAGATGAATTGCACAGAGCTGGACAGCGCTGTTGCCGATGAGAGCTAAAAGCTCGAAACAGCGCTGTCTAGCTCTGTGCATCTTATGACTCGAGCTGCTTTGTAGCTGCAGGGTTGGTGGTTGATCTGGCCACCTAACTGCCAGTGGAAGTCGTTATGATTTCCCAGGAGTCGACCACGAAGGACGTCAAACTTGCCGACGTCCTTTAAGTTACATTTTGGCCAAAAAATGCGCGAATTTCGGAAGTGTCTTCGGAAAACCTTCAAATCGGGAAACTTCCCATTACCTTAGCTACGTTAAATTTTCATCAGTTATTTGTAATGCATTCCGACTCAGTTGATTTGAAATAAAAATATTTTTTTAAGGGATTTATCACAAAGAACCGAGTGGGGCAAAAATGCCCTCCTCGGGTGTAAAATAGGGTTAAGATTATTCCGTTGGTTTTCTGCAAAAAAAACAAAACAAAGCAGGTTATACAGTGTAACTTGATCTATGACGCAACAACAGAAAATTTTGACTATATGTAGCGGCGTAAAGCGGCATTTATCGAACACGCGTATTCATCGCTTATGCGTATAATATACGTGTACGTATTTACGCTAGGTAATTTATTAAATAAGCGGAAATACGCTTTCGCGCATTTCAGCTAGCGTATCTCAAAAGCATGAAATAAATAACTTGTGAGTTTGATAATAACGCTCATTTGATTCCGCGCTGGTAGCTTTTAGGCCAGGTAGCACGCAAACGATTAAATAAGCTTATTAAAAGCTTTGGCCAGCAAACGTCAAAAACATCACCACTAAATTTTCATTTGGTTGTTAAAACGTCGCTGATAACGCCTCAATCGGAAACCACTGATGGCGCAATTATTGCTTTGGTAGCCCCAAAATTAGGCTATTGGTCTAACTTTTCTTGGCCTTGGAATTAAACTTGCTCTAACTAAACCTGAAATTAGCAATAGAATATCTGTTTGTACTTTTCTAGATTAGGAGAAAACAACGTCGGTCAACAAGCATGTCGACGATCACAACATCACAGGAATTGCACAAGTGAGCATCCGCGACCGGTTTCGTCCTTGCTCAAGGGACTCATCAGGCGGAAGAACATCGAGAAAACCAAGTTAAGCTATGCAGCGACTGAGAACAGAGCTTGCAAACCGACATTAGGCATAGGCATCACGCCAATGGCTTAGTTCTTTTGACAAGGAATACACGCGTATATGGACTCCATCAACTCGTTATAGGCTTCATTGTATCTTAAAATATCTATTAATACCAGAAAACAATTAGCGCTTTAGCTTCAGCCGTTCAAAAAATTTAATTTTAAGGGTTCCGAATAATATGTTAACCAAAAGCGCAACTCAACAATTTTTTCAACCACTAATTTCACAGCATAAAATGCGCAAATTGTAGGTTTTATTTTTTGAAGCGCAGCGCAACTTTTGTAATGGACTTTAAAATTTAGTTAAAGCACAAGCAACTCCGAACAGTGGCGTCGCTAAGGATGGTGACACCCGGGGCGAAATTTCGAGGTGTCACGCTTTATAATGTAAAGTAGGCTGCAAAAAGTAATATTTCAAACGTACCGGTACTCTTTCATTACCGATGTAGATAGCGGTTGTTATTTGACAAGCTCAATAACTTCTCAATTTGAAATTCTAAACTTTGGAAGAATGAGCAGCACACGTAGTATCGGGCGCGTAACCAGAAATCTGCCATGGGAGAGGTGCTGTTTGTGTGGTTTGGTAGCTCCGCCCCCATCTGCCTGAGGCCATTAGGGGTCTGGGGGCAGAGCCCCCAGCACTAAAAAAAATTTATTTTTCAAAAATAACTTAATTTTGAGTTATTTTTATAAAAATTAATGCTCTTAAAAAGTGGCATCAGAGATAACTGTGGTAGTGGTATAGAAATTCGCAGAGCAAAAACATGATTAAACTGGTTGCATAAATGGGCAATGGCTATGTGGTAGATGGCTAATGGTAAAATTTCAGTTCTCTTATTTATAAGGTAGTACCATAAATCATAAAACCTTATAGTTCAATGAAACTCACAAGCAGTAATTCATATATTTAATAGAGAAAAATAATTGGCGGGGTTCGGGGTAATGGAACAATATTTATCATCATCATCACATTTATTCATTTACCAAGTGACGTCATATCACAAGAAAAAACTGCAACTTCCTCTAGGTCAATCAAAAAAGCATCGAAATACTTAAGTCGAAGTGATAGGTAATTAACTAATACTGAATAGTCAACTCCCTATTTCTGAGCTTAGATTGTTTTTTTTTTGATGAAACCTATACTAAGCATGTTTCAACAAGCGATCAAATTTCATTGCTAAGGTTCGGCGATTTTTTGAAGTTTTTACTGATTTTTGAGTCATTGTTTTAACAAATTAGAGACTCCTTCCAAATAACTATTTCAAAAGATGCTTTATATCAATTTTTAGTCCATTCTAGTGTGCTGATGTTTTCCAATGATACCAAACATATTATTGTTTTCTTTTTTGTTCGATTGGTATCATAAAATGGTGTCACCCCAAAATGGTGACACCGGGATGGGCCGCCCCCTCTTAGCTACGCCACTGACTCCGCAATTGTTACGCCACTGACTTCTCATTTGTTACGCCAGTGATTTAAACTACGCAACTGACTCCCAAAAAAATTTTAGGAGACAAAACTACGTTTGTATAGTTTAACAGAGTTTGTATGTTTATGTTTTGTATGTTTAACAGAGTAATAGTTTGTATAGTTTGGTGTTTCGCGATATAGAAGAGCGTACAAGATTCAGGAAGAAAAAAAAAAAACTCATCGCGGCCAAAAGTGGCTCAGTAGGAATGAAAGGGTATCTTAAGAAATACAACCAAGTGAAATATTTTTTGGCGTACTTAAGCCGTTTTGTAGCGAGGCCGGTTTTTACGCCAAACGTTTGAGTCGGTTTTCTGACCCTAAAACCGAAATCATGTGACATATTGTTTTGAAATTTGGAACGAACAAACAAACATCTTACTAATTTTAAACTGCTGTCCAATTTCATAAGCTGGACTAACCATTTTTGGTTACGGTCAGCACTTAAATTGTAGGGAGGACGCGTCCCCCTCATCGAGAGTTAGCGTCCCCCCATCAAGATTTAGCGTCCCCCCATCGAGGTTTAGGAGCCCTCCCATCGAGAGTTGAGCGCTGGATGACCACAGGAAAAATAGCCATCCAAGACTAAAAGATCCAACAATTTTCCTGCCGAAAATGGTCGCAACTTGAGGCGAAGACCTTTTCTTTTTTTTTTTTTCTTTTTTTTTTTATTGGTCTTCACCTGATTTCGGTGAAAAATGACTTCAATTTCGGGCGAAGACCTTTTTCTTGTTTTTGGCCTTTATTAATTTCGGCGACGGAAATACATCATTTCCACTAAACTGTCTGTAAAGTTGGTCAAGGCTGCAAAATCGTACCCCCATGCAAAATTTTACTATTTAAGTGCTGGTTACAGCATACGTTAAAGTCTGTCAGTTTGCACTGGTTAGTTTGAAAATGGCCGAGTAAAAACAAAAGGAACAGGCAACGCAAGTTAGCGTTGGCCGTTCCAAATAATGAAAAAACCATTGACGTCTATAGACATGCATGCCATGATTTTGATCTCCGGCTCCAGGAAAGCAACAATTGTACGAGTTGTAAAAAATTTTGTTACAGACGACTTTACTATAATTGTCATGCGTTTCTTGTCATCAACATCCACTACAATTTTACTGACAATCCAGCTAATCGACAATTACAAAAAATTTATTTATGAAGACAAAAGTACATGCTACATTTTTCTTTCTATCAAGGTTCAAGAGCACTAATTATGTTCTGTTGACATCACGTTGGCAATCACCAAAGACATGAAATTACATGAAGTTTAATAGCTCGACCGATGGGACACAAAACTCTTGCCAAGTTTTTTTTGTCGATTGACCACAAAAAAATCAATTCGACAAAAATAGGTAGAACATCACTTGAGAATAGCCAATGGAAACTTTGGCAAAAGTGTTCCGTCCCATCAGTTGAGCTGTTTAACTTTCTTTAATATTCTCTTGAAGTCAGAAAACGCGAAACAACTAAACTGTACGATGAAGATTTCACCTTTGCGATAATTGAAAACAAAAAAACATACTAAAAATTTATGATGAAAACATATTTCCTGAGAAACATCATGGTAGCAAAGTCAAAAAACTCATGATAAATTGTAATGAGTTGTTAAAATGTAAAAAGAAAACAAAAATTGTAGGTTGCAATACACAAATATTATTACTGCTTTGCTATAATAAACAAATGAACTCATACGAATACGTATTTCGAGCGCTGAATGGGGAAAATTTTCTTAATTGTGACTTCACTAATGATATTGCCACAGGTTTGAAAAAATACAAAGTTTTTTTTTTAATTTTTCTTTATCTTTTCCATTTTTTTGAAAAGTAATACCTACTATATGCTCAAGATTAAATCCGACTAAATACTCAAGATTAAAGGGGTATTGAGGTCTAATTTTAACTCATTTATTGCCACACAAAACAAAATTGTAATTAAAAAATAAAAATTGAGCCTGATTTCGGAATCCTTTGATTTCTCCATCGAAACCTATCTGAATTTATTTTTTCTGCTATTTGTAGCTATCCTGCCATTTTTTTTAAATAGTTTTTGAATCAACCGTTAGGTGTCGCCCGTGTAAACGCATTAATGATTTTAGAAAAGCATAATTATACTATAGTTGCAAGAACTTATAAATTATCCCCAACCTAACCCGAATCTATATTCAAGGCCTAAATAATCAAAAATGCGCAAATGAATATTCTTTATTTTCGATTTATGCTCTTTAACTTGAAGTTTTTAGTTAAATAAGCTAATCACGACCAGTCTGCGATAGGCTTGCCACATAGCCTAGCGCCTAAGCCTACCATTAGTTAAATGGCCCACCAGTAGATTTTTAAATTGCGAAAAGTCTAATCTGGCCCACTACGTTTCATACCGGACTTAATTTACTTTAATAATTACAAAAAGAAGTAGGTAGGCCAATATCATACAAGCCAACATTGTGATTGTAATCCAATTTTTCAAATATATAGACCTAGGCTTATTTCTCAAGTTTCTTTCTAAAAGCACCAAATCGAATATCTTTGTGTGAAAAGACGAAAATTCAAACCTATGGGCCTAATTCTGCTTTAAAAAATGTACACATCTTTTTCGCCAAAGCCACAGCAAAAGCCTGGCAAAAGCACATCGAAACCCCGGGACCTACTAGATAACTAATTCGGTTTGAAACCAGGAATGCAAATTTGATGCTGCCATATTGCGATTTGCCACAACCGAAGTTTTGTTTCGTTAAGTCTAAATTTTTCCCCTTAAAGTTATTTAACGTCAAACAATTGAAAATGGGACAAAAACGTTGGTAATCATTTATTCTTCATATAATTAGTGTTAAAATTCAAAAATTAGGGTACAATACCACTTTAAATACCAAAAAGTGCTCAATAGTTTCTGTTGAGGAGCGGAAAACAAAGCTCAATTAATGTTGAATCGACGGAAGCCTTTTTTGGTCTTTACCCAACATTTGCATATCATAGCCAGAAATTTCTTTCCGCACGGTTCTGCCGAGAATTGAAATGTTGAAGTGATAGCGGATAGATGAATAAACCGATCACTGGTCGAGTGGAGAGAGCGTCTGCTACGAAAGCGGTAGACTCGGGTTCGATTCCCAATCGGGTCAAACCAAAGACTATAAAAACATTGGTATTCACAGCTTCCCTGTTTGACGTTCTGCAATTAAATGGACAGTGTGAAGCCTCCGCCGTGTGTGGTAGACAGGTGGGAGCTAGACTCGAAGACCGAAAGATCCCTTCGCTGTCTCCTGGCCAAGGCAACTTGGCGAATAAAATGTAATTGCAACTGTACAATTAAAAAAAAGTACGGAGAAGCATTTTAAACTGTTGAACATTCTGGCGAGAGAAGCTTCTAATCAGATTTTAGAATCTACAACTTCCAAAAAGATATTGAAAGATCGGGAACCGCGGGGTACGGAATTCATTCCTTTTGTTTCAAAATAAATCTATAATACTGTAGTTTGCTAAAGGTTTTCATGAAGACGGACTACTTTGTAACATGTGGTTTCCATCTTGCAATTTCACTAGTTTCTTGTTTTTGCGTGTCTTCCATTTCAGTATGCGTAAAACTTCGATGCGCAGTCTACTTAACAACGCTGTGTAAATAAATGGATTCACAATGCTGGAAATGTACAAAGTCATTTCTACTAACTCCACTCCTATCCTGTCTATGTGCAATCCATAATACACTTGATCGTACGACGAACCTGTCACAAAAATTCATGTTTTCTACTAAGTATTAACTATTTAGTCGAATTTAGACTGGGGTTTTCTCGTAATCAAGGTATCATGAAGACGCCATGAGCCACGGAACACTTTGCTTTTGGCCCCAAGTCACTAAAAAGACCCACTAAAATTATTATAAGCACATACCAAATATCTACAGTGTAGCACACTACAGATAAAAACATTAAAATCCCTACAGTCTGTTTCACCCTCCTTAAAGGGTTTCCTAATGTTTTTTTCTGTGGTGTCCTGAACATTTGATACTTGCCTCTGACTGCAATTGTTGTTGAGCACTTTTTAAGAACACTGAAAGCACAAAGCAGTTTGGAAGCACATAGTTATAATTTAATTTCTTTTCCAAGAACTTTTTTCAGTTTTGAAAAAATAAATTTGCAATAGTCAGCTATACTGCATTACTCTGAGCTGGACGAGAACATGAGAAGCGGGAAAAAATAGTGACAACCGCGGTTTTCGTAACGAAGTTTTTTCGGCCACAAGACCGCTTAAAAATTGTCAGATTGCATTTTTGCACTGCAGTTTCACAAACAGGGATGAACCCTGTTTTTGTAAAAGCCCTTTCGCACAAAGTGAAACCAGGCTTGAAATGTTCAACAACTGCTTAGTAATGCCAGCAACAACTACTACGATGAAAAACTGAAATTTGTGCCAAAGTTTCGTGGCTTACAAGAGATTTTACAATAGTTTCCAAATTTAATTCTTGTTTATTTGTCAACCTATGTGGGAACGAAGCAAAAAGAGAAAACCATTGAATAGGGTTCGATTAAATTATCAATCGGGCAAATAATGCAAAATTGCTATTTACAGCAACTTTTCGTTTCCGATTTGACGCCATTAAAATGTGGCAATTGCGGAATGTGGAACGTGCTGGATCGTGGAGCTTCCACCTAGTGTGATAGACAAATTGAAGGCAGAGTGTTGACTCACAGAACAGCACAAGCCCCCACTGGTATCCTTTTGACAAAATTGCTTCGTTCGTTCCTATGAACCAGACACTCTGCGTCTATCTGATCACACTAACGCAGGCGCCCTTTTTTTAGGTTCTTTTTGCAAGTCATTCGTCATGCGGGCCAACACAACGGGTAGACTGCTTGCCTCCCACGGCAAACAAGTGTGAAGTGTTTTTCCCAAGGACACAATGCATTGGCAGTTCGGTAATCAAACCGGGAGTTAACAACCTTCCATTACTAATTGCTGGATAAATAATAACCGTTATTATATACTACTGAATAAGTAACTTTACCTGTTTCTGTAACGAAACTAAATATGACGTAAGGAAGCGTTGAAATGGACATGTTCAAAGTTATGATCATCGCAAATATTGAGGAAGTATCTTTGCTGAATCCAAACTTTCGTATTAGCTTTAAATGACTTCTGCCATCGATTACAATTGGTGACTGCAAAATAAAATATTCTGAATTTGCAGATTTTTTGACTCGCTAGTTCATTCAAATCTAATAACAGTCCGGGAATATTGCGAATAGGGTGGAAAATACTAATTAAAGAATTTCATGCTTTAATGTACGTAATGTTGTCCGTGCATATCTGTACATCTGAACATGTCTTTTAATAAGTGACATCTGAAGTAATCTTGTAATCAAAAGATTTACGGGCTAAGTCTGCGATTTTTCCTTAAGAGTCATTGATTCAGCTCTGATTTTATTTTTGTTTTTGATTGACAATGGTTTAAAGAAATTAACTGGATGCATTGTTATTTATTTTTGATTAAATTATTTTAAAGGCTTTACAGTATTTCACGAGAAAGTTGTGTCTATTCTTTATTGACCCAAATCTAAGCCAAACTCAAATCCTCACTCTAAAAATAACCCTAAATCTAACCCAAACCGCAACTCAAATCTCAATCTTGATCCTTAAAAAAGCAAAATACCGTATTTACTCGTTTTGTAGCCTGGGCCCTTATTTCTTTCAACCTTACTCACTGCCGGGCCCCTATTCAAACGGGCGTTTATTTAAGCACGGGCGCTTGTTATTTTCAAAGTAAAATTACCACAAAAATTATCGTTGAAGACAAATATTTCACGACATTTAATCTTTCTCCATATGATTTAATCATCACTTAATCATCACTTAGGGTTCAATATTCTGAATGAATGAGCAGTAGACAAATGGGAGCCGTAATCAATACTACCTGTTACGTAATCAATGCTATTTGTTATGCAATTGGACGTCTAAGGCGTGACTGTTGTCTACCAGCGCTTAAAATTCAACAGCGTTGTGACACAAGCGTTTCTTAGCAGCTTCTTATTTTCTATTGTTCTCTACCACTGAAAAATCAGCTTTTGCACCGGGCGGGTATTAAAGCACGGGCCCTTATTTATTTTTTTGTTCTGCTCACAAGGGCGGCTATTCAAACGGGCCCTTAATCACGATCGGGCGGTAAAACGAGTAAATACGGTAGCGAAAAATGCACGGATAAATATTTCTCATTCTCATTTTACTTTCTCAAAATTTTCCGATGAATCGTCACTCCAATAAAATATTCATCAAAAAGAGTAAGTTTTGACACTCGACAACTTCGTAGTTGAGCGGCTGCTTTGGTGAAATATGGAAGATGCAAAGAAAATTTGATTAGATATTAGCAGCAATGAAGGGTGCATAGTTTAAAGCCAAAAATCCGGATCAACATTTGATAGATAAACAATTTTGTCTGTATGGGCATTACACACAGCTGTGTATTGTGAACTCCACTGTTTAACGCAGTTTCCTTAAACAGTGTCGAATAGTTTTTGTTGATTTTGTGATTCTTTGATTTCTTTAGGTTGCATTTAGACGAACATATTAATCTGATCTAAAAAAGCTGATCTAAAAGATATTAATACCGCTGGACGTAGAAAAAAAATATAGCAAAAAATCTTCAGCATGCTAAAAAGCATTAGTATTGATTGCGCAACACGTTTATTTTCTGGTTTCGATTAGCAAGATTTCAAATATCGATCTATCGAAAAATAGCTAAAAATATTTTGATGCAAAATTGAAATGCGGTCAGATTTATTTTGATGTTCAAGGGGAACGTGCATCATATTGAAAAAAAAAAAGAAGTGTCTAAAAGTTATAATTTGTTTCAACTTAATGTAACATATTTGCAGTTATAGCGTATACGTGCATGCACAAATGCAAAATTATTGGCAGAATTTTTTTGGCAAATTTTTAAACTATTTTTAGCTGAGCAAAATCACGAATTGTCGTTTCTGTATTATGTTGTACAGCCTGTGCATTGCGAAGCATTGCCAAATCATGGTGCTAATGACCTATTAGTTGGTGCAAGTAGCAAAAGCTATAAGTTTGATATTAGATGATAAACATAGCAGAAGAATGTGTTGCTCTTTTTGTCGGACCATTTATTGTTTATCGGTAGATTGCAGGCTGACAGTTTTGTCTATTTTTCTTCACGGTTCATTTGCTCTAAAATATGCCGATTTGTACAATCAGAGTGACTTTTTTCTTCATGGTTCACTCGTTCTACGAATATGTCCAATCACATTATTCGAATACGCGTGACCGCAACAAATTTTCCAAACAAGAGCAAATTTTTTCTTCAATGCTTTTCTCTTTTTTTCTGCACGTTTGTTTCTAGTCTACTAAATAAAGAGTCAATGGTAGGGCGACTACCTAATGTGGTATTCCGACCCAAAAATGCCAGCAAATTATAACAAGCCAAAGTTCTTTTTAGTAAGATGAACGCATTTCAAGAAATCTTTGAACAACTTATCAATAATTTGCTTTGTAATGCTACAAATATGCGTATTCCAGCTTGTACAAACAATTAAAATTATCGCAGGCTAAGCTTTTATCTTTTAACAGTTTCAACCGCTTCGTATTCTATCTGTTAATTGCCGATGAGAGAGGAACCAGTGCTGCTGTACAAAACAAACAGGCTCTGGAAGCTTCGTTGCAGGTAGGCTCCGGAGACTTTATGGCAAGATAAGGAAAATGTCCCGAAATTTCGAACAAAATTATTGGTGAAACATCCAAAAAAAATATCACCGACAATTGTTCTTTTGGGCCAAAATGCAGGTGAAGACCAACAAAAATTTTTTTATCTAGATTTGGCCCAATTTTTGGCGAAATTTTAGGTGACGACCAAAAAACAAGAAAAAAATAATTTTAAAATTTTGGTCAAATTTCGGTATTAACCATGATGAATCAGTGACAACTAGGGGAAATCGCGAGGCTTAAAAGGCAGGAGCCTACCCGAGGCACCCTGTCAAAATAGGTAAGCCAAGCCTACCCTCGACGGTAGCGCTGTGAGGAACAAACTCCGACACGGCAGGCCTTACAGCAATTCAAAAGTATAATATGTACAACTGTTTAATAACATGGTCTCAAACATTGCAAACCTTTTTTTTTTAACTACACAGGCCCCCATGAAATGCTGCTACCATTATCAATGGGGTTATTCGTTAATATTCGGCTATATTCTATCATTTGCATATTGCTAAAAATAACCAAATCTCGCAAAGTATAGATTTAAGAGCTACATGACCAATGCAACATGATGCTTTGGGCTTATCAAAGACAAAATCAACAATAACTCTATATTATGCTTATTTCATTAAGAGAGAGCGCTCAACCTTATAGCCTAAGGTTAATTTGAGTAGCGTCACGTGTTATCGTAAAATATAAGGTTATCTTTTGGTGACCTCATAAATAAATAATAATCAAGACGCAAAATGGAAAACAGATAACATTCATCCTTATTCTCAGCAGTTTCGACTAGCAGATTATGCAATTAAGTGGTTTCAACTCTGAAATATTATTGTGCTGCTTTGCATGAGCCGTACACTCCAAGCAGTTTTAATGCAAAACTGTACCTACAGTATAAGCCCGTCAAAGTTTATGAGTTTACATCCTACATAAATCAACAGTATATCAATTGATCAGTATGAAGTATTGCTGGTGCCAAAACGGTAAAAAAAGTTATAAATCATCCCAGGAGTTTTACTACCATACCAAATGGTAGAAAAAAGCCAATCTTTATTAAAGAGAGGTGCATTAATTATAATTTATACGGATGACTGATAAAACAGAGTGATGGTTGCATATGGCGAAATATTTCTTTTAATTTAAAGGGTTTTAATTTTGATTTCTACCCAAAAAATTCAGCTGCTTGAATATTCCCAGGTTTTGTCGGTATACCACTAACGTAAGCAATAAGCAACCACCAATTTAAGTTTAAGAATTTTTATTAAAATCTCCCCAAATGCTAAATTTAAAGCTATCGTCATCAGGTAGCCTCTTTGAAAAAGAATTCCTTTAATAACTTTGCTTCGTACATTCACAGATAAGATGCTGTACAAAAAGTGCACAACAAAAATTGGTATAAAATCACACAACCCGAGTACTGTAACAGGGGTCGAAATTAACTTTTTTAACAACTTGCCCGGAAGGCAAGTCATATTATATGTCTACTTGCCCGAGAAATTTAACTTGCCCGGAAAAAATAGACACAATAAGTTTCGAAACTGTTTACCTTTGGAAAAAATTTTGTAAAATGTACTTCTTGGCAGAAACACTGAATTTGCATAATAAGAGTATCCTATTTCGAGAATCAAGCTTTTGTGTGCGATTGTTATTGTAAGGTGACGTAATAATTGCCTTTTTCCTGATGCATCACGCAAAAATTGATTTCTTGATTTTAATGCATTGTCAATCGCGAATATTTGGGAAACTACACCAGCCAGAAAGCCAAAATTTTTCGCAAAAGTTATAGGAGCTTAAAAGATCTTCAAAATAATCATAACAAAAATTGCAAAATTCTAGACGTTGTCTTAATGCAGTGCAGGGTATAGTTGTACTTGTGATATATGAAACAGCGGTAAAAGCGGCAATCGTAAGGAACTTTTCGCAGAAAAAAAACTTAGCACTTTGTGCTAAAAAGTTCCAAAACGCGTCCGAGTATCGAAAAATTTGAGTGTGATTAAGAAGTGTTAATTGCGATTGATGATGTTCGTACGAATGAACAAAGTGTTCGTTGTGATGATAGCAAAGTGCTCAAATAAACCAAGCAAAAACTTTCTTTACTAACATTTTATTTTATTGCAATAAAAGCGGACCTAAATAGCATCTCTAAATAATCTTGTTTGATGTTGTTTAATACGCTGTATTTTGTTAACTTGCCTGTCGGGCAAGTTAAGTCTAAAAATAACTTGCTCGAGGCGATTTCAGTTTGCCTCGAGCAAGCGGGCAAGGGTTATTTTCGAACCCTGTGTAATATTAAGTTTTGGTTTGAAAGTTTGAGCTTTCGCATTCGGTTAATTACTTCCTAAAATGCTATTTCACACTTGCATGCTGTCACAAAAACAAACATAATTATCTAATTATAACACTAAAACATTAAAAATAGACGTTGATGGCTAACGTCTGCATTAAGTTACATAAAATTGGAATACAGGATAATTTATCTTTGAAAATATTACTGCTTTAACCTTACTTTGCTTAGGTTATAGGATGGAGCAGACTCAAAGTTGATAAATTATGACAATTATGGCAGTCGTCAATATATTATGCAACCAAACGAAAATTCATGGCCCAATTACCATCAAATTTCAGCAATTATTCATACATGCATTATCCCATTCTGCATTAAAGTTGCAGTCTCACCGGAAAAATAAAGGCGGACTAGGCAGTGGACAACACTAGACATTCCCTTATTTACTGTATTGATTAACCGTTAGATATAATTAGCATGTATTATAGTCCAATGACCAAAGGCAAAATAGCGAGTCCGGACGCGACCTCATTCGTGCAGATTAATGAAGCCCAAACCTAGCTAACCTTAACGCAAGCCATACCTCAAGCTATAATCTTAAATCTTTAAAAAAGTAAATAAAAATACGCGGATGAATTTCCTCATTATTTTTCGTTTTACCCTCTTAAACTAAAATTTTCAGTGAAAGACTCATTTAATTCCTTTTATATTTGTATCTAATTCAACTTCGTTCAATTTTAAACAGTAATTGCATGTAAATCAATATACAAATAATAGTCTGATACAAATTATTTTTCGTAATTTTTGGTTTTGCATCAACTACAGTATTTCAAACTCCAATTTTTGAAAAAGCATAATATACTGCAAGAAATCAAAGTTGGAGTAAAATGCTCTACTTTTTTTTGCATTTGGTGATAATTAAAAAATCTGGGATGGATTTGACTTTATAAATTTGATTTCCGAGGTCGCTAATACAACATAATGCAAAATCGTGATAACAGCGGTGATTTTATGAAAGACTGATTACTCATCAATCAAGATATCGAATGCTCGTAATTTTTGAAACTGCACTTACCATTGCAATTTAGCTATGGCCTTGTGCAAAACGACCATTGCTGCATTTTGTACCGCTCCTACTCAATTAGGCAGTTAAATGTTAGTCTATTGATATTCAAATTAAATTCATATTAGTATGATGGATGTATATCCGCAATGAAGGTCATATATTTATGGAGTCTGAGTCAATGCCCTAAAAACCGATTTTTAATTATATTACAGTGCAGCTGAAAGGCTTAATATTTTTACCATTGCTCATTCTAGCTCATACTAACCGCAAACACAATGCTGTAAAAAGCAATTTGGAAAAGACCTGTTTTATTAGAAAACAAATTCGGGTTTATTTTTATTTCTACCACAATTTACCCAAATTGTAGCCCTAACCAGAGTTGTAAATCGGGCCTGGCTATTCGGGTCGGGTTCGTGCCGCGTTTGGGCTCAAGATTGAGAAAATGTTGGGCTTAATCTATGTACTTATCTTGTGTTTTCGTCTTTTAGATGCTACTAAAATGTAATCAAAAAAACTTGGCAATATAACTGTATGACGACTTCGTTTAAGCATCAATGCAATTATTATTACACAATTATTATGATTATTACGTTACAGTTTAACAGCAATGAGAAGTTTTTTTACAAGCAATAAACGTACACATTTTTAGATGTAACCTAATTTTTGGGTTTTTTCGAGCTTGGTTTTGGCTTCAAAAATCACTTTTCGGGTTTGGGCTCGTACTTGCCAGCCTGGTTGCAACTCTTAGTCTAACCCAATAATTAACTATAACCTCATTTTTATTTTCATTTCTTTTTCAAAATTAATATTACTGGGAGAAATAATCTCACCGTAAAATTTATTTAAACAATTTTTTTGCTATTTTAGTAGGGTGATACAACTGGTTATCATTCAAACCGGGCGCAGGTTAAACCACGCCAATCAAGGAGTTCTTATGGCCGAAAAATTGAATTTACCTTCTGAACCTCTGTTTTTACACAGGTTGTAAAGAAATTGCAGAGAATCATCAATACCCAGGCTAACGTAATGAAAACAATCAGCACCAAGATATACGTTTTTCTGACAGGTGTGTGCAAAATGGAACAGTCTTCAGAAGCAGAGTCAACTACAGGAAATAAAAAGAAAAAGTCAGATTTATGAAATAAGCATTAATGGCTGAAGAAAAAAAGTTAAAACGTCAACTTCTGACATAAACAGCCATGATGGAACTATCTACTCTTGAACGTTATATTTTTGGCTTACTACTAAATCGTTAAAGTCCATGAGCACCGCAAACAGATTAAGAACTATGCTAACTTCAAATGAAAGAAAACAAATATAACGGTAGACTATAATTTTCATTAAATTATTCCACTTTATTTGCTGAATTACAGTAACTGCACTCTAAAATTTACGCCAGAAGGAAGGCCAAAAACTCGCGCTATGTATATATACTGTATATATACATAAATTTATTTTTATTTTTTACTACACTTTTGCATCCAATTTTTTCGATAAGCACAACTGCATCCACCGTAATTGCTGTGCTATAATTTGCAGGCAAAATTAGAATGATGCTGAAACCATTGAAACTGTTGCATCAGCTACGCTAAACAGCCAATGCTAAAAATATGCAAAGAGAACGTAGTACGAGTACTATAACTTAAACTAATTTTTGGGGTCTCAGCTTTTTCTGCAAGTTGCTAAAGACATTTTTATCGTTTTATGAATTGCCTATGATTATCATAAATTATTTTATCACAAAATTTAGAAACACACAAACCTACAAAAAATTGTTTACAAATTACCGTTTTCGGTGGATCCATTTACTCTCAGGAAATATTCCCAACCTGGATCACCGTCAATATATTTGATGCAGTGTTCGATATCGCCTTCACAGTGATCACAAAGAGGTATTATGACAAATACAAGCGTTATTATCCAAATTAACGTGATCAATGCCATCGTTATTCTTGGGCTTCGAACCCAGGAGCCTCGGTAGAAGCAGGAACTGGAGCGGGAAGTGATGGCTGCGGCTCTGGCCAACGCACGGGTAGAGGTCACTCGCAAAATCTGAAAAATTAAGACATTTGAAGTCAAGTTTTAAATAGTTTTCCAAAAATCAAATCAAATCGTTTATTTTACTAGCTGTATTACGCCGAAACGTGTAAGAAGTTTGCAAGGCTTATCTCCGCGTCATTGCGCCTGCTGCAACACAGCTCTTTTCGACAAAATGTTGCAGCGGTGGTGAGACGTTGGCAATGCTCGATTTGACCGGCCCGAGATTTGAATCTTAGACCTCCTGCTCCAGAGAAAAACGCGTTACCGTTTGATCTAAGAAACAAAAACTTCAAGACCGTTAGCTATAGGAAGCATTAGTAACGCCAACTGAACAAGAACATGCGTTCTGCAGTAAAATCTCGAGTATGATAAGTTAAATATACTCTTAATGGATCTAAATGGAAAACTTAAAATTATCAGCACCTTACCAGATTTAGCAGGGCGGCGCTTGCAAGAGACGCAAATGTCAGGCCGAATAAAACTCCAGTAACAAAGTTGCGAAAAATTTCCGATGCATTTTCTTCTCCAATACCGATTCTGAGCAAAAAACAAAAAAGCAAACAGCTAGATATTAAAACGTATGCCAAGGTCTGGCTATCCAGAATCCAAAGTTGCCATGGCATGTGGAATTTTTCTCCAATTTTGTTTTATCCCGGAATGAGTTTTTTCGCGTTGGAAAAACGTTAAAGTTTCTTCAAAGAAACCAACTCATTTAGGATTTTTGGGATTTTTTGAAACCTAAACTTTTTTTAAACCCATGCGGGATTTTTGTTTTTCCATTTTCCATTAGGAAAAAACATAAAGTTTGGGAAGAAATTTTTCATCTCCATCTCAAACAGATTTTTCTGCAACCGAAATTCTTTGGATTTTTGACAGAGAGCCGGTCCTTATAATTTTTTTTAGCTTTGGATCTGGGGGTTTTTGTCGAATTGATCTGGCAACCCTGTAGCTGACATTTCGCAATATCGATCAATATTATTGCATCGAATTAGTATTGCACAATATTATGTTGTAAATTGCAATTACCAGTGCTGGGCACCGCAAGTTTTTTTTTAAGTCCGCAGTCCGCAAATCCGCAACCAAATTTTAATTTTTTTAATCCGCAACCGCAAGTCCGCAATTGCACGTTTAAAAGCTTAATCCGCAACCGCAAGTCCGCAACAACGTTTCAGGATTCTTGAATCCGCAACCGCAAGTCCGCAACTTCGTAATTCTTGAAGTCCGCAACCGCAAGTCCGCAACTTCGTAATTCTTGAAGTCCGCAACCGCAAGTTCGCAACTTCGTAATATTTGAAGTCCGCAACCGCAAGTCCACAACTTTTCATGAACTGATTAGAAGAGTTTTGCAATCACCATGTCCAAAACTGATCTGCTCTGAGTTGATTAGCAAACATAAGTCAAAAGTTGCGACTTGTGGGAAGTATAGCAAGCGTATATGATGGATACATTTCGCGCAATAAAAGGAATTATTCACCATCGTTGATTGCAGTAAATGTACCACAGCATGACTTGATATCGAGCTGCTTTTTAGGATGGCAAACTTAAGAATTGCCAGCCCCTCTTACTCTCATGTCCAACTCAAAACAGATATAAACGCCTGTAATTTTGGTTAAAGTTTTTAAGTGTCTTGGCTAAGCGAGGTTGTAGCCCCAGCTCTCCTAGTTGCGCTACTGCTTATACAGTAGGTACCTAAACTGCATGGAAGGATAATGCACAGCCCACCGACGAACCCTTAAAAATGCTACAATGAAGCTAGGGATTCGGAGATTAAAAGCCATTGGATTACAGTGAGAAGCCATCAAATAGCAAAGTACAATCCGCATTTCCGCTTGCAACAATATATTCTAAGAAAACAACTTTTTTTCGAGATAGGAAAAGGCAAAAAAAACATTCATATTACTGCTCGTATTACTAAACTTTCAGTCCTTAGTTTCCATAAATACTGTAGGAATGAGATAACCACACGCTACCAGCAGTGCCGTCGCCAGACCAAACGAAGTGAAGGGGCCCTGGCCGAAAATGGGGGGGCACAACAAAATAAACTGAACTTTTGCACACAAAAACTGATATTTTAAAGCTACGATTTTTTATTCATCTTTGAAAAACGAGACATATAAGCCCGGCAGCGATTATTCGCTCGTTTCGTATGCGGCCCGTACAATCGCTTGAAAAATCTCTCAGCAGGAGAGAATGCCACCTGTAGCGCAAACAGGGTTTTGCTTAGAGAGAGGGGGCTTAAACCAAAAGTGAATGTTTTTTGCACAAAAATTGTCTAATTTAGGTCCCGTGCTGAACAAACCGATGCAACTCAAGCGTGTCACAGAGGGGGCAGAGCCCCCAGCTGCTGGGTGATTTTTAGCGATTTTTTGGCAAAAATAGCAATTTTAATGCCATTTCAATCACATTTCGCACGTTTTAAAACCATATCAATAATTACAGTCAATTGCTAAAATTCAGAAGTCATTGAAAGATTTAAAATGTCTAGTCTCTTGAGCCCCAATATACTTCAGGTCAAATCCAAAACACGTTTAAACGCTTATTCTTTTTTTGGTTATATTTTCTAAATGACTTGGCTAAATCATCCTGATGCCCTCTTAGCCCCTTCCCCTGGTTGCGCGGCTGACTGCGATCTAAAATAAATCTTGAGTGTGCTCTTAAAAAAAACAGCTATCTTTAAAAAAAAATGTTTTCACGTATTGTTTCAGGTCATAACCACTAACAAAATACCGGTAACGCTTTTGTATGCATACATCCCTATTTCGCGCCACAACCGTAAAAGCGTGTTAAAAGGACGGATTATTGGGTCACAGTTATGTAAAGCAGTTGGAGGCCAGCAATTGTGCATACAATCGAGAAAACTTCGAACGAGAATTATGTTTGAAAATTATTAATCCTTTTTCGATTATTGCCTGTCGTCTAGTCGTTACGAGATGCTCCAAAAACGTATCCTGAATAAACCGAAATGGGGGGCACAAGCAGTGGCGGATCCAGAAAATTTTGGTGGGGGGGGGATTTGAAGCACAAAACCTCAAAAATTCGGATGTCTTCACCAAAATTGAGAGTGATTTTTCGGCCGAACTCGGAAATTCAAAGGTTTTTTCGCCCAAATTTAGGTGGTCTCCAAGAAAAAAAAAAAAAAAAAAAAAAAAGGTCTTCACCAAAATTGAGAGTGAATTTTCGGCCGAAATCGGAAATTCAAACGTTTTTTTCGCCCAAATTCAGGTGGTCTCCAAAAAAAAAAAAAAAAAGGTCTTCACCAAAATTGAGACTGATTTTTCGCCGGATTCGTTACGTTTAGGTCGGTGGGGGGGGATGCATCCCGAAATGGAGCCGAATTATTTGAAACAGAGGCTGATTTTTCGGCCAAAATCGTTACTTTTAGGCTGGTGGGGGGGATGCATCTCCCCCATCCCCCCCCTAAATCTGCCACTGGGCACAAGCAGTTGTTAGGAGAGGGTACGGCGCCCCTGGGCCCCACCGTAGCGACGGCACTGGCTACTAGTACAAAAAATGATACAACAGTGACTAATTTTGTAAACTTACGGTTAAAAAACAACAAAGCCACATTTTGAACCCGGGCTGCCAAATCGAACTTAAACTCGAAAAAAGTCGGTTGTTGTGCCGAACTCGAAAAAACGGCATGTCAACAAACAGAAAGCGATTAACTCAAAAAGCAGACTTAGTATTTTTGTCAGCCCGAACTCGAAAAACTCGATATTTTTGCCGAACTTGAACTCGAAAAAATTAAATTGATTTCTTATGTTTGGCTGGGCAAAAACATAAATATTTTAGAAAAATAGAAAGATATTTTAATATTTGTATAAAACTTGCGGAATTGCGGACTAAAATTAAAAATAGTCCGCAACCGCAAGTCCGCAATTTAAACCGCCAAAGTCCGCATGTTCGCAACTTTTTTCGTTAGTCCGCAATTGCGGATTTGCGGACTTGCGGACTAACTTGCGGACTTGCCCAGCTCTGGTAATTACACAGTACAAATGCAAGTCTCCAAAGTTTAAAGAATTATGATCTTAAACAGCAAATTTCTGTTATCGCTACACAAAATATCATGATTAGACGATGCTATAACTAAAATTAACTCTTCTATGATTCAATCTTTTCAATAATTGCCAGCAAAAATAGTCTGCTAAATTTGCAACGTGTACTCTATAGACAACATTAATCGATTAAATCAATACTGCAATATAATTAATAATCAATGCTTTTGCGGGGATTGTTATCAATTACTTTTCAATTCACAATTAGCCTAGTCTACTTTATTCATAAAAAAAACAGTTGCTGTCACAGTGAGAAGCCTTGAAACGTCTCTACGTAAGAGCACAAGACCCAGAATTTTAAGAGCGAAAAGCAGTAAAAATAACTGCGGAGAAGACTACTAGCCTTATGCACTACAAAAAATAGCAAGGAATTCCCTAGCAAGTTTCATTCTTGAATAGAATATAAAAGAACTGTGATATGATTACAGACAGTAACATGGTTTACGCTGTCTTGATATATTGAAAATAAACGTTGTATCGGTTCAGTCTGATCTAAATGAAGATGAGGGATCACGATGGCTAAATTCAGCTAGTGCCTCAAAAGCCTCGCAAAATAAAAGGCAGTGAAGAAAATCGAAAAAAACTTATGTGGAATTGTTTGAACTTTGAATCTTGCGTGCAAATTCAATCTAGCGTCTGAGCATCTGTAAAAAGGCGTTGTATAACCTCTTTACCACTGGCGTATTTTTCATGCATGCAAGACATACCAAGTCATTCAGCCAAAAAAATAATAATTTAAACAAGTACAGTCTTTGTGTGCCGATCTTTGTTGAGCATTGGGGGGATAATTTGCAATTCTACCCCAATTTTGCCCTATTTTTAACATTGGGGGGATGTACCTCGACCACGATTTTGTTCAGGAGAGCAAATTAAGTGAAGACCAAAAAAAGGTCTTCACCAATAATGGAACACTTTTTTTCCCCAAATTCAGGTGAAGACCAACAAAAAAAGGTCTTCACCAAAAACTGAACACTTTTTTTTCCCCGAATTTAAGTGGACACCTACGCTCAGATGCACTCCAGAGTCAAATTATTGTGGGGGGGGATGCAGATGTAGACCATACTCAAACTATTGGGGGGGTTACAGTCAAATTATTGGGGGGATATATCCGCCCCATCCCTCCCCCCCCCCGGGTTTCGGCACCCCTTAGTACAGTACATGTAAAAATTTAAAACAACATCAAGCTAAGTTACCACATTCACATGCATTAGCTTTCAAGTCAAAGTAGCAATAAACAGTCTCTCGAAATTTATTGATTTCACTTTTAGCTTGGCTTTAGCATGTCACTAAATTACAAAAAACAAATAGCAACACGCATGCAATTTTTAAATTGCTTTCAGCGGTTTATGAGATCAGTGGTGTCGCTAGGGGGGGTGGCCCGCCCCGGGTGACACCATTTTGGGGTGGCACCATTTGGAGCGACACCACATATTATGATGTGAAACTTCAACTCCACTGGTTTGTGGTGAAGACCATGTTTTTTCATTTTGTTGGTCTCCAACCTCATTTGGACCAAAAACCGACTAATTTTACGGCGAAGACCTTTTTTTTTGTTTTTTTGGCCTTCACCTATTTTTGGACCGAAAAAGGGTGACACCACTTATTCCCGCCCCGGGTGCCACCATCCCCAGCAACGTCTCTGCATGAAATTGCTATGCTTCGATGAGATTACGAACAAAATTAAACAGTTCTCGGTAAAAAGCACAGAGCCAATACAACTGAAAACATTCTTTTATTGCTTACGTTTCGAGATTATACTTATCTCATTATCAAAGCTGATTTATGAGCAAGCACAAAACTTGAACAAAAATAAGCAAATTTGAAATTACGTCATAAAAGTTCAGAATAATACACTGTTGAAGAACAAACTATGTTACCGTACAATCGTAGTTAGGGTGTTAAATTGCAAAATCACTAAAATATTGAGAATTGCGTTACGAAATAGTGAAATGGTTGACGCCAGGAACAAGCTATAATTACATAAGTACACTGCAAACCAGACAAGTTTGAGGCTTACGGGGGAGGAAAAAAAAACATAAAAAACCTAAGGTCCAATTAAGTTATACAATTAAAAATTATGTATTGAATAAATATAGTGGAGTGGAAGTTTTGTCAATATTGAGTTGGGGCTGCTTTTCTTGTATAAGTAACGTTTCTTTTATTAACAATTTACGCCAGTTACTTGCATGAGACAAGACAATGGGGTTGTTAAAATCAATGTGATGGTCCGGGTTTTGCCATAGATGTTTAGTGACATCAGTATCATTGGAAGTAGAAATGGCAGGGTTGTGGTCATTAAGCCGAGTAATCAGATTTCTTTGTGTCTGTCCAATATAAAATTCACCACAACTACAGTTGATTTGATACACCACATTGGAGCGGCATAGTGTGTGCTGTTTATCTTTATGTGTAAAAAACCGGCCAATGCTAAAAGTTTCATCAATTAAAATGAGTTTTGCATTAACATTGAGCTTTTGAAAAAACGAATTAATTTCTTTTCTAATTTGATTTGACATTAAATGCACGTACGGTAATCGAATAAATAACAGTCTAGGTTTGGGAGATTCTGTAGAATTAATGGTTTGGCATTTTTGGTATTTTTGGTTGAAAAATTTGGCAATGTGGTGATCAATAAAGTGAGTTGGAAAACCATTCTTCTGTAACAAAGTGGATATTTTTTGGAACTCTTGGTGAATGAAAGCGTAGCTGTTGCAAATTTTGTAGGCACGATCCAGAAGAGTAAATAGCAGATTTTTCTTGTATTTAAGAGGAACATAACTTTGCCAATTGATGTATAAGCCTGTGAATGTGGGTTTTCTGAAGATTTTGGTTTCTACGCCTTCCCTTGTTTTCGTGATGTGGACATCCAAAAAGGCTAATTGATTTTTCACTTCTGGTTCTCTAGTAAATTGAATTTTATTGTGGATGGAATTAAATGCATTAAATGTGTCTTCAATATCTGCAGAATTATCAAAAGCCAAAAATAAATCATCGACGTACCGAAAAATTTTGAAACTAGCAGTGGTCTTTTTAAATACTTCTTCCAAAAGCCAATTCATACATATGTCAGCAACGGCTGGGGCCAAAGGGGATCCCATAGCCACACCGTCAACCTGTTTGTAAAATTTACCGTTAAACTGAAGTGTGCCATTTTTGCAGGTCCAGTCAAGAAGTTTCTTAAAATGTTTCCTATTCATTCCAAATATTTTGGTCGATTGATCGATGAATAATTTGTCTAATATCAAATTGAGAGTGAAGTCAAGTGGGATGTTTGTAAATAAGTTTTTCACATCAAAACTTACTAAAAATTTGTTTTGGAGGTTTGGAATTTTTGAAATTTGGTTCACGAATTGAAACGAATCCCCTTTGGCCCCAGCCATTGCTGACATATGTATGAATTGGCTTTTGGAAGAAGTATTTAAAAAGACCACTGCTAGTTTCAAAATTTTTCGGTACGTCGATGATTTATTTTTGGCTTTTGATAATTCTGCAGATATTGAAGACACACTTAATGCATTTAATTCCATCCACAATAAAATTCAATTTACTAGAGAACCAGAAGTGAAAAATCAATTAGCCTTTTTGGATGTCCACATCACGAAAACAAGGGAAGGCGTAGAAACCAAAATCTTCAGAAAACCCACATTCACAGGCTTATACATCAATTGGCAAAGTTATGTTCCTCTTAAATACAAGAAAAATCTGCTATTTACTCTTCTGGATCGTGCCTACAAAATTTGCAACAGCTACGCTTTCATTCACCAAGAGTTCCAAAAAATATCCACTTTGTTACAGAAGAATGGTTTTCCAACTCACTTTATTGATCACCACATTGCCAAATTTTTCAACCAAAAATACCAAAAATGCCAAACCATTAATTCTACAGAATCTCCCAAACCTAGACTGTTATTTATTCGATTACCGTACGTGCATTTAATGTCAAATCAAATTAGAAAAGAAATTAATTCGTTTTTTCAAAAGCTCAATGTTAATGCAAAACTCATTTTAATTGATGAAACTTTTAGCATTGGCCGGTTTTTTACACATAAAGATAAACAGCACACACTATGCCGCTCCAATGTGGTGTATCAAATCAACTGTAGTTGTGGTGAATTTTATATTGGACAGACACAAAGAAATCTGATTACTCGGCTTAATGACCACAACCCTGCCATTTCTACTTCCAATGATACTGATGTCACTAAACATCTATGGCAAAACCCGGACCATCACATTGATTTTAACAACCCCATTGTCTTGTCTCATGCAAGTAACTGGCGTAAATTGTTAATAAAAGAAACGCGTCCCCCCGCGACCCCCCTACAATTTAAGTACTGGTTACAATGACATTAGGAAAAGAGGCTATGAAAGTAGGCTATGTAATGTAGTTGCTATGCAGCATATTGGTTCAGCTTTGTTCTACAATTAATATTTTTACCTTATATTATTAGACCTACTTCACTGTTAGACTAGTATGGTTTTGGGCTATTGGCACATATATAAACTGCTAGACCGACCTGTTACTGTCTGCAATAATACAAAGATAGAATTGTACTTGTTCACAATAATGTGTAGTGGAAAGAGGAGGCCTAGTTGCAATATCAGAACATTTAGCAGTGTCAGTTGTTTATTATTTTATTGCCTGATAACCAATGACGTAATCAAAAATAATGACGTCATCAATTATAACTGCATGCCTTATCTGAAATGTCACGCTATGCCGCTGCTATTCACGCACAGTCTTTTGTCACATTCACAAAATTAAACCACGAATTTGCAACAAAATAATAAACACGTATTGATAAGATGCATATTCATAATTGCCCTTAATTGTTCATTAAAAAAGATATCGTAAAAGATTCAGACGCAAGTACTTTTTTTGCCTTTCAATAAATGCCATACTCAATACGCAAATATTTGATCAACAAGCTTTCTCATTTGACGAAGAATAACAAAACTTTCACTTTAAATACTAAAAAATACAAATAAATATAGCAGCATTTTCAATTGCTCTATTAATGCTGTTTAGATGAAATGTAATTCTATAAAGCTCAGAGGCTAAAAAATAAATAATAACGAAATAATCAAAAACCACCGTTATGCACATTTCACAAAATATTCTATTTTAAGTAGATACCTATTTGGGATGTTGATATAGCATATTGATTGACGCGCGCGTGCGTGCTTGCGTTTTGTGAGGCCTACGTTGGTTGGAATTTAGTATCAATTAATTAGTTACGTCATCAAAAGGTCATAAGACGAAATGCTGCACGCGAGCGTTTGAAAGAATAACAAATGCAAGTTGTCTAATAATAATAATAGAATCATAATAATAGAATCAAATAATAGATATAATGGATATTCAGAACCACAAAATAATGCGTATGGTGCAATGATTTATCTTTAGTCCAAAAACCTTTACAAATACAAAAATAACTAAAAATGTTTTTGGTGATTACTGATACTATTTTGCTTACTTCAATTGATTATTCTATGGTATTTCACTTGCCACTTTTTGAATCAGTTTTGCTCTTTCAAATCTTTCATTTCTAAAGGTTTTGTATTACCGGTATCACTGTGTATAGCTCGTAAGTGCTTGTTTTGTTCGTTTTCTTTTTTTTTTCATAATAATTTTTTGTGGTTGTATCTGCAAGTTTCATAAATTACCTCTATTCTTAAAAAAGATCTTGAATCATCAATTGGATTTCTCACAAAACTTGCAGCGAAAAGATCATTTATCACTAAAAAGATCATTTATAACCATTATTTATAGCAAGTTGCAAATTTCTTTTTGTCGAGATAAAGAATTGAACTGAACTGGTGATAAAAATGTTTTTTGGGGGGCTGCTAGGCCAAGGTGTTGCAGGTGTTGCCCCGACCTCTTCGGATTTCTTTCTACCTTCTTCAAAATAGGAGGTTGCGAAAAAAAATCAAGAATACAAAGTTTGAGGAAAAAATTGAGATTTAGGAATTACACAGACACCTTTTTTACCCAAGATTTGGTGATAGTTTGATTTTAGACCGTAGATGGTGCTATGTAAAATCCGTGTAACTAATGAGTCATTGCAAAATCGTACATTTAGTTTTGGTTTTAAACATTCAAAACACTTCACTTCAACTTCTAAAACTGTTTACATTAATGTTTTTTGTTTGTTTGCTTGTTTCAGAAATAGTCGTCAAAATTGATGCCGTTTTATGCTGGGAAAATACTGTATATCAGAAACTTTGTTTGAGTTAGACCAGTGACATAAAACTAGACAAATTTCTGTAAAAAAAATAGCCTTTCCAACTATTGGAAAATTTGGTTTGACTGAACTAATACAAAATTAATGTTCGTTAGTACCGAGTGTTTTACTCACAACCTGTAAATATTTGTCCTTACAGATGCATTCACACGGGCGACTTTTTTTGCAACGTGATTCGAAGATTTTTTCCGCTTAAAAATATCTCTCGCAGAGTGGTTGTTCACACGAGGCCAGACTCGCTTGTCGCGATCGCGTCTGGCAATAATAGCCGATTTGCGACGCCGCTTACTTTTAGCGCGACTCCATGCAAGAATCGTTCTTGTCCGTGATCACTTACACAAAGGCGATTTCAACTTCTCGAGAGTCCCAGGGCGAAGTTGCGATCGCGTAAACAGTAAATTGTGAGCAATTTACGAGTAGCCTAGGCATAACACAATGCACAAAATGCTTTGCGAGTGGCTGGCTGCGGTTATCCAAAATTTGCTTCATGAAATATTGCGTTCATAGAACGAAACAGTTTGTAATGCTTTTACCTTATTTTTTTGTGAGTTCTATACTAAATTTCCTTGAAATTAGTTTAAAATGCAGAAGGAATAATTTTCTTGTGGATGCTGGCACTGGTCTATCGCAGATATTGCAATCAAGAGTTGATAACTCTGAGGCCAATCAAGCAGGATTTTAACCCTTTATAAATTGAGCTGCACAGCCGACAGCAGCAAAAATGGTAACTTCATTTACATAAAATTATACAATTTAGAAACTTAAAAGATGCCGCTCAAATTTGCCGAAAAACATTTATACCAGTTACGGACTGAGTGAGCCGCAGCTCTGGAATGCTGGGTGTCGAGAAAAATCAAATCCGACAACTCGAACTTACGGTTCACCATTCAAAATCAAACTGCAATAGATCGGGCTAGGTTAAGCTTGAATTGCGCAAGTTTGAATTTTCGGGTTTGAATTGCAGAGTTTGAATTTTCGCACAACTGGAGTACCATATGAACAGTAGTAGGCTATAGCCTGCAATGACACACAAATAATACAAATACCGGTGCTGGTAGCCGCATTTTTATTTCAAGTAGTAACGAAATAGGCTGCTTAATTGTATTCACTGTATTCCATTTTACATTTGCGTTAGCTACATATGTGAATATTTTTTTTCAAAAGGACGCAAAAAATTCCCAAGCATGATTATTTTAAATGCAAAAGCTGATAAGTGGCGCGTTTGAAGTTACTTTGCAGCAGCTCAAGCCGCACTTCGAAATTGTCTTGCACCGCGTTGTAATAGTGAACCAGTGCGACAGCGACTCTTCCGCCGACTCGATTTTGCGAGAATAACTGCCAGGCAGTCTCAACACGTGACTTCTGCGATTTGCAATTGTACGCGAGCATATCGCGGTAAAATCTCGCCCGTGTGAGTGACTCCTGCAATTCAATTTTTTTGGCGCGTATCCGGCGGTACCTCTCACACAACATCTCACGCGAATCTTGCGCCGGGTAAGTGACCTTCGCGATTTGAGAAAGAAAAAACGCAAAAGTTGATTCTCGCAGCTAAAAAGCTGGAATCACACGAGCGAGTTTCAGCTCCGAGAATCGGCATTTTGCCTTTTTTTTTCTCAAATTGCAACGGTCAAGTACATGGCGCCAGATTCGATTGAGATCTTGTGTGAAAGATATCGCTGGATAAGCCCTTAAAAAAATCAAATCGAAGCAGTCACTCACACGGGTGCGATTTTAACGCGATACTTGCGTACAATTGCAAATTGTAGAAGTTACTTACATGTTAAGACTGCCTGGCAGTGATTTTCGCAAAATCGAGTCGGCGGAAGAGTCGCTATCGCTCTGGTTCACTTACACGGTGCGAGATAATTCAAACTTAACCTAAATCTAGCCCAACCAAACGAAGTTTGAATTGCGTAAGTTTGAATCACCGAGTTTAAATTTTCTCGACACCCAGCGTTTCAGTGCTGCTGCTGCTCATTCAGTTTTGTAAATAGTATAAACGTTCTTCTTCTTTCTTCATTACCCGCTTTTTCTTGAGGGTTTCGGGGGCAACAGCTCGAGATTAAGCCGCCACACTTTACGGTCCTCAATCACATCCATCACTTCGCTTTAGTGAAGTCCCAAGCGATTCCATCCAAGATCGTCAATGTAATTGGTCCATCTAGTTCTAGGTCGTCCAACTGGTCTTTTCCCATTTCCTTTGACGACTAAATCTTGTTAGGGCAGTCTTTCCAGAGACATTCTGCAATAAATGTTTCGCGGCAAATTTGAGAGGCATCTTTTTGGGTTTCTAAATTGGATAATTTCATCTTAATGAAGTTACCATTTTTGCTGCTACCGGCTGCGCAGCTCAGTTTGTAAAGGGTTCAAGTCCTGCTTGATTGGCCTCAGAGTTGTCAACTCTTGATTGCCGTGTCTGCAATAGTCAATAGACCAGCGCCAGCATCCACAAGAAAATTATTCCTTTTGTGTCAAAACTTATATCAAGGAAATTTAGAATCGAAATCACAACAAAAGACGGAAAAAGCATTATAAACTATTTCGCACTATAAACACAATATTTCATAAAGCAAATTTGGGATAACCGCAGCCTGCAGCGACTCGCAAAGCATTTTGTGCATTGCGCCAGGTGCGTATTTAGGGGGGGAAATGGTGCCATGCCCCCCCTTGGGGTTGCTAGTATAATTAGCATAGAATTGTATGCAAAATTGCGGCATGCCCATCCACCCTCCTTTTGTAACTTGGGCGGAGAGTTTGAGCGCAAAAACGGACAGAATCTGAGGGAAGAACTTTTTTTTTTGGTCTTAACCTATTTTTGGGCCAAAACTCAAGACAAATCTGAGTGAAGACCTTTTTTCTCTTTTTTTTTCTTTTGGTCTTCACCTAATTTTGGGCAGGAAAACGGATTGATTCTGAGTGGAGACCTTTTTGTTTTGGTCTTCATTATTCTCAAATTTCCTGTCCCCCTCTTTTCGAAAATCCGGCCTTATACGCTAGTGCGATTGCGCTATGCCTGGGCGACTCGTAAATTGCTCACAATTTACTGTTTACACGATCGCAAATTCGCCCTGGGAATCTCGACACGTTGAAATCACCGTCGTGTAAGTGACTACGGGCGAGAACGACTCCTGCTTCGAGTCGCGCAAAAAATAATCGACAACGCAAATCGCAAGTGACGGCGGCGATTCTTGCCAGACGCGATCGCGGCAAGCGAGTCTCTGCGAGAGACATTTTTAAACGGAAAAAATCTTTTCGAATCGAGTCGCAAAAATGTCGCCCGTGTGAATGCAGTTTAAAAGTAATTTTACCAACGCCACTTACTTGTACGAAATAGCAATAATCCAAAACAAGGAGTAGAGCAGCAAAACTATCCCATTAAGAAGATCAGCTGCCACCAGAGACAAAACATAACGATAGAGGTTTTGTTGACGTATGATTGCCTTCCACTTTTGAATAATGGCCGTGAAGACAACCACATTTTCTGAAAATTGGTGAATCGACTTGAATATTTTTACTTTTGCTGCGATGTTTTTTGCTACATGAAAGAGTTAAGCCGTCAGATTTATCCCACTATATAGCAAAATTAAAACTCAAATTACCTGTTTTTTCTGAAGAACAATTTTTTTATTTACCTGGTTTAGCATATTAAGCACAAAGTAAAGACTAAAATGAAATTAGATTAACACGTTTTCTAAACAAAACGTTTACAGATGCATCAATGGAGGTTTTTTGGCCTTAGATCCGAATCCTAATTCTTATTTGGAATAGAAGTCGTAATTTTTCCTCATCTAGAGAGCTTGTGTACATAAGTAACATGATTTATTATGCACTCCCTAGCTATGACTTTTACAAAAAGCAAGCAACTTTATCTATTAACTTTCGGAGTTTTTCTTAAGCTAATCAAAACACAAAATACAAAATAAACAGCACTTACCAATTACAATAACTAATCCGATAAACCCCTTTAGAACAAATACCCAAATGTAGGGGTGATAGGTTTCAATGTCAAATGGTAGAGTACAGTTTATGGTCGAACTTTGGTTATGCATGTTCACTACTCTTGATGTTAGACTTGATGTTAGACACCACCAATATTAGTAATACTGATGGAAATTTTTCGAAAATTAGCTAATGTCTGTAATTGAACGAAGTTGATTAAGTTATTTGAGCAGAAACACCCACGTTCAATGAGATAGCTCGTATAAAAATATAGTGCTTTGTTTTGCATAAAGTGGAAAAGTGCAAGAATACTGAAGTTTTTTTTTAGCCAAAAAAATACACTTGAGTTTGTGCTCTTAGAGGTTATGCCGTTTAATGAAATATTTTGCGAAATAAAATCCAAATAAGTTAATCCAAATGACATAACCGAATGTTGGTAGCAATGAAATTAAAATGTAACATTTTTTGAAGAAAGTGCAATTTTTTAATACCGTTGTGAGCTTCGATCTGCGAGCTCATTCGCCACAATAATAGCTAAATAGCATCAGCGGCCAATGTAATTGCCAAGCTATATTCTTAACTGTGCTTGAGAAAAGAAGGGGATTTTTCAACCTAAAGCGTGGAGACACAAAAAGGTTTTCACCGTCTCAATGGTCTACATTCTTGGCCAATTTCAGGTGTAGACAAAAATCTTCAAGGCTAGAGATGATGAAATTCTGTGGGCAATAAAATGACAGACTTTAACTACCTCATATACAGTGAATGCCCCCGCCGCTTTACTGTCATTACATCTTTAGTACGTACTTTATGAAAAGTTTGGCTGTAAAACTGCTTTTAAGTGGCTACGTTTTAACACTTAATGTTGACACAATGGCGATGCTAACGGGATATAACGTAGCAATGTAGTCGTTTGTTTTAGACTTTTGTTCTCTTTATATACCACTATAGTTTTTAGAGAAAACAAATGATCTTCAAAATCATAGAAAATTTAAAAAATCGAGAGCACATGTATACTGAGTTAAAAATCTGCAGAGCTTAAATATCTACAAATTCAGCTGCAAAAAAATACACGCTAACACTCGTTACATACGATATGTCTTTTGCAGCTTCGGAGGATATTTTCAGCAGCGAAGCACATGAAAAACTACAAACTAACAGGGGGTAGCTTCGAGATAAGTTTATGGAAGTACGTGTTAATTAATGGTTTAGGGTTTGAGCTAATTGAAACCGTACTGAGATCATCACCATCAACAACAGCGGTAAATCAGTCCAAAAACTTTCCGAAAGCTTTAAACAATGCAGAACAATTCTACCTTGACTTGCTTCATATTTATAAAAGAGAGAGACTATTTCACTGGAAATTTTTATCTACTTTTTTATTAACTTTGATCCCAATCTAACCCAAACTCAATTCCTTACTCTAAAACTAACCACATACCTACTCCTAACTCAAACCCTAATCTTAACCCTGAAAAAAATGAAAAATGCGCGAATGAATATTCTTCATTTTCACTTTATTCTCTTAAACTCAAAAATTTTCGGTGAAATAGTCATTTCCCGTACAGTATTTATTCGCAAAAAAATTTTACTGCATATTTCCAAAGCTGTTGAATTGTACGGATTATGACGGATCTATTCTGCCTACTATTATTAATCTTTTTGCTCTGTAAAAGCCTTCTTAATTTTAATCGTATTCTACTTGCTTGAAACAATTTATTCAACAGCAACATAAGCATATACGATTCCAACTAGATGATTGGTTTTTTGCATAGTACCACACAAACGTAGCGTTATGAACCGCCAACATTTGCAACTAAATTTATTGTGCAAGACGGTCACGTACAAATCCCAACCTTTTTTCCTTTTCTAATTTGCTGCGCTTACGCAATTTGCTGCAGCACGGTGCCTCAGTAAGTGCTAACCGCAGAGTAGATATGTTGGCTTTGCCTCACGATCAAAGGCTGTTGGTTCTATCCGCTGTGAAGTTGCTGTTTCGTTGTTCCGTATCCTTACATTGGCAATAAGCAAAAAGACAATGTGCCAGAGATAATTGTAAAAAAATTTTGTCTTTTGATTTCATAAAACAAATCAGTCGAAACTGACCCAAATGTGCTGATGCGTCAACCTGTTTCTGAACGAAGTTCTTCACCTAGACACCTACAGATCAGATCAAGTAGCCAACCATACTACAGTGTTTGAGCTAAGTTGTAGTAAGCGGCGTTTTGATTTTGCCATTGGCAAAAGGTCAAACTTAAAAAAATTAATTGTTAGAGATTTCGATCGTGATTTGACTTGAGTATTTTCATAAATTTCTGCACAAAGTTCCTGAAAATATAATCGTAAAACATACCACGTTTTGCTTGCGTTGCATTTGCTGATCTTTTCCTTCAGCTGTGCTATTTAATAAAAGAAAATTTGTTCATACACGTTGCACTTTGTCAGATTCAATTATAAACATATCGCAACATTTTAAGTATAGAAATTACAGCCAATGTGATTGAGGTTACTGAATTTCGAACGTTTCAACCCTCTGTTAGTGCCGTTATCAACGAGCAGTAGAACTACACAAAATACTGTCATTACATGCTAGTAATGACTGAAAGGAAAAATCAAAACAGGCAATATCGTTGAACTGTAATTGATGCGAATAATTTTTTTTTCCTTTAATCTAACAGTTATTTCTGTTATTTTTTTTTTCAATTAGTTTGATGGTTTGCAACTGCAAACCACAAAATAATGTTTCTATATTTAAGATCATACAGAAGCAGTTTGATTTTACGGTTGTTAATGGGAATATGCTCGCTGGATATCAAATTTAAGCGATCGACCATTTCAATAAAACAAAGTGCAAAACTTTTTAGTGGAGTTATTTTGAAAGTGATTACAGAAAAATGATCTTTAAACCATAAATGACTTCTTTTGATTTTCAATTCCAACTGATATATCATTGGTAACAATTGGGCAGAGATCCTTTATCGTAAGAGTAAAATGTCCTGGATCTACTTTATAATTGCGAGATATTTTTGACATGACATTTACAGACAGATCAATATCATTTTCAAAATAAGTAATTAAATATTTAAAAATCTTTTTCATCATGCTTGATTAATCATTCTTGCCCTGTACTTGACTTCAGTAGACTACTGTTAATCACTTATGCCTCTTGACTTGCCTTTACTGTATAGTCTAGCGCAGCTTTTGCTCCGGTAAGCATGTAATTTAATGTAATGTACTGTGTTTTCTGTACAGTAAAATTGCTCAAATTGAATAGTCAAAATACAAGAATTGGCCAGTTGTTAATCGAGCAGTAACGCATTCGTCTCCGAAGCGGGAGGTCTGAGGTTCAAATCTCGGACCGGTCAAACTATCGGACACAGTGTTGCCAACAGTTTGCAACCGTTGCGACATTTCTTTGAAAGAAGCTGTGTTGCTCGGGTGCAATGAAGCGGAGTTGGGCCCCTCAAACTTATTACACTCTCATTAAATTTGCTTTGCTTAGACGAAAATCATAATTAAGATTTTTAAATGCTTCAAAAGTTTTCAAACTAGAGCAGCAGCAAACAATAATTACGGGTTGAGGCAGACGAAATTGGCTGAAAAACTGATGCAGTTGTATAGCCTGATACAATTGTTTAATTTAGTTTCAAATTATAACGGTTATTTTAGTTTCTCTAACACTGCTATGGATCACTCGTGGCAGTGCTGTGAAATTACACTTGTCAGCAGAAAATTTGGATTAAGTTTTTTACTCATTTTTATTCAAAACTCAAGTAATTTCAGTTGTTCTCTGCAATACATTATCTCAGCATTTAAGTAAAACTTGAAGAAACACTGCTCGAAATCGGTTTTATTGAAGAAGTGAGAACCACTCGAGGTAATAAAGCGGTGCCCCAAACATTTTTTCATAATTTTCCTTGTTTACTAAAATACGTTTTAATCCGTTTGACTCCGTACCATTGGCAACTCTGCATTTCGCAATTTTAAGACATCACAGCAGGCGTTTTGTAGATCAGTACTGGAAGCCTAGGTCTACAGGTTCCAGTAGCAGTAGCCAAATTTGCAGATTTGGTTATAGATAGGCTACTAACTGCTGCCAGTCAGTAATCGCGTTTCTTAGTCTGCGACAATTTTTGCAAAAACTAGGCCTTTTGTGATGTCATAAAACTGCGAAATTCAGGTTTGCCAATGGTACAGAGTCAAACGTATTATAGCGAATAAGAGAAATTGTGGAAAAAGGTTTGGGGCGCCTCTTTATTACCTCAATTACTTATCACTTTTTCAATAAAACCGATTTCGAACAGTATTTCTTTACCTGAGACTCCTACGTTATGACCCTAACGAAACCTTTTCTTTTTCTGAATTTTTTTTTCGAATATTACTGCTTCAAGATGCCAGCTTTTTTGCCTTAAAATAACAATTTGCGTAACTAAATCTCTTACTTAGCCATTAAAACTTAGCTTTAGTGATAAGTTTTCAATGCTTAATTTACTTTTGACATTGGTCTGTCAGCCGCAGAAAGCTTTTTTCTGTGAGCGACTTGCTACTAAATTATTAATTAATTGAGATCCCGACCGCGTGTTTTTACTAAATTTTGCTAAGATTTCTATTCCAAGTTATTTTGACGTCATCAATAGGATTATTTTTGTTGACATGAAATGAAAAATTTATTTTTCGGTTTTTTTAATGTACCGTTGTACGTATGAACGTCTTTTGTTGCTTGAAGTTGATTAATGATTACTTGCTACAATAACGTGCATATAGATCAGTGCTTCCACCGAAATCTTCAGTTTCAGTTTCTTTTAGCATCTCCGTGTATAACGGTACACGCGTACAACAGTAATTAAGAATAATATTGATCCAGAGGGCCCGGGCGCCTCCATTTAATTTTTGCCAGCCAGTTTAAATGGTCCCCCTACAATAACATTTAAATGGCCCCCAATTTAAATGGGCCCCCAACAACAATATTCTTCCAGGGGGACCGGGCCCCCTCAATTTAATTTTTGTCAACCAGTTTAAATGGGCCTCCTACAATAATATTTAAATGGCCCCCAGTTTAAGTAGGTCCCCAACAACAATATTGTTCCAGAGGGTACGGGCCCTTTCATTTTAATGTTTGCCAACCAATGTAAACGTATAACCGAGTGAAATTAAGAGTTTTTGTCCTAAAAGTTGCTAACTGAGGCCCTCATCTAACCTTTTTATGAACGTAATGCAATAACCAGATACGGATTTAACATATGGCTCAGTGCCAGGGGCCCGCGCTCAGATAAGACTTTTTTAGTCTTCACCTGTAGGTGATAGGAAAATATTGCAAAAATCCGAAAGTGCCAGGGGCCCAACTCAAAGTAAATCAGGCCCGGGCAATAACATGGTTTCAAGGCGTAACTATCTATTATACATTTTTCAATAACAATTCACCTCCTCCTGGCCAGTTTTTATGCCACAAAATACTGTTGAAAAAAATTAGCTACAGTAAGAGGAATGCTCATTGAACAAATTTTTGAATTGAGAGGGCCTGGGCCCCTTGGCCGTATATGTACTCCTATACCTGGCTGTTTTCATGACAAAAATATCACCTCTAAAGAAAATTTTCGAGTGGATTGTTATTTACTGCTAAAATATAGCAGAAGGCAGTGAAGTTTACTTCCCCCTACCTGAACCAAATCACTTACCAAGTTTAACCTCAAAATGCAAGATTTTAAACGTGTTTTGGACTTAAATTGCAAGCAAAAGGAGGACTGAACAACTTAATTTTTTCTATTGGCTTTCAAATGTTAAAAATCTAGTGCTTTCAAATGGCTCTAAATACGTAAGAAATGTGATCCAATAGTATTGAAATAGTTTTTTTTTCCAAAAAATTACTTAAAATTACGAAAAATTTTGTATATATCTATTATGTTATACGTTTGAATTACAATACACTTCTTTACTCAACACACTTCTCTCAATTTCCACATTTTCACATTTTATGTATTGGTTTAAGCTCTCTCCCTTGAGCGAGTTCCTAGTTACGTGCCAACACCAGGCCACGGCTTCTGATCTTCCATTTAACGATATCTTTGCCCCCACAAAAAATTCCTCTTTCGAAATTTATGATGACGTCATTGCACGTGATTTGTGGTTTGGGCCTCCCCCCCAACCAAAAATCCTGGCTAGGCCTATGGTCTCAGGTTGGCTCTTAACTGTTTTGCCTCGTTATTACCCTAATTTATTAATTCTCGTTAGTCCCCAGTGCCCTACCTTAGATCAACGGTAAAATACAACAAAATTTTAGCAAAGATCTTTTTTTAGTCTTCACGTACAGTAATATTGACAGATAATTGCGACAAAAAATTTTGGCAAGGACTTTTTTTGGTCTTCACCTGAAATTGTTGGAAAAATGCAACTAAATTTTGGAAATACAGTTTCACTTTGGACGCTACAAAACCACTCTTGTCGATACTGCTGAAAAGAGCCTATGCTCACTTAGTAGTTTAGGACGGCAGCAATGGCATAAAATGATGTAAGAGTTCTATCTTGGATAGTTGGATTTTTATGCTGCAAACGAGGTTGTTGGTATTTGCATTGATGTTGCTTTACGCTTCATTAACATTCGTTTGCTCGTAACAAAATTTTGATTGGCAGCGTGGCCGAGAGGGTAAAGGCATCGTTTAACGACGACCCTAATCGCATGATTTGGGTTCAACCCGCACCCTGGTCATGTTGTTGCGTCCTTGGATAAAACGCTTTACGATGATTAGCTTTGCCTATGCCTTCGAACAAATAGCAAATTCAGTGAATAAGAATTGAAAGAAATTCACTAGAACCTTGAATCACTGGAAACTCCTAAGCAGGTGCGCATTCCTCCAAAACAACAAGTGGTTATTTTAATGAAAACTGTGCTCATCGTCCAATAGTTAGCGTCTTCACTGCCTGGTAACAGATGGATAAATACTACATCCACACATGCTGTAGTTTTTTGAAGTACTTTCTTGCGGAAAAATGTTTCTGATTGTATATTGTAAATCACAACTTGTGATTACTGCTGCATAGGATGATTACGTTGACTTCAATTAGTAACTTTGTTTTACCGATCAATGTTTGAGTGGATGAAGAGCGTTAGATACTGAACGATTGGCTCTGGTTCGATTCTTTATGCAATCAAACCAAAGACTACAAATATTGGTACATTTTTCTTTCTTAACGTTTAGCAATAAAATGGGACAGCGTGAAGCCTCCAAGATGGTACTTTTTTGTTTGGTGTGCTTTTACTGTAAGTGTTGTTTTTTTTAATAACAGGAGTAGTTCTGTTTCAGTTTAGTTCCTCTTTAAACCTCGTGCGCTGTCTTTGGCAGGTGTGTGGTAGAAAATAAAGTAAAACTGTGTAGGATAGCATTTTCAATCATATTTTGTGATCAGTAAAGCAACGTTTAAAAAAAAGAAGTTTTTTTGGTCAATTGTAATTAATCTGACGTAAATAAGTTCACTATTTATAATTTATGAGATTTAACTTTTCAAATTTCTCCGATAATCTCGGCTAAATTAATTATTTCGATCAATCAATACAATTTATATCTACATATTGATTGGCCCATAAATACTTCTAAAAGACCTCGGCTACATTGTTTGTCAAGACGTGAGATTAATGCAAGATAGCATTTCGCTTCATTATGGCCTTTTTGCCTCTAGTGATTGCATTTAGATTTAAATTTTTTGGTATGATACTATAATTTGACTGTTATTATTGGGACTTCGCGCGAGCGCGTAGTACCATAGGTTTTGTTCGCGATTTTTGGCAGATGAGGATTGATTTTGCTTATAACTAACAAACGGTAAGACCTAGAAAGTTCAAATTTGGACGCAACATAACAAATAATAAAAGCGTCTTGTGTGCCAAGTTTGGGGATCCTAGGTCCTGTGATCGTGAATTGAAACACAAAAAAAAACATAAAAAACGGTAATTTTTGGCTTCAAAAGTTATTAAATTGCTTATAATTCCAAAACCACTTGACGTGCAAAGCTGAAATTTGGACACAATGTGTGTGCTTATAAGTGCTTTATGCAAACCAAGTTTGGGGGAGCCCTGTTACGAGACCAAAATTTTACAGGCCATAGTGGGCAGAAAGTGGACGATTTTGAACCAATATATCTCGGTAATAACCGATATTGATAAAACGTGGTTTGTGATTTTTGAACACACTATCAACTACCTTTCTTTTGGTTATGTTCATTTACCCCAACATGAATACTATTTTTCTTCTTTTTTTTTCTTTTTTGTTACTTTTTTTTTCTTTTTTTTTATTCTTCTCCGGCTATCTACTCTTAAACCGCTTAACACATCGTAGTCAAAGTTTGAGTGATTGAAGATATCAGGGAGGACTAGTGCTCGACTGAAATTGGGAGTGCCAGGTTGGGGGGTTCCCCATCAAACGGGTCCTCCAAAATTTTGAACTTTTAAGCTGTTGTAGCTAGATAAATCAAATTTTCGGAATGGGTAAATATTAGAAATAAACTAAACCTAACAAAAATTGGGGGAGCCCAATAGAGGGTTCCCCTCAAATGGACCTTCCAAAATTCAAACTTTTTAACATTTTTAGCTAAATACATGAAACTTTTAAGGTAAGTAAATATAAAGGAAAAATAAAATTTGACAAAATTTGGGTGTACCGAAATGGGGGTCCCCTCAAATGAGGCTGAAAAAATTCAAACTTTTTAACCACTTATACCAGACTTATGAAATTTTCAGAATAGGCAAATATTACAAAAAGATTAAATTTGACAAAGTTTGGGGGTATCAAAATGGGGTTCCCCCTCAAATGAGGCCTCCAAAATTTTGAACTTTTAAACCATTAAAGCTAGATAAATCAAATTTTTGGAGTTGGTAGATATCAAAAACAAACTAAACCAAACAAAAATCATGGGTCCCAAAATTGGGGATTATCCCCAAACGGAGATTCAAAAATTCAAACTTTTTAACCATTAAAGCTGGACACATAAAGTTTTTAAGGTAAGTTAATTTAAAAGAAACATAAAATTTAAACCAATTTGGAATACGAAAATGGGGGTCCCCCTTAAATGGGGCTGCCAAAAATCAAACTTTCTAACCACACATGCTAGACACATGAAGTTTTTAGGGTTGGCAAATATAAAGAAAAGATAATATTTGACAAAATTTGGGCATATCAAAATGGGGGGTACCCCTCAAATGGGGCCGCCAAAATTCAACTTTTTAACCACTCATGCAAGACACATGAAATTTTCAGGATACGCAAAAATCAAGAAAAGATAAAATTTGACAAAATTTGGTGGTACCAAAATGAAAGAATCCTCTTCAAACGCGGACGCCAAAACCCAAAATTTAACCACTTACGCTGGACTGATGAAATTTTCAGAATAGACAAAATGAAAATAAGATAAAATTTGACAAAATTTGGAGGTACCAAAATGAAGGGATCCCCCTCAAATAAGGACTCCAAAATTCAAAACTGAAACACTGGACTGATGAAATTTTTTAGAATAGGCAAATAAGAAAAGATAAAATTTGACAAAATTTGAGAGTACCACAATGAGGGATTGAGGGTCCCCCTCAAATAAGGATGCCAAAATTCACACTTTTTACGTGCGTAAGCTAGACATATCACAGTTTCAGGATACACAAGCAAATATGAAAGAAAGATAAAATTTGAAAAAAGTTTGTGGCACCAAAACGGGGGTCCTTCAGAATTCAAACTTTTCAACCATTCAAGCTAGACATATGAGACTCTCAGAATAGGCAAAAAAAAACAAAGTTAAAATCAGAATAAATAAATAAAATATCACTTATTTGAAGTGTCACAATTAGAGAGTCCTCCCCCATCAACGAGTCCTTCAAAAGCTTTAACCACGCAAGCTAGACAAAAAAATGAGGATCTCATACTATAATGGTGCTCTAGTTGTGCTGGCACCTGCCCCATTAACTACAAAAGCTAAACAAACTAAATCTATTGGATAAATTAATATGAATCAAAGATTAAACAAAACAAATTTAATTGGCCACATTGGAAAGACCATGCCAAATGGGCTTCTTAAAATTTCAAAATTTTTATTACGAAGTACTCCAGCTAGACATAATCAAAGAGAACCGGTAGGCTAATATAAGAAAAAGACAAAACATGACAAACTTGGCAATGTCATGTTGGTCAATTAGCTCTTAAATTGACCTTCAAACTGTACGTTAGATTCTCACAATGAATAATTGGTATCACAGAAAAGTAGAAGAGTAAAACCAATGGAATTACTGCAACATTTAACACGTTGAAGTACTTGAGCTTAATGGCTTTGTTAGATTTAAGCTGTATGGCTGAGTATTTTTACAAAACTGTTGCTGATGACGTTGAAAAAGTCTTCTCCTTGCTCTTCAAAGTTTTTGAACAATTTTATTAAGAAAGCTTTTGTGCTGAATAATGGATGTAATACAATATATTGTACAATATTTAATATCTTGGCCGTTGGGTCGCACTGCTAAACAGCGTTCTCAGAATAAGAATAGTTGTAAAATGCGTGCTTATTTTTGGCCGTGAATAGTGTTAAGTTTGGCTGACGTAATAAAGTCGCTGGAATTTTAAAGATCGCTCCATGTCATTTCATAATAAAGAAAAAAACTGTTAGAACTCGTCATAGTTTTTTGATTGACGTTACTTGATTATTTTGATAACTTTTTGAGACCTTTAAACAATGAGAGCGAATGACCTCCAAGCTGTTAAAATGAACTAAAAAGAGCGCAATGTGCGAAAGAAGTAGATGATTTTTGGTAAATAGTTGTACGATTTTAACATTACCCCTAGTGTTTTGAAAAGCATAGAGTTGAGTAAATCATTATAAGCAGGGGTGCCGATCTTTGTTGAGCTTTGGAGGGGGGGGGATAATTTGCAATTTTACCCCAATTTTGCCCTATTTTTAACATTGGGGGGATGAACCTCGACCACAATTTTGTTCAGGTAAGCAAATTAAGTGAAGACCAAAAAAAGGTCTTCACCAAGAATAGAACACTTTTTTTTCCTGAATTCAAGTGGACACCTACACTCAGATGCACACCAGGGCCAAATTATTGGGGGGGGATACAAATGTAGACCATACTCAAACTATTGGGGAGGATACAGTCAAATTATTATTGTGGGGGATATATCCCTCCCATCCACCTCGCGTTTCGGCACCCCTGATTATAAGTTTTCAGTGTGAAGTCATCGTAAAGTTAGACTCTGTGATATCACTTATGAATTTATAAGAATTTGATTTTTTGTTTCTAAATTTTGTTTGTGCACGCATCTCTTTCCATGTACTGTAATTGCTAAGGCAGGCATTGTTTAATTTGGTTCTTAGATTTTGAGACCAATTTAACGAACTGTTCATACATGTGTTGATATAAAATCCGTCTTAAAAAATATTGCAGTGGGCTAGTTAGGGTGTAGGTTTGATATTTAGGATAGTGTGTCAAATTTTCGTCAAGATAATGTAAGTTGCAAAATCTAAAAATCATATTGGCATTTTCAGATCAAAAGTTTTTATTTCTGTGTTTCAATCGTAGCAAAAGGTTATTGTCGAAATATTTGTTTTAACGAGGGTTTTATTTGTAACCGCAATTTTAACAATTGCGCTCCTAAGCAAATATTCAATTAACTCCTTAAAATTTGAAATGAGATCTGATAAATATTTATAGATGCCTTTTCTAGACATTTAAATTTTGGAAGCCGTTAAACACAAACTTGACTAAGTTAATGGAACATTATGAAATTCGAAAGCGATTTATTTCAGATGTAAGTATCAACAACTATAAACATGCTTAACGCAATTGTGAAGTTTTTTAGTTCAGTAAGTTGAATACTTTCGCGAAGTCCCCGAATATCGCTGGCGATGTCATATTCTAGTTCAATGCATGTAATTACGGGGTAATGTAATGCTGTACATTCTTTTTGTACCAATTTACCTTGGCCATTAGTCTGGAAATTGACCTTGAGGTCTTGGTATATATTGAGTAAAGCCGTCCAACACTCGCCATAGATTTCGAGTTATTATTTACTGTAATTGTAATACAGTTGTAATTGCAGCTTAGTTCGCCAAGTTGCCTTGGCCAGGAGACAGCAGAGAGACCTTTTCGGTCTTTGGGTCAAGCTGCCACCTGCCCACTTGTCTTCTGCACACGGTGAAGGGTGAAGGATTCACACTGTTTTTTTACTTGCTGAAAGTCAAGCGGAGTAGCTGTGAATACCAATTTTTGTAGTCCTTGGTTTTAGTTATGACCCAACCAGTAATTGAAAATGAGTCTACCATTTGGTAGCAACTTCAAGCAGGAAAGCTCTAAATAGACAGTTTGTAGTCGTAGATTTGAACCAATTGCGAATCGAACGTACCGGTAGGCCTATATTTCTTTTAACTAAAACTTCAATAAGCTCGACAAGCCTTACCATCGCACCATCTTATCAACGTAGAATTTGTTTGACAAAAAAGCTCAAACGCTTACGACTGTGAACCATAGGCGTAACCAGGATTTCTGATTGGGAGGGGGGGAGGGGGGCGGGCAAACTACAAAAAGAAAGTCTTCACAGTTCGATTTAGGACTTTTGATTGGGGGGGGGGGCGAAATGTAGTTGGAGTTCAATTTCGGATTGGGGGAGCCCAACCCATAACTTACATAGTGAATGACCTAAGCAAAAAAAGATCTTTACAGATCGAGGGGCCGATTTTGTCTCAAAAATTAGGTGAAGACCAAAAAAAGAGGTCTTCACTGTTCGAGGGGCTGATTTTGTCCTAAAAATTAGTTGGAGACCAAACAAACAAACAAACAAACAAACAAGGTCTTCACGGCACAAAGTTATCATTGCTGGCATTGCGATTGGGGGAGGGGGGGCTCGGGCCCCCTGGCTACGCCTATGCTGTGCACCAAGAGCAAACCTAGCCTTAACTGTCTCTCTTCCAAAGCAATGTTGCAATAGATATCTGACTGACTTGCTAATTTCTGCAGTCCTGTCGTTGTTCTGGCTCTAATAAATGTAATTGTAATAACATCTTTTATCACCAAGTCACCTTGGCCAGAAGACAGCGATGGGACCTTTTGGTCTTCGAGTCAAGCTGCCACTTGCCCACCTGTTGCCACACACGATGGAGGCTTCATTCTGCCCCTTTTTATTGCTGAACGAGAAGCAGGAAAGCTTTGAATACCGATTTTTCTGGTTTTTGCTTGACCCGTCCAGGAATCTAACCCGTGTTTTCCGTTTCAGGAGCGGACGCTCCATCCACTAGACCACTGATCGTTTGAAAGCTCTACCAACGCTTTCTGCTCTAACGGAATATTTCGAAAAGGTTGTCTCTTGCTTGTGTTATTTTGCAGCTTAGAAATGTCTGAAACAAGCAGTAAAATGGCTGGCTTGAAAGATATTTCTGTCAGTACACAGAAATCGGTATATATGTAAACAAAATACTGTCTGAAAGGTCAGTGTGGACAGCATAAATTTAACAAGCGACGTGACATATAGACGTACAGATAATGCAGTTTCCTGTAAACACGTTATTTATCTAAGGTATTATCAAATTTCATAGTGCTTATTGATATTTATTTACTCAGGGTTGAAATTTAGGTCAAATTTAATGCAACATTGCAACACCATAAGGCTTTTAAAGCTAAAAAACTAATGATATTGATGGAAGCAATTTTTGCAACTTTTTTTTCGTCATTATCAGATTGACATGTCCTGTCGTAAAAAGGCATATTCGTTACGCTTATTTCTTGCTAATAGCCATATACGAGACTGTCAAACTATTAGATTTTCTTACCTGTTCATTTCATTTCAGAAGCCTATACGAGAGTGACTGCTGGAAAGAGTTCTCCCTAGTTCCAAGATCTCGTGTTTGAATTAGTGTTTTGAAGCATTTTTTGGCTGCAGAATTCCTCGAAATGGAAATTGATGTGTGATAATGGTACTTTACTTTCTTATAGGCCAGGGGTCGGCAACCGCTTTTATACTGCGGACCGATTAAAAACGGATAAATTTTCGCGGACCGGCAGCTTTCAAAAACACAATGGTTTAGCAATGAAAAAGTAAGTCTGCTGCAATGGGAAACGACAGCAAATTTAAATGTTCGCTGTAAATTGCTGACATACGTATTTGAATTGCTACTGTAACAAAGCTGAATTATTGTTATACTTCCTGTAAACTGGAATTATTTCATCACAAGTTGTTACAAATATATTCCAAAGTATTTAACCTGGATAAGTACTCAACCCGGTTACGAACTCTCACGGCAGGCACTGGTCCGTGGACCGGTGGTTGCCGACCACAGTTATAAGCTATAGTCGATATTATTAGGCCACGTAATATCTTTCGTGAGTGCAATTTTAAGTAATGCTAGTCTTTTATTTGAAAAGTCAATACCGGTACTATAGTATTACAAATTTAAATTTTGGAGTTTGTATTATAATGTTTCCGGTAGATTCGAACGCGGTATTTTACTTTTGCAGATTTGATTTTTGTGATTACTTTATATCGTATAAATTTTTCCGTGAAGTACAAAAAATTCACGATCTATATACAGATCATAAATCTTTGGTTCGTGCCTGCCAATCTTCGCAATCGCAAGAGATTGGTCGTCGCGCTGGAGAGAATGATGAGTTATGTCACTGAGTTTGCAAATAACATTCGCTATATCAAAGATACTGAAAATTTCACCATAGATGCTTTCAGAGTTGTAAACAGGCCAACTAGTTGAGGCCCGAACCCGGCCAGAACCCGAAAACTAATTTGAAGCCTATATCATGCCCGAAAAAAACGAAAGTTAAGTTAGGTCTGAAAACTTTAGCAATGTTGCTGAGTTATTTTGCTTATATTTTTGTGCATCTAAGATCAAAAGCACGTCTCAGGCCCGACTTAAGCCCAAAATTTGTGTCAACTTTAGGCCCGAACCCGGCCCGAACCTGACCCGAAAAGCCCGGCCCAACTTACAACTCTGGATGCTTTGTCTCGTGTTACTATCGATAATTTTGAATATTTGCGTGAAGGTATTGATAATGGTGAGATTGCAGCGGCACAGAGAGATGATGCAGACGTACTTGATTATCTAAACCAAATACTACTTCTCTTGAACTTAAGCAATTTCGCGTTCCAGGAATTAATCAATCGTTCAATCATGTTTATTTTTGTCACAAAAATAAGAACAATAATATATGAGAAGATTAGCGGTTATGTTACTGAGTGTGGACAAGGAGGGCTGCAAAGTGACCTGCCGGTCTTAGAGTCAAGCTGCCACCTAACTTTTGTTAGGTCAATAGTTATGGTTTAAATACTATTGGCTCGTGATGGTTTACAGTAAGTTCAAAGTTATGTTCAATTTAACGGAATTGATTTTTTACAACAATTTTATATCAAGTTCAATTTTGTTTGGTGAAAAGTTAAAAAAAATATTCTTTTTGTTTGCAGAAATCATACCACTTGCAAGATTACCGGTAAACGTTTTTATGAATTCGTTTGAAAGTTGAAAAATTACCTATGCTATTTTAAATTTCGTTGTGTATATCGTTCCATACTTTTACCCCTCTATATTTGATGGACAGCTTTTGTTGTTGAAATGTGATAAATTTTTCCTGGTGAGATACTTCTCCTGGTGTCATTCGTCTATTCATTCCTATCAAATTTAGGGAGATGATTTTTGATAAAGTGCATTTGTTAAGTCACCCTGATATCACTGCTTCTATCCATTTGATAAGGAAAAGATTCATTTGACCAAACATGAAAACGGATAATACGTCATGGATTCAAACTTATTTGGTTTGACACAAAAAGTCTATAATCAGGTTATAAAGTTTACCGACATAATTTCAGGAATTTTACCGAATGCTCGTTTCCAAGAAATAAATTTAGACTGAGTTGGGCCGCTACCTCAATCTAATGGTTGTTCATATATTTTAACGATCATTGATAGTTATATTCGGTATTTAACTGCTATTCCGATGCAAGATGCAACGGTCAGTGGCGAATCCAGGGGGTCCTAATTCATTGCAATAACCGGAGCAAGATTCATTTCTAGTCCAGCCTTAACAGTAAAATGGGTGGGAGTGGAGCGAGGGGGGAGGACGAATAAACGTTTCCAAAATTACCTTTTTTTTCTAAAAGCAGACGAATTAGGTTAAAACTTATAATTTTTTTAAATTTTATGATTTACCGGATTGTAAGTAAATAAAAAGTCTGAAATTTTACCAAAGGTGGGCACAAGTCCATTAATCGTTAATCCGTTAATAACGAAAATAACTTTTTCATTAACTCGTTAATCCGTTAAAAAGTTTTTTAATTCATGTTAACGGACCAAATTTAACTTCCGTTAAGTTCTGTTAACTTCCGCTAAGGTTTTTATCGTTAATATCTTGCCCCAGTGATTCATTGTAGCGGTAAAAAACCAATTTGCATTGGTAACACTTGTTGCGTATTAGCACGAGTTTTATAGAAGAAAGCGAAAAAAAAGCTCTTTTTTGTGGCAAAAAGTAACCTGTGGTTTCATAGGTCTATTAATTATCGCTGCTCACAGTTTCCGAAGATTTTCCGATCGCAGCTTCGTTAGTGCATTTGAACTTATTTTTATCTTAAAGTTACATTAGACTGTAAAATATAACTTCCAAAACACAAAAAGACCACCATAGCAATAGATATATCCTTACAATCAGCTCAACAACGTCAATACGTGTTCTCGAAGCGAGTGAATAAAAAAAAAAGTAAATTAGGCCTAAAATATTAACGAATTAATGGAATTTATTAACTTCCATTAATTAAAGCCGAAAACAACGGATTAACGTTAAAGGAGGTGTGAAGTTTGTTAACGGACTAGTGGTTAACGAAGCTAACGTTTTGCATTAACTTGCCCACCTATGAATTTTACCATTAGCCACCGCCATCATAACCCATTTACGCAGCTAGTTTAATCATGTTTTTGCACTGTTAATTTCTCTGCCACGTTTCAAAAGTATTAATTTTTACAAAAATTGACCTAAAATTAAGTTAGCTTTGCAAAGAAATTGCAAAATTTTCGAGCGTTGGGGGGCTCCGCCCCCAAATCTCCTTACCTTCGGCGGTTGGGGGGCGTTGCACCCAGCCTTCAGCGGTGGGGTTTTGACCCGAGACCCAGAATAGCCCATCCATTGCAGACTTTTGGCTACGCGCCTGGCTTAACTAACGGCCAGTTGAAAAAATTTGTTTTGGAATGACGCAGGGTGCCTGGTTTGACTAAAGCTATTAAACTAAAAGAGAAAATCGTACAAAGACGTTTGCAAAAATATTATATCTTAAGCGGACCCGTGCAAAAATTTCTGAATTCCCCTAAAACAGTAACAACTATTATCGATGCATTTATGCACGGTTACCTATCACATTTTGCAGTTCCTCAGGTAATCACAACAGATCAAGGTGAGCAGTTCGAGTCTCTTTTGTTTTCTCAATTCTTGCAATTTTTGGCATGTCAGCGTAATCGAACTACGGTAGTACTTACGATCTCCAATCTAATGGTTTGGTTGAGAATACACATACAAGATTAAAAGCAGCTCTTTGGATGCTGGTTAATCCTCAACGTTGTATTATAGTTTGCCGTTTGTCCTTTAGTCAATTCGAAACACTCCTAAAGCTGAAATCTATAGTTGTCCAGATGAATTAGTTTTTGGTCAAGCTGTGAATTTACCTGGACAGTTTGCTTATGCTAACGAAAATCATTATACGTGCATCAGAGTCACATGGTACAAGGTTTGTCTGAACATTTTTCGCTATGCATCCTTCTTCTACCAGAGTAAAGTCTGATTATTCTCATTATGTTGACGAAAGTTAAAAACTTGTTCACACGTTGAATGGCGAAATGATCTTATTAAAGGTGCTCTTCAGCCATGATATTCAGTTTCTTATGAAGCCGTACAGCGCAAACGCAAAGTTTTTACTGTGAATATTAGGGACCGCTTGAAGAATGTAATAATTGATCGTTTAAAGGTTGCTCATTTGCCCGATGTAACAAAACGTATTCCTACTGCTCCAGTTATTTCAGCAGTTCCGTGTGATTTTCAAACGACAACACACAGTCACATGCAATGGCAGAAAAAAGCCTTTCCGTTTTCGAGATTTCGTGACGTCCTCTTCAAGTTGATTTTTGTAGCTGTTGCTTTGTGGTTGCTGATGGTTTCTCTGAGTCGCTGGCCGCTTCACTTTAATGTTCAGACTGTTGATTGATATAATCAATGTTGCTAATTGTCTGAAACCGTGGTCTCTTTTTTTCGGCTCCGCTTCGGCGAATTGGTCCATATTCTTTGTGAGTTTGAGGAAGGGGAGTTTTTTTACACTTTTCTAATAGAGATTTATACATTTCGTTGCAACTTTCTCTGTCATAATTAGCATAAAAACGCGTTTCTTTGAAATGTCAAGACTTTTTATGGTTAATTATTTAAGAAAAAAGTGTTTCTGTTAGCTCAGTTACCTGTCGTGTCACATATTATACTGTAGTTGATACTTAAATTACAGTATACGACACGCGTTGGTATATTATATAAAGGGTATCATATTATTGTGTTTTCTGCATTTTCATGAATTTTTCATAATTTTTTTTCTATACATTTTCTAGCCTTTTTCTTTTGGCAAAGGTTATCATCAGAGGTGGAGCCGAGGCGAAGGCCAAAGACTCAAAAAAAAAATCCGAGGCTAAGGACCGACTTTTTGAGAACAGACCTTCTCGAGGCCAAGAACAAGGATGGTCGAGGCCAAGGCCAAGGACCAAGGACACAATTTTTCTAAATTATGGTCGGCAAATTCTCCATTACTTCTAAGCGCGAGCAACTGTTTAAGATATTGAATTTCGTTGAGTTTTTGATGATAATTTGAAAAGAGTAGTTTAATAATGAAGGTCATTTTGAAGCTTTATGCATTAGCAGCAATGTCGATTGTGTTCTGTAGCGGTATCGTGGTAATGAAACAAGGCCGTTACTCGTAAATTGGAATACCTAAATTCTAAACGTAAAATGGTCAATTTTAAGGCCTTAATTTCATCAGTTACGGCCCCGGTTTGATTAAACGATTTCTTTTTACAGAATTTTTTTCGATATTACTATAAATTATAGTTTTTCAACATCACGTAGCAAATACTGTAAATTTTTGTTTTTAAATTGAATTGAGATACCCTACCCGGTATTTTCAAGCTCAAGTATTTGGAAAAAACGGGGTTCCGGGGGAGAGGACACAGTTCCCATGCCTCCGTTGAACAATTTTAGTGTTGTTTTTTTAGAAAATTGGCAAATTTTGGACGTTCAAATTAAGAAGAATAGACAATTTTCAAAGCTATTTCAAAAAAAACACCGTAAAAGTTAAGTAAGAAAGACTTTAGTTTCTCCACATTTCCCAATCCTTATTTTAAGCCAATCTTTTCTTTACGGTTCAGTGCATGTGGTGTCTCTCTATACTCTATTCTATAATAAGATATAGCCTCGCATCCAACGCCTATCAATGAATGAACGCGTACGTTTCGGCCGCCGAAAGACGCTTTCTAAAATTTAACATAAAGCATTTAACTTCAAAAAGTAACCTGGGAATCCAACAGGGCCGTATAAAGGACGAAAACATTGGAGACATTTGCTTCCTTGGCCCACCTTCAAAATACCCACAATTGCAAAAACGTAAAAATAACAAATCGTTATTATCAAAACTTAAATTAATAGAACCTCTAGCTTAACCTATTCTTATTTTCATGACTTTGATCGATGAAAACATGAAAATTGATCGTACTTGCAGTTCGAATCTATTCAGGCATTCGAACAATTACAGTTATGTTTAGTTACACACTCGCTTTTTAATAATTGTTCATGCAGCGTTTTTTCGTTTGCTGTAGTTTATTATTTGGATTCTTAGGGGCGGTTTTCAACGCAAAATTGTTCAGCGGAAGTAGCTTTGCCTCCAGACCGCTTGCCAGTGATTAGAGTTGCTCTTTCTTATCTCAGAACATTTTTTTCGCAGTATTTGTTTGCGCATTTAGAACAAGTGTTGGTCTTCTCAGGATAAGTTTTGTTGATTATGTCAGTGATATACTAACATTTTAGTGTAATAAACTATACACTTCATTATCACGCATTTACTTTCTTATGAATCCAACTCGGATAGGCACGGCCTTGTTTTAGTATTAGCAACTACAAAATGGTTGTGTCCGGAACCTCTAACTCTTGTTAAGATCCTGGATGGTTTTAGAGCTTTGCTGTTTGTACCTTCAGCACCGTAAGTATTAGCAGAAAGAAAAAGACCAATTCTACAAAGCCATTTTACACAACCGATCCATGGTGGAGTGGAGAAAGCGTCTGCTACTGAAGCGGTAGAATCGGGTTTGAATCCCAGTCGGGTCAAACCAAAGACTATTAAAATTGGTGTTTACAGCATCTCTGTATTTTCACGTGCAGGAATTAAAGGGACAGTATGAAGCCTCCCACCGTGCGTGGTAGACACGTAGGCAAGTGGCAGCTTGACTTGAAGGCCGAAGGGACCATTCGCTGTCTCCTGTCCAAGGCAACTTGGTGAATAAAATGTAATTACCCTAACAATTTTGTCTCCTCATTCTCCGATTAGAGCTTTCACCCAAAGCCATTTAAAATAAGGTTTACTGGCTATAACTTGGCTATCACATTATACAGTATTATTTTTCAAATCAGAAAAAGTAATGAATTGATATACCTTATGCTAGAAGTTTGAGTTACTTTTGCATGGTGATTTTCCTTTTTAACCAATCAAAAAATAATGCTGTCCTCGGGCCGGTGACAGAACATTTTCGAGGACTTGTAGGCGTGAAGGCCAAGGACTTGATCTTCGAGGCCAAGGCCAAGGACTTCAAATGTGTCCTCTTGGCCAAGGACGTCCTTGAGGACTCCAACTCCAATTCAGCGTTGTAAACGGGCCGACTAGTTTAGGCCCGAACCCGAAAATATAAGCCCAAACGCGAAAACTAAGTTGAAGCCCAAATCATGTACGAAAAAGCCCGAAAGTTACGTTAGGTCTGAAAAATTTTGCAATGTTGCCAAGTTATCTTGATTATATTTTTGTGCACCTAAGACAAAAAGTACGTCTCAGGCCCGAATTAAGCCCGAAATTTTTGTCAACTTTAGGCCCGAACCCGGCCTAAATCCGACCCGAAAAGCCCGGAAGGACTTACAACTCTGCTCTAATTATTGTATCCTAATTTTTAGGGCTATGCTACATAGTGTTCCCGGTTACATTCGAACTCGGTGTTTTATTTTTGCTGATTTCAACTAATTTTCTGATTACTTTTATCACGTGCAGTTTCCTGTTTTATTTGCGGTACGTGCGCTTTGCGCTAATGAAGCAAACATACCGTGCATTTTGATTTTGCGTTGCTTTGAAAACCGGAATTGTTTTGAATCGAGCTCCATTTCTAGTTTAATTTAATTTGACAAGTTAAATTTTGTTTTACAGAATCTGTTAATTTTGGTTAAAATTTAGCGTATTGGTTTGGCATACTTCTGACTTGTTTGATCGTTTTTCCTGCAACGTCAAAACATCACGATTAAAATTTAATTGTTTGTTCTTCAAAGTATTTTCAAGTAAAGATTATTTACAAAAGAAGATCAAGGAAAGGTAAATTTTGAAGTAATTCTTTCTTCCTTCTCCATTGCCCACTTTTCCGTGAGGGTTGCGGGGGCAGCAGCTTGAGATAAAGCCGCCGCAATTCACGGTCTTCCATCACCTCCATCATTTCGTTTGGGTGAAGTCCCAAGCGGTTCCATCCAAGATCCTCAATGTAATTGGTCCATCTAGTTCTAGGTCTGATCTTTTCCCGTTTGCTTTGGCAAGTACAGCTTGTTTGGTGAGTCTTTCCTGAGATATTCTACTTACAAGGCCAAACCATCTAATCTGAGATCTTAGTACGTAATTTAAACTAATACGAGAAAGTTGTAGTCTTGGGGACTTGAACTTCTCCCTAACGCTAAAATATTTCAAATTCAAACAACTAAAAACCGTTTTCAATTACTTATTTTTGCTTCAAGATTCGTGCTTCTAGTTTTAGTTTTAGCTGCAAATTGATTATTACCACTGGTACATCAGCCAGATTTTCGAATTTTGCAGCAGTTTTTAAATGTCCACAAGATGTCATAATTGTTCCAGTTAAAAGCAAAAATATTTTATTTGGTTCCATTTGATACAACCCAATTAACTCTGATTTTTAATCTTTTTTGAAGTATCAGTTCTTTTCCACCCAGACACCTTTTTTGTTTAGAGATAAAATAATACAGCTGAATGTGCCAGCAGCAAGAACAAAAATAGTACCTTCAACCAATAAAACAGAAAAATTTTCATTAATTTCAATTTACTAACGAAAAAACAAAGAAAACAAAACAATCTCTGTTACTTGAAATGGTAATTTTATGTTAATCATAACACACACTTCATTCAGCATTATTGGCAGCATAACAGTCAATGCAGACCACAATTACCGATACCATCTGCTTTTGAAAAAAAAATCACTGCCTAATCCAAACTTGTGCGTTTTGCAATACCGTACAGCAATGGGAAGTGTGGGGTAATTTCCTCTTAATTTCAACCTCTATTGTTGAGTATGTTTAGTAAGTCTCGTTGGAGTTTCGGCGTTTTTGTCATTGATTTATATGGTTATTTGTTCTCTTTTTTTAGACTACGTTAACTTTATTTTGGATCAAGGCAGAAATAAAATAGAGTAATTTTTAGTCTGATCACTCGATGAAAGTATCAAATAGCGTGCTTTAGAGCGAATACTCTTGCTCGTTTCTCTTCCCAATTTCAATTTGTTACCTTTAAAATTTCTAGTCCTAACTTTAAAAGTTACATAATTATAGCATCCACGTTCAAATTAGTCATACTGTAGAAATTTTCCAGACAACAAAAATATTTCTGAACACAAAAACATTTGTTGTGTTATCTACTGTTGTCAAATTGTCTTTTGACCTTATTGCCTTTTTTTAAATTCAGATTGATAGGAAACATGATTGATTTGGCTTCGGAATTGGCAGGTAAAAAAACAAACAAACTGCTGTAATATTGCATAATATGTTGTTTTCAGACTAAGAATAATCAAAAATAGCACAATTTACGTACGGTACATGTGCCACATGTTCAAACTAAATGTCACATTTTTTACAGAAAGAAAATCTAACTTTTACACTAAAAATACAAATACCTTAAAATATCAATTTGATTGTAAGGCTAAAATGATCAAGTTTGTTTGTTGTTTAACTCCATTTGAATTTTGAAATTTTTTGGGCGTTTTTAATTCATTAAAAATCTTCGGTTTCTTCTGGTGAAAATAAAGATAATTTTTCACATTTTTTATTTGAATTCGGGAAGATGGAAATAGTTAATTTCGCTGTTCGAATATTCCGAAAGTCGTAACCCAAAGTTCCGATAAAAATGAACAGTGTGTAAGTTAGCGTCCACTCCAAGATTGAGCATATAACTTGTGCTTGAGGGCTTGGTGTTATCTAAAAATATTAGTTTATGCTTACATCAAAATTTTTGTCTTAATCATTGCCATAAACCAGCAAAGCCATAAAAATGGCAGTTAAAATGGTCGAAAAATTTTTCATTTGGATTTTGTCATGCCAATTAAAATGAAATGCTAGTAAAAACATACAAAACTCAGCTCCTTCCAATTCACGATCTTATGACTGCCAATATTCCTATATCATATGTAATTCTATTCATACACTGCTTTACTCGTTTGCAAGTTAGAAGCAAATGCGCCGAGTTTGTGCTATCATACCAAAGGGTAGACTGCTGGGTTTCAACTAAAGGAATATAAACGTAAAATAAATATAAATAAACTTTTACATTAATAAATATAAATAAACTCGTTTGCCAGTTAGAAGCTCGAATATAAATGGGAAATAAACGTAAAATGTCTTTCCGAAAAACACAATGCATTGCCAATTCGGATTCCAACCAGGAGTCAATAATCTTTTACAGTAATCACTAACGCGATTTGTTTTAATTGCCAAAATCTAGGTGACCAAAATCACCTCTTCTTTTTTTCTGCTTTAGCTTTAAACCTTTGCGCTTACATTGTTTCATCAACCCTATTCAAACTTGTTGAATTTACCACTATAAATAAATTTGGAACTTTGAACTAATCGCATGCTACTCTTATGCAATACTTTTAAGATGTTAACGACTTTTTCTCTTGTCAGTTTGGATGCCCAAGAAAAGAACATAAAAAAAAAAAAATACAATGTCTATCAGTGGACCTCGTTGTACAGGTTACAGCTATAACGTCTATTTTTGCGAAAAAATTTGACTAATAAGCAATTTTTATTTTGTGACGATACGGAATGGAATTAATTTCTGCATTATGAATCCAAGCGTATTGACTTTTATCTCTACAGTATTTTGCATTCATGTTTACATTTGTTAACCTACAGTCCAAGGTCCAAAAAATGTAGCTCATTATTATAGAACTTCTTTAAAGCTTATCTGAGAACCTGTTTCTTCTGACCATCTAAAGGGCATTTTTTTAGGCTATTCTATAATGTCAAATGCTTACCTCGTCAACCAATAACGCACACAGAACTGGCAGTTTGTTATTAATACATAAGTTAACGATATAATAACAGAAAGGAAATAAATGCTTTAGCACATTAGAACAGATGGATGTAGTCAAAAAGCACCTAAACAAAATCAGACCCAGAGCAATTAGCCAAAACGAAGCATGCCCGGCACCACGGGAGGGCACTCCTGGGCCGTGCCCCCAAATGACTGCTTGTGCCCCCCAAACGAAAAATTTGCCCCCTCCCAAGCGAGGACTGTGCCCCGAAAAAATAAACAAGCTCGGGGCTAATGGAGTGCAAATCGAGGCCTTAAACTCCCAAAACAGGGCTTATCGCCCTAGAATTCGTCACCAAGAACTGTTTTTTGGTAATTTTTGTGGACTCTCAACGGATTTCATGAAACTTCGTGTATATTTGGGGACGAAGACCTTTCTTTTTTTTTTTTGGTCTTCACCTTTTTCGTTTGCTTCACACTCTCGAATTCACATAAATAAAGTTCTCGTGCTCCCCCAAAATTTATTTATACCTCCCAGTCACGCTATCCTGGCGCCGGGCCTGCAACAAAGGGTTTAAATTCAACATTAGCCCCAGGTACTCGATTTCATACCAGACCTCGAGTCGCTCGATGTTGACGCGTATCTGCTATGCAACTTTAAAATCCTAGATACGCATTTCAATGTATCGAAATTTCAATTAGGCTTTGTGTTGATAAATTGATAAAATATTTAGATAGTCAATATGATATAAGAGGTAGCACATCCCTTGACGTAAAATTCTGTGGCTAAAAGGATACAATTAATTTTTTGCATTCTAATTACTGTATGTAAAAAGGAAAAAAAAACATTTAGCTTCAGAATCTTAACTGCAATGTTTTTTAGTTGTTTATTTCAAAATTGTCTAACTATTTAATCAATGCGCCGTACGAGCTATATATTCAGTACATTTCACAGTGAAGTTCTACTATTTAATACTCTATAAATCTATTATACTATTGAGCACTTTTTTAAGCTCAGTTTAAAAGGAGAAGAATTTAATCAATTTTTATTACGTTACTATATAAATCATAACAAGGATACATCCCAATCCAACAAGAGTAGCGAGAGATGACAGAACAATTCGAGCAACAAGAAGAGCGGTGCTGTAGTTTAGCGATGTTTTCGACTTCATTGTGACAGAAACAATGATCCAAAGATACATGCATCCTCCGACAAACGCCAAAACACTTCCAAAAATATGAACCGAATACACGCGGTTGTCCTGCCAAAAATCACGATTACAGAGTATTGTGGTGCAGGTTTCTCAAAAGTGCCACGAAGCGGTTCCAAGATGACTACGAGAAAAAGACTCCTGGAGGTAAAACTGCATACTAGAACTCTAGCTGCCCGATGTGTAGTTCAAAAAGCACCGCAAAATCGTTTTTTTGACATCGTTTGATCTGCATTTACCCGAAATTTGGGTTATAAAAAACACGTAAGACTTTTTTTGATCTTCACCTTTCAGTTTGGTTCAGACCATGTTCCCAAGTCTTTTGGCGACTGATTTTCTCATTGAAATGGCCCAAGTGTAGAAAGTGTTTGCCAGGGGACCAAGGTTCACGAAAGGTTGAAACCCACTGGTATTTACTAAAGGTAGTGGCCGATTGGTAGGTGAAACTGCTCCAGTTGTCACGTCATTATAGAACCCAGCGATGCAATCGATTACTTTTAGTATTGGTAAGAAATGAAGAACTTCCGAAAGCTACGTGAAATATGAGATCTAACTCATCAAAATTATGCAAAAACAACCAATAGGCCTATGCATTTCAAAGTGACTAGTCATTCGCTGGTTAAATTTTGCCAAGACCAGCATTGGATAATTTTGCATAATAAAGCATGCCAGAGTTGCTAACGGGCCGACAAGTACGAGCTCGAACCCAAAACGTTATTTGAAACCAAAACCAAGCCGGAAAAAGTCCAAAAATTAGGTTAGATTTAAAAATAAGTGCGGTTATTGCTCGTAATGAAACTATTCGTTGCTGATAAATTGTGATGTAAGAGTAGTAATCATAATAGTTGTTTAACAATAATCGCATTAATGTTTAAACAAAGTTGTGATTCATTTCAAAGGCAAAAGACACAAGTCAAGGTACTACATACAGTATATCAAGCCCAAATTAAGCCAGACATTTTGACAATTTTAAGCCCAAACCCGACCCGAAATTAAAGGGACAGTATGAAGCCTCCGCCATGTGTGGTAGACAGGTGGGCAGATGGCAGCTTGACTCGAAGACCAAAACGTCCTTTCGCTGCAGGCCCGGCACCACAAGGGGGAATATTTCGGGGCCGACCCCCGCCAAACGAGAAATGTGCTCCCCAAGCGAGGATTGTGCCCCCAAAAAAGTAACCGGTTCGGAGCCACTGGAGTGCTTTTCGGGGCCTGTGCCCCCCCCAAAATGCTGTTGAGATTTCGCGCCGAGGACCTTTTTTTTACTCTTCATTCCTGAATTTGTGGGCAAGAACCGAGATCCGCACCATAAGTTTCCGTCACGCTTTGCCAGGCAATGAATGTGCCCCCCTGAGCAAGAATTGTGCCCCGAAAGGAGGCAAGCGACTCGTATCCAAGGGGCGTAATTTGGGATGAAGACCTTTTTTTTTGTTTTGGTCTTCACTCTCGAATTTGAGGGGAAAATTTATCAGTGTTCCCCTAAATACTTTTTCTGCCCCCCCCCCCCCCAGTCACGCTGCTTTGGCTCCCGGCCTGCTTCGCTGTTTCCTGGCCCAGGCAATTGGTGAACAAAATGAAATTACAATTATGAAAGCCCGCCCCGACTTACAGCTTTGAAGCATATTACGGTACCTGGAATGAGCTGAGAATAGTCACCCCCAGGGCGACTATAAAACCAATTACGATCCCAGCCTTGTTTGCTCTGCTGCTGTGACCATATTGTTCTACGTATCTGCAAACAAAGATGATAACAAAACATCAAGAGCGACATTGTTTAGCTAAATTTGAACTGCTTTTGGTTTGTTTGTAACTTTTTTTGCACGAGGAAGGCAAAACTGCTCCCCTTTTTTGGTTTTTTCGTGATAAATCCAACTAGAAAAAACGCTTTTTACTTCAAATCAACTTGAATTTGAGTCAAAATTATTCAAAAACATGACCTTTTTTTGGCCCAGATTAAATTTAAATAATGCCATAAGACGTTTTCGGGACGTAATCACGTTGACATAAGCATTTTATGATTCAGTTAGAAAAAGCAAACTTGCGTGCAAAATTTGAGCCGCTTACGTAGTCGTTGAAAAAATTGATGTCGTCTTCCTAAAGTATGGCCCTCGTCGACGTCTCTACGATACGTTGTAAAATGCATTGCTCAAACACTATGGAACTCGTAAAATAGGATTAAAACCTTAAACACACATCAGATATTTAAATGTTCTTAAAAAAATTTAAGTACTAATCTTAGAGCATAGTAAATACAACCATCAGAGTAAAATACACAATATTACTGTAATCGACATTTCACTATAGCATCGTTTAAATTTAATCCGAAATACCACTTACTGAAAAAAGAAAACTGCTCCAATTAACAAGTTGAAAGCTTCCCATACAAAGCAAAATGTAAACAAACAACTTTCTGGAGCAAATTCTCCTAGGTCACTCACTCGAGGCCACCATGGTAATGGAGGAATATGACCTTTCATTAAAGCGATTCCATAACTGGAATAAATTAATCAATGATGTTGAAACCTCTCAAGTAGAGTGCAGGGTTGAATTTCAAATTAACACTCTTGAGAAAAACTATCATATTGGGTCTCGGTGAAAGTCCCAAACCCTGTTCCACACCGAATTATAAGAAAGACCTAAAAAAGGTTTTCTACTCGTTTCTTAGGGCTAATTGAATGCATCGTCCGCTATAATATCCAAATCAAATCAAACTAAATCTTTTATTATAATTACACCGATGCGTGTAATGAGTTAGCGGAGCCCATCTGCGCATCATTGCGCCAGCGGGCAACAATACTCTGTTTGAAGAAATGTTGCAGCTGTGGCAAACCGTTGCCAACATCGTGTTCGATTTGAATGATCCGAGATTTGAACCTTAAACCTCCCGCTCCAAAGACGAACGCGTTATCGCACAGCCAATAATATGCGAACGATCGAGGATCCAGCCAAATTTGTTGTGACACTGTTGGTCCACAGTTTCTCTATATTCCACAATCTCCAACAAGCTACCTCCAGGACAATTACGGAAGAGCAGAAATGAAAAAATAGAGCAAATAATTTCTGTTAAAAATGTGTCTCAAATGTGGAAATATGAACATTACTGTGAATTGATTTAATTGCCAAATTTGTACCGTGTCCACAGATTGTGGTTGATAGCATTAACGTAACAGGAAAAAAAGAACAAAAAATTTCTAATACACAAAAAGATTGATCCAAGTACTCTTTTTGGAGTTTTCAGGAACTCTGAAGATTGTAGAAATTTTTGTTAAAATAACTCTCATCTGAAACTACGAAAGCGGATTTTGAATTTTAAAAAATATTTACTAGGCACCACTAGCTGCTACCTATGCAGTGCTTATACAGCAGTAGTAACTATAAGTTATCTGACATCTGACTTACCATATTGGAAGTCCCAGCACCGGCACCAGAAGCAGGTCTACTATAGGAAATAAAATGAAAGGTGAGTATCTACATTTCGGTACCATGTTTCACTTTTGCTTCTACAACTACAGTATTCCTGCAAGCAAAATTGTTTTTCTTGTGATAACTAATCAGAGTTGTTTTATTAATCACCGCGTAATTCAATCAAAATATTAAGAAAAGAAATAGAAATCTATTACGTCGTTGTGGTATTGCGTTGTTAAGGCAAAGCATACAACAACAAATTGATAAAAAGAGTACTATACACAATGCAAGTAAGCAGTACTATGAATCAAGCAATAACTTACATCTTGTGTGCCTGCATGTGAACGATGAAGAGCGTGATTGATTAGGCCCCATTGTGAATACTTCTATTTGTGTGACAGGTGTAGCAACTATGCAAATAAAAATCGCTTTTTTGTCCTCAATATCTTCTGCATGTCTAAACGTCTGACATTGTGTCGCTACTTCCTTTCCCTGACTCTACGTGTTTTTGATGTGTTACTATACATTCGCTATTGTTGTGGTGGTCAAGAATAAAAAATGAATGAACGAATGAATAAATATAGTAAAAGGCCTGGTATTTGATTTTTTTTCTTTTAACACCTTCTGGTGCTTTGTGAACAGATAAAATAAAATAAGAAGCTTTAAATCTATTGCTAGCTATATCAATCGGTAATTCTTTGCTCTTCATTATGCAAACGCAGTAATTTGTTTTAGAGCAATCACCTAGATTCATCTTTAGGGTGGTTTTGTTCACCATTATTGCGACGGTCAAATGAAACATCAAGCAACAAAATGCAGCAATACATTAATTTTATTTAGGACGTAATTAATAATTACTACTAGTTACTACTAGTAAACTATTTACCCTGATCCTAGCCTTAATCTTAATCCAAAAAGCTTGCTGGTCTGTGCGAAATGGCAAAAATCGCAGCAAAAAAGGCTGAGTGAATTTTTTGGTTCTATTTCAAATTCAGTGAACTTCACAACAATAAAACAAAAAAATTCTTTTCAATAAGCTTCGTATTCAATTTTGAAACATAAACAAAACATAAACGATTAATTATTTCATCAGAATAAAAAGCAACCTTAGTTTGCTGCAAGAAACTCTCGCTGATGAATCATGAATGATGATCACAGTTATACAGTAATGCCTTGCGGCATAAAAACGTAGTTATAATTGTTTCGTTTGTTTGTGGATTGCTAAAGCAGTGTTTTTTTGTTAGCACTTTGACCTTCTAGTCATATGCACGAAATTGAGCATAAAGCTGACAAATCAAAATTCCGACCATAGAGGCGTTGCTAAGGATGGTGGCACCCGTGGCGGGATTACGTGGTGTCAGCCTTTTTCAGTCCAAAAATAGGTGAAGACCAAAAAACCAAAAAAAAAAAGGTCTTCGCCGTAAAATTAGTGGGTTTTTGGTCCAATTGAGGTTGGAGACCAAGAAAATGAAAAAGCATGGTCTTCACCACAAATCAGTGGAGTTATGGTATCACATCATAATATGGCGTCACCCGGGGCGGGCCACTCTATCGAACCCCCGCCCCCCTAGCGACGCCACTGATTCCAACTTAGGTTGCTTTGTATTTAAAAAGACCTTGTTTAACAGAAAATTTATATTTAGTTTTTCATTAATTCCGACCCAAATCTAATCTAAATTCGATCAAATCGTTACTCTAAGTCTAAACCCAAACCTAAACTCAAACCCTCACTCAAAACCTGATCTTGACCCTCAAAAAGCAAATAAAAAAAGCGCGGATAAATAGTCCTCCTTTTCGTTTTACTCTAAAACTTATCCGGTAAAATTGTCATTACCTTTTATCTAATATTTCCCACCATGACAGTTCTCAAAATTTTACGGTTCATTTTGCGTTTCCAAGAAGTCAAAAAATATCTGATTTTCAAATACAATTATTAGATTCTTGCAGCTTCAGCTATTACTTTTGCACATAGTATAACTCTGCTATCAATTTCTACCCTGTAGTTGTGTAACATTTAACAGGCCTACCGAATCGTTTTTCACCCAATATTATAACGTTCTAAGTTCTACTGACCACTGCTCAAGAATTTGTTTTGAAAAGTAGCGACATTTTGTAGCTCGAGGCAACCGGAAACTCGTGCTAAATTTTAACTGCAGCTGATTAAGGCTAAAATTATAAAAGTGATTGTTGGATTAGCGAAAAGCATTTACTGTATACTATTCAAATTTCTACTGTTATTGTTAAGCTGCATTTACACGGGCGACTTTTCGCTGCGAGAATCGACATTTTGCCTTTTTTCTTTCTCAAATCGCGTAGGTCACTTACACGGCGAAAGATTCACGTGAGATTTAGTTTGCGCGATATCGAAAGACACGCCCCCAAAAAAATCAAATCGCATCAGTCACTCACACGGGTGAGAATCTAACGCTACGTTCGCGTACGATTGCAAGTCGCAGAAGTCACTTACACGTTGAGACTGCGTGCCAGTGATTCTCGCAAAATTGAGTCGGTAGAAGAGCAGTGGCGTCGGGGACCAAAAGTGTGCCCGGGGCTAGCTCAAATATGACGGATTTCCGGTTTTGTAAAGTCCAAAATAGACGGAGAAAATGCCATAGTTTGGTCCGAAAATCGATGTGATCTCTAAAAAAAAAAAAAAAAACGTCTCCAGGCTTCACATGCTGATTTCTCAGTGTCATTTCGATGGGCCCCCTCTCGAGCTCATGGGCCCTCTACTGGGCCTGCTGAAGCCAACGGCCTTCCTGAAGGCTATGGGTCCCCCTAAGTTCATGGGCCCCGGGGTCATTGTACCCCTGCCCCCTCTCCTCTCGGCGGCCTTTGCGGAAGAGTCGCTACCGCACTGGTTCACTTACACGGAGCGAGATAATTTCAAAGCGCGGCTTGCTAGTATTGAATTTGCAAAAGCTAGCTGCCGCAAAACTACTTCAAAATGCGCAGGTTGTCAGATTTGCATTTGAAACAATCACGCTTCGGGAATTTTGAAAAGAAATTAATTACATGAAACCAACGCAAGAGTAAAAAGCGAAATAGAGTGAATACAATTAAGCAGCTAATGTCGTTACAACTTCTAATAAAAATGCTAAGTGAAAGATGACGCAGCAAGGGCGGAGTGCTGCTCGTGCAGACTGTGTGATACGTAAACGCTTGAAATAATTCGAAAATGCTACACTCGGTATCATTCTGAGTTGGCTTGGATGAAGCAAAATGAAGCGGGTATTAAAGCTCATAAGTTATTATAAAATTCTGTCATTTACCCGTTTGGTATTGGTTTTCTATAACGCAACCCATCTTTGACTGTGTTTTTTGTTTGGTTATACATATATTTGGTGGTAGAAAATAATAAAATTTATCAACGTTTTTGTGCAGTTAATTCTGAAAACACCTTTGAAACTACCTTTTTTCCAAGTATGAGTGACTGACAAATTCATATTGTTTATTTCCTTAATAGTGCACAAGTATTTTGTATTTTATGGTAGTTCTGTGCTGTCAATATTATACGAAATGCTAATTGATAAATTTTATTTTGGTTTTTATAAATTTACTTTTTGAGTTCTTCTGCAATGATACGACGCGCCTTTCGTCGCTACAGAAGTACTGGCTCTTCTTTAATTAAACCAACATTCAAAAAATCCATACAGCCTTTCTATAAGGTAGTGACTATTTCACCGAAAATTTTCAAGTTGAAGAGAATAATATACAAATGAGAAATATTCATCCGCGCTTTTTTTGTTTGCTTTTTTAGGGGTTAAGATTAGGGTTGAGTTAGGGTTTGGGTTAGAGTTCGATTTGGGAATAGTTTTAGAGTAAGCATTTGAGTTTGGGTTAGATTTGAGTCAGAATTAATACAAAAGTGGATAAAAATTTCCGGTGAAATAAAGCCTTCCTTTATATACAGTAGAATGTGTTTCCATGTAATTTTCTTATGAAGCTACTAAACCCAGAGATCGAAATTAACTATTTAGCAACTTACCCGTCGGGCTAGTAATATGAAATTTCAACTTGCCCAAAAAATAGGTGCAATAAGTTTTCAGGTTGTTTTAATTTTGGAAAAAAGATTTGTGAAACTTCTTGACAAAAATCAATAGATTTGCAAAAATATGCGTAGTAGCCAGTAGCGTAGCTGGGGGGGGGGGGGGGGAATGGTGCTATAACCCCTCCATTGGCCTGAAAAGTACGCAAAATAGCATGCTTTTAGCAGTTTTGAGGTTGAATTTTGCCCTGAAACGGGAAATAGCCCCCTCAAACGAAAATCCCCCCCAAAGATCGTGAGATGAGAAGTAGAAGTGGGTGTCAGTGGACAGAAAAACGCTCTGCATTTCGGTGAAGACCTTTTTTTTATTTTTTATTTTGTGGAGATCACTTGATTTTGGACAAAATAACGCTCTGAATTTCGGTGAAGACCTTTTTTTTTTTTATTTGGAGATTACTTGAGTTTGGAAAGAAAAACGCTCTGAATTTGCCTCAATCCAGTTGAAAAAAAATGAAAATTCAGGTCATGTTCGTTTACGGCTGAATCAAACTTCAAAAAAAGCCCCCCCCCCTTTGCGAAATCCTGGCTACGCGACTGGTAGTAGCCTATTCTCTTTCGAGTATCAAGTTCAAGTTTTTGTGGGCGATGTTATGTTAATGTGATGTAATAAGTAATTCTTTCCGATCATGCATTACGCAAAAATTGATTTTTTTATTGTAATCATTTTGATTATAAGGTAGCAACCATATTGCTTGATGTTGCGGTTTGTTGCAAACACATTTTTAATGCAAAATATTTTGGAAACTACACCAGCTAGAAAGCCGATATTTTTTGCAAGAGGAGCTAAAATATTTTCAAAATAATCATTAACAAAAAAATTGCAAAATTCGTGACGGTGTCTTCACGCAGCGCAGTGAAGTAGTAGTGATATTTGAAATAGCGGTTTACGCGGCAAGCGTGGGAAAATTTTTCTTAAAAAAAAAGTAACTTTTTGGGTCAAAAAGTTGTTAAACGCGTCTCAGTATCGAAAAATGTGCTTGCGATTAAGAAGTGTTAATTGCAATTAATAATGTGCGTACGATTAAAACAAAGTTATGGGGCGCCGTTTGTGTACCCTAATTTGTGCAGTGCTTTTTAGCATATTTAATTAAATAGTCATTTTAATTAAATATGCAAAAATAAATATACAAAAGAAACTAGTGCAAAAATAAATATGCAAAAATTTTTTGTGCGGGCTTTTTTTGACTATTTATTTTTGCGATAAGAAAAAACTGCCGCAGAATAAACTCTTGCAAAAATAAATCGTCAAAAAAACTGCGCACAAAATAAAGTGTTGCAAAAATGCGCTGCAGACATTTTTGTATATTTGTTAGTGGAGCATGGCAAAGCGCTCTCAGCTGCTCATAGAGCGCATTAAAGAACAGCCGATAGCGCATCAAAGAGCAGCTTTGCCACGCTCCACTAACAAATATACAAAAATGTCTGCAGCGCATTTTTGCAACGCTTTATTTTGTGCGCAGTTTTTTTGACGATTTATTTTTGCAACGCTTTATTTTGTGCGCAGTTTTTTTTGACGATTTACTTTTGCAACGGTATATTCTGCGCAGTTTTTTCTTATTGCAAAAATAAATAGTCAAAAAAAGTCCGCACAAAAACATTTTGCATATTTATTTTTGCACTAGTTTCTTTTGTATATTTATTTTTGTATGTTTAATTAAAATGACTATTTAATTAAATATGCAAAAAAACATTGCACAAATTCAGGTACACAAACGGCGCTCCATACAAAGTGTTAATTGTGGCAATTACAAAGTGCTAACTAAAATAAAGTAAGCAACAGCTTTCTCTACTTACATTGCAACAAAAGCGGACCTAAAATGGAACGTCGGGCAAGTTAACCCGAAAAATAACTTGTCCGATGAGATTTCTGCTTGCCTCGAGCAAGCGGGCAAGCGTTAATTTCGAACCCTGACTAAACCACAGCTGTTACAAATCAGCAATATCCACAATAATAACAGACTGCAGCGCATGCATTTGCTAAACGCTAGACAATCACAGTAAGTATACTGTATGAAGCGCCGTTTGTGTACCCTAATTTGTGCAATGTTTTTTGCATGTTTAATTAAATAGTCATTTTAATTAAATGTACAAAAATAAATATGCAAAAAAAACACGAGCAAAAATAAATATGCAAGAATTTTTGAATATTTATTACACAATAATTTGCGCAACGTTTTTTTGCATATTTAATTAAATAGTCGTTTTAATTAATTAATTAAACTTACAAAAATACATCCCGCAAAATAAACCGTTGCAAAAATTAAATAGACAAAAAATTGTTACATAAAAATTTTTTGCGCAAAAATTTTTGACACAAAAGTGTTGTTGAAAAATAAATCCACAAAAATTTTTGTGGATTTATTTTTGCTACATCATTTTTTTGCATCAAAATTTTATGCATTAAAATTGTTTGTGTCACAAATATTTGTACATTTATTTTTGATAACAAAGAAACAACACCGCCGAAATAAATGCGCAAAATTTTGAGACGCAAAAATGTTAATGCAAAATTTCTTGCCGCAAAAAAAACGCGTGCAAAAATAAATCGTCAGAAACCTTTGACTATTTAGTTCGTGTCCATAATGATAAAGGGTTGGAATTATGTGGGCGGGAAGGTACGCATGAATAAACCATCACTTCCTAGCTCAACCAAAGGTCTCATAAGCGGGCTAGTACCTTGCTATAGGCTGCCGTAGAGCTCGAAGCTTTCGTCTTGAAGTTCCACTTTTATACCTTGCCAGTACCTTCCTACCAGCACAATTCCAACCCTTAATCATTATGGTCATGAACTAAATAGTCAAATGTTTTTGACGATTTATTTTTGCACGTGTTTGTTTTGCGGCAAGAAATTTTGCATTAACATTTTTTGCGTCTCAAAATTTTGCGCATTTATTTCGGTGTGAGTTGTTTCTTTGTTATCAAAAATAAATGTAAAAATATTTGTGACACAAGCAATATTAATGCATACAATTTTGATGCAAAAAAATGATGTTGCAAAAAGAAATCCACAAAAATTTTTGTGGATTTATTTTTCAACAACACTTTTGTGTCAAAAATTTTTGCGCAAAAAATTTTTATGTAACAATTTTTTGTCTATTTAATTTTTGCAACGGTTTATTCTGCGGGATGTATTTTTGTATGTTTAATTAATTAATTAAAATGACTATTTAATTAAATATGCAAAAAAACGTTGCGCAAATTATTGTGTAATAAATATTCAAAAATTCTTGCATATTTATTTTTGCACGTGTTTTTTTTTGTATATTTATTTTTGTACGTTTAGTTAAAATGACTATTTAATTCAGGTGACTTTAGGTCAAAACTCACTGCAGGTCAAAACTCACCCTTGGCGTTATTCAAATGAAAAAGCGCTATAAAAACCATTCGAAATTGAGAACATGATTTCCAGAGGTGGAGTCCTCGAGGACGTCCTCGGCCTCAAAGCCTCAAGTTCTCGAAAATTTCCCTGTCCTCGGCTCGAGTACAGCACTATTTTTGGACCGTTGAAATTTTGTTGAAAAACGCCAGAAACCTTGTGGAAAATCTGCAAAAATTTTTTTTTGGTTTCCTCAAGTAGAGATCGCCTGAAAAAAACTTTTTGAAGACCTTTTTCTCCTGAAAAAAATTTTTGAAGACCTTTTTTTTTGGAGAACAATTGCGTCTGTGTCCTTGGTCCTATTGGCCTTGGTCTCGAGAGGGTCTGTCCTTGGCCTCGAAATTTTTTTGTGTTCTTGGCCTCGAGCCTTGTGTCCTCGACTCCACCTCTGATGATTTCATTAGAAACAGCATTTTCATGAAATTAATGTTCAATTACATTATGCGGTGCAGTAAGTGTTATGTTTCTTCATTTAAGTGTGGTTATTTTAACCGCAAAAGGTACCGGTAGGCAGGGGTGCAAATCTTTGTGGAGCATTGGGGGGGATAATTTGCAATTTTACCCTATTTTCAACATTGGGGAGGATGAATCTCGACCACGGTTTTTTTCAGGTGAGCGATTTAAGTGAAGAGCAAAAAAAAGGTCTTCACCAAAAATGAAACACTTTTTTTCCCCGAATTCAGGTGAAGATTAAAAAAAGGTCTTCACCAAAAATGAAACCAGGCGCGTAGCCAGAAATTCGCAATCGGGGGGAGCTAATTTTTGGGTCTGGGGGCGGAGCCTCCAGCGCTCGAAAATTTTGCATTTTTTTGCAAAAATAGCTTAATTTTAGAGCTATTTTAATAAAAAATAATGTTTTTAAAACGTAGCATAGAAATTGGCAGCGTAACATAATGGGCATTGGTTGCATTAATGGTTGCATTAATGGGCTATGTGGGAGGTGGCTAATGATACCATTGTAGTTTTCTTGTTTACATGCTGGTAAATCACAAAATTCTGTTATTCAATAAAACTCACTTGGAGTAATGTATTTTGTTTATATTTAATAAAGAAAAATAATTGCGGGGGGGGGGGGGGGGGGGCTAACGGAAAGATATTTGAGAGAAGTGATGGGTATTTAACTAAAACTGAATAGCCCCCCCCCTTCCCCCTTTTTTCTGAGTTTATAATATATTTGTTGATAAAACTTATGTTTAGCATTTTTACATTTGCGATCAAATTTGATTGCGTATTTTTGGGCATTTTTCGAAGTTTTCATTGATTTGCGACTTTTATTTTTGACAAATTAGCCCCCCCCTAAATATATGTTTCAAAAGATGCTTTAAATCACTTTTTAGTCCATTCCAGCACAAACAACAGTATTAGAAAAGATAAAAACGTAGTATTTTTCTTATTCTGCATTTTGGTTGACAGACCAATGGAGAAAAGGCTATAGCCCCCCTCCTGGCTACACTACTGAATGGAACACTTTTTTTCCCGAATTCAGGTGGAGACCTGCGCTCAGATGCACACCAGAGTCAAATTATTGGAGGGGACGCAGATGTAGACCATACTCAAATTATTGGGGGGATACAGTCAAATTATTGGGGAGATATATCTCCCCATCCCCCCCCTCCGGGTTTCGGCACCCCTGCCGGTAGGCTACTAGCAATATCGGGTCAGAAAAGAAAGCAAACGCTTATACGTTTTTAGCCGACAAACACCAGTAGAAGGCTCTTGTATACAAGGTGCTGGAACCAACCAGTGAGCATAGGGTGTGAGCCCACACTGCTAGCTCTGTTACAACACCGATTGTCCTTTTTTGTGTTGCCCCGCTCCAGTTTCGAATTCGGCCGCTTTTTCCTTTTAGTTTGCTCAGTTAACGCATGTCACTTTATTTCCTGCAGCCATTGGCTGCAAACATTAAAAAATTATGCTCTTTTTGTTAATTCTTGCATGCCTTTGCGTTTTGCCAAGTTACCTCTGTTCTGGCATTTCTTTTCGTTTGAGCTATTTGCAAACGGACGTATTTTGTTTTGAAGACCACTCGTACCGCACTCTTTTAGTTCATTATTTTCTGGTTAAATTTCAGTTATTGTTTGCCGTGCCGTAGCGTTCCATATAATTTATTTTGTCTGAACAATGCTGTTTAAGTTGGAGAATTTCAATTGTGATGTGCCCAGACGGACAGGGTGAAGGCTCCAGAGTTTTGCTGGAGCACCTACAGTCAACAGTGTTACGAAGGGCTTCTGTAACAAGCACATCCATTTCCAAAATATATTGTCCAAGTGCCATTATTGAGAGTTTATTGTCTTAGCTAATCTAGAGTACTCAGATTTTCAACTATTGCATTTGCTATGTCAGAATATTCGCAATCACAAAATTGATTACAATTTTTCATACAAGAACAATTTTGTAAGAACTCGAGGCTCATTTTTACCCAAAATTTAAGAACAAATTAGGAACAACACCAGTCTCAGCAACAAAAAATAATATTAAATACAACCGAAAAAGAATCAAGCCCAAATCAAAAAAGTTACTAAATTTTGTACTGATTCAAAACAATAAAAGTTTGAGTGGTTTGTTGGTATTTACAAGCAAAATTCCAGCAATTCTGAGACTATAGACTGCTGTTGCGCTCTGCACAGGTAACAAAAAAACTTTAGACTCTCATTCAAACGGAAATTAATGGTCGCTTTTTCGCTTTTCGCAATTTCACGATGCTGCAAAAGCAGCTAAAAAGGCGTTTACAAGCAGACAGATCATTAGGAATTCACACACCTCGCCGCCATAATTGACATCAATGATCTCAAAATTTAAGAACCAATTAAGAGCAACTGAGGCTCAACATTGGCGAAAAATTAAGAACAGCCAGCCTCTACTCAAAATTTGCTGGTTCTTATAGAAAAAAGTATGTTTACGGTTACGGTATTACAAAAGCAGAATACAACAAAGGAACTGTTACCTGTGGTTGATTTATCATACATCTTATAAAGGGTTCAAGTCCTGTTTGATTGGCTTTACAGTTATTAGCTCATGACTGCCGTATCTGCATTAGACCAGTGCCAGCATCAACAAGAAAACTATTACTTCTGCGTTTTAAATTAATATGAAGTAAATTTAGTATCGAAATCACAATTAATTACGGTAAAAACACTACAGACTGTTTTGGACTATGAACACCATGTTTTATGAAGTAAATTTAGGGTAATTGCAGCCAGCAACCCGCAAAGCGTTTGTGCATTGCGCTATGCCTAGGCGACTCGAAAATTGCATATGATCTGCTGTTTACACGAGCGCGACTTTGCCCTAGGACTCGTGAGACGTTGAAATCGACCTCGTGTAAGTGAGCACGGGCGAGAACGATTCTTGCATCGAGTCGCGCAAAATATAATCGGCATCTCAAATCACGGGGGCGATTCTTGCCAAACGCGATCGTGTCAAGCGAGTCTAGCCTCGAGTGAGTAACTATACTCTGCGAGAAAGATTTTCAGGCGTAAAAAATTTTCCACTCGCGTTGCAAAAATGTCGCCCGTGTAAAGCCACATTTACACGGGCGACTTTTTTGCAATGCGAGTCAAAGATTTTTTATGCGTGAAAATCTCTCTCGCATAGTGGTTAAGCTGCATTTACACGGGGCGACTTTTTTGCTTGCGAGTTTTTGATAATAATGGATGTGGCAAAGTTGCATATATTCAATATGGTTCGCATTGTGATAAAAGTTACCTTACTACTGAAAATGACTGTCTCAAGTTGTTTCCATTCAGATAAAGATATTCTAAACCTTTTCAAAGTAAAATCGGAGCTGATCTCACTGCGATTTTTTATCGATTTTTTATCTGCAATTTTTTATCGCAGCACCGATTCTCTTCTAAAGTTTTCAATTATAACAATAATGGTATGAAAACAACTTAAGACAATTATTTCCATCTGTAAGGTCCCAATTATCATGATCAAAACCGCCGTTGAGTAAATACAATTTTGCCAGGTCCATTTTTATCAAAAAATCGCATGCAAAAAGGTCGCTCTTGTAAATGCAGCGAGACTCGCTTACGCGATCGCGTTTGGCAAGAATCGCCGCCGTGCAAGTAACACCTGCGATTTGAGATGCCGATTATATTTTGCGCGACTCGATGCAAGAATCGTTCTCACTCGAGATCACTTACACGAGGTCGATTTTAACGTCTCGCTAGTCCCAGGGCAAAGTCGCGCTCGTATAAGCAGCAAATCATACGCAATTTACGAGTCGCCTAGGCATAGCGCAATGCACAAACGCTTTGCGAGTCGCTGGCTGCAATTACCCTAAGTTTACTTCATAAAACAGGGTGATCACAGTGCAAAACAGTCTGTAGTGTTTTTACCGTAATTAATTGTGATTTCGATACTAAATTTACTCCATATTAATTTGAAACGCAGAAGTAATAGTTTTCTTGTTGATGCTGGCACTGGTCTATCGCAGATACGGCAGTCATGAGCTAATAACTGTGAAGCCAATCAAACAGGACTTGAATCCTTTATAAAATGTGTGATGAGTCAACCACAGGTAACAGTACCTTAATTGTATTCTGCTTTTTATAATATCGCGGTTACACTTTCTTTCAAGAACGGAACCAGCAAGTTCTGAGTTGAGGCTGGCTGTTCTTAATTTTTTGCCGATGCTGAGTCTCAGTAGCTCTTAATTGGTTCAAAAGTTTTGAAAGCATTGATGTCAATTATGGCGGCGAGGTGTGTGAATTCCTAACGATCTGTCTGCTTGTAAACGCCTTTTTTTGCTGTATTTGCAGCATCGTGAAATTGCGAAAAGCGAAAAAGCAATAGTTAATTATTGTTTGAACGAAAGCCTATCTGCGCAGAGCGCTACAGCACTCTTGTCTCAGAATTGCTGGAATTTTGCTTGTAAATACCAACAAACCACTCAAACTTTTATTGTTTTGAATCAGTACAGAATTTAGTTACTTTTTTGATTTGGGCTTGATTCTTTTTCGGTTGTTTTTAATATTATTTTTTGTTGCTGAGACTGGTGTTGTTCCTAATTTGTTCTTAAATTTTGAGTAAAAATGAGCCTCGTGTTCTTACAAAATTGTTCTTGTATAAAAGAATGTAATCAATTTTGTCATTGTGAATATTCTAACACATAAGCGTAGCCAAGATTTTTGATTGGGGGGGGCCCAAACCACAAATCACACGCAATGACGTCATCAGAAATTTTGGAGAAAGTAATTTTTTGTGGGGCAAAGATATCGTAGAACGGAAGATTTGAAGCCGTAGCCTGATGGCACTTTGCCAGGATTTTGGTAAAGGGAGAGGGCGAAAACTAATTGTTGAAAAGTGTAAAAGTCTAACTTGGAATACGTGTTGAGTAAGCTACTGTACTCAAACGTATCAGAGACGGGGGTCTGGGGGCACGGCCCCCAGCCGCCGGTGGCTATGGGTGAGTGGGGGCAAAGCCCCCAGCCGCTGGGCGATTTTTATAAGTTTTTGGAAAAAAAAACTATTTAAATTCCATTGGATCACATTTCGCACGAGTTCAGAGCCATTCCAAAGAACTAGATTTTTAACATTTCAAAGCCAATCGAAAAAATTTAGTTGTTCAATCCTCTTTTAGCAATTAAATCCCAAAACACGCTTAGAATCTTGCATTATGGTGTAAACCACAAATCACATGCAATGACGTGATCAGAAATTTTCAAAAAAGGAAGTCTTTGTGGGCCAAAGCTATCGTAGAATGGAAGATCTGCAGATGTCGTCTGATGGCACTTAACCAGGATTTTGGTAAAGGGAGAGGGCGAAAACTAATCGTTAGAAAATGCAAATGTCTAACATAGGAGACGTGTTGAGTAAGCTAGTGTACTCAAACGTACCACAGAGGAGGGTCTGGGGGCGGAACCCCCAGCCGCCGGTGGCTATGAGGGTTTGGGGGCAAAGCCCCCAGCCGCTGGGCGATTTTTGTAAGTTTTTGGAAAAAAAGACATTTTAATCCCATTGGATCACATTTCGCACGTGTTCACAGCCATTTGAAAGAACTAGATTTTTAACATTAGAAAGCCAATCGAAAAATTTTAATGGTTTAATCCTTTTTTAACTTGCAATTAAATTCCAAAACACGTTTAAAATCTTGCATCATAGTGTAAAATTTTAATTGTAAGTGATTTGGTCGATGCAGGGGAAGTTGATACGCACATTGCCCCTTGCAATATTTTAGCAGGAAATAATAATTCACTTGAAGATTTTCCTTAGAGATTTTTGTTTTGTCATGAAGTTAGCCAGTTACACGAGTACATGTACGGCCAGAGGGTCCAGGACCCCTCAATTCAATTTCAATAATTTGTTCAATGAGCATTTTCCCTAGCTATTTTTTTAAAAGTATTTTGTGCGTAAAAACTGGCGAGGTGAATCGTTGGTACAATGGATAGTTACGCTTACTAAACATGCTATTCCTGGGCCGGATTTACATGGCGCGGGGCCCCTGGCACTTAGGAAATTTTTGCAACATCTTCCTGTTAAATATAAGTAAAGACCAAAAAAGTCCTACCATCTGAGGGCCGGGCCCTGGCACTTAGCCATATGGCAAATACGGCGCTGGTTATTGCATTACGTTCATAAAAAGTTTAGATGAGGGCCTGAGATAGCAACTTTTGGACAAAAATCCTAGATTTCACCCTGGTTATACGTTTAAATTGGTTGGAAAAATTGAATTAAGGAGGTACGCCGGGCCCTCTGGTCGTCAGTATTATTTATTATTAATTACTGTTGTACGTGTGCACTGTTGTACGCAAAGATGCTACAAGAAACTGAAAATGAAGAAACAAGACTTTTTTTGTCAAATTTTTGTCATTGGTGGCATTTCAATTGAAGGGTCCCGGGCTCCCTGAACCACTCCCCTGGCTACGACTATGATTTTGAGGTAAGATCGCGCCCTTGAGTTCTTTCATAAAAAAAACATTTCAAGCAAAATTAAACAAACTTTTTTTCCAAAACGTGGAGGACTCGAGTCAAGTCACTTGACAGCTTTTTGAAACCTGCAGGAATTGCATTATATTATTATGACGTGGACACGTGGTCGTCATTATTATTACTTGCTTTTGCACGCCTATATCCTAAATTAAAGAAACTGCAATTCCGGACAAGGACAACATACTGGCTATGCTCTCATTATATGTATCATTGGTAGTATTTCAGTTAGGGGTTTGCATTACCGCCTGTGTTATAGCATTAAGTTCATAATAACGTTAAACGAGGGCCTGGGATTGCAACTTTTAGCACAAAACTTTTCGATTTTTCACAGGTTTTGCGTATGTATTGTTAAAAATTTGAATTGCGGGGCTCCTGGCCCAGGACCCTTGGTCATCAGTTAGGGGCCCCAGGGCTCTCTTGTTGTCAGCTAGGGGCCCTGGGCCCCCCTGGTTGTTATTTAGGAGCCCCGGGGGTCCCTGGTCGTCAATTAGGGGCCCCGGGGCCCCCTGGTTGTCGGTTAGGACCCCGGGGTCCTCTGGTCGTTAGTTAGGGGCCCCGGGCACCCTGGTTGATAGTTATGGGCCCTAGGCCCCTTGGTCGTTATTTAGGGGCCCCGGGGTCCGCTGGTTGTTGGTTAGGGGCCCCTGGTCCTCAGTTAGGGTCTTGGGGCCCCCTGGTTGTTAGTTAGGAGCCCTGGGAGCCCCTAGTTGTCAATTAGGGGCCTCCTGTTTGTCAGCTAGAGACTCCGGGGCCCCCGTTTTTCATTTAAGGGCCTCGGGGCCCCCTGGTTGTCAGTTAGGGACCCCCTGGTTGTTAGTTAAAGGCCCCAGGGCCCCCTGGTTGTCGGTTGAGGGCCCCCTGGTTATTACTTAGGGGCCCCTGGGCTCCCTCGTCGTCCGTAACTGCATTTAAACATCACTAGGCTATGTTATCATAACTTTATATCATTGGTGGTATTTCAATTGGGGGGGCGGGCTCCCTGCCCCCCCCCCTGGCTACGCCTATGAATCACCTTGAGGGTAGAAGTGGCGCAGATTTCAGATGTTTTAGTACATGCTAAAATCTTGCCGCTTTGAAAAGCTTTTTTAAACTTAATTTTACCACACTCTACACTGGGCTAGAAAGACGTAGCTCTTATTTTTTAGAATCTAACTAGCCGCGGCTTGTTCTGAAGTAGCAGCATTTCTACAAACTGCTGGGGCACATTATATTTCGAATATTTTCTAGCCAATGTCATAAGAGCTTAGTGTTTGCTGCTCGGCAAATTGCAAATAATCTGTCAACAATAGCTAAAAAATTTTAACTTCTTTTCTTGGCTTTATGCATAATATCATTAGAAAAAACATCTAATGATTTAGCTTATGCCCTTCAGTTTTTTTTGTACTTATTTCGTGCACGTTTTGCGCAGTTCAAAACTGGTCATTCAAACCGGAATCTAACCTAAAAAGGTCTTAAAATTGAGTTAATTTTGCAAAAAACGCAAAAATTTATTGCGTTTTTTTTTTAGATCCCCGTTCGCAGTCACAAATTTTAACACCTGACCCATGCCCTCTTTTTTGAAAATTTTTCATTAGCAGCATTGAATAGTGAAAAAAAATTCTGTAAAAAATAGGTCAAACGGGCCGATCAGAAACCGGTCGACCGGCTGGTCAACCGGCGTAGTTTTGGAAATTTACCGGTCGGGTCGAGAAAATCCTGACTGGTTCCATCTCTGATTTGGACAAATTATTTTGGAAATAGATGTGCTGGTTACAGAAGCCCTTCGTAACACTGTTGATTGTAGGTGCTCCAGCTCCAGCAAAACTCTGGAGCCTTCACCCTGTCCGTCTGGCCAAATCACAATTGAAATTCTTCAACTTAAACTGTATTGTGCAAACAAAATGAATAATATGGAACATGGAACACTACGGCACGGCAAACAACAACTGAAATTTAACCAGAAAGTAATGAACTAAAAGAGTGCGGTACGAGTGGTCTTCAAAACAAAATACGTCCGTTTGTAAACTGCTCGAACGAAAAGAAATGCCAGAACAGAGGTAACTTGGCAAAACGCAAAGGCATGCACGAATTAACAAAAAGAGCATAATTTTTTAATGTTTGCAGCCAACGGTTGCAGGAAATAAAGTGACATGCGTCAATTAAAAAAAAGAAGTGGCCGAGTTTGAAACTGGAGCGGGGCGACACAATAAAAGGCCAATCGGTGCTGTAACAGAGCTAGCAGTGTATAGGCTCACACCCTACACTTACTGGTTGGTTCCAGCACCTTGTATATACAAGTACCATCCACTGGTGTTTGTCGGCTAAAAACGTATTAGCGTTTGCTTTCTTTTCTGACCCGAGATAGCTAGTAGCTTACCGGTATCTCTTGCGGTTAAAATAACCACACTTAAATGGAGAAGCACAACACCGACTGCACCGCATAATGTAATGATTGAACATTAATTTCATAAAAATGCTGTTTTTAATGAAATGATGTTCTTAATTTCAGTTGCACTATTTTTAGAATTTGAGTGGTTTTATGGCGCTTTTTTATTTGAATAACACCAGAAGTGAGTACATACTATCAAGAAATACTTACATATTATTAAGAAAATAAGCAATATGAATTTGTCAGTCACACATGCTTGGAGAAAAGGTAATTTTAAAAGTGTTTTCAGAATTAACTGCACAAAAATGTTGATAAAATTTTATTCTTTTTTTTTACCATATATTTTGTATAACCAAACAAGAAACACAGTCAGAGATTGCGGTAGAAAAAAAAACAATACCAAAAGAGTAAATCACAGAATTTTGATAATAACTTACGAGCATTAATGCCCGCTTCATTTTGCTCCATCCAAGCCAACTCAGAAAGATGCAGAATAAGTATGCTTTTTTTTAGTAATTTCAAGCGCTTACGTATCACACAGTCTGCACGCGCAGCACTCCGCCCTTCTGCTTCATCTTTTGCCTTGCATTTTCATTGCAAGTTTTGTCGACATTAGCTGATTATTAATAATCACTGTATTTCGTTTCACGCTTGTGTTCACTTCATTCGTTTTCTTTTCAAAATTCCGAAGCGTGATTGTTTCAATTGCAAAAGCTGACAACCTGCGCATTTGAAGTGCTTTTGCGGTAGTTGACTTTTGCGAATTCAAAACCAGCAAGCCGCGCTTGGAAACTATCTCGGACCGGGTAAGTGAACCAGTGCGATAGCGACTCTTCCGCGGACTCGATTTTGCGAGAATCACTGTCACGCAGTCTCAACATGTAAGTGACTTCTGCGACTTGCAACTTGCAAGTGTATTGTTACTTCTGCGACTTGCAAGTGTAGCGTTTAATTCTCACCCGTGTGAGTGACTGATGCGATTTGATTTTTTGGGGGGCGTGTGTGGCGATATCGCGCAAACTAAATCTCACGTGAATCTTTCGCCGTGTAAGTGACCTACGCGATTTGAGAAAGTAAAAAGGCAAAATGTCGATTTTCGCAGCGAAAAGTCGCCCGTGTAAAAGCAGATCGATCGTATGTTTAGAAAAAATTCCAAAATTTTAAACTTGCAGAATGCACAACAAGTATGCACTATGTAGTGATATTTTTTTGTTTGTTTCAGATTTAGTATGTTGACAATGGTTTATGACAGGGATGTGAAAGCGGAAGCTGAAAGTGAAAGCGGAAGCTGAAAGTGAAAGCGGAAGCTGAAAGTGAAAGCGGAAGCTGAAAGTGAAAGCGGAAGCTGAAAGTGAAAGCGGAAGCTGAAAGTGAAAGCGGAAGCTGAAAGTGAAAGCGGAAGCTGAAAGTGAAAGCGGAAGCTGAAAGTGAAAGCGGAAGCTGAAAGTGAAAGCGGAAGCGATGAAAGCGGTAAATTTTTGGAAAAGCGGAATCGAAGCTGGAAACAGTAAAAGGGTACCGCTGCCGTTTCCCATTTGGCCTTTCATATCAAACATTAAAAACGTAAAATATGGAGAAATTTTTTTGTAAAATAAACGACAATATTTTAGTTCAAGAAAACAACATTTGCTGAGAAAACCTTTTTTAAGGTTTGTGGCTTACTAGATATGGGGCCAAGAGCTACCCCTACCAATTTAAAGATGAACCATGCAGCCTACCAACTTATTTTCAAATCAAGAAGTGTTTAAGAATTATTGTTTCAGTTTTTAAATTTGGAAGATTTTCTTAAAAATTTTTGGGGCTTTAACCATTTTTAAAAAAATTTATATAGAACAC